>BSYR01000057.1:20627500-21827500 GCA_030270665.1 Hibiscus trionum | reverse complement strand
CGGGAAGAATTGTCGGGGTTGCCACCAAATAGAGATGTAGAGTTTGGTATCGAGTTGTATGAGAATACGACTCCGGTGTCCATTGCTCCTTATCGCGTGGCACCTAAAGAGTTGAAAGTGTTAAAGACGCAACTTCAGGAGTTGCTTGATCGAGGGTTCATCCGGCCGAGTGTTTCACCGTGGGGAGTGCCGGTGTTGTTTGTAAAGAAGAAAGATAATGCGGATGTGTATAGATTATCGGCAGCTGAATAAGTTGACGATCAAGAACAACTATCCCTCGCCAAGGATCGATGATCATTTTTACAGTTTCTAGGAGCCTCGGTGTTTTCTAAGATTGACTTGAGGTCAAGTGTAGGGCGTGTAGGTGTTCCCTTTTTGTAAGAGCGCAAGTGTACACTCCTATCAAGTCATAGTATATAAGATGTCGAATCCCATGAGGATTGGACAGCTTGTCTCGTTGCTTAGTTCCTGCATAATGGTAAAGTAAAAACACAAGTACATGATTGGTTGAGATCGAAGAGTAAATAAAGACACAAGTAATAAATAAGAGGAAAATTAGGTTGATATAGCAGGCAGGGTTATGCTGCCACTTAGTGTGAAAACTGCGTTGTAATAGGTATGAGTTATTCTTTGCTGCCACGATATGCTGCCTCAGCGGGTATGGTGGGCGGCGAACTACGACCCTGTCACACGGCCGCAATAGGAAACTGCCACTGCACGGGTGTGTACTATCTCGGCAGGTGGAACGCAGAAAGTCCTAGCGACAAGTCAAACAGATACTCCAAGTTCGGCAGGATAGTCGACAGTGATCTCTCCTATTTCTAGGTTAAGATGCTCGAGATTCATAACTTGAGGACTAGTGTGGAACCAAGTCAGTCAACTTGATAGAGTAGTGCAAACTTGGATTTGGAAGCCTTCAATCAAGTTGTTGCAAGAACTAGGGGCTCCAGACTCAATCAAGAAGATTAGGAGCAGATCTGAAAATTCAAGAAAAAATAGAAGGGCTTTTCTTGAAAAATTCAGATTCAAGGCTGGAAAATTAAAGAAACAAAGACAAGAAAGAATATTAAGGATTAAATAATAAGAATTAAAACAAAAAGATTGAAAAAGATTGAAAGAGAGGTAGATAAAACAAATCTGAAAATTCAGCTTTGTTTATGGCTATGGAGATGGCATGAAGTTGAAGATGGAGATGGCTTGATGGATTTGTGATGGTTTTGTCCTCGGCACCCTCTTAGACACAATTACCTAAGCAAGCAACCTCAAGCGGCTCTAACCCACCCTCCTAGACGTGATTACCTAGGCAAGCAGAAGTGTGAAGATGATCTCCCTCACAAGAACCCGTCGAACATATGTTGAAGAAGACTTCTAAGGCACAAGTAATCAGCACTTGCAAAAAACAAACTCACTAAATATTTCATTAATCAAAGAAAATCTGAATAATCTGAATTACAATGGTGGAGGCTTCATCCTTTTATAGGTGAAGTATAGCCAATGTAATTTAACTTCTACTAAAACAAGGAAACCCTAATTTAATTAAAAAATAAAAGAAAAACAGCCTTTAAACTCCTTGTGCTTGGCTGCAAGTGATAAGCTGATAAGAGTTGTTTGGGAGAAGGGTGGCTGGTTCCTAAAGTATATAAAACCCTAAAAACATAATTTAAATGTTAATAATTAAGTTGAACTAAGTCTAATTCGTCCAAAAGCTTTATATAATAGCTTTTTGGGCTGAATTACAAAATCCCGTAATAATCCAGTATCCAGTTTTCTGCATGCGCAGTCTTCAGTAAAATGAACGTATCTTGAGTTCCCGATGTCCGATTGATGCGTTTCAAGATGCGTTGGAAAGGTGACTGAATGCCGGTCAAATTGTTAGAAGACATCTCTGCCCAGAAATGCCAGTATCCCTTCCGAAATGTCGTCTCAAGTTGGCTGACTTTCCAGACTTCACAGACAGATTCAACTTCTTGTCCAATATGCATTGCTTTAGCCCCCCCATGCAGGTATCATTCCCCCTTTCCTCAAAAGGATTCGTCCTCGAATCATAAACAGTAAAAGAAGGACATTTAACAATGGCAATCGAAACAGAATCTTTGTCATAGGTGGAGTGATCCAATTTAGCTCCTCTTAATGGTTCAACAAAATCATGAAAAAAGAACTCAAAGCCACTCGAAACAATGATGTTATGGTTAGGTCGAAAAAAATATCTCTTTATCTTTTTATCGCCTTTTTCATTTGGACATTGTTTGAATTTTACCTCATGTTTCTTTTCACTCACCAAAATTGGGCCATTAGTTTGACTTTTATTGCTCTCGGCCTCTTGACTCTCGGTCTTTTTCAAATAAGATAACTCACGTACCCAATTCCTCTCACAAAAAATATCATCGAAATACAATTTCTGTAGAGGATGAAGTGTTTCTAACAAAATGATAGGACGAGAATCAAATAAAGGGTTAGAATCACACTTACTTTCTTGGGAGGTTGTTGATGAATCAAGAGAACTCAATACTAAGCATGAAAGATTTTCTTGATTTATGGGTTCAAGTGTTTCTTCTTCCGAACCGTCATCTTCTGAAAGTATTTGCTTATTATTGGGTAAGGTTAAAGTCTCAGTAGTGACATCTTCCTCATGTTCTCGAGGATAACAAATTTCTTCGCCATCTTGTTTTCCTTGGTCTTCTTTGACATGACTCACCAATGGTTGTTCATTATCATGTTGGACTAGCGATGATTCTTCTTCCTTCGGTGCCGTACTACTAGAGTCGAATAGTGCATTAGTAGGGTTGTGAAAAGATGAAGGTTGAGATGTACCTTTATCAAAAAAGGAGTATTTCTTATGACAAGTCTTGGATTCTTGTCGTTGATAATGTTTGGGAACGAATCGCTCTCTCATGACCTTTTTAAGTTCAGCCCATGTTCTTATTTTGGCTTCACCATTGAGACGCCTATCTCGTTGTAATAAACGCCACCACAGTACTACATATTCCTCAAACTTTAGGGCCACTAATGGAGCTTGATCTTCCTCGCGATATCCGTAACAATCAAACAGGAAATCAACCCTATTTTCCCAATCACAATAACCATCAGGATCATACCTTCCTTGAAAAGAAGGTATTCTGAATTTTGGGATGGCCAAAGAGTGTGTGGTTCGCCTTGGTTCAGTTTGCCTTTCTTCACAAAAATTGAACGAATGCCTCGGTTTGGTCAAGGAAAGCTTTCCTCGATAAGTAGTACCCAAAGTATCATGTTGTTTTCCATGAGGCTTGTCTCTGTGAAACATCCTGGAACACTCAAATTTACAAAGGTGAAAAACAAAAGAAAGAAAACTAGGAATCTCACTAAACACTCCAAGAAAGAAATACTTAGCAAGGCAAGTAAGCCGATCTTGTACTCTGTAAAGACCTCCCTGCCACAAGGCAATAAGTTATAATCAGAGTTTAATCATAACAATGAGTCCTATTTGTACTAGGAGTCCAATGAAAGGTATGACACCAATTGAATTCTAGTTGCAAGGAGAAAGAAAGATATGCAACTTTTAATTTCTTACTAACACAAGAAGAAAGAAAGTGTTAGATAATGTATAGAAGACAATAAAAAGGTAAAACATATGAAAACAAGCAGTTAAGAATGAAGGAAGATTAGAAAACCCGAAAAAACCCTTAAATATGCAGCAACTTGATCCACTTTGTTCGAGGTGTTCCCGAAGTCAAACAATTCTGAAATTTTTGTGGTGGCTCCTACAATAGAGTAGATCTGATCTGGAAATTTTCAGCTCAAAATTCGTTCATTTGATTTTTGTGAATTTTCCCCTTTTGTTCAAATTTTTCAACCAAAACGCCAAAATTCTTGCCAAGAATCGTCCCAAATCTAATACCAAATGATAGAGTAGCGCAAACTTGGATTTGGAAGCCTTCAATCAAGTTGTTGCAAGAACTAGGGGCTCTAGACTCAATCAAGAAGATTAGGAGCAGATCTGAAAATTCAAGAGAAAAGAGAATGACTTTTCTCGAAAAATTCAGATTCAAGGTTGGAAAATTAAAGAAACGAAGACAAGAAAGAAGATTAAGGATTAAATAATAAGAATTAAAACAAAAAGATTGAAAAAGATTGAAGGAGAGGTAGATAAAACAAATCTGAAAATTCAGCTTTGTTTATGGCTATGGAGATGGCATGAAGTTGAAGATGGAGATGGCTTGATGGATTTGTGATGGTTTTGTCCTAGGCACCCTCTTAGACACAATTACCTAAGCAAGCAACCTCAAGCGGCTCTAACCCACCCTCCTAGACGTGATTACCTAGGCAAGTAGGAGTGTGAAGATGATCTCCCACACAAGAACTCGTCGAACATATGTTGAAGAAGACTTCTAAGGCACAAGTAATCAGCACTTGAAAAATAAACTCACTAAATATTTCATTAATCAAAGAAAATGTGAATAATCTGAATTACAATGGTGGAGGCTTCATCCTTTTATAGGTGAAGGATAGCCAAAGTAATTTAACTTCTACTAAAACAAGAAAACCCTAATTTAATTAAAAAAAATAAAAGAAAAACATCCTTTAAACTCCTTGTGCTTGGCTGCAAGTGATAAGCTGATAAGTGCAAGTGATAAGCTGGTAAGAGTTGCTTGGGAGAAGGGTGGATGGTTCCTAAAGTATATAAAACTCTAAAAACATAATTTAAATGTTAATAATTAAGTTGGGCTTAGTCTAATTCGTCCAAAAGCTTTATATAATAGCTTTTTGGGCTGAATTAAAAAATCCTGTAAAATGAACTTATCTTGAGTTCCCGATGTCCGATTGATGCGTTTCAAGATGCGTTGGAAAGGTAATTGAATGCCAGTCAAATTGTTAGAAGACAACTCTGCCCAGAAATCCAAGGATCCCATCCGAAATGTCGTCTCAAGTTGGCTGACTTTCCAGACTTCACAAAAAGATTCAACTTCTTGTCCAATATGCATTGCTTTAGCCCCCCCATACATGTATCACAACTCTGTTAGTGATCCCTTTTAGCCGCTGAAACTTGTGGACTAGTGTGGAACCAAGTTAGTCACCCCTTCCATTTTGACCGTACTTAACCCTTTTGTGGGCCTTGCACTTTCGTGCCCGACAATTGGATTCTCTCAAATGACTAGTGTAGAAATATTGAAAGAATGAAGAACAATGGATTAAGTAAACTTGGAATATTTTATTGAAGAAATAATTCAAAAACCTAAAACAACCATTTCACTCTAATTACAACATAACTCTAACCCAAAGGGGATTTAGAACATGGTGGCGGCAAAGAGCACAAGTAGAGTCTATAGAAAACCTAGGATGATTTGAACTAGGAGTTACAATAGGTATTTATAGACTATAAGATTAGGTTAAGTCCTCCTTAAAGTAGAATTCATCTAAAGTAGCTTTCCTCCTTTAATATGACTTTAAATGCTAACTTCTTTGCATGGAATGTGGACTTTTTCTCGTTTGCCTTCGTTCGCAAGTAAGCTTGGGAATTTTGCTTTTGTAGCCCTGGTCGCTGCTACAGACGTCGGAAAATCACATGACCTTCGGCGATAGATTCATGAGTTTTAGCTCTACAGATCGCGCTCCAGTTTTCCTAACTTCCATAGTCAGCTGTCGCGGGTAGCAAGGTCGACAGCAGCTTTACTCGGCAGGTGCTTGGCAGCAAATTACTTTTGTTGGAACTGCTTCAGTACAACTCCTAGGTTTTTCCTCAGTGTCTTGTCCTCCGCTCCTCGCTTCCCTCGTTGAGCTGTTAGTACCTACAAGCAAGAATACACTAGAACAGTATATCATGTTCACCAAATGAATGATAAGCTATTAAAGTAAGAGAGAACAATGAAACATTGTAAAATGCTATGCATGCACCTAATTATGCCTAAAATGTGCTTAAAAAAAGTCATAATAAAAGTTGGAAAGTGTATGAAATATAGGAATTTTGGACACTTTACACACCCCCAAACTCAAACTATTGCTTGTCCTCAAGCAATGCAACCTAAAGTACTTGTTCTAATAATAGTCAGAAAGAAAAACATGTTTTTAACCTGATTTTCTGCCTCAATGTCGTGGCACATATATATATAACTTTAATGAAGGGAAATAAACAAGAAAACAACTTAGAATTAAATTCCTCATGCATGTGTGATGTTTGCAAATCTGTAAACAAGATGAATACGCAGAATAAAAGATTAAACAAAGATACTGTTGTAATTTAAAGGTCGCTGCCGAGGCAGCACTGTTGAGCACATTATTATTTTTAATCATGGCAGTGAGGGCTTCAGCTTATCGCAACTACTCTTCCAGGTCTTACATTGAGATAGGAGCAAACTACACAACCCCGAACCCTTGGAGTAGAGTCATACCTTAAAGGCTTTCATTCACTCATGCTAATTTGTCTGTCACTTTTATGCTTTCAGATTCATGGACTTTGATAGCAGCGGAGTGTTCTCGCACATGATTCTTCCTAGAGCCTGTTGCGGGCACCTCTAGGGTAATACAACATTTTTCTTTGTTTTTGATTTTGCTGCCTTTGCAGTTTTGCATTTTTCTGTTTCTTTTGCCTGCCTCGGAGGCTACCTACAATTATCGTTAGAATTTTGCAAAGAATTCTAAAGAAAACAGGCAGTGTTCATCAAATATTCTAACACATTCAGCAAGTAACAGAGATGTTCAACATTTTCAGGCAAAAAGAAAAAAAATCTAAGTTATATTTCAAGCTTTTTCCCAATATTAAGTTCAATATTAGTTAGGTGCGAAAATAAATTAATCGGCTACCATATCATAGGCACAAAGTCATAACAAATTTTTCTTTTTCGATTATTATTAAGGCACGTACATGGCAATCTAAATGCAACTAAGAATGCCTACAAATGATGCGAGAACTATCCCCCCTAAACTCGAGATGGGCATTGCCCTCAATGCTCAAAACAGAAAAATTAAGAAAATAAACCATACAAGTTAAACTAAAAAGAAAACAGAATAAAGAAAAATAAAAATAAAAATAAAAGGAAAAGAAAATAAAATAAAATAAAAAGTTTGCTGAGGGTTAGTAGAAGGCTGGATTCTAGTCAGCTAAGGAGGAGGAAGATGTTTTGATGACGAAGCGGCGGCCGACAGATGCCTTGGAGGCGGTTCTAGCGGGTGAGGTTTTCGCTTTCCGCGGCGGCTGGACTCTCTTTGGCGTATGTTGTGGCTCTTCTTGAGGCTCAGCAGGGGAACGGCGGGAGATGTGTCGCTCTCTTCTGACTCTATTTTGAAGTCCACGGGATATTCGGCTATTACGTGCCGCTTCTTCTTCCTAGTTCCTTCATCCATGGGTGTTATCGGAGGGATGAACGCCATAGGGATGGCTGTTGTTGCTGCAACTACTGTTGTTTCTTTGCTCCGGTGTCGGCTGCTCAATTTCCCCTGAGGAGGAGAAGTCTTCCATTGTGTTAGCTGTGCAGGCGGAGGAGATATTCTGCTGGTGCCTCTCAGGTGAGTCTGCCACTGTGTTTGACGGGGTGGAAGCTGAGTGATGCGAGAATGCATAGGAGAGGGCACCTGGCGGTCTCCCGGGCGGGCAGTTGCGGCTGATGGGCTTCGTTGTGCTTGTGCTGAGGTTGCAAGCTCTGTAGGGAATGGTGGTATGGTGGGCACATCACTGGGGAATTTCTGCAGGAAATAAGCCACCAAGGATTCTTGGACCTCCCCCACATAGTTCATGAAGGCCAACCGTTGCTGCTATATCTGTTTTGTATGTTCTAAGAGTGTGTGCAGTAGCGGGAGGACCACTATGGCTGGGGCAGCATTAGTACTGCCGGGGGCAGCTGGCATTACGAACTGGGTGGCGGAGGGCTGATTGGGCATTTGTAACCCCCTTAGCCCGGCCTAGACGCTTAACCCGAACTACAAAGCTTATACGGGGAAAACCAAAGTCAACCCAAAAGTCAACTTGATTAACGACCCTTTTTTATTTTTATCTTATCTAAATGCAAGTTTAAGCCTTTGTGATCACACGAGTTCATATGAAGAGAAGGCACAGCGATCGGAAATCATTTAGGGGTTTAATTGAAAGAATTAGACTTTTAGGGACCAAAACGTAAACTTTGCAAAATGCGAGGACTTTACAGATTTTAAGTTTACCAATATGTACTTAGTTATATTTCATACATCTCTGCCAAAAAAACAGGTCAAGTGGACATCTCAAACTCAATCAATTGCATCTATATTCATCAAGGACTAAAATGTAAGAAACAAGAACTTGAAACCATTCAAAATGCAGTCCAACGGTCAAGTGTTTCGAAACGCTAACCCTTGTATCGAAATGCTCATATCGAAACTGGGTTGGCTGTTTCGATACTCGGGCCTGTTCTGGAACCCGTACCGTAACATGGCTCTCTAGTAGCCAAAGTGTTCCGAAACACTCCTACCTGTTCCGAAACACTATGGCCATTTCAGGCCCCTTTTCCGAAACAGATAAGGGTGTTTCGATACACCCTGCCCTGCAATTGTATAATTTTCTGGTTTTTCACATCTTTACACATTCAAACACATCCCAAAACATGACATAACCCACCATCAACAAGATTAAAGATCAAAGAACATATTTATGAAGCTTAAGCTAAAAATGGCATCAATCGAGTAATCATTAAGTCTATAGGACTGCTTCCTAACCATAAAACCATATAATGTCCTCAAATCTCAAACCAAACCAAATAGGACCATTTACAAGCTTCAAAAACCATAATAAACTTGCAGCAAACTATGGATCCCCATTGCCAAATATCAATACTAAAGCGTGTGAAAATATCACCATACATGAGCCTTTAACTTCCTTGGATGTCCTTAGCCTTCTCGCTGCCCAAACTCATCTCAATTATCTGCATTGTTGGTAAAAGATAGCGTAAGCATATTTGCTTAGTGAGGCAAGCTCTAAGGAACAACCAACAAAACAATGCATCTATAAAACTCTTTCTCAAAAACCATTTTCAACAACATGCTCTTTCTATCTCAAGCTTGAAAACCATTACAAAGCAAATATCCATTTGAAAACACATGTACCTCTATTCTATCTCATGCATTTAAACCAATGTAAATCTCATGGTGAAGCCATACACATGCTTGTGAAAACTAAAGCATTTCATACACAAATCTCATATGCATTTCTCATAGCATAAATCATCTCAACACTTGGTACATGTGAATCAAATACAACTTCATAAACTATATTCGCATTTCATATTTCATCTTTACCCGGATATGCGGATTATCTTGACTCGAGGTAAAGTCCTACCCCAGTGGAATCTCTCATCACCAGACTCTCATGGCGGTATCTCTCATCGCCACAAAGCTTGGGTGTTTCACCAAGTCCTACCCCGATGGTATCTCTCATCATCGGATTCTAACTTTGGATCGGGATGGCACTACCCCCATTGCCCGACTCCAAAGAGCATGTACGAATTTTAGTTTATATTGCACTGTCATCCTATTGATCAATCAATTATATCCGGTAAGTATCTCATCTTCTATGCCAATATATTATGTAAAAAACATCATCTCACCTACTATTTTAATGCATAATTTCTCAAATCTTGAACATCTCTTTTCAAACCACAACTCATGCTTTGTATTTAATCAAAATCTCAAAACTCTTTAATACAACATGCTATCTAATGAAATCTCTACAAAGCATCATCTCATGCTACATATTATGCATAAAACAGTAGGAATTTGTCTATCTCAATTCAAGAGCGTGTAAAAGCATTTAGGGGCAGCACCCACATATTTGAGAGCAAATCTAGCTATACTTACTTCCGGACTTAGGATGGTGTTTCAAACAAATCCTAAATCCCCAAACCTTGTATCTTTTCCCTCAAGGACTTCTAAAACCATTCGCACTCATCGATTACGTTTCTCTTGCTTGCCGAAACGATATCTAAGCTTCCGGCACTTCCAGATCAACACCAAAAGCGTCCGAAGATGTCTCCCATGTTTATTACACATAAGACCAGAGGATTAATGCATCATCATGCATTAAAATCATCAACTACACAAACAAACTCGCTGCTCTACTCAAAAGCACCATTTCGGCTACCCAAAACAACCGAAATCATCTTCAAACTCTTCCAAAACAAAGCCCAGCTAAGATCTATCAATTCTAATCATTTCTAAACCTCAATCAACACCAAAAATCATCATAAACTCATCCTTATATCTCCAGCAACAACAAAACACCAAAACCACAAATCTAGCATGTAAAACTTAGGAATCCAAACCTATTCGGGATTTGTTTGATAAAACCTCATTTATAACATCATTTACCATCCAAAATACATTAGAAATCAACCTCAAAACAGAGTCTAACTAAGAATTACGAAAATCATCAAGATCTCACCAAGAATCTTGAGTTTTACCACAATTTCATGTTTCTAACATTAAAGCAACTCAAAAATCATTAACAAAGGATTGATAACTTGGGAATTTCAGTAAAGAACTGATCATTAGAGGAGAAGGACGAAGCTTACCTCTAATGGCTGATTTCCCCTCAATTTGGGCAAGATTTCTTGAAAATCCAAGGTAAAAACAAGAGGTTTTTATGAGCTAAAGATTAGGAATCCTTAGGAGAATGAAATCTCAGCAAATGAGATAAAAATCAAAGGTTCATTGATGAAGGAAATGTGTTTGGCTGAGTGCAAGTTGAGAGAAAATGAAAAGAGGGAAAAGATCGTAAAGTAGTTATGAAAGTCAAAATAAGATTTTCTCTTTTAATTCCTTTTATTAAATCATTATTAAAACTCCTTAAAGATATTTTGGTAAAATTAGCTCCTTAAAGATTCAAAGTTTCAATCCTTTACAAAACAATCACTAGTCAACTTTTGTAAAAACTGCGATTTGGTCACTACACCAAAATGTAGTATTTCCAAACCATATTTTGTAAAATTGTTTTCACCATAATCATTTATATAATAAATGAGGATTTTTAGATATTTTTCCATATTTTTAAAGCATCTCAAACTAGGTGTTCCCTAAATCTCCCTTAAAGATTCGAACCGTTCTCGACCGGCCCGATTCAAACTCTAAAACATCTAGGCCCAAAATCAGGGCGTTAGAACTCTCCCCCACTTAAGAAATTTCATCCTCAAAATTTACCTGGAGGAATAAGGTAAGGAAATTGCTTCTTCATGTCATCCTTCCTTTCCCACGTGGCTTCCTCAACGCCAGGATGCCTCCACAAGACTTTGACCAGCTTGATGGTCTTACCTCGGAGAACCTTACTATCCGAATCCAGAATCTCAACGGGTTCCTCATCATACGTCAAGTCTGGGTTCAACTCAACCTCTTCCACGGGCATAACATGCGACAGATCCAATCTATACCTTCGAAGCATGGATACATGAAACACATTATGTATCTTTTCTAACTCTTGAGGTAGTCTCGGCTTATAGGCAACAGGACCCACACGTTCTATCACCTCGTAAGGTCCAATGAACCTTGGACTCAATTTTCCCTTCCGGCCAAACCTCATCACCTTCTTCCAAGGTGAAACTTTCAAAAACACACGGTCGCCCACATCAAATTCTATCTCTTTACGCTTCAAATCTGCGTAAGACTTTTGCCGATCCGATGCTGCCTTCAAACGCTCACAAATGAGCTTCACGTTCACAGTGGTCCCTTTCAATAAAGCCGTCATCGAGACCAACTTTTGTCCCGTTTCATCCTAAAAAAGAGGAGTTCTACACTTCCTCTCGTATAACGCCTCATAAGGTGCCATTTGAATACTTGTCTGGTAACTGTTATTATAAGCAAACTCCACCAAAGGCAAGTGCTTCTCCCAAGAGCCTTGAAACTCAATAACACAGCACCTCAACATATCCTCTAGCACTTGGATAACACACTCCGATTGTCCATCCGTTTGCGGATGATAAGAAGTACTGAAATTCAGCCGCGTACCCAATGCTTGATGTAAACATTCCCAAACCCTTGTGGTGAACCTCATATCTCTATCCGATACTATAGAATTTGGCACTCCATGCAATCGTACAATCTCAGCAATGTACAACTCCGCAAGCTTATCCAAGGTATACGTAGTATGCACTAGCAAGAAATGTGCACACTTCGTAAGGTGATCAACAATCACCCAAACAGAATTCTTCTTTGATGGCGATAAAGGCAAACCAGACACAAAGTCCATAGTGATCCTCTCCCATTTCCATTCTGGAATCCTCAACGGTTGCAACAACTCAGAAGGAAATTGATGTTCAGCCTTAACCCACTGACAAACCATGCACTTGCTAACAAACTCGGCGACATCCTTCTTCAATCCGACCCAGTAGTACTCATCCTTTAAATCACGATACATCTTTGTACAACAAGGGTGCATAGCAAAAGGACTACTATGAGCTTCAGTTAGAATAGTACGCCTTAACTCGACATCACATGGCACCACTATCCGACTCCCAAAACATAAAACACCATCATCATTGAAATAGAAATCCGAAGGCCTACCTTTTGTGATATCCTGAACATGTGGCACCAAAGAATCATCCAACAGTTGTTTGTCCTTTATCAACTGAACCAGAGATGGTTTCACTTGTAGTTCCGCAACAAGACCACCATCTCGCGATATGCTCAAGCTAGCAAACATCACCCTTAATTCCACCGCCACTTTCCTACTCAAAGCATCGACCACAACATTGGCCTTCCCCGGATGATACTCGATCGTTAGATCGTAATCCTTAAGCAACTCCACCCAACGTCGCTGCCTAAGATTTAACTCCTTCTGAGACATAACGTACTTCAAACTTTTGTGATCCGTGTACACATTACACTTCTCACCATATAGATAATGTCTCCAAATCTTTAAAGCAAAAACTATCGCTGCCAGCTCAATGTCATGCATAGGGTAATTGCGCTCATGCACTTTCAACTGTCGCGATGCATAGGCCACTACTCTACCCTCTTGCATAAACACACACCCCAAACCAACATAGGATGCGTCACTATAGACCACAAACTTTATCTGACTCAGGTTGAACCAAGATAGGAGCTTGCGTCAAAGCTGTTTTTAGCTTCTCAAAAGCTTGTTGTCTCGCTTCCGTCCAGTCATACTTAACATCCTTCTGTAACAACTTCGTCAATGGAGCAGCAATTTTAGAAAATCCATCCACAAACCTCCGGTAGTAACCTGCCAACCCAAGGAAACTACGAACTTCATGAACCGTCCTATGAGGCTTCCAATTCACCACCGCCTCAATCTACTGAGGATCAACACGAATCCCTTCAGTCGAAACCACATGGCCGAGAAAAACAACTTCCTTTAGCCAAAACATACATTTGCTCAGCTTAGCATAAAGCTGATTCTCAAATAGCGCTTGCAAAACAATCCTCAAATGTTCCTCATGCTCCTCCTCGGTACGAGAGTACACAAGGATATCATCGATGAACACCACAACGAACTTATCTAGGAATTCATGAAACACCATGTTCATAATATCCATGAAAGCAGCATGAGCGTTCGCCAATCCGAACGACATCACTAGAAATTCATAATACCTATATCTCGTTCGAAAGGCTGTGTTCGGCACATCTACATCCTTCACCTGTAACTAATAATATCCTGACCGCAAATCTATCTTTGAAAATACAACCGCTCCTTGGAACTGATCGAAAAAGTCATTAATCCTCGGTAAAGGATACTTGTTCTTGATAGTCAACTTATTCAGCTGACGATAATCAATGCACATCCTCATCGTGCCATCTTTCTTTTTAACAAACAAGACCGGTGCACCCCAAGGTGACACACTAGGCCGAATAAAGCCTCGGTCAAGCAACTCTTGAAGTTACGTCTTTAACTCCTTCAACTCCTTGGGTGCCATGCGATATGGAGCAATAGACACCGGAGTTGTGTTCTCATACAACTCAATTCCAAATTCAATATCTCGACTAGGCGGAAAACCTTGTAATTCCTCTGGAAACACTCCAGGGAATTCACGCATGCTCCTTATATCCTGTACACGAACCTCCTTTGTACTAGGATTCATAACAAAGGCTAGGTAAGCCTCACATCTTGACGCAACATCCGGCTTCCTTCAAGCGTCGACACCACATTAGATAGGAACTTCACATTTTCTCCCACCACCACAACCTCGTAATCGTCCGCAAGTTTCAGCGAAACTTGTTTATTCTCAAAATCCACTACGGCCCGATGCTCAACAATCCAATCCATACCAAGAATTACATCGAATCTATAGAATGACAATTCCATAAGATCAACAAGAAACAAATGATCTTGCACCTTTAAGGGGCATCTCCTATACACTCTCCTTGTCACAACCATCTCACGAAAGGAACTAGTCACACGCATAGCCACATTCAAAGACTCAACAGGAAAACCAAGCATTTGAGCATGTTTACGCAATATGTACGAGTGTGTAGATCCAGAATCAGTCAAAGAAAGTAATGACAAGGATTGCAAAGTGAAGGTACCTGCGACCACGTCCGTGTCATTCCTCCCTTCTCGATGGGCATACACTCAAGTCTGGCCACCACCTTCAGGCTGAACAGCCACCACGTGTGCTACATTCCTTCCAACTTCCTCTCTGCCTTGGAAGTCGCCACGGCCGCGCCCACGACCTCTCTGTGGCTAAACTACTCTAACTAGAGCCTGACCCTCTCTCAACGGCTACGAACAATCTTTCTTCAGGTGCCCACGATTACCATAATTCCAGCATGTACCCAGATTACCCTAACACTCACTAGTGTGCCTCCTACCACACCGATTGCACTCAGGAGTCCGTAAGAAAGCATTTGGTCCTTGCTGACCTCTCCTAGGGTTACCACCCCCACATCTAGCATCAACATGTGGCCTTCTATCCTTATGTCTCTTGTACCGATCTCTACCAAGATCACGTTCCGCAGCACGTTTCTCTGAGCTAGATCCTCCCGCTCGACTTGCCAGACCCAGATTCAGCTCAATGTCCTTAGCTCGAGTGACCAAGACATCAAAATCATTATAGTCTACTGCGAGCATATAGGTTTTCACATCAGCCACCAGCCCATAACGGAATCGTTCACATCTTTCCCGCTCACTAGGAATCAGCTTGGGTGCATATTGGATGAGGCGTACAAATTGTACCTCATATTTCGCCACTGTCATACTCCCTTGCACAAGGGACATGAATTCCCTCTTTTTCTTATCGAGGTAACGAACTCCCAAATACTTTCGCTTGAATGCATTCAAAAAGAATGTCCAAGTCACCTCCTCATCACCCATCCCCGCTATTGTGGTTATCCACCACGTATATGCATCACCATGCAATAGGGACACAATACATCCCAACATCTGAACATTATTATAGTTCAACTGCCCGAGAATTCTCTTGGTACTCTCTAACCAAGACTCGAAACATTCCGAAGTCAATCCCCTGAACTCATTCCCTCCCAAACTGCGGAGTCACTCCAATGACAACCTCACATTACCACCATCCTGAGGTGCAGCTCCATGAGCTCCAGCTACTGCTGCCTAAAAAGCTCCAGCAATAGCTTGTATCAACACTGACATATCAGGAGCAGCTTGCCCCTGAACTCCCTCGGGTCCATCAACCCCTGCACCAGCTCCTGCAGCACCAACCCATGCTCCACCACCACCAGGTGGTCCACCAGGAGGAGGAGGCGGTAAATCCCCAACATGCTCATGCTCAACATTCTCATTCTCAACCATAGCACGAGTATTAATTCTATGCTCTCTACGTGGCCCCATATGAAAACAAAGCAACTGACAAAAATGCAATAAATTCAATTAGGAAAAATAAGGCAAGTAATCCAAGTACTTAAGCTCATTTTTGAAAACAATTCTTTCCAATAGTAATGATATGTCAATGGGATCCCCAACTATACCTCAAACACAGCATAGCATCTCAAATTTATCCCATTAGAACCAAACATCAACAATCATACATCATACTTTCACCAAAAAGTCACAATCATTCATAATTACACACATTAACCACTTACCAAGCCCCAAATATTCGCTAACCTAGCTCTGATACCAACAAATGTAACCCCCTTAGCCCGGCCTAGACGCTTAACCCGGACTACAAAGATTACACGGGGAAAACCAAAGTCAACCTGAAAGTCAACTTGATTAACAACAATTTTTTAAGTTTATCTTATCTAAATGCAAGATTAAGCCTATCTGATCACACGAGTTCATAGGAAGAGAAGGCGCATCGATCGGAAATCATTTAGGGATTTAATTGAGCCTTTCACTTCCTTGGATGTCCTTATCCTTCTCGCTGCCCAAACTCGTCTCAATTATTTGCATTGTTGGTAAAAGAGAGCGTAAGGATATTTCCTTAGTAAGGCAAGCTCTAATGAACAACCAACACAAAATGCATCTATAAAACTCTTTCTCAAAAACCATTTTCAACAACATGCTCTTTCTATCTCATGCTTGAAACCATTTCAAACAAATCTCCATTTGAAAACACATGTACCTCTATTTTATCTCATGCATTTAAACTAATGCAAATCTCATGGCGAAACCATACACATGTTTGTGAAAACTAAAGCATTTCATACACAAATCTCATATGCATTTCTCATAGCATAAATCATCTCAACACTTGGTACATGTGAATAAAATAAAATTTCATAAACTATATTGGCATTTCATATTTCATCTTTACCTGGATATGCGGATTAGCTTGACTCGAGGTCAAGTCCTACCCCGGTGGAATCTCTCATCACCAGACTCTCACGGCAGTATCTCTCATCGCCACAAAGCTTGGGTGTTTCACCAAGTCCTACCCCGATGGTATCTCTCATCATTGGATTCTCACTTTGGATCGGGATGGCACTACCCCCATTGCCCGACTCCAAAGAGCATGTACGAATTTTAGTTTATATTGCACTCTCATCCTATTGATCGGTCAATTATATCCGGTAAGTATCTCATTTTCTATGCCAATATATTATATAAAAAACATCATCTCACCTGCTCTTTTTAATGCAACATTTCTCAAATCTTTAACATCTCATTTCAAACCACAACTTATGCTTTGTATTAAATCAAAATCTTAAAACTCTTTAATACAACATGCTATCTCATGAAATCTATACAAATCATCATCTCATGCTACAAATCATGCATAAAACAGTAGGAATTTGTCTATCTCAAATCAAGAGCATGTTTGAAACAAATCTAGCCATACTTACTTCCAGACTTAGGATGGTGTTTCAAACAAATCCTAAATCCCCAAACCTTGTATCTTTGTCCCTCAAGGACTTCTAAAACCATTCGCACTCACCGATTACGTTTCACTTGCTTGACGAAACAATATCTAAGCTTACGGCACTTACGGATCAACACCAAAAGCGTCTGAAGATGCCTCCCCTGTTTATTACACATAAGAGCAGAGGATTAAAGCATCATCTGTTGGGTCACGTTGGCACGCCCCGTGGCGCAGCGGAAAAATTAATCCGACGTAATCCAGCCAGGATCCATGTACAGGAACGAATCCAGGGAGAAAAGATGAAGAGTTACCTTTTAAAACTCTGGAAATTGGAAAATCGACGGAATGTCGGAATAACCACGTCAAGTAAAACCAGAATCGTCACAGGTTCGCAACGACCTCTACGGAGTCTACCCGAACAAAACGAATAAAGTTTTCGCCTCCCAAACACTTAGGAATAAATTTCGACAGGTTTGAACACCTTCCAGGGAGAAGTCAAAATCCCTCTAGGGATTCCTGAGGGAGTCTGAAATCGACCAGGAGTTCAACTGGACTTGCAATCGAGCAAGGGAACCTTCAGGGATTTGCGAGGGGGCAAGTAGAACACCAGAAAAATATCGAACAGCTTCTCAGAGAGCTTTATGGGATATGTCGAATTCCAGTGGAGACTCCCTAGGGGTGTTGTCGAAATCTTCAAGAGGAGGAAGAGGGATGATTTGGTTGCTAGCCCTTGTCCCTTTAAATAGTAGTTGAATTCCTTAAATCCAAGTTCAACCAAAATTCATAGAATCTATTTCTACTTGAAATTGGTTTATATTAAATATACATTATATTTAATAATATTAAATGAAATACATATATTTAATTATGTAGAATCTTATTCTACATAAAACATGGATTTAAATATACATTATATTTAATACAAATATATATATTTTTATTATATAGAATCTCATTCTATCTTTACTTGGATTTAAATATATTTAAATATATATTTTTAATTATGTAGAATCTAATTCTACATAATCTTGGAATTAAATATACATTATATGAATTCCAAATATATATTTAAATTTCTAGAATCTTATTCTATAATATTTAAGTCACTATATATTTTCCATGCTCTAAATAATATTTGATAAATACAATGTTTATCCAATATTATTCCCATTTAAGGGAGTTGCCGATTTCCCCTATCCCATAGGAGATTTTTGGCAACCTCCCTGAAATAGGGAGTACGGTTTCCAAATTTTTTGTTCGTTTTATTCGAAGGGTGTGACCCTTGTAGGTTCATGCAACATTAGCAGCAAAATTAGAACTGTTCTAATTTCACAAACAATGAGTGGCATCTAGCAATACATCATTGCTACCTAAGTTGCATGAAGTCATGGTTTGACTTTCCTAATTCCTGAATAAACTTTCTTTATGTATTTTATCCTTTTGTCCTTTACATCTTAGATGAACACAAGTCATGGGTTAGTCACACTTGCGTTGTCCATCTAGTGTTTCTTGATGTCTTGAGTAGATTATTATAAACGAATCTCTATGATATTTCATATCATAATATTCGAGCATGGCCATGCATTTTCTAATCTCACTCAATCAAGTGGCCGAAGATATTTCTCCCATTATGTAGGAGGGACAAATCCTTTCTTGATCAACCATATTTCACTACATAGGTCATCACGTATCCAATCATCAGTCTTTATAATGTAGTCAGTTACGACACACGTTTGACTATGTCAAAATACGTAAATCTTTATGTTGAAATCATGTTGATCTCAAGTCTGAGGATTATACATATGTTTATCATGAGCAATGTTGTGACTGTCACATAATTACCCAAGAAACATGCTCATAGTGGGTCAATCCAGTATGTTGTTCTCTAACAAATACTTATGTGTTGATTTTGACATCTCTATGTCAATGACAACACTTGTTATCAATCAACCACATATTAGTCTCTATATATTATCACTATCCATACCCGTAATAATATTCGACTAAGGATCCTTTAACAATAATCGTATTATTATATGGGCATTATTATCCAATGGTTAGTTTGATGCACAGAAACATACCAAATGATAATAATGGCAATGCTATTACTTGATAAATCTAGTAAAATAGTATGTTTATTCAATCATCATATGATTGGTCTTTGGGCATACTCCAACAATCTCCCACTAGCACTAAGACCAATCATTCTCGTATCTAATACGATATGGCTTAGTGTAACTGTCATGCTTATGCTGTGTCAAAAGCTCTGTCAGGGAGTTGACAAAGTTATCAACTTTGTGCGTATGTTTCATACTTTCACATCTCCATGATGTAAGCACTTTAGAATATGTTTGGATTTATTGATGAGATCTGGGTTTTATTTTCTTACGCAAAGGTTCCATCATAACAGAGTTATGTAGCATCTAATATGCTGGGAACAACCCCTATTTCAGAAGTGAACCCTTTAGATCCAAACATCCTTCTTTATTGCTATGTCGACTGTAATACATTCAGCCTATGTTGTAGAGTTAGATATTGTCTCATGTTGCTAACTCGCAATATCTTTTATTAATGCAAAAGGGATTGCGATCTTTAGTTCCTTTTGATGAGTATGTCATCTACATACAATACTTAGGAAAGTAACAATGCTCCCACTAGCTCTTTTGAAAACAAGACTCCCCTTTGTTTCTAGATAAACCAAACCTTTTGATTGTATCTTCTGAAACGAATATCCAAACTTCGAGAAGCTTGCCTTAGTCTACGAATAGACCTTTGTAGCTTACATACCTTCCAAGTGTTTACTGGAGTGACAAAACCTTCTGGATGTGTCATGTACACATCTGTTTCAAGTTTTCCCTTAGGAAAGTGGTTTTGACATTCCTTTATTTGATTTCATAATCATCGTATGTAACTACTTGCAAGTGAGATTAAGATGGATTAAACATAACTACAAGAAAGATGCTTTATCATAGTCTATATTATGAAGTTTGTCGAAAACTTTTAGCGACGAATCATCCTTTGTATGTTTTATCATCCATGTCGGTTTTTCCTTTTTGAAAAACTCATCCATACCTTTTAGGTTTTACCCTTTTAGGTAACCAAAGTCTATACATGGTTTTAGACATAGATTCCATCTCATATCTCATGGTTCTTAGCCACTTCTCGAATTTTGGGCTCACCATTGCTTTTTGATAAGACCTAGTCTTTATCTTGATCTGAAAAGAATAGTGTTTCCATGTACGGATAGTGAGAATTCCATATTTCTCAAGTATATGGTATTCTCTTAAGGATTAACACAATGGTTGTGTTTTGTTCCAATGTTCCTTGATCATTTGTGGAACATTCTCAATCTTTGGTTCATAAATTTGTTTTCTAAAATTTCTTCACATTCCAAATTCCATTTTTTCCTTTTGTGAGAGGTAATCTCTTTCGAGAGAAACTCTCGCTTGAGCAACAAACATTTTGTTCTCGTTAAAGTTGAAGAAATAATATCCCTTTGTGATAATTAATCTCTTTCAAGATAAACTCTCGTTTGAGAAACAAACGCTTTGTTCTCGTTAGGATAAACAACAAATGGAGTTTTTAAGGTTCGAACTTTGTAAACATTTTAACATGTAAGTAACCTTAAAACTTCAAAGGTATTCTAGAACAATTCTTAGTCCATATCTTATATGGCGTTTAAAAAAAACACGATTAAGTATGAGAGTTGTTTTTCTAGTGTGTAAAGAAGTCGAAAATGACTTGTTCTGAATCAAAACATGTCTAACATATTTGATTCTCTTTCAAAGACTTTTCGTTCCACTTGTGGGATTTAATTATGGGACAATCCCATATTCATTGAAAGTTCATCAAACTTTTTATGAGTTTGAGATTAGTCATTTGTTTTGTTATCTTATAAATATTATTGATTTGATTAGTTTAAAGATCATTGATTCGTTGTGCCATAAGAGATTAAAAGAATAACATTTATTTAAATAATCTCAAAATTAAAATATCTTGTCCTTACAAGATAACTAAAACTTAGGCACAAAATAATAATCTTAAAAACTAAAACAAATCTATTTAAGCAAAAACACGTGTCCTAATGGATGATGTAGCAATTCTTGCTTTATTTCCATTCGCAGATCCATGTCTATTCTGATGCCTTCTCTTTAAAAGCCTCTGAGGTTGATGCCTCGCTCATTTTTGCTTTCTTGACTTCTTGTAGGTGTGTGGGACAGTTTCTCTTCCAATGTCCGGTCTTGCCGCAATGGAAACATTTTCCATCCTTCTTGATTCCCTTCTTAGGTTTCAATGCCTCATTTCCATCGGTTTTGGTCTTACCATCACCTTTAGACTTTGCTGCCGATTTACCTTTCTTCTTGCCCTTGCAGACCATCATAACAAGTTTAGGTCCTACCTTCTTCAGGTTGATTTCAGTAGTTCTCATCATGCCAAGCAACTGTGGCAGCATCTTGTTAATTTCATTCATATTGAAATTAAGGACGAACTTATTGAAACTATCCGGTAACGATTGCAGGATGACATCAGTAGCTAATTCGTCTTTCAGCGGAAAGCCGAGCTTCTCCAACGTTTGGATGTAGCCCATCATTTTGATGACGTGAGCTCCTACGGGAGATCCCTCACTCATCTTGCATTGAAACAGAGCTTTAGAGGTCTCGTACCTCTCTTGACGAGCTTGCCCTTCATAAATCTTCTTGAGATTTTGAATCATATCATAAGCTACCATGTCCTCATGTTGCTTCTAAAGCTCAGCGGTCATGGAGGCAAGCATAAGACAACCGACATCCAGCATGTCGTCCATGTGTTTCTTAAAATTGTCTTTGTCAGCTCTAGAAGCAGTGGCAACCAGTTCATCAGGAACAGGTTCTTCAATGACATATTCTTTCTTTTCCTGTTAGAGAACAATTCTCAAATTGCGGAACCAGTCAAGGAAGTTTATGCCATTGAGCTTATCCTTCTCAAGGATTGATCGCAGAGATAGAGTATTATTTGCCATTAATTCTACAACAAAGAAAATATGCTACATAAGTTTTACTAAATTTTAAAGTTTATAGATAGGTCTTTACTATAAATTTACTCCCACTATTTTTTTTCAAAATTAAGACCCTCTAGTTTTAATTTCGGAAAAACGTTTCGATAGTTTTTCTAGTGAGTGAGGATCCGTATTTCACCATTCCTAAATCAGCTTTGGCCAGTCTTTTAGGAAATGGTTATTTAGGTAAGTGACACCTTACTAATTACATCTCATGTAATTCCTCATCTTTTGGCGAACAACTCTTGTTCTTTAAATCATTTTATGATTAACCAAAACTTTTAACCACTAGGTTTTCTAATGTTATTAGAACAACCCAGCTAAGTCAATACCAATATCTCAACCGGCGAATATCACTAGCTTATTCTTCGCGTTTAACTAATATAGATAAATGTGACATTGCTTTGGCAAAGCTCGCATTAGATCGATCGAAGCTTTAACGAGGGTAAGTATTGGATGGTTAAAATAGACTTAGAATTATAGTGAGGGATTTACTTAATTATCTCATCATTTTAACATTGATCCTATCAATAGAACTATGTTTAATCATGCTTATAAAACATCCATTGCATCATATACAAGGTAAATATAAGCGGTAAATAAATATGCAATGATTATAGCCCTTCTTAACCTAAGGTGACCCGTCCCAAGCCAATGGGAGGACCATTCTACTAACGATAGAATCTGCTTCTGAAACGCCTGGTCCACCAGGGAAGGCCCACCATGCTGCTATGTTGGTCCTTGCTTTATCTCCATGAGTATTTACAATTTTCAGAAACTCGCGTTACATGCGAGGGAGTGAGATGAGAAGAGAAGTACAATAGAAGATAGAGAAAGGCACGACACGCAGGCCGTATTTATAAAAACCAAAACTATAAAGGCTATGGGCTATAACCATGCAAAACAAACACCGTGCAATCTAACATGCATTTCAAACATCGTGTGAACAAAGTAACGACGTGTTTACGGAGTTTTAAACTGATTATCCCTATGTTGCGGTTAATGGGCCAAAGAAGGATCACGAGGTTTCATAAACCATTTGCGTTAATGAACAAATGCACCAGGTAGGTCAACATGAAAGAGAGGTCGTTCACTAGGCACACTTAAGTACCAGGTCTTTGATGATGCCAATCCTAGACATGCATTTTTCATAACGTCTAACCATAACTCTTATGGATTCACCGTGAAAGATAGTTTGATAACTTTTATCAAATTAGAAGCCCTTTCAGAGATTTCAGAAATCTATGAAACTACGAACAACTACTTGTTCTCTAGACTAACTATTAGTCTCAACATGTTAACATTTAACATTGAAGCAACCTAACATAGTTATGATTAACACTTAATCATTCAGTGATAATCAAAATAAGTCTTTATTAGGTGTGATACGATAAACGATAAATATCCAAATCGAATCAAACAGCATGCATCTCATACATAAACATCACCCAAGAATTTAAGTCCGAATTCGTATGATAAAAGTGGCTCTGATACCAATGTTGGGTCACGTCGGCACGCCCCGTGGCGCAGCGGAAAAATTAATCCGACGTAATTCAGCCAGGATCCATGTACATGAACGATTCTGGGGAGAAAATATAAAGAGTTACCTTCTAAAACTCTGGAAACTTGAAAACCGACGGTATGTCGGAATAACCACGTCAAGTAAAACCAGAATCGTCACAGGTTTGCAACGACCTCTACGGAGTCCACCCGAACAAAACGAACAAAGTTTCCGCCTCCCTAACACCAGAAAAATATCGAACAGCTTCTCAGAGAGCTTTCTGGGATATGTCGAATTCTAGTGGGGAATCCCTAGGGGTGTTGTCGAAATCTTCAAGAGGAGGAAGATGGATGATTTGGTTGCTAGCCCTTGTCCCTTTCAATAGTATTCAGAGACTTAATTCTAGTTGAATTCCTTAAATCCAAGTTCAACCAAAATTCATAGAATCTAATTCTACTTGAAATTGGTTTATATTAAATATACATTATTTTTAATAATATTAAATGAAATATATATCTATTTAATTATGTAAAATCTTATTCTACATAAAACATGGATTTAAATATACATTATATTTAATCCAAATATATTATTTTTATTATATAGAATCTCATTCTATCTTTACTTGGATTTAAATATATTTAAATATATATTTTTTAAGTATGTAGAATCTAATTCTACATAAACATGGAATTAAATATACATTATATAAATTCCAAATATATATTTAAATTTCTAAAATCTTATTCTATAATATTTAAGTCTCTAAATATTTTCCTTGCTCTAAATAATATTTGATAAATACAATGTTTATCCAATATTATTCCCATTTAAGGGAGTTGCCGATTTCCCCTATCCCATAGGGGATTTTCGGCAACCTCCCTAAAATAGGGAGAATGGTTTCCGATTTTTTTGTTCGTTTCATTCGAAGGGTGTGACCCTTGTAGGTTCTTGCAACGTTAGCAAGTAAATTAGAACTGTTCTAATTTTACAAACAATGAGTGGCATCTAGCAATACATCATTGCTACCTAAGTTGCATGAAGTCATGGTTTGACTTTCCTAATTCCTGTATAAACTTTCTTTATGTATTTTATCATTTTGTCCTTTATATCTAAGATGAACACAAGTCATGGGTTAGTCACACTTGCGTTATCCATCTATTGTTTCTTGATGTCTTGAGTAGATTATTATAAACGAATCTCTATGATATCTCATATCATAATATTCGAGCATGGCCATGCATTTTCTAATCTCACTCAATCAAGTGGCCGAAGATATTTCTCCCATTATGTAGGAGGGACAAATCCTTTCTTGATCAACCATATTTCACTACATAGGTCATCACGTATCCAATCATCAGTCTTTATAATGTAGTCAGATACGACACATGTTTGACTATGTCAAAATACGTAAATCTTTATGTTGAAATCATGTTGATCTCAAGTCTGAGGATTATACATATGTTTATCATGAGCAATGTTGTGACTGTCACATAATTACCCAAGAAACATGCTCATAGCGGGTCAATCCAGTATGGTGTTCTCTAACAAATACTTATGTGTTGATTTTGACATCTGTATGTCAATGACAACACATGTTATCAATCAACCACATATTAGTCTCTATATATTATCACTGTCCATACCCGTAATAATATTCGACTAAGGATCCTATTTAACAATAATCGTATTATTGTATGGACATTAATATCCAATGGTTAGTTTGATGCACAGAAACATATCAAATGATAATAACGGCAATGCCATTACTTGATAAATCTAGTAAAATATTATGTCTATTCAATCATCATATGATTGGTCTTTGGGCATACTCCAACATCATCATGCATTGAAATAATCAGCTACACAAACAAACTCGTTGCTCTACTCAAAATCATCATTTCGTCTACCCAAAACAACCGAAATCATCTCCAAACTCTTCCAAAACAAATCTCAGCCAATGTCTATCAATTCTAATCATTTCTAAACCTCAATCAACACCAAAAATCATCATAAACTCATCCTTATATCTCCAGCAACAGCAGAACACCAAAACCACCCCAAAAACCACAAATCTAGCATGTAAAACTTAGTAATCCAAACCTATTCGGGATTTGTTTGATAAAACCTCATTTATAACATCATTTACCATCCAAAATATATTAGAAATCAACCTCAAAACAGAGCCTAACAAAGCATTACGAAAATCATCAAGATCTCACCAAGAATCTTGAGTTTTACCACAATTTCATGTTTCTAACATTAAAACAACTCAAAAATCATTAACAAAGGATTGTTAACTTGGGAATTTCAGTAAAGAACTGATCATTAGAGGAGAAGGACGAAGCTTACCTCTAATGGCTGATTTCTCCTCAGTTTGGGCATGATTTCTTGAAAATCCAAGGTAAAAACAAGAGGTTTTGATGAGCTAAAGATTATGAATCCTTAGGAGAATGAAATCTTAGCAAATGAGATGAAAATCAAAGGTTAATTGATGAAGGAAATGTGTTTGTCTGAGTGGAAGTTGAGAGAAAATGAAAAGAGGGAAAAAGATCGTAAAGTAGTTATGAAAGTCAAAATAGGATTTTCTCTTTTAATCCCTTTTATTAAATCATTATTAAAACACCCAAATTAAAGAGAAATCTGATGAAAAACATTTTGGTAAAATTATCTCCTTAAAGATTCAAAGTTTCAATCCTTTATAAAACAGTCACTAGTCAACTTTTGTAAAAACTGTGATTTGGTCACTACCCCAAAATGTAGTATTTCCAAACCATATTTTTAAAGCATCCCAAACTAGGTGTTCCCTAAATCTCCCTTAAAGTTTCTAACCATTCTCGACCGGCCCGATTCAAACTCTAAAACATCCAGGCCCAAAATCAGGGCGTTACAGCGTTGCTGGTTCTGGATCCTGCATCATCTGCATGCGGACCTTTTTGGTCCAGCCCTCCTTGGTAGTTGTCAATTCATCTGTGAGCTTTACCGGGACTCCGAAGTTGGTGCAGAGACATGTGATGAGAGATGGGAAGTATAACCTGCCCTTCTTCTTCTTGAAGCACTTGTATATTTCTGTGAAGATAATTTCCCCTACGTTGATCAGACGATTTGTAAGGATGTTGTATATCAGGGCAAGGCGCGGCCGGTTAACTGTGGAGTTGTGGGATGAGGGCAACATACGCCTTTTCACAAATGAGTTCCATAGCATAGCGTCAGGCAGCAAGTGGCAGCGCTGGACAAATCCCACATGCTTGACTCCCAGCCATGGTGTGTTGGGCTTGCAAATTTTGGCCTTGATCTCGTCATATTGGGCAGCCGTCAGTGACTGCCTCCATTCCTCGTTCGAGTTGTCGTTCATGTCAAGGCCATAATAGATGTTGATGACAGCAGGGTTGAGTTTGACCGCCTCCCCACGGACGTAGACGAAAGGCTTCTCCGGGCAGGGGTTATGGGAGTAGAATTCTCTAACTAATGTGATGTTCGCTCTATCAGGTTGATGCGTGAACATCTCCCATCCTTTGTAGTGGATGGTTCAGAACAAGGAAGGCTTAAGACCACGGTCTCCCGTTTCCTGCGTGTAATGGAAACCCTGTTCCTCCCATATGGCCTGCTTGGAGAATTTTTCTCGATATCTCTCCTCATCCGTCTTGAAGCAAAACCTTGTGTAGATGGGTTTCTTGGTTGATGTTGAAGCCATGTAAACGGTTTGTTTTTTGAACTGAAACTAAAAATGAAAATTGTGAGAGAGTAGGGTAATCAGATAGCAGATAGCAAGAGGGTGAAAGTAACGTAAAATGAAATGAGTGAGAGGTGTATATGTAGGGGCTTCCAAGAGGTGTCGGGGCGGTAGTAAATGCTCAACGGTCCGATTTTGTCGCGCATGTTACAAAGTTTTCTGACCGTTATTTTGGGAGCCGTTGGCGGCTAACTAGCCATTACACTTGTTGTGCGGGCTGTTGTCTCGGCAGAATGGTGGATGAGCTTCTTGCTGGGCTTCTTTCTTAATCATGCTCTTTTATTCTTAATCCTAAAATAAAAATAATAATAAAAATAATTAAATAATATCTGAAAAATTAAAATTAATCTAGTCCTAAAATAAAATAAACTCTAATCGTAATGCATAAAAATAAATAAATAAAAATAAAATAAAAATAAGTTATGTTGGGAGTGCATTTGGGTGCATCTCCAGACATAACCACTTCCTGAGGTGGTTTATCTTTTTCTCCCGTCTCGGGGGGTCCTCTTGTTCCGTCAGTCTCTGTGTAATGGGGTCCTTCAATCTGCCCCGAAGTTTGTTATGGCAGCTGCTGCCCTGCCCTGTTTCCACACTTAATGTAGCAGCTCTTGCATCCAGGCATTCATTTCCTTCCTCTGAGTGTTGTAGCACATTCATCCTTATGCTTTAATCCTCTACCTTCATTGTAAGTTCCCCTAGTTCCACATCTATCAGCATTCTTCCCGTGGCCAAGAAGGGTCGCCCGAGAATTATGGGGGCTTTCTCATCAGCCTCACAATCCAAGATAAGGAAATCGGCGGGGAGAATTAGGCTACCCACCTTGACCAGTATATCTTCAATCCTTCCCTCCGGTTTCACAAAAGAATGATTGGCAAGTTTAAGCATCACAGAGGTTGGTTTTGTAGGCCCAATACCTAATTTGTCGAAGACGGCCTTAGGCATCAGGTTTATACTAGCTCCCAGGTCGCACAGGGCTCTTGTCTCATGCGTGTTGCGTAGCCTGCATGGTATAACAAAGCTGCTCGGATCTGTCTGCTTGGGCGACAACTTGTTATGCAGCATAGCTGTGCATTCTTCAGTGACAACCACTGTTTCGAATTCCCCTACATGTTTCTTCTTATAAACTATATCTCTGAGATACTTGGCGTAGTTGGGCATGCTTTGTATAACTTCTATCAGAGGTATGTTAATATGCACCTGTTTCAGAATATCTAAGAATTTTCTGAATTGGTGCTCTTGCTGCTGTTGCTTAAGCTTTTGGGGGAATGGTGCTGGCGGGCAAATGTCCTCTACTCGCTCCTTGCTTGGGGGCTTAGTCCGTGGAGGATCATCCTTGTCAGGGTTGTTTTCATGTTCTGCTGCTGGGGCGGCTGGAGTAGGTGTTGCTACTGGGCTGGCTAATATGGATGCTTCTGGGGCAGACTTACTTATTTGTTTCGGCTAAGCTCCTAACTGTTCTACCATCCTAGATTCATCTAGCTTTTTCTCGCTTCTTGTAGTTATAGCCTTGCAATGTTCAAAAGTGGGCTTCGGTGCTTCTTGATGGCTGCTGGATGATGCCCCCATCGTCCGGCTATGGTAGATTTCGGTGAACTTCCCAAATTGGGTCTCCAGGTTCTTAATAGTAGCCTCCTGGTTGTTCATATTCATCTCCGTCCTGTCCATAAAAGACTCAGTTTTTTCAATAAATTTATTTTTATAAACAATAAATTCATCAGTTTGTTCCATAAAGGGATTTATAGTTGCTTCTAGTGAATTATTATGTTGTAGTTGTTGAGTCTGCTACCAAGGCTAATTCTGCTGGTAGCCTCCTTGTAGCTGTTGTGGATTTGCATTTGTCTTTGGGTTGCTCCAGGAGAAGTTGGGATGGTTTCTCCAGTTAGGATTGTATGTGTTATGGGCTGGCCTATTATTCCTCTCACATCCTTCCATGTAGATTGCAGATGCAGTGCAGTTGGAGGATTCATGGTTGCCTCCGCATTCGTCACAGAATGGCTTCACAGCCTTGACTTCATAGGCCTTCCCAGGGGTTTTCACTCTCTCCATCACCAGCTCCGTTAGTTGATTGAGGCGGTCGTTAACGGATTTTAAAGCTTCCTTCTCATTTATTGTAGCTGGCTATCGTGTGCCACCTCGGCGGGCTGTCGGATACTTGTAATCATTTTTGGCGGCTATGTTTAGCAGTTGCAGTGCTTCCTCTAGAGGTATGTCTAAGATTATTCCGTTGACTGAGGCATCTATCATCATCCGTGTTGGGTAGTTCACCCCATTGTAGAATATAGAGACTTGAGTCCAAGCCAGAAGGCCATGCAGTGGGCAGTTATTCAGCATTTGTTGGTACCGCTCCCAGGCCTCATACATTGGCTCATTATCTCCTTGTGTAAAAGCTGTAATCTCATTCTGCAGCCTATCAGTGACGTTGGATGGGCAGAAGCGATCTAGGAAGTCTTTGCAGAGCTCTGCCCATGAACTAAAAGATCCGGCTGACTGGTTGTCTAACCAATGTTTCACCCTATCCCTCAGTGAATAGGGAAATAGCCTCAGCTGCAGTACGTCCTGGTGTACCCCATGAATCTTAAAGGCTCGGCAAATGTCCAGGAATCCTCGTAAATGCTGTCGAGCATCTTCTGTGGTAGTCCCTCCGAAGTTCCCTAGTGTGTTTATCATGTTGAACATGACGGGCTTTAGTTCAAAATGATCTGTCCCTATCTCAGGTTCCGTTACTATTGGCTCGAACCTTTGAAAGTCTTGTTTAAGATAGTCTATGGTTGTCCGCACTTGGGGTGGATCAGGGGGATCCTGCCTCTATTATACTTATGGTCCTCTAGGCAGCAAATCTTGCTGCCCGCCCCTGCCATTCACGGCATCAATCGGGGGGTCCTCGTTTACCATGGTCTCTTCCTTTGATTTGTCTTTGTCTTTATTCTTTAAGGCTTCCCTGAGCTCCCTCTTGATTCGTCTAGTTTCACGCTTAAGATCGTCGTAAATGATGAAATTTCCTTTAGGGTTAGCCCTGGTCATACACTTGCAAAGGACACAGTAACTTTTTCGATTAAAAATAAAAATAAAATAAAAAGTAAATGAAAAGTGCAAAAATTGAAAAACGAAATTCGATGTTACCAATCCCCGGCAACGGCACCAAAAACTTGTAGGGCGTGTAGGTGTTCCCTTTTTGTAAGAGCGCAAGTGCACACTCCTGTCAAGTTATAGTATATAAGATGTCGAATCCCACGAGGATTGGACAGCTTGTCCCGTTCCTTAGTTCCTGCACAATGGTAAAGTAAAAATGCAAGTAAATAATTGGTTGAGATCGAAGAGTAAATAAAGACACAAGTAATAAATAAGAGGAAAATCAGGTTGATAGAGCAGGAAAGGTTATGCTGCCACTTAGTGTGAAAACTGCGTTGTAATAGGTATGAGTTATTCTTTGCTGCCACGATATGCTGCCTCGGCGGGTATGGTGGGCCGCGAACTACGATGTAACCCCCGTAGCCCGGCCTAGACGGTTGACCCGAACTACGAAGATTACACGGGGAAAACCAAAGTCAACCCGAAAGTCAACCTTGATTAACGACCCTTTTTTTTTCCTTTTTAATCTTGTCTAGATGCACATTAGTCCTATATGTGATCACTCAAACACCATACTCAAAGATCAAAAACATCAGAGATCAAACGGGGACCCAATTGAACAAAACACAACTTTAGGGACCAAATTGTAAATTCTGAAAACTTTGAGGCCTTCACCAGATTTTAAGTTACCAACTTAAAATTAATCATGTTTCATGCATCTCGGCCAAATTTCAGCTCAAACGGACATCTCAAACTCATACAATTGCACAAACAAGATTCAGGACCAAAATGCAAACTTTTCAAAACATTTAACTGCCAATGTCAGCCCCCAACGGTCACCCGTACCGAAACAGGCTTAGCCCGTTCCGAAACGCGGGGCCGTTTCGCAACGCGTACCGAAATGGGGGTCTGGCAGTAGCCTTTCCGTTTCGGAACGGTGTCACCCGTTTCGGACGCCCGGGCTGCTTCTAGGCACCCGTTCCGAAACGGTTCACCCTGTTCCAAAACATCCTGCACAAAATGCAGAATTTTGCCTACTTAAACATGCAATAGGCTAACCAAACATGCTCCAAACGTTACCAAACTTTGCCAACATGCAATTCAACATAAAAGAGGCATACTAGCATCAACAATTCAACAACATGTCAACATACACGAAAAACCCCAATTTCAAGGTTAAGCTTCCAACACAAGCAACCATTTAAACAACATACTTCCAAATCAAACTCATAAGCCAAACCATGTTCCAACAACATCAACAACACAAAACCATACTTGTCCAAACATATACAAACACATACATCAACCCAAGAGATTCTACCCCATTGCCTTTATTAACTATAGCTATTAACCGAGACATACATCTCAAGTGGAGTCCTTCTTGAATCCCTTGCTCCTCGCTGTCCGAACTTCAAGAATCTGCATTGATGGACAAAAAGGAGCGTAAGCACATAATGCTTAGTGAGGAATGCTCAAAACCAAAAAACACCATCAATGCAGCGAGCCATAAATCACTTTTAAAACAAACTCGATTTGTTTACCAAAGCCATGTTTGAAAACCCCTTTTCAACAACAAGCTCAAACCATGCATTGCACATACATGAAAACCAACCCTTAGCTTAGCATGCTAAGAAAACCTTTTCAAAGCACAACTTACAAAATCATCCATTTAGCCAAACCATGCATAAACACCATATGCAAGCTAAAACAAAATCTTGGAAAAACACTCCCATTTCACAACATACCTTTCTTAAACTTGAAAGCCAATTCAAGCAAGAATCTTTTAAAACCATTTCACAAACCAACCAACACATGCATTAAACCAAGGCAACATATATGAACCACAACATCATCATCACATGCCTTTAAAAACAAGTCTTAACAAGACTCCAATGCACTAAAGATATTTCATGCTCAATGCATCATTTTCCAAATGATAGTCAACACTTGTTCAACTTAACAAGTAAACATGCATTCACAAGCATTATACACTTTCCATGCAACCATGCATCTTTTCAAGCATCTCATGCTTCACATGCAATTATGCATCAATTCAAGCATCTCATGTTTCACATGCAATTATGCATCATTTCAAGCATCTCATGCTTCATCACAATCAAGAACATCATATTGGCCTTCAAGTGATCAACCACATTCACTTTTCAACTCAACACCCAATCGGATACGCGGATTCCGAGCGTTGTCCCTACGCTCCATACACCCTACCAATCCAAGGTCTCCCAAATGGACTTTTAAACACCATTTGACCTCAACATCCTAAGGTTCCCATGTATGGACTTTTAAACACCATACAACCTTAGCTTTCCCGAGGTTCCCGTGTATGGACTTTCAAACACCATACAACCTCAACTTTCCCGAGGTTCCCATGTATGGACTTTCAAACACCATACAACCTCAACTTTTCCCCAATGTTCCCATGTATGGACTTTCAAACACCATACAACCTTGACATGCACAAGGTTCCCATGTATGGACTTTCAAACACCATACAACCTTTGCATTCACCGATTGGTAGTTGTATAACATCACTAACGAGATCCGGGACACCCTACACAAGATCCACACATGGACTTAACCCCGCCATTGTGATCTCAACAAGCACAAGGTTCTCACATATGGACTTTTAAACACCATATAACCTTTGCTCAACCAAGGTCCTCGAATGGGCAACACCTCCATTATGACCTCAACCATCACGTTAGGATACTTGAAGGGAGTTTACCGGTCCACTCTTGACCACTCCACCTCCAAGGCGACTTAATTCACGGTGCACCCAATCCTATAGCCGGCTAACTATATCCGATCAAAGAACCAAGAACCACTTACATCACTTGCCAATATAACCACCTTACCACATTAGTCCAATGTTTCACATGCATAACCATAATGCAAAAACCATCATTTACCAACATTAATTCACTGTTTTAAAGCATTAAACAAAGCCATTGAACAACATGCAACACCATGCATCAAAACCACATTTTCAATGTATAAAACCAAGGATCTCTTACCTTGAGCATCCTTCACATATGGCTTTCAAAACCAGCATTAAACCATGCTAAATATGCTTTCAAAACAGATTTAAACCATGCAAAACACATGCATTTCAATCATCAACCACAATTGCTTAAAAGCCAATTCCACAATCATAATTCAAGAGCGAAAAACCATTCACTTACTCTTGAGCTTAGCAAAGTTGTTTAGACTTACACTAAGCTCCCAAAAACCTTCAAACCTTGGTTTAAAAGCTGAAAACCCAACTTCACTCACCGATAACCAAAACAAGGCTAGCCACCAAGCCTTCCAAGCATCTGAAACCTTCCGCAACACCTCTAAAGCTCACGGATCAAACTCCCCTGTTTCAAGCACACAAAACAGCACATTAATGCATCATTATGCATTAAGAACAGCAGCCACACAACCAAACTCGCTGCTCATCACACAACCAACAATTCGGCTACCAAACACAACCGAAATCACCTCCAAACACTACCAAAACTTAACCCAGCCAAGATCCATCACTTCTAACCATTTTAAAACATCAAACAACATCCAAAATGATCACAAACACGTCCTTATACCTCCAGGTATTACAGATCACCAAAAACACTCCAAAAACAACCAAAAACTCAAGCCAAACTTAGGAAATTCAACCTATCCGGGATTGCATTAATTAAACCTCAACTTCTAATCAATTTAGCATTCATTTAACATCATTTTGACACTTCAAAACACTGCCCAAACAGATCACACGAAAATTTCACCAAAATCGCCAAATCTTGCATTTTAAGCCAAAATCAAGATTTCAATTGAAAAGCCTTTAACAAAACACAAATCAAGGATTGAGAACTTGGGAATTTCAATAAAGAACTTGAAGTTCAGAGGAGAAGGACGTTCTTACCTCCAAACTTGAGTTTCTCCTTTTTAGAGCCAAAAAGCTTGATGAAACAACTTGCAAATTGAGAGGTTTTGTTGATGAGATGATTAGGAATCAAATGAGAGTTGAAATGAGTGATTTGAGTGACAAAATCAGAGAGTAAAGATCTGGAGAGAATGTGTTTGGTTTGAGAGAAAAGATGAGAGAAAATGGTTGAGAGAAAAGTTAGTTAGAATTAGGAAAATATCTTCCCTCCACTTTTCTTTAGTTTAAAAACATTTAATTAATCATTTAATATATTTAGAAAATCTGGAGAAACTCCCATTGGGTAAATAGCTCCTTAAAGATTCAAAGTTTCAATCCTTTTTAAAACTATCACCGAACTTTCAAAAATTACATTTTGGTCACTAGCCAAAATGTCAACCTTCCGAACCTCATTTTCCAAAATTGATTTCACAGTTCACTTAATTATATTAAAAGATGATTTTAGGACATTTTTCCATATTTTAAATGCAACCCGAACTAGGCTTTCCTAAATTCACTCTTATATATTCGATCAGCACTTTGACCGAACCGGTCAACGCCCAAAACTTCTGAGCCCAAAACCGGGGCGTTACAACTCTCCCCCCTTAGGAAATTTCGTCCTCGAAATTTAACCGGCGAAAAGAGAACAACAACTTTCTCAAAACACACACAAGGCAACACAAAAACCTCAACCAACACTGAACACTTTCCACACAAAACTCCACTGAACCCAACACCACCACATGCTGTTCACAAACCCAGAACACTCAAAGATAGCCACAACTTATACTTTCACATAACCGGACTGCACACAGCCCCTATATCAACCTGAAGAACTTCAGCTCTTACAGCACACATCACTGCAACACACAACTCCCAAGACCTGTTTACACAGAGACAACAACCAATCCAATTCAGCCACTATTCAACCTTCTCTGCTTCTAAAACTCTTGCAAACTCCCAAACCTCTTCCAAGAATTTCCCAACAAGCAAAAATCCTTAAACATCAACTGCTTACCCAAACTCCTCCACGAATGCTGATAAACCCTCACAACTGTTGCTAACATTACCAAAACGACTCTCCAGGTCTACTCACCCACAAACCAAAATTTACATCACAACCCCAACTCGACTCCGCCAGCTGTTCCACACACCACCAACTGACTTCAGACGGAACTTCCTTAACCACAACCAGCCAACCACCTTTCACAAGAATCCTTTCAAACAACACTGACCCTCGACCTTTCATTGCTTAACCACCACAAGCTTGACCGCAACACTTGCCTTGCCAGAACATTGCCCAACTTAAACATACATATCAACTCCTCAACTCCTCAAAGGTTGCTAAGAACCAACACTTGCAAACACAACCCTTCCACAACAACTTAAATGCTAAGCTACCTCAGCACCTGAAAACACAACCGCTAACCTGCAACAACACTTAACACAAAGGAACTACCGCTCCCACTTAGCTATTCAAACCACTTGACCGATCCTACTTCAACCGGTACTCCTCACCACCAAACCACTAAACTCCTTAAACAACAAACACTATCCTTCCACCAACATGCTATGCCACCCTCGCCATTACAAGCAACTAGCTTAATATTACTTCTAACCCTCACTCAGCACCAAAACAACCTCTAAGAACCCATCATCCAACCTAACCCAACCACCACACTAACAGATTCGATTAATTATTAGCGAGTGTGAACATCATATGCATGATTACCAACATGCCCTATCAATGCCTGATGTACATGTATGCAAACCTCTAATGTCATGCCACATGTATGCATGGACCAACATATATAATATAGCATATAACAATGATTTTATTTGTGCATGAATGCCAGTTCACACCCTCCAATAACATCCTCAGAATCCGTCTAAGAACAACCTCCTACCTCACTTCTAACTTATCTAACTCCACCATACCAACAACCACTAACCACAAGATTCTCACCTAAGCCTTCTTCACACCAAAGATGTTTCCAACAACAACTATTACTCCAACAGCTAGCAACAAGACTAAACTTACCACGCAAGGAAAACCAACAGAAACCAAACTAAGGTAACTAGAGCAAAGATTACTAAACAAGGTTACCTGAAAGCACAACACCACCCTGAAGCTTCATCTGACGAGCTCTCTTCCTTGCAGAACCATCATCCTCCTGCCGCACCACTGCAGCACCAGCTAACACACCAGGGTCACCACCAACTCCTTGCAGTAAAGAACCTTGGCTGTTCCGAGCCAACATCAAACAATCACGTCTCATGTGTCCAGCAGACCCACATTTCCAGCAATTCTCCTTTCCCACACTCTTAACAACTTTCTGCTCTTTCTGCCACTTCTGAACCTTGCCTCGGCCGTGCCCACGACCTTTCTGAGATCCTTTGACTATCACCAAAGCTGACTTCACTCCAAGAGGACAATCACGCTTAACATGCACTTTGGAACCACAGTTCCAGCAAGCACCCGCGCCCCAACAACCTCCAACATGGCGCCTTTCACAACGGTCACACAGCGGTGGCTGAACTTCCACCCCTTGCCCAAGCAACACTTGCTCTACAACAACACCACCGTCACATTGCTCAACCCTTGGAAACTTCCCTCCAAGATACCTTTCATAAAAGGCAGATACAAAGAAATCCCAATCAATATCATGAATATGTGACGCCACTGCCACAGATGTCCACCAGACGCATGCATCCTCCAACATCAGAGAAACAACACTCCCCAGCTTACAAGCAAGATCACAGCCTTCCTGATCCAAGATCAGAACCACACTGGCCAACCAGGCCTCAAACATCTCCGGTGTAGAACCATGATATTCCACAGCACCCAAATCAAGCAAATGCTGCTTCGGCAAACCCACACATCCCACAGCCAGCACATCCACTGACTTTACCTTTACCACAGCCTGAGATGTTCCCAACACCTCCTGAACATCAGATGATGAACTCTTCACCACAGAACCAGCTTCTTTCCCTTGCCTTATCACCTCAACCCCAGGCACAGAAAGGTGAGACAAAACACCTCCACCAAAGGGTGAATTCCACGCCTTAACAACCTGCCCCAAGGCAGCAACCATCTCACCCAACTGCCATTCTTTCATCGACTTAGCCATACTACTAACAACAACAAACATACAATCACAACAAACAAACAAACCAGTTAGACCAGCATTAAGCAAGGATTCAAACTCCAACTCCAAAATAACACAATAGCTATATTAATAAGGCAATGGGTATCCCGAATCCTCCCCTTTACATGACATAACAGTCAACACAACATAGATATCACAACATCAAGCATATCAATCAACATACTCGATCATGCTTACATCAAACAGCATCCATTTGCATCAGCATATTATCAACATAACATACTCATTACACAATCATCAAGCATAACACCAGCTCAAAACATCAGCACATGTCCACATTAATTCAACAATGATTCATAAACGCAAAGCATGCTCGAAAACATCAGCAACTTGATCAGAAACATCAACAATTTGCTCAGAAACATCAGCATCATCCCCAAAAACACGTGTTTCAACCAACATTCAACCAACTTTCATCCACACAACAAGGTAAACATCAACACACATCACAACAACTTACCGTTTTCCCCAAGCATTCGCAACTCAACTCTGATACCACCAAATGTAACCCCCGTAGCCCGGCCTAGACGGTTGACCCGAACTACGAAGATTACACGGGGAAAACCAAAGTCAACCCGAAAGTCAACCTTGATTAACGACCCTTTTTTTTCCTTTTTAATCTTGTCTAGATGCACATTAGTCCTATCTGTGATCACTCAAACACCATACTCAAAGATCACAAACATCAGAGATCAAACGGGGACCCAATTGAACAAAACACAACTTTAGGGACCAAATTGTAAATTCTGAAAACTTTGAGGCCTTCACCAGATTTTAAGTTACCAACTTAAAATTAATCATGTTTCATGCATCTCGGCCAAATTTCAGCTCAAACGGACATCTCAAACTCATACAATTGCACAAACAAGATTCAGGACCAAAATGCAAACTTTTCAAAACATTTAACTGCCAATGTCAGCCCCCAACGGTCACCCGTACCGAAACAGGCTTAGCCCGTTCCGAAACGCGGGGCCGTTTCGCAACGCGTACCGAAACGGGGGTCTGGCAGTAGCCTTTCCGTTTCGGAACGGTGTCACCCGTTTCGGACGCCCGGGCTGCTTCAAGGCACCCGTTCCGAAACGGTTCACCCTGTTCCGAAACACCCTGCACAAAATGCAGAATTTTGCCTACTTAAACATGCAATAGGCTAACCAAACATGCTCCAAACGCTACAAAACTTTGCCAACATGCAATTCAACATAAAAAGAGGCATACTAGCATCAACAATTCAACAACATGTCAACATACACGAAAAACCCCAATTTCAAGGTTAAGCTTCCAACACAAGCAACCATTTAAACAACATACTTCCAAATCAAACTCATAAGCCAAACCATGTTCCAACAACATCAACAACACAAAACCATACTTGTCCAAACATATACAAACACATACATCAACCCAAGAGATTCTACCCCATTGCCTTTATTAACTATAGCTATTAACCGAGACATACATCTCAAGTGGAGTCCTTCTTGAATCCCTTGCTCCTCGCTGTCCGAACTTCAAGAATCTGCATTGATGGACAAAAAGGAGCGTAAGCACATAATGCTTAGTGAGGAATGCTCAAAACCAAAAAACACCATCAATGCAGCGAGCCATAAATCACTTTTAAAACAAACTCGATTTGTTTACCAAAGCCATGTTTGAAAACCCCTTTTCAACAACAAGCTCAAACCATGCATTGCACATACATGAAAACCAACCCTTAGCTTAGCATGCTAAGAAAACCTTTTCAAAGCACAACTTACAAAATCATCCATTTAGCCAAACCATGCATAAACACCATATGCAAGCTAAAACAAAATCTTGGAAAAACACTCCCATTTCACAACATACCTTTCTTAAACTTGAAAGCCAATTCAAGCAAGAATCTTTTAAAACCATTTCACAAACCAACCAACACATGCATTAAACCAAGGCAACATATATGAACCACAACATCATCATCACATGCCTTTAAAAACAAGTCTTAACAAGACTCCAATGCACTAAAGATATTTCATGCTCAATGCATCATTTTCCAAATGATAGTCAACACTTGTTCAACTTAACAAGTAAACATGCATTCACAAGCATTATACACTTTCCATGCAACCATGCATCTTTTCAAGCATCTCATGCTTCACATGCAATTATGCATCAATTCAAGCATCTCATGCTTCACATGCAATTATGCATCATTTCAAGCATCTCATGCTTCATCACAATCAAGAACATCATATTGGCCTTCAAGTGATCAACCACATTCACTTTTCAACTCAACACCCAATCGGATACGCGGATTCCGAGCGTTGTCCCTACGCTCCATACACCCTACCAATCCAAGGTCTCCCAAATGGACTTTTAAACACCATTTGACCTCAACATCCTAAGGTTCCCATGTATGGACTTTTAAACACCATACAACCTTAGCTTTCCCGAGGTTCCCATGTATGGACTTTCAAACACCATACAACCTCAACTTTCCCGAGGTTCCCATGTATGGACTTTCAAACACCATGCAACCTCAACTTTTCCCCAAGGTTCCCATGTATGGACTTTCAAACACCATACAACCTTGACATGCACAAGGTTCCCATGTATGGACTTTCAAACACCATACAACCTTTGCATTCACCGATTGGTAGTTGTATAACATCACTAACGAGATCCGGGACACCCTACACAAGATCCACACATAGACTTAACCCCGCCATTGTGATCTCAACAAGCACAAGGTTCTCACATATGGACTTTTAAACACCATATAACCTTTGCTCAACCAAGGTCCTCGAATGGGCAACACCTCCATTATGACCTCAACCATCACGTTAGGATACTTGAAGGGAGTTTACCGGTCCACTCTTGACCACTCCACCTCCAAGGCGACTTAATTCACGGTGCACCCAATCCTATAGCCGGCTAACTATATCCGATCAAAGAACCAAGAACCACTTACATCACTTGCCAATATAACCACCTTACCACATTAGTCCAATGTTTCACATGCATAACCATAATGCAAAAACCATCATTTACCAACATTAATTCACTGTTTTAAAGCATTAAACAAGGCCATTGAACAACATGCAACACCATGCATCAAAACCACATTTTCAATGTATAAAACCAAGGATCTCTTACCTTGAGCATCCTTCACATATGGCTTTCAAAACCAGCATTAAACCATGCTAAATATGCTTTCAAAACAGATTTAAACCATGCAAAACACATGCATTTCAATCATCAAACACAATTGCTTAAAAGCCAATTCCACAATCATAATTCAAGAGCGAAAAACCATTCACTTACTCTTGAGCTTAGCAAAGTTGTTTAGACTTACACTAAGCTCCCAAAAACCTTCAAACCTTGGTTTAAAAGCTGAAAACCCAACTTCACTCACCGATAACCAAAACAAGGCTAGCCACCAAGCCTTCCAAGCATCCGAAACCTTCTGCAACACCTCTAAAGCTCACGGATCAAACTCCCCTGTTTCAAGTACACAAAACAGCACATTAATGCATCATTATGCATTAAGAACAGCAGCCACACAACCAAACTCGCTGCTCATCACACAACCAACAATTCGGCTACCAAACACAACCGAAATCACCTCCAAACACTACCAAAACTTAACCCAGCCAAGATCCATCACTTCTAACCATTTTAAAACATCAAACAACATCCAAAATGATCACAAACACGTCCTTATACCTCCAGGTATTACAGATCACCAAAAACACTCCAAAAACAACCAAAAACTCAAGCCAAACTTAGGAAATTCAACCTATCCGGGATTGCATTAATTAAACCTCAACTTCTAATCAATTTAGCATTCATTTAACATCATTTTGACACTTCAAAACACTGCCCAAACAGATCACACGAAAATTTCACCAAAATCGCTAAATCTTGCATTTTAAGCCAAAATCAAGATTTCAATTGAAAAGCCTTTAACAAAACACAAATCAAGGATTGAGAACTTGGGAATTTCAATAAAGAACTTGAAGTTCAGAGGAGAAGGACGTTCTTACCTCCAAACTTGAGTTTCTCCTTTTTAGAGCCAAAAAGCTTGATGAAACAACTTGCAAATTGAGAGGTTTTGTTGATGAGATGATTAGGAATCAAATGAGAGTTGAAATGAGTGATTTGAGTGACAAAATCAGAGAGGAAAGATCTGGAGAGAATGTGTTTGGTTTGAGAGAAAAGATGAGAGAAAATGGTTGAGAGAAAAGTTAGTTAGAATTAGGAAAATATCTTCCCTCCACTTTTCTTTAGTTTAAAAACATTTAATTAATCATTTAATATATTTAGAAAATCTGGAGAAACTCCCATTGGGTAAATAGCTCCTTAAAGATTCAAAGTTTCAATCCTTTTTAAAACTGTCACCGAACTTTCAAAAATTACATTTTGGTCACTAGCCAAAATGTCAACCTTCCGAACCTCATTTTCCAAAATTGATTTCACAGTTCACTTAATTATATTAAAAGATGATTTTAGGACATTTTTCCATATTTTAAATGCAACCCGAACTAGGCTTTCCTAAATTCACTCTTATATATTCGATCAGCACTTTGACCGAACCGGTCAACGCCCAAAACTTCTGAGCCCAAAACCGGGGCGTTACATACGACCCTGTCACGCGGCCGCAGCAGGTCACTGCCACTGCATGGGTGTGTACTATCTCGGCAGGTGGAACGGCAGGAAGTCATGGCGGCAAGTCTGACAGATACTCCAAGTTCGGCAGGATAGTCGAAATTGATCTCTCTTATTTCTAGGTTAATATGCTCGCGATTGATAACTTGGGACTAGTGTGGAACCAAGTCAGTCAACTCGGTTAGTGATCCATTTTAGCCGCTGAAACTTGTGGACTAGTGTGGAACCAAGTTAGTCACGCCTCCCGTTGTAACAGTACTTAACCCTTTCGTGAGCCTTGCACTTTCGTGCCCGACAAATGGATTCTCTCAAACTACTGGTGTAGGAAGATTGAAAGAATGAAAACAATAGATTAAGTAAACTTGAAATATTTTATTGAAGAAATAACTCAAAAAACTAAAACAATCGTTTCACTCTAGTTACAACATAACCCTAACCCAAAGGGGATTTAGAACATGGCGGCGACGAAGAGCACAAGTAAAGTCTATAGAAAACCTAGGATGATTTGAACTAGGAGTTACAATGAGTATTTATAGACAAAAATACTAGGTTAAGTCCTCCTTAAAGTAGAAGTCCTCTAAAGTAGATTTCCTCCTTTAATATGAATTTAAATGCTGACTTATTTGCGTGGAATGTGGACTCTTTCTCGTTTTCCTTCATCCGCAAGTAAGCTTGGGAATTTTGCTTCGGAAGCACTGGCCGCTGCTACAGACGTCGGAAAATCACATGACCGTCGGCGATAGATTCAAGAGTTTTAGCTCTAAAGATCGCGCTCCGGTTTTCCTAACTTCCATAGTCAGCTGTCGCGGGCAGCAAGGACGGCACCAGCTTTGCTCGGCAGGTGCTTGGCAGCAACTTACTTTTGTTGGAACTGCTTCAGTACAGCTCCTAGGTTTCTTCTCAGCGTCTTGTCCTCCGCTCCTCGGTTCCCTCGTTCAGCTGTTAGTACCTACAAGCAAGAATACACTAGAATAGTATCTCATGTTCACCAAATGAATGATAAGCTATTAAAGTAAGGCAGAACAATGAAACACTGTAAAATGCTATTCATGCACCTAATAATGCCTAAAATGTGCTTAAAAACAGTCATAATAAGAGTTGGAAATTGTATGAAATATAGGACTTTTGGACACATTACACCATGGTATTACAAGTTAAAAGTAAAGGATGTGGATGTACCTAAGACGGCGTTTCGGACGAGGTACGAGCATTGTGAGTTCTTAGTGATGCCTTTTGGTTTAACCAACACACCTGCTGCTTTCATGGACATGATGAATCGTGTATTCCATGAGTTCTTGGATCAGTTTGTGGATGTGTTCATCGATGACATCCTTGTGTACTCTCGTACTGAGGAGGATCATGATAGACATCTAAGGACAGTGTTGCAAGTGTTGTTGGAGAACCAGCTTTATGCTAAGCTGAGCAAGTGTGAGTTTTGGCTTAAGGAGGTGGTCTTCCTTGGACATGTTGTATTGGCTGAGGGTATCCGTGTTGATCCGCATAAGGTAGAGGCGATAATGAGTTGGAAGGTGCCTAAGTTAGTGATGGAAGTGCAAAGTTTTCTTGGCTTGGCTGGGTATTACCGTAGGTTTGTCGAGGGTTTCTCGAAGATTGCTGCACCTTTGACTATGTTGTTACAGAAGAATGTTCGCTTTGAGTGGACAGATGCGAGGCATCAAGCTTTTGAGAAGCTGAAGGAAACTTTGACGCAAGCTCTTGTCCTGATTCAACCTGAGTCTGGTAAGGAGTTTGTAGTCTATAGTGATGCGTCCTATGTTGGTTTGGGCTGTGTGTTGATGCAGGAGGGTGAGGTAGTGGCATATGCATCTAGGCAATTGAAGGTGCATGAGCGTAACTACCCTACTCGCGATCTTGAGCTTGCGGCTGTTGTGTTTACCCTGAAGATTTGGAGGCATTATCTGTATGGCGAGAAGTGTGTGTTATTCACATATAATAAGAGTTTAAAGTATCTTATGTCTCAGAAGGAGTTGAATATTAGGCAACGACAGTGGGTGGAGTTGCTTAAGGATTATGATCTATCGATCGATATTCATCCTGGAAAGGCCAATGTTGTGGATGATGCTTTGAGGTGGAAAGTGGTTGTGGAGTTGAGGGTGATGTTTTCTCGCTTGAGCATATCGCGAGATGGTGGTCTTGTTGCTGAATTGCAGGTGAAACCATCCCTGATTTAGTTGATCAAGGATAAGCAGTTGCTTGATGATTCTCTTGTTCCTCACGTTCAGGATATTAAGAAGGGTAAACCTTCAGATTTTAGTTTTAATAATGATGGTGTTCTGTGTTTTGGAAGTCGAATAGTGGTGCTAGATGATGTTGAATTCAGGCGCACTATTCTGACTTATGCTCATAGTAGTCCTTTCGCTATGCACCCTGGTAGTACGAAGATTGTTGGAGTATGCCCAAACACCAATCATATGATGATTGAATAGACATACTATTTTACTAGATTTATCAAGTAATGGCATTGCCGTTATTATCATTTGGTATGTTTCTGTGCATCAAACTAACCATTGGATAATAATGTCCATACAATAATACAATTATTGTTAAATAGGATCCTTAGTTGAATATTATTACGGGTATGGACAGTGATAATATATAAAGACTAATATGTGGTTGATGACAAGCGTTGTCACTGTCATAGAGATGTCAAAATCAACAAATAAGTATTTGTTAGAGAACAACATACTGGAATGACCCGCTATGAGCATGTTTCTTGGGTAATTATGTGACAGTCACAACATTGCTCATGATAAACATATGTATAATCTTCAGACTTGAGATCAACATGATTTCAACATAAAGATTTACGTATTTTGACATAGTCAAACATGTGTCATAACTGACTACATTATAAAGACTGATGATTGGATACGTGATGACCTATGTAATGAAATATGGTTGATCAAGAAAGGATTTGTCCCTCCTACATAATGGGTGAAATATCTTCAGCCACTTGATTGAGTGAGATTAGAAAATGCATGACCATGCTCGAATATTATGATATGAGATATCATCGAGATTCGTTTATCATAATCTACTCAAGACATAAAGAAACACTAGATGGACAACGCAAGTGTGACTAACCCATGACTTGTGTTCATCTAAGATATAAAGGACAAAAGGATGAAATATATAAAGGAAGTTTATTCAGGAATTAGGAAAGTCAAACCATGACTTCATGCAACTTAGGTAGCAATGATGTATTGCTAGATGACACTTATTGTTTGTAAAATTAGAACAGTTCTAATTTTTCTGCTAACGTTGCATGAACCTACAAGGGTCACACCCTTCGAATGAAACGGACAAAAATTGGAAACCATACTCCCTATTTTAGGGAGGTTGCCGAAAATCCCCTATGGGATAGGGGAAATCGGCAACTCCCTTAAATGGGAATAATATTGGATAAATATTGTATTTATCAAATATTATTTAGAGTATGGAAAATATTTAGAGACTTAAATATTATAGAATAAGATTCTAGAAATTTAAATATATATTTGGAATTTATATAATGTATATTTAATTCCAAGTTTATGTAGAATTAGATTCCACATAATTATAAAATATATATTTAAATATATTTAAGTCCAAGTAAAGATAGAATGAGATTCTATATAATAAAAATATATATATTTGGATTAAATATAAAGTATATTTAAATCCATGTTTCATGTAGAACAAGATTCTACATAATTAAATATATATTTCATTTAATATTATTAAAAATAATGTATATTTAATATAAACCAATTTCAAGTAGGATTAGATTCTATGAATTTTGGTTGAACTTGGATTTAAGGAATTCAACTAGAATTAAGTCTCTGAATACTATTTGAAGGGACAAGGGCTAGCAACCAAATCATCCTTATTCCTCATTTCAAATTTCGACATATCCCTGGGAATTCCCCTATTGAATTTTCGACAAGTCCCAGATTTTTCTGAGAAGCTGTTCGATATTTTTCTGGTGTTCCTCTTTCCCACTGGCAAATTCCTGGCGATTTCCTAGTTCGAATCCAAGTCCCGGTAAAACCCCTGGTCGATTTCAGACTCCCTCAGGAATCTCTGGAGGGATTTCGACTTCTCACTAGAAGGTGTTCAAACCTGTCGAAATTTATCCCTAAGTGTTAGGGAGGCGGAAACTTTGTTAGTTTTGTTCGGGTGGACTCCGTAGAGGTCGTTGCGAACCTGTAACGATTCCGGTTTTACTTGACGTGGTTTTTCCGACATACCCTCGGTTTTCCAGTTTCTAGAATTTTAAAAGGTAACTCTTCATCTTTTCACCCCGAATTCGTTCCTGTACATGGATTCTGGCTGGATTACGTCGGATTAATTTTTCCTCTGCGCCACAGGGCGTGCCGACGTGACCCAACAGTGGTATCAGAGCCACTTGTATCATACAGATTCAGACTTAAACTCTTGGGTGATGTTTATGTGTGAGATGCATGATGTTTGATTCGATTTAGATATTTATTGCTTATCGTATCACACCTAATAAAGACTTATTTTGATTATCACTGAATGATTAAGAGTTAATCATAACTATGTTAGGTTACTTCAATGTTAAATGTTAACATGTTGAGACGAATAGTTAGTCTAGAAAACAAGTAGTTGTTCGTAGTTTCATAGATTTATGAAATCTCTGAAAGGGCTTCTAATTTGATAAAAGTTATCAAACTATCTTTCACGGTGAATCCATAAGAGTTATGGTTAGACGTTATGAAAAATGCATGTCTAGGATTTGCATCATCAAAGACATGGTACTTAAGTGTGCCTAGTGCGCCACCTCTATTTCATGTTGACCTACCTGGTGCATTTGTTCGTTAACGCAAATGGTTTATGAAACCTTGTGATCCTTCTTTGGCCCATTAACCGCAACATAGGGATAATCAGTTTAAAACTCCGTAAACACGTCGTTACTTTGTTCGCACGATGTTTGAAATGCATGTTTGATTGCACGGTGTTTGTTTTGCATGGTTATAGCCCATAGCCTTTATAATTTTGGTTTTTATAAATACGGCCTGCGTGTCGTGCCTTTCTCTATCTTCTATTGTACTTCTCTTCTCATCTCACTCCCTCGCATGTAACGCGAGTTTCTGAAAATTGTAAATACTCATGGAGATAAAGCAAGGACCAACATAGCAGCGTGGTGGGCCTTCCCTGGTGGACCAGGCGTTTCAGAAGCAGATTTTATCTTCAGTAGAATGGTCTTCCCATTGGCTTGGGACGGGTCGCCTTAGGTTAAGAAGGGCTATAATCATTGCATATTTATTTACCGCTTATTTTTACCTTGTATGTGATGCAATGGATGTTTTATAAGCATGATTAAACATAGTTCTATTGATAGGATCAATGTTAAAATGATGAGATAATTAAGTAAATCCCTCACTATAATTCTAAGTCTGTTTTAACCATCCAATATTTACCCTCGTTAAAGCTTCGATCGATATAATGCGAGCTTTGCCAAAGCAATGTCACATTTATCTATCTTAGTTAAACGCGAAGAATAAGCTAGTGATATTCGCCGGTTGAGATATTGGTATTGACTTAGCTGGGTTGTTATAATAGGATTAGAAAACCTAGTGGTTAAAAGTTTTGGATAATCATAAGATGATTTAAAGAACAAGAGTTGTTCGCCAAAAGATGAGGAATTACATGAGATGTAATTAGTAAGGTGTTACTTACCTAAATAACCATTTCCTAAAAGACTGTCCAAAGCTGATTTAGGAATGGTGAAATACAGATCCTCACTCACTAGAAAAACTATCAAAACGTTTTTCCGAAATTAAAACTAGAGGGTTTTTAATTTTGAAGAAAATAGTGGGAGTAAATTTATAGTAAAGACCTATCTATAAATTTTAAAATTTAGTAAAACTTATGTAGCATATTTTCTTTGTTGTAGAATTAATGGCAAATAATACTCTATCTCTGCGATCTATCCTTAAGAAGGATAAGCTCAATGACATAAACTTCCTTGACTGGTTTCGCAATTTGAGAATTGTTCTCAAACAGGAATAGAAGGAATATGTCATTGAAGAACCTGTTTCTGATGAACAGGTTGCCACTGCTTCCAGAGCTGACAAAGACAAGTTTAAGAAACACATGGAAGACATGCTAGATGTTGGTTGTCTTATGCTTGCCTCCATGACCCATGAGCTTCAAAAGCAACATGAGGACATGGTAGCTTATGATATGATTCAAAATCTCAAGGAGATTTATGAAGGGCAAGCTCGTCAAGAGAGGTACGAGACCTCTAAAGCTCTGTTTCAATGCAAGATGAGTGAGGGATCTTTCGTAGGAGCTCACGTCATCAAAATGATGGGCTACATCCAAACGTTCGAGAAGCTCGGCTTTCCGTTGAAAGACGAATTAGCTACTGATGTCATCCTGCAATCGTTGTCGGAGAGTTTCAATCAGTTCGTCCTTAATTTCAATATCAATGTAATTAACAAGACGCTGCCACAGTTGCTCGGCATGTTGAGAACTGCTGAAATCAACCTGAAGAAGGTAGGACCTAAACCTGTTCTGATGGTCTGCAATGGCAAGAAGAAAGGTAAATCGGCAGCAAAGTCTAAAGGTGATGGTAAGACCAAAACCGATGGAAAGGAGACATTGAAACCTAAGAAGGGAATCAAGAAGGATGGAAAATGTTTCCATTGCGGCAAGACCGGACATTGGAAGAGAAACTGCCCCACACACCTACAAGAAGTCAAGAAAGCAAAAACGAGTGAGGCATCAACCTTAGAGGCTTCTAAAGAGAAGGCATCAGAATAGACATGGACCTGCAAATGGAAATAAAGCAAGAGTTGCTACATCATCCATTAGGACATGTGTTTTTGCTTAAATAGATTTGTTTTAGTTTTTAAGATTATTATTTTGTGCTAAGTTTTAGTTATCTTGTAAGGACAATATATTTTTAATTTTGAGATTATTTAAATAAATGTTATTCTTTTAATCTCTTATGGCACAACGAATCAATGACCTTTAAACTAATCAAATCAATAAAATTTATAAAACAAATGACTAATCTCAAACTCATAAAAAGTATTAAGGTAATTTGATGAGATCAAATTCAAGAATATTTAAAGTATTAAGGGCAAGAAGAAAGGTAATTTGATGAGATCAAATCCCACAAGTAGAACGAAAAGTCTTTGAAAGATAATCAAATATGTTAGACATGTTTTGATTCAGAACAAGTCATTTTCGACTTCTTTACACACTAGAAAAACAACTCTCATACTTAATCGTGTTTTTTTTCAAAATGTCATATAAGATATGGACTAAGAATTGTTCTAGAATACCTTTGAAGTTTTAAGGTTACTTACATGTTAAAATGTTTACAAAGTTCGAACCTTGAAAACTCCATTTGTTGTTTATCCTAACGAGAACAAAGCGTTTGTTTCTCAAACGAGAGTTTATCTTGAAAGAGATTAATTCTCACAAAGGGATATTACTAATTCAACTTTAACGAGAACAAAATATTTGTTGCTCAAACAATAGTTTATCTCGAAAGAGAATACTTATCACTAAGGGATTTCATTTTTCAACGAGAACAAAATGTTTGTTGCTCGAACGAGAGTTTCTCTCGAAAGAGATTACCTCTCACAAAAGGAAATAATTGAATTTGGAATGTGAAGAAATTTTAGACAAAAAATTTATGAACCAAAGATTGAGAATGTTCCACAAATGATCAAGGAACATTGGAACAAAACACAACCATTGTGTTGATCCTTAAGAGAATACCATATTCTTGAGAAATATGGATTTCTCACTATCCGTACATGGAAACATTCTTCTTTTCGGATCAAGATAAAGACTAGGTCTTATCAGAAAGCAATGGTGAGCCCAAAATTCGAGAAATGGCTAAGAGCCATGAGATATGAGATGGAATCCATGTCTAAAACCAAGTATAGACTTTGGTTACCTAAAAGGGTAAAACCTAAGAGGTATGGATGAGTTTTTCAAAAAGGAAAAACCGACATGGATGATAAAACATACAAAGGATGATTCATCGCTAAAAGTTTTCGACAAACTTCATTGTAATTACTATGATAAATCATCCTCCTTGTAGCTATGTTTAATCCATCTTAATCTCACTTGCAAGTAGTTACATACGATGATTATGGAATCAAATAAAGGAATGTCAAAACCACTTTCCTAAGGGAAAACTTGAAACAGATGTGTACATGACACATCTAAAAGGTTTTGTCACTCCAGTAAACACTTGGAAGGTATGTAAGCTACAAAGGTCTATCCGTAGACTAAGGCAAGCTTCTCGAAGTTGGGATATTAGTTTCTGAAGATACAATCAAAAGGTTTGGTTTATCTAGAAACAAAGGGGAGTCTTGTTTTCAAAAGAGCTAGTGGGAGCATTGTTACTTTCCTAAGTATTGTATGTAGATTACATACTCATCAAATGGAACTAAAGATCGCAATATGTTTTGCATTAATAAAAGATACTACGTGTTAGCAACATGAGACAGTATCTAACTCTACAACATAGGCTGAATGTATTACAGTCGACATAGCAATAGAGAAGGATGTTTGGATCTAAAGGGTTCACTTCTGAACTAAGGGTTGTTCCCAGCATATTAGATGCTACATAACTCTGTTATGATGGAACCTTTGCATAAGCAAATAAAACCCAGATCTCATCAATACATCCAAACATATTCTAAAGTACTTACATCTTGGAGATGTGAAAGTATGCAACATACGCACAAAGTTGATGGCTTTGTCAACTCCCTGACATATCTTTTGACACAACATAAACATGCCAGTTACACTAAGCCATATCGTATTAGATATGAGAATGATTGGTCTTAGTGCCAGTGGGAGATCGTTGGAGTATGCTCAAAGACCAATAATATGATGATTAAATAGACATACTATTTTACTAGATATATCAAGTAATGGCATTGCCGTTATTATCATTTGGTATGTTTATGTGCATCAAACTATCCATTGGATAATAATGTCCATACAATAATACGATTATTGTTAAATAGGATCCTTAGTCGAATATTATTACGGGTATGGACAACGATAATATATAAATACTAATATGTGGTTGATGACAAGCGTTGTCATTGACATAGAGATGTCAAAATCAACACATAAATATTTGTTAGAGAACAACATACTGGAATGACCGCTATGAGCATGTTTCTTGGGTAATTATGTGACAGTCACAACATTGCTCATGATAAACATATGTATAATCCTCAAACTTGAGATCAACATGATTTCAACATAAAGATTTACGTATTTTGACATAGTCAAACGTGTGTCATAACTGACTACATTATAAAGACTGATGATTGGATACGTGATGACCTATGTAGTGAAATATGGTTGATCAATAAAGGATTTGTCCCTCCTACATAATGGGAGGAATATCTTCGGCCACTTGATTGAGTGAGATTAGAAAATGCATGGCCATGCTCGAATATTATGATATGAGATATCATAGAGATTCGTTTATCATAATCTACTCAAGACATCAAGAAACACTAGATGGACAACGCAAGTGTGACTAACCCATGACTTGTGTTCATCTAAGATATAAAAGACAAAAGGATGAAATACATAAAGGAAGTTTATTCAGGAATTAGGAAAGTCAAATCATGACTTCATGCAACTTAGGTAGCAATGATGTATTGCTAGATGACACTCATTGTTTGTAAAATTATAACAGTTCTAATTTTTCTGCTAACGTTGCATGAACCTACAAGGGTCACACCCTTCGAATGAAACGAACAAAAATTTGAAACCATACTCCCTATTTTAGGGAGGTTGCCGAAAATCCCCTATGGGATAGGGGAAATCGGCAACTCCCTTAAATGGGAATAATATTGGATAAATATTGTATTTATCAAATATTATTTAGAGTATGGAAAATATTTAGAGACTTAAATATTATAGAATAAGATTCTAGAAATTTAAATATATATTTGGAATTTATATAATGTATATTTAATTCCAAGTTTATGTAGAATTAGATTCCACATAATTATAAAATATATATTTAAATATATTTAAGTCCAAGTAAAGATAGAATGAGATTCTATATAATAAAAATATATATATTTGGATTAAATATAAAGTATATTTAAATCCATGTTTTATGTAGAACAAGATTCTACATAATTAAATATATATTTCATTTAATATTATTAAAAATAATGTATATTTAATATAAACCAATTTCAAGTAGAATTAGATTCTACGAATTTTGGTTGAACTTGGATTTAAGGAATTCAACTAGAATTAAGTCTCTGAATACTATTTAAAGGGACAAGGGCTAGCAACCAAATCATCCCTATTCCTCCTTGCAAATTTTGACATATCCCTGGGAATTCCCCTCTGGAATTTTCGACAAGTCCCAGATTTCTTCTAAGAAGCTGTTCGATATTTTTTTAGTGTTCCTCTTGCCTCCTGGCAAATTCCTGGCGATTTCCTAGTTCGAATCCAAGTCCCGGTAGAACCCCTGGTCGATTTCAGACTCCTTCAAGAATCCCTGGAGGGATTTCGACTTCTCTCCGGAAGGTGTTCAAACCTGTCGAAATTTATCCCTAAGTGTTAGGGAGGCAAAAAATTTATTCGTTTTGTTCGGGTGGACTCTGTAGAGGTTGTTGCGAACCTGTGACGATTCTGATTTTACTTGACATGGTTATTCCGACATACCGTCAGTTTTCCAGTTTCCAGAATTTTAAAAGGTAACTCTTCATCTTTTCACCCCGTATTCGTTCTTGTACATGGATCCTGGCTGGATTACGTCGGATTAATTTTTCCGCTGCGCCACAGGGCCTGCCGACGTGACCCAACAAAGATGTATCGTGATTTGAAGGATGAGTACTACTGGGTGGGTTTGAAAAAGGATGTTGCCGAGTTCGTTAGCAAGTGCATGGTGTGTCAGCAAGTGAAGGCTGAACATCAAGTTCCTTCCGGGTTGTTGCAGCCTTTGAGAATCCCAAAATGGAAATGAGAAAGTATTACAATGGATTTTGTATCTGGTTTGCCGTTGTCACCATCAAAGAAGAATTCAGTTTGGGTGATTGTGGATCGCCTTACGAAGTGTGCACATTTCTTACCTGTGCATACTACGTATACCCTGGATAAGCTGGCCGAGCTGTATATTGCTAAGATTGTGCGGTTGCGCGGTGTACCGAAATCTATAGTATCGGATAGAGATCTGAGGTTCACGTCGAGATTCTGGGAGTGTTTGCATCAAGCCTTGGGTACACGGTTGAATTTCAGTACTTCTTATCATCCTCAGACGGATGGACAGTCGGAACTTGTTATCCAGGTGCTTAAGGACATGTTGAGATGTTGCGTTATAGATTTTCAGGGTTCTTGGGAGAAGCATATGTCGTTGAATGAGTTTGCTTATAACAATAGTTATCAGGCAAGCATTCAAATGGCTCCATACGAGGCTTTGTATGGGAGAAAGTGCAAAACGCCTCTTTGTTGGGCAGAAACGGGGCAAAAGTTGATTTCGATGCCGGATATGTTGAAAGGAACTACCGAGAAGGTGAAGCTCATTTGTGAGCGCTTGAAGGCAGCATCGGATCGGCAAAAGTCTAACGCAGATTTGAAGCGCAAGGAGATTGAGTTTGCGGTCGGTGAACGTGTGTTCTTGAAGGTATCGCCTTGGAAGAAGGTGATGAGATTTCAGCGTAAGGGTAATCTTAGCCCGAGGTTTATTGAACCATATGAGGTTGTGGAGCATATTGGTCTTGTGGCTTATCGGTTGAGGTTACCTCTCGAGTTGGAAAAGATTCATGATGTGTTTCATGTTTCGATGTTGCGGAGGTATAAATCAGATCCTTTGCATGTGATAACTGTTGAGGAGATAGAGTTGAAACGGGATTTCTCTTATGACGAGGAACCGGTGAAGATCCTAGATTCGAGCAGTAAAGTTCTTCGTGGCAAAACGATAGAGCTTGTGAAGGTGTTGTGGCGACACTGAGGGGTTGATGAGGCCACTTGGGAAAGCAAGGCGGGCATGCTAAAGCAGTTTCCGCACCTGTTTCCTTTAGGTAAAATTTCAAGGGTGAAATTTCCTAAGTGGAGGAGAGTTGTAACGCCATGGTTTTGGGCCTAGATATTTTAGACATTGGATCAGACCGGTCGAAAACGGTTCGAATCATATTAGGTGGTTTAGGAAAATCAAGGATCGGGAAAGGATAAAAATATGACAAAAATTGCTATAATCCTTTAAAATCATGTTTAAGGGGTTGGTCAAATCAATTTTACAAAATAAGTTTTCAAAGTGGTACATTTTGGGTAGTGACCAAAATGTATGTAAAGTTTTAAAACTGTGGAAAATTGCAAATTTCAAAGAAGAGTCAAAAATCTTAGAATCTTTAGGGAGCTTTGGTGCAATTACACCTTCCTAAAATTGACATGTGTTTTAAATGAGTTGTTTTAATTGATTAAAATGGATTTTTAATTATTTTAATTAATTAAATGGTTATTTGAGATTTCATTTTACGTAACTAACTTTCATTTCATCAAAACCCACTTTCCAAACTCTTTCTCCAGAATCCTTTTCTCCCAAACACTCTCTCTTTGATTTCTTAATCATTTTAAAGAATTCTCTTCAAGTTTTCCAAGATTTGTGAAGCAAAAACTTGTCAATCTTTGAGGAAGGCAAGGATTGGAGGTAAATCTCATTCTCAACCTCTAATCTAGGTTCTTTATTGAAATTCCCAAGATCATTGACTCCTAATTGTTGTTTTTAGCTGAGTTTTGATTATAGATTTGATTTAATGTCAAACTCTTGCATAATAGTCGTTTTAATCTTGATTTTCGGTGTTTTGTTGATGAGCTCTGTTTTAGATTGATTTTAATTGAATTTTGAGTTGATTATTATGTTGAAAAAGAATTTTGATAAGATAGATCCTGAAATCCTTGAGATCCTTGAGTTTATTGATAGTTTTTGTGGTGTTTTGATGGTGTTATGATTGTTGGAGGTATAATGAAGGGTTTAGGTTGTTTTTAGATGTGTTTTGATGTTGATTAATGGTTGGAGGTGTTGTATGTTTGTTGGGCTTGGTTTAGGAAGCAATCGATTGAGTTTTCGGTTGTTTCGGATGGGTAATTTGGTGTAGATTTAGTGAGCAACGAGTTTGTGTTTAGTTGCTGGTGTTGAAATGCATTTTAATGCATTTGGATCTCTGTTTTGATGATCTAAAAATAGGGGATCTTGATCCGAAAGAAAGTGAAGCATTTTTGAAGGCTTCGGACGGGTGATCTTCGCGTTGGAACGTGAAGTTTCGCGTATCGGTGAGTGGATGAGTTTTAAAGTTTTATTAAGCTTGGATACGAGGTGTTGGGAGGTTAGTGTAAGCTTGAAACGCTTAGCTAATCTCATAAGTAAGTATGGATACTTGTAATCTCGGATTTTGGTTTGAAATGGACTCGACGATTTATCCTGCTCATGTTTTGATAATGGTTGTTACTCACTGTTATGCGTGGATTTAAGCATGTTTTTGCTTGTGTTTATCCCATGAAATGGTTTGGTTTGAATACAAGATGGTTTGATCTTGTATGAAATGGTTTTGCTATTTAAAAAAGCATGTTTAATTTGGGATATGTGAAGATTTTCAGTGATGCATTGAAAGCAGTGAGTTAACATGGTTTTATGGGTATATTGGAAAGTGATTAATCTATTTTTAATACTCGGATACTTTGGTCGACCAATAGGATATGAGTGCACTATAATCTATAAATCGTACGTGCATCTAGCTACGTGACGTAATAGGGGTGAGCCTATTGCGAGTGGTAGAGGTGAGTCGATCACTATGGGTTAGGGGTGAGCCTAATTCCATTCGTAGCCTTTAAGATGGGGTGAGCCATCATTGAGTATAGGGGTGAGCCTATACGAGTCCGTGTATCCGATGTTGTAACGCCCTGGTTTTGGGCCTAGATGTTTTAGACATCGGATCGGACCGGTCCAGAACGGTTCGAATAGCGAAAGGTGATTTTAGGAAATCAAGTATCAGGATAGGATAAAATTGTGATAAAATTGTTAAAATCCTCTAAAAATATAATTAAGAGGTTGGTCAAGTCAATTTTACAAAAAGGGTTTTGGAAAATAGACATTTTGAGTAGTGACCAAATTGTAAAGTTTCAAAACTGAGGAAAATGTGATTTTTAGGGTGGAAGCCAAAATCTTAGAATCTTCAAGGAGCTTTAAGTCAATTTGACCTTTCTTCAATATGACATGTGATTGAAAAGGATTTTAATTAAATGATTTTTAATTGGATTTCTTATATTAATTAACTAAAAGGTAGTTAATGTGATTTTCATTTACGTAACTACCATTTCCCTCTCAATATGACGGGTGTTGAGGGGTTGTGATTGTGCCATTTGTCTCCACCTTGTGTAGTCCGGTAGGTTGTATGAAGCGTGTAGGACAACACTTGTAATCCGCGTATCCAATTGTGTCTTGTGTTGAAAAGGTTTATGGATTATCACTTGTGAGCCAATATAATGTAAATGAATAAAGTGAAGTAAGAGATGCTTGTATATGACGCAAGGATGCATGAGATAATTGTGTATGATGCAAGAATTCATGAGATGCTTGGTAAAGCATGAGCAATGGTTTAATTGTTGTTTATGATGTTGCGTTTGAGCATGTATTTATAGAATGCATTGATGTCTTGAGAAAACATGAATTGTGAAAAGGCATGTGATAAAGTGGTGGCTTTGCAACCCATGTTGAATGCATTGATGAATGTTGTTTTAGAGGTCCTCACTAAGCTTTATGCTTACGTTCCTTTGTTTCATCAATGGAGAGAATTGAACATTTGAAGGCAGCCCAAAAGCAAGAGGAATACAAGGCTTTATTAAAGAGATGTACGTGGTTCACCCTTAGTGTAATAAGTGGCAATGGGTGGGTTTTATACTTTGGAACGTTTGAGGATGTTTCCCTTTACTTTGAGCATGTTGGAATGCCTATACTTGAGTTGTAAATGGCCTTTGGTGATTGGATTTTGGTTTGTATGATGTTAGTAGCTTGTTATGGTTTTGGTGAACTAGGGAGCATGCCTTTAGTGCCTTTACTAATGTGTTGGTTGTCATGTTTAAGCTATTGCCTATGATGATTGTTGATATGTATCCATGTTGTATGCATGTTGTAGTATGTCTCGAGAATGATTCGAGTGTGGAAATGCATAGAAAACCAGCAAAATCTGTTGTTGCAGGGCAAGGCGTATCGGAACACCCTTGCCTGTTTCGGAACAGGGGCTCGAAATGGCCTTAAGGTTCCGGAACGGGTGAAGGCGTATCGAAACACTTTGGCTACTGGAAGGGGGTGTTTCGATACGGGTCTCAGAACGCACCCGAGTATCGAAACAGTCAACCCTATTTTGAAACGACCGTTTCGGTACAGGGCCATCCGTATCGAAACCCTTGACCGTTGGATTTGAATTTTGAGCTGTGTTGAGTTCCTGTTTCTTACATTTTGGTCCTTAAATGTTGGCTGCCTAAATTAGTGAGTTTGAATGATCGGTTTGAGTTGATTTTTGACATGATGGTAACTTTAAAATCATGAAAGTCCCTGTAATTTATGGAATTTACGGTTTAGCCCCTAAAACTCAAATGTATGCAATTGAACCCCTAATTGAACTTCAATCGATGTTCCGTTTCTACCTTATTGCTTTGCTATACCCATAGGTTAATAATATGCATCTAGAGAACATAAAAAGGAAAAAAAGAAGGGACGTAAATAATGGTTGACTTTCGGGTTGACTTTGGTTTTCCCATGTAATCCTCGTAGTTCGGGTTTATCGTCTAGACCGGGCTAAGGATGTTACATTTGTTGGTATCAGAGCCAGGTTACGAAAGAATTGGGAATGTTGTTATGTGAAATTGATATGTATTGAAGTATGATGTTTGAAAAGCATGCTATTGGTTGAATTTTGCACCTTATGCCATATTTGGTTGATGTGAATTGCATGTGGAATGAAAATGATTGTTTTTATGATGATGTTATGTGGAGATGTGCTAATTTTGGGATGATGAAAAGCATGTGAGCATGATGTTTCATGTATGCTATGCTCTGTGGGGAAAATTGGGTGCCCATTGCCTTATTACACTAATCAAATGTTTTGTAAACTTGGATTCTTGCTTGCTACTGGCCTAAATGGTTTGATTTGTTTTTGTTGTTGTGTTTGATTAAAATAGCACGTGGGACCTAGAAGGGAGTTGAGGTCCAATACGATAGTGCCTGCAGGTGAGCAGGGTAACCAGGCTGAGCAAGGGGCTGATGTCCCTCCTGGTGGAGATCTACCTCCTCTGCCACCACCTAGAGGTGGGGAGCAGGAGCAACAAGGACAATCTGGTCCTGGTTTGGGTGATTTGGCGCCTCTGGTTCAGGCGATCACTGGAGCGTTTCAGGCTGCTGTTGCCGGAGCGCATGTGCAGACCCCTGCAGCTGGGCAGGTGGGCTTACCTTTGGAAAGGTTGTAACCCCCTTAACCCGGCCTAGACGGTTGACCCGAATTAAGAAGATTACACGGGGAAAACCAAAGTCAACCCGAAAGTCAACCTTGATTAACGACCCTTTTTTTCTTTTTAAACTTGTCTAGATGCACATTAACCCTAGTTGTGATCAAACAAACAACATACTCAAAGAACATAAACATCAGAGATCAAACAGGGACCCAATTGAACAAATTACAATTTTAGGGACCAATTTGTAAATTCTGATAATTATAAGGAGTTAACCCAAATTAAAGTTACCAACTTGAAATTAATCATGTTTCATGCATCTCTGTCAAATTTCAGCTCAAACGGACATCCCAAACTCATACAATTGCACAAACAAGAATCGGGACCAAAATGCAAACATTTTGAAACATATAACTGCCAATGTCAGCCCCCAACGGTCAGGTGTTCCGAAACAGGGAGAGCCTGTTTTTAAACGCGAGGCCGTTCCGCAACGCGTATCGAATCGAGGGTTGGCAGAGGCCTTTCCGTTTCGGAACGGTGTCTCCCGTTTCGGACGCCTGGGTTGCTACAAGGCACCCGTTCCGAAACGGAGGCTCCTGTTCCGATACGGCCTGCACAGATTGCAGAAAAATTCATGCTTAAACACACAATTGACCAACCAATCATGCTCCAAAAGCAACCAAACTTTACCAGCAACTCATACAACACACAAGAGACATATTTGCATCAACCAATTATCATTATATCATCATATATGAAAAGCCCCAAATCTAAAGGCATGCTTCCTACTCAAGCAAACCATTCATGCACTAAAACCTCCAAACCAACACATAATGGCCAATTACATGTACCAACATTAACAACAACATAAATCCAAAATAGGGAGTCCAAAACATCTCCCAAAACAACAACATAGGTCCCCCATTGCCAAAAACCAAAAGCTAAAAGTGTTTAAGAAAACCTTCCCATACATGAGCTTATCTTCCACTTGATTGCTTGCCTTCCTTGCTGCCCTTAATGCACCTTAATGTTCTGCATTATTGGTTTAAGAAAAGAGAGAGAGCGTAAGCAAAATCTTAGTGAGGAAAGCTCAAATAAACCATTCAATAATGCATTTATAAAACACTTTTATAAATCATACATCAAAATACATTTAGACATGCTCACAAGCAATCTCAACCAAGCATCTCATGCTTCATATCATAACATGTCATATTGGCCACAAGTGATAATTACCATCTTTTAATAAGATCAACATAAGACTCACACATGGACTTTTAAACACCATTGTGATCTTATCCCCATGGACTTTTAAACACCATGGCCCATGGACTTTTAAACACCATGGCAAGGACCACACAAGGACTTTTAAACACCTTTGTGTCCTTAACAAGTTTCACCTCAAGGACTTTTAAACACCTTGACCCCAAGGACTTTTAAACACCTTGGCCCATGGACTTTTAAACACCATGACATGAATCACCCCAAGGACTTTTAAACACCTTGGCCCCAAGGACTTTTAACCACCTTGGAAAGGACCACAAAAGGACTTTTAAACACCTTTGTGTCCGTAACAAGAACCATCCAAGGACTTTTAACCACCTTGATGTTCTTAAGTAAACTAGGCTCACTCAAGGACTTTTAACCACCTTGGTGACCTTAACCTTTTCAAAACATCACTTGCCAATATACATCATTTATCATCAATAATCCACTGTTTTAAAGCATTTAACCAAGCCATAAACATCATGCATCTTAAAGCATTAAACCACATTTAAACAATGTTCAAAAGCAAGGAACTCTAACCTTGAGCTTCCTTAAACACATGGCTTATAATCTCAGCAAACAAACATGCTAGATATGCTTTAAAAACAGAATTTAAACATGCAACAAACACATTGCACCCAACCATCACATGGTTCCTCATCAAGAGAGTTTTTCCGAAAACTTACTCTTGAGCTTAGCAAAGTTGTTTAGACTTAGACTAAGCTCCCAAACCTCCAAAACATTGGTTTCAAAGCTGAAACCCAAAATCCACTCACCGATTCCGTTTCGCTTCTTGCCGAAACACCAAATCAAGCTTCCGGATCACCACAACTTGGATCCAAAGATGACTCCCCTGTTTTAACACATCAAAACAGTAGATTAATGCATCATCATGCATTAATAGCTTCAATGAAAGCACCTAAACTCGCTGCTCTCATCCACACTCCATTTTCGGCCACCAAACACAACCGAAAACGCATCCAAACAACTCCTCAACAAAGCCCAGCCATAAACCATCAAAACTAAGCATCCTTACACATCATTCAACATATAAAAATGACCTAACAACATCCTTATACCTCCAGCAACAACAGATCCACAAGATCACCCAAAAACAACCAAGAATCACAAGCTAAACTTAGGAAATTCAACCTATCCGGGATTGCATTAGTTAAAACTCAATTTCCAATTAATTTAACATTCATTTATCATCAATTATACACCTCAAATCACTGCTTTAACAAATCCAACGAAAATTTACCAAAATCAATCAAATCCTGCATTTAAAAGCCAAGATCCATAACACAACCTTAAAACCATTTATAAAACACAATTTAAGGATTGAGAACTTGGGAATTTCAGTAAAGAACTTAGAGTTCAGAGGAGAAGGACGTTCTTACCTCCAAACTTGAGTTTCTCCCTTTTAGAATCAAGTTTTCTTGAAAATCCACTTAGCAAATGGTGAGGTTTTGTTGTAGAGATGATTAGCAATCAAAAGGTAATTGAAAAGATGAATTTAGGTGACAAAATCAGAGAGAAAAGCTCCGGAGAAAAGGTGTTTGGCTTGAGAGAGAATGAGAGAAAATAGAATTGAGAGAAAAGTTAGTTAAAACCAAAATATCTTCCCTCCACTTTGTTTTTTTATTTAAAACCTTTTAATTAATCATTTAATATCTTTTGAAAATCTGGAGAAACTCCCATTGGGTAAATAGCTCCTTAAAGATTCAAAGTTTCAATCCTTTTTAAAACAGTCTCACAGTTTTCAAAAATTACATTTTGGTCACTAGCCCAAAATGTCACCCTTCCAAACCTCATTTTGCAAAATTGATTTCACAGTTCACTTATATATATTAAAAGAGGATTTTAGAACATTTTTCCATATTTTTAATGCAACCCGAACTAGGTTTTCCTAATTTCACCTTTTTAGATTCGAACAGCACTTTGACCGAACCGGTCAACGCCCAAAACTTCTAAGCCCAAAACCGGGGCGTTACAACTCTCCCCCCCCTTAAGAAATTTCGTCCTCGAAATTTACTTGAAGGAAAGAGATAAGGAAACTGCTTCAGCATGTCATCCTTTCGCTCCCACGTGGCTTCCTCAACACCGCGATGCTTCCACAGCACCTTTACCAACTCAATGGTCTTGCCACGAAGAACCTTGCTATCTGAATCCAGAATCCTCACCGGTTCCTCGTCATAAGTCAAATCCGGATTCAATTCCACCTCTTCCACAGGCATCACATGCGAAGGATCAGATCTATACTTCCGGAGCATAGAAACATGGAACACATCATGAATCTTCTCCAACTCTTGAGGTAACCTCAACCTGTACGCAACAGGACCCACACGCTCAACCACCTCGTATGGTCCAATGTACCTAGGGCTCAACTTACCCTTCCGGCCAAACCTCATCACCTTCTTCCAAGGCGAAACCTTCAGAAACACACGGTCACCCACCGCATACTCAATCTCCTTACGCTTCAAATCCGCGTAAGACTTCTGCCGATCAGAAGCTGCCTTCAAATGTTCACAAATGAGCTTCACCTTCTCGGTGGTTCCCTTCAACAAAGCCGGCATCGAAACCAACTTCTGACCCGTTTCAGCCCAACAAAGAGGAGTCCTACACTTCCTCCCATACAAAGCCTCATAAGGTGCCATTTGAATACTTGCCTGATAACTATTGTTATAAGCAAACTCAACCAAAGGCAAAAGCTTCTCCCAAGAGCCCTGAAACTCAATCACGCAGCACCTCAACATATCCTCCAAAATCTGAACAACACGTTCAGACTGACCATCCGACTGAGGATGATAGGATGTACTGAAATTCAACCTCGTACCCAGAGCTTGATGCAAACACTGCTAGAACCGTGATGTGAACCTCGGATCCCTATCCGACACATACGACTTAGGCACACCATGCAGCCGCACAATCTCAGCAATGTACAGCTCCACAAGCTTATCCAAAGAAAACGTGGTATGCACAGGCAAGAAATACGCACACTTCGTCAGGCGATCCACAATCACCCACACCGAATTCTTCTTCGATGGTGACAAAGGTAAACCAGATACAAAATCCATGGTAACCCTTTCCCACTTCCACTCAGGAATTCTCAACGGTTGCAACAACCCTGAAGGAAACTGGTGCTCAGCATTAACTCGCTGACACACCATCCACTTGCTGACAAACTCCGCAACATCTTTCTTTAAACCCACCCAATAGTACTCATCACGAAGATCTCGATACATCTTAGTACTACCAGGGCGCATAGCAAAAGGACTACTATGACCTTCAGTCAGAATAGCACGCCTCAACTCAGCATCATTGGGCACTACTATCCGACTCCCAAAACACAACACTCCATCATCATTAAAGCAGAAATCCGAAGGTCTACCCTCCGCGATATCCTGTACATGAGACACCAAGGAATCATCCAGCAACTGCTTTTCCTTCATCAACTGAACCAGAGATGGTTTCACTTGCAACTCAGCCACAAGACCACCATCACGCGAAATACTCAAACTGGCAAACATAGCCCTCAGTTCAACAGCTACCTTCCTACTCAAGGCATCCGCTACAACATTAGCCTTCCCAGGGTGATACTCAATCGTCAAATCATAATCCTTGAGCAACTCCACCCAACGTCGCTGCCTGAGATTCAACTCCTTCTGAGACATCAGATACTTCAAACTCTTGTGATCTGTGTACACAGTACACTTCTCACCATACAGGTAATGTCTCCAGATCTTCAGAGCAAAAACCACTGCAGCCAACTCAATGTCATGTGTAGGATAATTGCGCTCATGCACCTTCAACTGCCGCGATGCATAAGCTACCACCTTACCCTCTTGCATCAACACACATCCCAAACCAACATAGGACGCATCGCTATACACCACAAACTCTTTCCCTGATTCAGGTTGAACCAAGATAGGAGCTTGCGTCAAAGCCGCCTTAAGCTTCTCAAAAGCCTGCTGTCTCGCCATTGTCCACTCATACTTAACATCCTTCTGCAACAACTTTGTCAAAGGTGCAGCAATCTTAGAAAATCCATCCACAAACCTTCGGTAGTATCCCGCCAAACCAAGGAAACTATGAACCTCGTGAACAGACTTAGGAACCTTCCAATTCATCACCGCCTCAATCTTCTGAGGATCAACTCGAATCCCCTTGGCAGAAACCACATGCCCAAGAAACACCACCTCCTTAAGCCAGAACTCACACTTGCTCAGCTTAGCGTAAAGCTGATTCTCCAACAAAGCTTGCAAAACAATTCTCAAATGCTCTTCATGCTCCTCCTCAGTACGCGAGTACACGAGGATATCATCAATGAACACCACAACAAACTTGTCCAGGTATTCATGAAACACACGATTCATCATGTCCATGAAAGCAGCAGGAGCATTTGTCAAACCAAACGGCATCACAAGGAACTCATAATGCCCATACCTTGTCCTGAAAGCTGTCTTAGGCACATCCACATCCTTCACCTTCAACTGGTAATACCCTGACCTCAAGTCAATCTTAGAGAACACAGCAGCTCCCCGAAATTGATCAAAGAGATCATCAATTCTCGGCAAAGGATACCGATTCTTGATAGTCAACTTGTTCAGCTGACGGTAATCAATGCACATCCTCATAGTGCCATCCTTCTTCTTCACGAACAAGACCGGTGCACCCCAAGGCGACACACTCGGCCGAATGAAACCACGCTCAAGCAACTCTTGCAACTGCGTCTTCAGCTCTTTCAGCTCCTTAGGTGCCATTCTATAGGGAGTAATAGACACAGAAGTTGTATTCTCATACAGCTCAATTCCAAACTCCACCTCGCGATTAGGAGGTAAACCAGGCAACTCCTCAGGAAACACACCAGGAAACTCCTTCACAACCCTGATATCTTGCACACGCAACTCCTTAGAGCTAGGATTCATCACAAAAGCTAGGTAAGCCTCACAGCCTTGCCTCAGCATCCGGCTTGCCTCCAACGTAGACACCACATTGGAAAGAAACTTCATATTCTCACCCACCACGACAACTTCATAATCATCCGCAAGCTTCAGGAAAACTCGCTTATTTTCACAATCCACCACAGCATGATGCTCAGTAAGCCAATCCATACCAAGGATTACATCAAAACCATAGAAAGGTAACTCCATAAGGTCAACATGAAAAACATGATCTTGAACAACCAAAGGACACCTTCTATACAACTTTCGAGTCACAACAGTCTCACCAAAAGAACTAGTGACACGCATACCAACATCCAAAGACTCAACAGGCAAACCAAGCAATTCAGCATGCTCACGCAATATGTAAGAGTGCGTAGATCCAGAATCAATCAAGGAAAGTAATGACAAGGATTGCATAGTAAAAGTACATGCGATCACATCCGCATCATTCCTCCCCTCACGCTGAGCAAACACTCTAGCCTGTCCGCCACCCTCTGGCTGCACAGCTACAACATGAGCTACACCTGGGCCACCTTCCTCTCTCCGCTGAAAATTACCACGGCCGCGCCCACGACATCTCTGTGCCGCTGCAACAACAGGAGCACGAACTTGGCCACCAGCCAACATAGGACAGTCACGCCTCAAATGATCCGAAGATCCACAGTTCCAGCAACCATTACCAGCTGCCGCAACAGGAGTGTAATGCCCCGGTTTTGGGCTTAGAAGTTCTGGGCGTTGACCGGTTTGGTCAAAGTGCTGTTCGAATCTAAAGAGGTGAAATTAGGAAAGCCTAGTTCGGGTTGCATTAAAAATATGGAAAAATGTTCTAAAATCATCTTTTAATATAATTAAGTGAACTGTGAAATTCAATTTTGAAAAATGGGTTTTGGAAGTATGACATTTTGACTAGTGACCAAAATGTAATTTTTGAAAGTTTTGTGACTATTTTATAAAGAGTTGAAACTTTGAATCTTTAAGGGGCTATTAATCCAAAGGTGATTTCTCCAGATTTTTCTAAGATATTTAGAGTTTTAATTCTGATTTTAAAGTAAATCAAAAGGAGGGAAAAACTCATTTGACAATTTTCTCAACTAACTTCCAATTTTCTTCTCTCTTTTTCTCTCAAACCAAACACACCATTTCCAGAGATTTGATTCTGTTTTTCTCACTTAAATCTCTCCTTTTAACTCTCATTTGATTCCTAATCAAAATATCTTCAAAACCTCTTTAATTGCTTCTTGATTCTACAAGGATTTTCATTCCAAAAAGTGGAGAAACACAAGTTTGGAGGTAAGAACGTCCTTCTCCTCTAAACTATTAGTTCTTTACTGAAATTCCCAAGTTCTCAACTCTTAATTGATGTTTAATTAAAGGCTTTTGAGTTTGGAATTGTATCTTGGCTTATAATGCAAGATTTGATGGTTTTCATGATTTTTCGTTAGATCTGATTGATCTGTGATTTGAGATGTGTTTTTGATGTTAAATGAACTCTAAATTGATAAGGAAATGAGTTTTGATTAATGCAATCCCGGATAGGTTGAGTTTCCTAAGTTTAGATTATGTTTCTTGGATGTTTTTGTGGTGATCTTGTGGTTCTGATGTTGCTGGAGGTATAAGGATGTCTTTAGGTTGTTTTTAGATGTTAAATGGTGTTGATGGATGTTAGGTTTTGCTGGTTTATGGCTGGGTTTTGTTGAGAAGTGGTTTTGATGCAATTTCGGTTGTGTTTGGTGGCCGAAATTGGAGTTTGAATGAGAGAAGCGAGTTTGAGTGCTTTCATTGAAGCTTTTGATGCATGATGATGCATTAAATCTCTGCTTTAATGTGTTTAATCAGGGGAGGCATCTTTGGATCCAAGGGTTGTTGATTCGGAAGCTTGATTTCGTGCTTCGGCAAGTGGCGAAGTGGAATCGGTGAGTGAAATTGGGTTTTCGGCTTTGAAACCAATGTCTTGGGAGCTTAGTTTAAGTCTAAACAACTTTGCTAAGCTCGAGCGTAAGTTTTCGGAATTTCTCTCTAGTGGTGGCCATGATTTTGTTGTGTTGCAAAATGATAATTTGCATGTTTTACATACTGTTTTGGAAGCATGTTTTAGCATGGTTTTTGCTGATGATGTAAGCCATATGTTGAAGGTAACTCTAGGTAGGAGTTCCTTGCTTTTGTACATTGAAATGATGTGGTTTAATGCTTTTAAATGCATGATGAATATGGCTTGGTTTTATGCTTTAAAACAGTGATGTAAGTGATGAAAATGATGTATATTGGCAAGTGATGTTTTTAAAATGTTAAGGTCACTAAGGTGGTTAAAAGTCCTTGAGTGAGCCTTGTTACTTATGAACATCAAGGTGGTTAAAAGTCCTTGGATGGTTCATGTTGTGGACACTAAGGTGGTTAAAAGTCCTTAGGTGATCCTTTTCTATGGTGTTTAAAAGTCCATAGGCCAAGGTGTTTAAAAGTCCTTGGGATCAAGGTGTTTAAAAGTCCTTGATGTGATACATTTCATGGTGTTTAAAAGTCCATGGCCAAGGTGTTTAAAAGTCCTTGGGATCAAGGTGTTTAAAAGTCCTTGATGAGATACATTCTATGGTGTTTAAAAGTCCATAGGCCAAGGTGTTTAAAAGTCCTTGGGGCCAAGGTGTTTAAAAGTCCTTGGGGTGAAAGTTGATGAACTTGTGTTTAAAGAAATGGAATTTATCACTTGTGGCCAATATGACATGTTATGATTTGATGCATGAGATGCATGTTTAAGTATGCTTTTGAGCATGTGTAAATGATGGTTTGAAGCATGTTTTATAAAGTGTTTTACAAATGCATTATTGGATGGTTTTATTGAGCATTCCTCACTAAGCTTTTGCTTACGCTCTCTTCGTTTTCCTTAATTCAATAATGCAGAGCATTAGAGACCTTTTGAGGGCAGCAAGAAGGGCAAGAATTCAAGTGCAAGTAAAGCTCAATGTATGGAAGGTTTTTGTTAAACATTTTAGCTTTTGGGTGATTTGGCAATGGGGAAACCATGTGTATGTTTTGGGAGGTGTTTTGTACTCCCTAAGTATGTTGAATGTTGTTGAGAATGCTGGTTTTCTGGTTGGCCTTCTTATGCTTGTTTTGTAAGTTTGGTGCTTGAATATCTAGCTTGTGTAGGAAGCATGCCTATAGATTTGGGGCTTTTTGCATATGATGTTATTTGGTTGAATTGATGATGCTAATATGTCCCTTATATGTTGAATTGCATGTTGGCAAAGTTTGGTGACATTCGGAGCATGACTGGTTGTGTAATTGCATGTTTAAAGTGGAGTTTTGGAGCAATATGGGCAGGGTGTTTCGGAACAGCACCTACCGTTTCGGAACGGGTGCCTTAATCGTGCCCAGGCGTCCGAAACGGGAGGGGCCGTTCCGAAACGGAAAGGCCACTGCCAGACCCCCGTTTCGAAACGGGCTATGCCTGTTTCGGAACGGCCCCACGTTTCAGAACGGGCTGTCTCCCGTTTCGGAACGATTGACCGTTGGGGGCTGACATTGGCAGTTATATGTTTTGAATTATTTGCGTTTTGGTCCTAAATCTTGTTTGTGCAATTGTATGAGTTTGGGAGGTCCTTTTGAGCTGAAATTTTGCAGAGAAGCATGAAACATGATTAATTTCAAGTTGGTAACTTCAATTTGGGTTAAGTCCTTATAATTATCAGAATTTACAATTTCGTCCCTAAAGTTGTATCTTGTTCAATTGAGTCCCTGCTTGATCTCTGATGTTTGTGATCTTTTGGTCTGATGTTTGTGTGATCACAATTAGGTTTAATATGCATCTAGACAAGTACTAAAAAAAAGGGTCGTTAATCAAGGTTGACTTTCGGGTTGACTTTGGTTTTCCCCGTGTGACTTTCTTAATTCGGGTCAACCGTCTAGGCCGGGTTAAGGGGGTTACAAGGAGCTTGCACTTCCCTCACAGCATGAGGACAATCACGTTACATGTGACCATGCGAACCACATATCCAACAAGCACTCGGATCAGCTCTAGCGTTGCCTCCCCGAGCAGGTGCTCCACCACCTCGCTTAGCCGAGGACTGATACTTCTAATCACGTCCCCTCTTGTTCCGTCCACCACCGGAACTATATTCAGCTACCCGCTTACCAGCACTTGCCCCAGCACCTCTAGCAGATAAACCCAAGTTCATCTCAATATCCTTGGCTCGGCCGACCAACACATCAAAATCATCATACTCGGTAGCCAGCACATACATCTTCACATCCGTCACTAAGCCATACCGGAACCTTTCACACCTCGCTCGCTCATCCGGGACAAGCTCAGGTGCATATTGACTGAGTCAAACAAACTGTACTTCATACTCAGCCACCGTCATGCTCCCTTGGGTAAGAGACATGAACTCCCTCTTTTTCTCATCTAGGTACCTCACACCCAGATACCTTCTTTTGAACACATTCTGAAAGAATGTCCAAGTCACATCAGCTTCTGCCATCCCAGCATTAGTGGTTGTCCACCACGTATATGCATCCTTCTGCAGCAAGGACACAACACAGCCAAGCTTCTGCACATCAGTGCAACTCATCTGTCCCAAGATTCTCTTGGTACTCTCTAACCAAGCCTCAGAACCTTCAGCAGACATACCCCTGAACTCAGTCCCTCCCAGACTGCGCAACCGCTCCAAAGGTAGTCTAACTCCAGCATCTTCCTGATGCCCAGCTCCACGAGCTCCAGCTACCGCTGCTTGGAAAGCACCAGCTATAGCTTGAATTAACACCATCATGTCAGGAACAGCTTGCCCCTGACCAGCCTCAGGTCCAGTAGCCTCAGCACCAGCTGCAGCTCCAGCTTCTTCAGCCCCAGCACCACCACCACCAGGTGGACGAGGTAAAACCGCACTCTCAACATTCTCCTCATTTTCATTCTCATTCTGAGCCGTAGCTCGCACATTACTCCTCAACTCTGTACGAGGTGCCATACCATGAATATGCAATCACAATGCAAATAAACAAAGTCAGGCCTAGCAAGGTAAGCAATCCAAGTACTCAAGCTCATTTCCAATTAAAATCAACATCATTTCATTAGCTTTGATTTGGCAATGGGTACCCACAACATGCTTCATCACAGCATACATCTCAATTGCAACATACATGCAATTTACTTAACATGCTTTCACCCAACAAGCATACATACCTCAAACATTCACACACACATTCCCAATTACTCGAGAACTCAGCTCTGATACCACCAAATGTAACCCCCTTAACCCGGCCTAGACGGTTGACCCGAATTAAGAAGATTACACGGGGAAAACCAAAGTCAACCCGAAAGTCAACCTTGATTAACGACCCTTTTTTTCTTTTTAAACTTGTCTAGATGCACATTAACCCTAGTTGTGATCAAACAAACAACATACTCAAAGAACATAAACATCAGAGATCAAACAGGGACCCAATTGAACAAATTACAATTTTAGGGACCAATTTGTAAATTCTGATAATTATAAGGACTTGACCCAAATTAAAGTTACCAACTTGAAATTAATCTTGTTTCATGCATCTCTGTCAAATTTCAGCTCAAACGGACATCCCAAACTCATACAATTGCACAAACAAGAATCGGGACCAAAATGCAAACATTTTGAAACATATAACTGCCAATGTCAGCCCCCAACGGTCAGGTGTTCCGAAACAGGGAGAGCCTGTTTCGAAACGCGGGGCCGTTCCACAACGCGTACCGAATCGAGGGTTGGTAGAGGCCTTTCCGTTTCGGAACGGTGTCTCCCGTTTCGGACGCCTGGGTTGCTACAAGGCACCCGATCCGAAACGGAGGCTCCTGTTCCGATACGGCCTGCACAGATTGCAGAAAAATTCATGCTTAAACACACAATTGACCAACCAATCATGCTCCAAATGCAACCAAACTTTACCAGCAACTCATACAACACACAAGAGACATATTTGCATCAACCAATTATCATTATATCATCATATAGGAAAAGCCCCAAATCTAAAGGCATGCTTCCTACTCAAGCAAACCATTCATGCACTAAAACCTCCAAACCAACACATAATGGCCAATTACATGTACCAACATTAACAACAACATAAATCCAAAATAGGGAGTCCAAAACATCTCCCAAAACAACAACATAGGTCCCCCATTGCCAAAAACAAAAAGCTAAAAGTGTTTAAGAAAACCTTCCCATACATGAGCTTATCTTCCACTTGATTGCTTGCCTTCCTTGCTGCCCTTAATGCACCTTAATGTTCTGCATTATTGGTTTAAGAAAAGAGAGAGAGCGTAAGCAAAAGCTTAGTGAGGAAAGCTCAAATAAACCATTCAATAATGCATTTATAAAACACTTTTATAAATCATACATCAAAATACATTTAGACATGCTCACAAGCAATCTCAACCAAGCATCTCATGCTTCATATCATAACATGTCATATTGGCCACAAGTGATAATTACCATCTTTTAATAAGATCAACATAAGACTCACACATGGACTTTTAAACACCATTGTGATCTTATCCCCATGGACTTTTAAACACCATGGCCTATGGACTTTTAAACACCATGGCAAGGACCACACAAGGACTTTTAAACACCTTTGTGTCCTTAACAAGTTTCACCTCAAGGACTTTTAAACACCTTGACCCCAAGGACTTTTAAACACCTTGGCCCATGGACTTTTAAACACCATGACATGAATCACCCCAAAGACTTTTAAACACCTTGGCCCCAAGGACTTTTAACCACCTTGGAAAGGACCACACAAGGACTTTTAAACACCTTTGTGTCCGTAACAAGAACCATCCAAGGACTTTTAACCACCTTGATGTTCTTAAGTAAACTAGGCTCACTCAAGGACTTTTAACCACCTTGGTGACCTTAACCTTTTCAAAACATCACTTGCCAATATACATCATTTATCATCAATAATCCACTGTTTTAAAGCATTTAACCAAGCCATAAACATCATGCATCTTAAAGCATTAAACCACATTTAAACAATGTTCAAAAGCAAGGAACTCTAACCTTGAGCTTCCTTAAACACATGGCTTATAATCTCAGTAAACAAACATGCTAGATATGCTTTAAAAACAGAATTTAAACATGCAACAAACACATTGCACTCAACCATCACATGGTTCCTCATCAAGAGAGTTTTTTCGAAAACTTACTCTTGAGCTTAGCAAAGTTGTTTAGACTTAGACTAAGCTCCGAAACCTCCAAAACATTGGTTTCAAAGCCGAAACCCAAAATCCACTCACCGATTCCGTTTCGCTTCTTGCCGAAACACCAAATCAAGCTTCCGGATCACCACCACTTGGATCCAAAGATGACTCCCCTGTTTTAACACATCAAAACAGTAGATTAATGCATCATCATGCATTAATAGCTTCAATGAAAGCACCTAAACTCGCTGCTCTCATCCACACTCCATTTTCGGCCACCAAACACAACCGAAAACGCATCCAAACAACTCCTCAACAAAGCCCAGCCATAAACCATCAAAACTAAGCATCCTTACACATCATTCAACATCTAAAAAGGACCTAACAACATCCTTATACCTCCAGCAACAACAGATCCACAAGATCACCCAAAAACAACCAAGAATCACAAGTTAAACTTAGGAAATTCAACCTATCCGGGATTGCATTAGTTAAAACTCAATTTCCAATTAATTTAACATTCATTTATCATCAATTATACACCTCAAATCACTGCTTTAACAGATCCAACGAAAATTCACCAAAATCAATCAAATCTTGCATTTAAAAGCCAAGATCCATAACACAACCTTAAAACCATTTATAAAACACAATTTAAGGATTGAGAACTTGGGAATTTCAGTAAAGAACTTAGAGTTCAGAGGAGAAGGACGTTCTTACCTCCAAACTTGAGTTTCTCCCTTTTAGAATCAAGTTTTCTTGAAAATCCACTTAGCAAATGGTGAGGTTTTGTTGTAGAGATGATTAGCAATCAAAAGGTAATTGAAAAGATGAATTTAGGTGAAAAAATCAGAGAGAAAAGCTCTGGAGAAAAGGTGTTTGGCTTGAGAGAAAATGAGAGAAAATAGAATTGAGAGAAAAGTTAGTTAAAACCAAAATATCTTCCCTCCACTTTGTTTTTTATTTAAAACCTTTTAATTAATCATTTAATATATTTTGAAAATCTGGAGAAACTCCCATTGGGTAAATAGCTCCTTAAAGATTCAAAGTTTCAATCCTTTTTAAAACAGTCTCACAGTTTTCAAAAATTACATTTTGGTCACTAGCCCAAAATGTCACCCTTCCAAACCTCATTTTGCAAAATTGATTTCACAGTTCACTTATATATATTAAAAGAGGATTTTAGAACATTTTTCCATATTTTTAATGCAACCCGAACTAGGTTTTCCTAATTTCACCTTTTTAGATTCGAACAGCACTTTGACCGAACCGGTCAACGCCCAAAACTTCTAAGCCCAAAACCGGGGCGTTACAAAGGTTAAGGAGCTTAGGAGCCGTGGAGTTTTATGGTATGTCACCTGAGGCGTCCGAATCCTGGTTGGCTAGCACGATCCGCATTATGGATCAGATGGGTTGTTATGACGTGCGCAAGCTGGGATGCGCAGTATCCTTGTTAGAAGGTGATGCTTACAGCTGGTGGACGACTACCACAGCTGGTATGGAACCCAATGAAGTTGATTGGGAGTTCTTCAGGGGTGCCTTCCGCAGAAAGTATCTAGGTGTGAGATACGCTTGAGTACGAGGTCCAGTTCATACGCTTGAGCCAGTATGCTCCTGAGTTGGTACCTAGTGAGAGGAATCGATGTGATCACTTCCGATACGGTCTGGTACAAGAAGTTAAGACGTACATGCTAGCTGCGGATTACACTGATTTTGACGTGCTTGTTTGTCGGGCAAAGGACATCGAGCAGAACATGGGTTTGTCTTCCAGAGGTGTTGGTTCTAGCTCTGGGAAGAGAGCTGCTGAGTATAGTTCTGGGGGTGGACGGAACAAAAGAGGTCGTGATAGGAGACATCAGCCTGAGGGAATGCGTGTGCTCCGGGTCGAGGTGGACAGGCTCAGGGAGGTCGTGTGAGATCTGAGCAGCATACGTGTTGGACATGTGGTTCGAGGGACCATTTGAGGCGAGATTGTCCTCGAGCAGATAGAGAGGTTCAGGCTCATGTTATGGTGACAGGGAACTCTTGTTGGAATTGTGGTTTGGCAGATCATATGAGGAGGGAGTGTTCTTTGTTGGCTGGTAGCGGCCAAGGACGTGCTCTTGTGGTAGTTGCACCTCAGAGAGGCTGTGGGTGCGGCCGTGGGAACTTTCAGAGGAGAGATGAGGGGCAGCAAGGTATTGCTCACGTTGTAGCCGTTCGACCTGAGGGAGGTGGACCAGCGAGGGTGTATGTTCAGCGCAAGGAGCGAAACGATACCGATGTGATCGCAGGTACCTTTGATCTCCAGTCTTCATCTTTGTTGGCTTTGATTGATTCTGGATCCACGCATTCTTATATCTTGAGTGAGCATGCACATTTTCTTGATATACCTATTGAGTTGCTTGAGGTAGGAATGCAAGTGACTAGTTCTTTTGGTGAGACTGTAGTCACTAGGAAGTTGTATAGGAGATGCCCTTTGTCTGTGCAAGGTCATATTTTCCTTGTGGATTTGATGGAGTTACCTTTCTACGGATTTGATGTAATCCTTGGTATGGATTGGTTGACAGAGCATGGGGCAGTGGTTGACTTTGATGTTAAGCGAGTTACCTTAAAGTTGGCCGATGATTATGAGGTTGTAGTAGTAGGCGAGAATGTGAAATTCTTGTCGAATGTGATTTCGGCTTTGGAAGTGAACCGTATGATGAGGTTGGGTTGTGAGGCTTACCTTGCTTATGTGATGAATCCTGGCACCAAGGATGTGCGTGTGCAGGACATCCGAAGTGTTCACGATTTTCCAGGTGTCTTTCCGGAAGAATTGCCTGCATTACCACCAAACCGGGAAGTTGAGTTTGGTATAGAGTTGTACGAGAACACAACTCCGTTATCCATTGCTCCATATCGCATGGCACCCAAAGAGTTAAAAGAGTTGAAAACGCAATTGCAGGAGTTGTTGGATCGAGGTTTCATTCGGTCGAGTGTGTCGCCTTGGGGTGCACCGGTCTTGTTTGTGAAAAAGAAAGATGGGACGATGAGAATGTGTATAGATTATCGGCAACTGAACAAGTTGACGATCAAGAACAAGTATCCCTTGCCTAAAATTAATGATCTCTTTGATCAGTTCCGGGGAGCCTCGGTGTTTTCTAAGATAGACTTGAGATCGGGGTACTATCAGCTGAAGGTGAAGGATGTGGACGTACCTAAAACTGTTTTTCGGACGAGGTACGGGCATTATGAATTTTTGGTGATGCCGTTTGGTTTGACCAACGCCCCTGCAGCTTTCATGGACATGATGAATCGTGTATTCCATGAATACTTAGATCAGTTTGTGGTGGTGTTCATCGATGATATCCTTGTGTATTCGCGTACCGGGGAGGATCATGATAGGCACTTGAGGATTGTTTTGCAAGCGTTGCTGGAGAACCAGTTGTATGCCAAGCTGAGTAAGTGTGAGTTTAGGCTTAGGGAAGTGGTCTTCCTTGGACATGTTGTGTCAGCTGAGGGCATTCGTGTTGATCCGCACAAGGTAGAGGCTGTGATGAGTTGGAAAGTGCTTAAGTCAGTGACGGAGGTACGAAGTTTCCTTGGATTGGCTGGGTATTACCGTAGGCTTGTTGAGGGTTTCTCGAAGATAGCAGCGCCTTTGACCAAGTTGTTGCAAAAGAATGTTCGCTTTGAGTGGACGGAGGCGAGGCAACAAGCTTTTGAGAAGCTGAAAGAAGCTTTGACGCAAGCTCCTGTTTTGATTCAACCTGAGTCTGGTAAGGAGTTTGTGGTCTATAGTGATGTATCCATTGTTGGTTTGGGCTGTGTGTTGATGCAGGAGGGTAAGGTGGTGGCCTATGCATCTAGGGAGTTGAAGGTGCATGAGCGCAACTACCCTACTCATGATCTTGAGCTTGCAGCTGTGGTGCTTGCCTTGAAGATTTGGAGGCATTACTTGTATGGAGAGAAATGTGTTGTGTTCACAGATCACAAGAGCTTGAAATACCTTATGTCTCACAAGGAGTTGAATCTTAGGCAACGACGTTGGGTGAAGTTGCTTAAGGATTATGATCTGATGATCGAGTATCACTCGTGTAAGGCTAATGTTGTAGCCGATGCTTTGAGCCAGAAAGTAGATGTGGAGTTGAGAGCGATGTTTGCTCGTTTGAGCATATTGCGTGATGGTGGTCTTGTGGCTGAGTTGCTAGTGAAGCCATCCTTGATACAGTTGAACAAAGATAAACAGTTGCTTGATGATTCTCTTGTTTCGCATGTTCAGGACATTGCTGAGGGTAGACCTTCGGATTTCAGCTTTAGTGATGATGGTGTTTTCTGTTATGGAAGTCGGATAGTGGTGCCGGATGATGCTGAGGTGAGGCGCACTATTCTGACTGAGGCTCATAGTAGTCCTTTTGCTATGCACCCTGGCAGTACCAAGATGTATCGTGACCTGAAAGATGTGTACTACTGGGTAGGGTTGAAAAAGGATGTGGTTGAGTTCGTTAATAAGTGCATGGTGTGTCAGCGAGTGAAGGCTGAGCATCAGGTTCCTTCTGGATTGATGCAACCAATGAGAATTCCAGAATGGAAGTGGGGGAGAATCACCATGTATTTTGTGTCTAGTTTGCCTTTGTCACCGGCAAAGAAGAATTCTGTTTGGGTAATTGTGGATCAGCTTACTAAGTGTTCGCATTTTCTGCATGTGCATACTACTTATACTTTGGATAAGTTGGCTGAGCTGTACATAGCTGAGATTGTGCGGTTGCACGGTGTGCCAAAGTCCATTGTGTCGGATAGAGATCTGAGGTTTACAGCACAATTTTTGGGTACACGGTTGAATTTCAGTACTTCTTATCATCCTCAGACGGATGGACAGTCACAACGTGTGATCCAAGTGCTTGAGGACATGTTGAGATGCTGTGTGATAGATTTTCAGGGTTCTTGGGAGAAGCACTTGTCGTTGGTTGAGTTTGCATATAACAACAGTTACCAGGCAAGTATCCAAATGGCTCCATACGAGGCTTTGTATGGGAAAAGATGTAGAACCCCTCTATGTTGGGCAGAAGCTGGGCAAAAGTTTATTTCAATGCCAGCTATGCTTAAGGGAACCACCGAGAAGGTGAAGCTCATTTGTGAGCGGTTAAAAGCAGCATCGGATAGGTAAAAGTCTTACGCGGATTTGAAGCGTAATGAAATTGAGTTCGCGGTTGGCGAACATGTGTTCTTGAAAGTATCGCCTTGGAAGAAGGTGATGAGATTTGGGCGTAAGGGTAAGCTTAGCCCAAGGATTATTGGACCTTACGAGATTGTGGAGCGTATTTGTCATGTGGCATATCGGTTGAGACTGCCTGCAGAGTTGGAGAAGATACATAATGTGTTTCATGTCTCCATGTTACGGTAGTACATATAGGATCCTACGCATGTGATGCCTGTTGAGGAGATAGAGTTGAATCTGGATCTGTCATATGATGAGGAACCAGTGAAGGTTCTGGACGTGAGTAGCAAATTTCTTCGTGGCAAGACAATAGAACTTGTGAAGGTGTTGTGGCGACACCGAGGAGTTGAGGAGGCCACATGGGAAAGCAAGGCGGACATGCTGAGGCAGTTTCCGCATCTTTTTCCATCAGGTAAGAATTTTGGGGACGAAATTTCCTAAGTGGGGGAGAGTTATATCGCCATGGTTTTGGGCCTAGATGTTTTAGACATTGGATCGGATAGGTCGAGAACGGTTCGAATCGCGTAAGGTGATTTTAGGAAATCAAGGATCGGGATAGGATAAAATTGTGATAAAAATTGTTAAAATACTCTAAAAATAAAATTAAGAGGTTGGTCAAGTCAATTTTACAAAAAGGGTTTTGGAAAATGGACATTTTGAGTAGTGACCAAATTGTAAAGATTCAAAATTTAGGAAATGTGATTTTTAAGGTGGAAGACAAAATCATAGAATCTTTAGGGGGCTTTAAGTCAATTTGACCTTTCTTCAATATGACATGTGATTTAAAAGGATTTTAATTAAATGATTTTTAATTAGATTTCTTATATTAATTAACTAAAAGGTAGTTAATGGGATTTTCATTTACGTAACTACCATTTCCCTCTCGTTTTCAGCCAAACACTATTTTCTCGCATCTTTTTCTAGAATTCAATCTCCCAAAAACTCTCTCAACATTTCTTAAATCATTTTCTAGAGATCTTCCTTAATTCTTCAAGATTTTTGCAAGGAAAACTTGTCATCTATTGAAGGAAGCAAGGATTGGAGGTAAATCTCGTTCTCAACCTCTAATCTAAGTTCTTTATTGAAAATCCCAAGATATTTGGCCTCTAAATACTATTTTTAGTGAGTTTTCAATATAGTTTTGATTTAAGACCAAAATCTTGTGAAATTGTGGATGAAATCTTGATTTTCGGACTTGATGAGTTGTGCTATGTTTTGTGTTGATTTTAATTGATTTCTAAGTTGGTTTATATGTTAAAATGATGTGTTAATAACATAGATCCCTGAATCCTTGAGATCTATGAGTTTCTTGGTAGTTTTAAGTGAGATTTTGGGGTGAAATGGTGGAATCTTGCTTGCTGGAGGTATAAGGATGAGTTAGGATGTTTATTCGATGTGTTTTGATGTTGATAATTGTTTGGAAGTGATGTATGATGGCTGGGATTTGTTTAGGAAGCAATCGATTGAGTTTTCGGTTGTTTTGGATGGGTATTTTGGTGTAGTTAGAGTAGGCAACGAGTTTATGAATTGTTGCTGGTGTTAGAATGCATTTTAATGCATTTAGATCTCTGTTTTGATGATGTGAAAACAGGGGATCTTGATCCCGGAGCAAACGAGGTGATTTTAGAGGCTCCGGAGGTGTAATTTCCGTGTCGGCGAATAAGGCTTCGCATAACGGTGAGTGGAAATGCAATTTCCTGCATTGTAACACTTTGATCATGGTCTTGGGAGCTTAGTGTAAGTTTGATACACTTAGCTAAGATCTAGAGTAAGTAGTTCAGAAATCTCCCTTGGAAATGTGCTATGTTTTGATGAAAATACACTTGTTGGAAATGTGGTTTTGTTTATTGTTTAAGCATGTTTAAGCATGATTTAAATGCTGGATTTTAATACCAGGATGTTAAGGATGCACTAGGTAAGTGACCCTTGGTTTTTCATATGACTAAGCATATGATGTTAAGCATGTGATGCTTGTGAAAATAGCATTGTAGTTATGCTTGTAAAACAATGGATAATTGATGATAAATGATTATATTGGCAAGTGATGAAAATGGTTTTTGGTTAGTTTAATCGGATATAGTTAGCCGACTATAGGATTGGGGTGCACCATGAATAAAATCGCCTTGGATGTCGAGGGGTTGTGATTGTGCCGTAATCTCCATCCAAGTACCCTAACGATTGAGGTTAAGATCACAACGGTGAATGGTTAGTCCCGTGTGTGAGTCTTGTGTATGTGTCCCATACTCTCGTTAGTGGAATTATACAACTACCGATGAGTGATGTTGAGGGGTTGTGATTGTGCCATTAATCTCCATCACGGGTGTTGAGGGGTTGTGATTGTGCCATTTGTCTCCACCTTGTGTAGTCCGGTAGGTTGTATGAAGCGTGTGGGACAACACCTGTAATCCACGTATCTGTTTGTGTCTTGTGTTGAAAAGGTTTATAGATTATCACTTGTGAGCCAATATAATGTGTTGGTTGTCATGTTTAAGCTATTGCCTATGGTGATTGTTGATATGTATCCATGTTGTATGCATGTTTTAGTATGTCTCGGGAATGATTCAAGTGTGGAAATGCATAGAAAACCAGCAAAATCTGTTGTTGCAGGGCAAGGCGTATCGGAACATCCTTGCCTGTTTCGGAACAGGGGCTCGAAATGGCCTTAAGGTTTCAGAACGGGTGAAGGCGTATCGAAACACTTTGGCTACTGGAAGGGGGTGTTTCGATACGGGTCTCGGAATGCACCCGAGTATCGAAACAGTCAACCATGTTTCGAAACGACCGTTTCGGTACAGGGCCATCTGTATCGAATCACTTGACCGTTGGATTTGAATTTTGAGCTGTGTTGAGTTCTCGTTTCTTACATTTTGGTCCTTAAATGTTGGCTACTTAAATTAATGAGTTTGAATGATTCGTTTGAGTTGATTTTTGACATGATGGCAATGTTATATGATTAATTGAGGTTAGGTAACTTTAAACCCATGAAAGTCCCTGTAATTTATGGAATTTATGGTTTAGTCCCTAAAAGTCAAATGTATGCAATTGAACCCCTAATTGAACTCTGACCGCTGTGCCATTTTCCACCTTATTGCTTTGATGTACCTATAGGTTAATAATATGCATATAGAGAAGATAAAAAGGAAAAAAAAGAAGGGTCGTAAATCAAGGTTGACTTTCAGGTTGACTTTGGTTTTCCTCGTGTAATCCTCGTAGTTCGGGTTTATCGTCTAGACCGAGCTAAGGGTGTAACGCCCCGATTTTGGGCCTAGATGTTCTAGAGTTTGAATAGGACCGGTTGAGAATGGTTCGAATCTTTAAGGGAGAGTTAGGGATCACCTAGATCGGGATGCTTTAAAATTATGGAAAAATATCTAAAAATCCTAATTTATTATAAGAATGATTATAGTGAAAACAATTTTACAAAAAAAGGTTTGGAAATACTACATTTCGGTGTAGTGACCAAATCGCAGTTTTTGCAAAAGTTAAATAGTGATTGTTTTGTAAAGGATTGAAACTTTGAATCTTTAAGGAGCTAATTTTACCAAAAAATTAATCAAATTTCTCCTTATTTTGGGTGATTTTAATAATGTTTTAATTTAAGGAAATAAAGATTGATTAAAGGAAAAACTATCTTTGACTTTTCATAACTACCTTACGTCAATTTTCTCTCATTTCATTTTCTCTCAATTTCTTTTAAGCCAAACACATTTCCTCCATCAATTAGCCTCTGATTTTCATTTCTTTTGATGAGATTTCAATCTCCTTTTGATTCCTAATCTTTTCCTCACCAAATCCTCTTGTTTTCACATTGGATTTTCAAGAAAACTTGCCTAAATCAAGGAGAAATCAGCCATTAGAGGTAAGCTTCGTCCTTCTCCTCTAATGATCAGTTATTTACTGAAATTCACAAGTTATCAATCCTTTGTTAATGATTTTTGAGTTGCTTTAATGTTAGAAACATGAAATCTTGTTAAAACTCAAGATTTTGGATGGAAATTGATGTTATAAATGAGGTTTTATCAAACAAATCCCGAATAGGTTTGGATTCCTAAGTTTTGTATGCTAGAATGGTGGTTTTTGGGGTGGTTTTGGTGTTCTGTTGTAGCTGGAGGTATAAGGACGAGTTTGTGGTGGTTTTTGATGTTGATTGATGTTTAGAAATGGTTAGAAGTGATAGATCTTGGCTGGGCTTTGTTTTGGGAAAGTTTGGAGATGATTTCGGTTGTTTTTAGTAGCCGAAATGAGGTTCTTGTGTGGAGCAGCGAGTTTAGGTGTGTGGCTGATGATTTCAATGCATGATGATGCATTAATCCTCTGCTCTTATGTGTTATAAACAAGAGAGACATCTTTGGACGCCTTTGGTGTTGATCCAGGAGCTTTGATAGCGTTTCGACGAGCAAGCGAAACGTAATCGGTGAGTGCGAATGGTTTTAGAAGTCCTTGAGGGATAAAGAAACAAGGTTTAGGGATTTAGAAAAGGTTTGCAACACCTTCCTAAGTCCGGAAGTAAGTATTGGCTAGATTGCTCTCATAAATGTGGTGGTTGCCCTTAAAATGCTTTTACATGCTCATGTTTTGAGATATATAAATTCTTACTATTTTTATGCATGATTTGTAGCATGAGATGATGCTTGAAATGATTTCATGAAATAACATGTTGCATTGATGAGTTTTGAGCTTTTGTTTTAAAGCATGGCAAATGTTATGGTTTTGAAATGAGATGAGAAAGATTTGAGAAATGTTGCATGAAAAACAGTAGGTGAGATGATATTTTGACATAATATATTGGCATAGAAGATGAGATACTTACCGGATATAATTGATCGATCAATAGGATGGGAGTGCACTATAAACTAAAAATTCGTACGTGCTATTTGGATTCAATCCAAAGGGAGAGACCGATGATTGGCATTCAATCGGGTAGGACTTGGTGAAATACCCAAGCTTTGTGGTGATGAGAGATTCCGCCATGTGAGTACGGTGATGTGAGATTCCACCAGAAATTATGTTACTAGACAAGTGAGTATGGTGATGTGAGATTCCACCTGAAGAGTCTAGTGGTTTGAGAATGTTGTCTACATATCCGAGTAATAATGAGATGTGAAATGCCAATATAATATATGAAAATGCTTTTGAATCACATGTACCTATTGATGAGATGTTTTATGCTATGAAAAATGCATATGAGATTTGTATATGAAATGCTTTGGTTTTCACAAGCATGTGTATGTCTTTGACATGAGATTTGCATGGGTTTAAATGCATGAGATAGAATTGAGGTACATGTGTTTTCAATGAAGTTTTGCTTTGAAATGGTTTTCAAGCATGAGATAGAATGAGCATGTTGTAGGGAAAGGCTTTTGAGAAAGTGTTTTGATTAATGCATTATTGTGTTGGTTTTCTTAGAGCATGCCTCACTAAGCAAGTGTGCTTACGCTCTCTTTTACCAATAATGCAGATAATTGAGGTGTTTTGGGCAGCAAGAAGGTTAAGAACATCAAAGGAAGTGCTGAGCTCATGTATGGTGATGTTTTTATGCACTTTAGTTTTGATATTTTGCAATGGGACACCAAGGTTGTATTTGGGAGATGTGTTTTGAACTCCTTATGTTTGGAGCATGTTTGTGATGGCTTTTATGGGTTGTAAATGGACTAAATGCTTTGGTTGGAGGTTTGAGCTCTTTATTTGGTTTGATGGATAGGAAGCACGCATATAGTTTGAGTGTTCTTGTGCTTGATGCCATGTTTGAGCTTATGCCTCTTATATATGTTCTTTTATGTTTAATCAAGTTGTTGGTATGATATGGTATGCCATGAAGCATGTTTGAGTGGGTTAAGAGGTGAAAAACCAGCAATTTCTGCTGTCATAGGGCAGGGTGTATCGAAACACCCTTAACTGTCACGAAACGGGGGCCTGTAATGGCCATAGTGTTTCGGTACGGTTGAAATTGTTTCAGAACACTTTGGCTACTGGAGAGGCATGTTTCGATACCGGTCTCGGAACGCACCCGAGTACCGAAACGGTCAACACCGTTTCGATACGAGCGTTTCGGTACGAGGGCTTGTGTTTCGAAACGGACGATCGTTGGGTGGTGATTTGAATTATTTTAAGTTTCTATGTTTTTTATTTTAGTCTTGAATGTTGTGGATGCAATTGCTTGAGCTTGGAATGTCTTTTTAAGTTGAAATTTGACTGATAAGCATGTAATATGATTAATTACATAATGGTAAACCTAAAATCAGCAATGTCCTTATATTATCCAAAAATTACATTTTCGTCCCTAAAAGTGTAATTCATGCAATTGAGTCCCTAAATGTTTTCTGATCGCTGTGCCCTTCTATCATATGATTCTTGTGTACTCACATAGGCTTAACGTGCATCTAGAAAAGATTAAAAAAAAGGGTCGTTAATCAAGGTTGACTTTCGAGTTGACTTTGGTTTTCCCCGTGTAATCTTCATAGTTCGGGTCAAGCGTCTAGGCCGGGCTAAGGGGGTTACATTTGTTGGAATCAGAGCCAGGTTAACGAATAATTGGGGCTTGGTAGGTGGTTATTATATGTGGATATGTATGTTTGTGACTTTTCGGTGAAAGTATGACGTATGAATGTTGATGTATGATTCAATTGAGATGAATTTATGATTCTTTACTGTGTTTGGGATATAATTGGGGATCTGTAACCCCCTTAACCCGGCCTAGACGGTTGACCCGAATTAAGAAAGTCACACGGGGAAAACCAAAGTCAACCCGAAAGTCAACCTTGATTAACGACCCTTTTTTTTAAAAAACTTGTCTAGATGCATATTAAGCCTAATTGTGATCACACAAACATCATACCAAAAGATCACAAACATCAGAGATCAAACAGGGACTCAATTGAACAATTTACGACTTTAGGGACCAAATTGTAAATTCTGATAATTATAAGGACTTAACCCAAATTGAAGTTACCAACTTGAAATTAATCATGTTTCATACTTCTCTGTGAAATTTCAGCTCGAAAGGACTTCCCAAACTCATACAATTGCACAAACAAGTTTCAGGACCAAAACGCAAACAATCCAAAACACAAAACTGCCAATGTCAGCCCCCAACGGTCAGCCGTTCCGAAACGGGAGATAGCCCGTTTCGAAATGCGGGGCCGTTCCGAAACAGGCATAGCCCGTTTCGAAACGGGGGTCTGGCAGTGGCCTTTCCGTTTCGGAACGGCCCCTCCCGTTTCGGACGCCTGGGCACGATTAAGGCACCCGTTCCGAAACGGCAGGTGCTGTTCCGAAACACCCTGCCCAGATTGCTCCAAAACTCCACTTTAAACATGCAATTACATAGCCAAACATGCTCCAAATGTCACCAAACTTTACCAGCATGCGATTCAACATATATATAACATATTAGCATCATCAATTCAACCAAACATCATCATATGCAAAAAGCCCCAATTCTATAGGCATGCTTCCTACACAAGCTAGATATTCAAGCACCAAACTTACAAAACAAGCATATAAAGATCCAATCCAAAGACCAACAATCTTAACATCAAGAAACATACTTAGGGAGTACAAAACACCTCCCAAAACATACACATGGTTTCCCCATTGCCAAATCACCCAAAAGCTAAAATGTTTAACAAAAACCTTCCATACATTGAGCTTTACTTGCACTTGAATTCTTGCCCTTCTTGCTGCCCTCAAAAGGTCTCTAATGCTCTGCATTATTGAATTAAGGAAAACGAAGAGAGCGTAAGCAAAAGCTTAGTGAGGAATGCTCATTTAAACCATTCAATAATGCATTTATAAAACACTTTATTAAACATGCTTTAAACCATCATTTACACATGCTCAAAAGCATACTTAAACATGAATCTCATGCATCAAATCATAACATGTCATATTGGCCACAAGTGATAATTTCCATTTCTTTAAAAACAAGTTCATCAACTTTCACCCCAAGGACTTTTAAACACCTTGGCCCCAAGGACTTTTAAACACCTTGGCCTATGGACTTTTAAACACCATAGAATGTATCACATCAAGGACTTTTAAACACCTTGATCCCAAGGACTTTTAAACACCTTGGCCATGGACTTTTAAACACCATGAAAAAGGATCACCTAAGGACTTTTAACCACCTTAGTGTCCACAACATGAACCATCCAAGGACTTTTAACCACCTTGATGTTCATAAGTAACAAGGCTCACTCAAGGACTTTTAACCACCTTAGTGACCTTAACATTTTAAAACCTCACTTGCCAATATACATCATTTTCATCACTTACATCACTGTTTTAAAGCATAAAACCAAGCCATATTCATCATGCATTTAAAAGCATTAAACCACATCATTTCAATGTACAAAAGCAAGGAATTCCTACCTAGAGTTACCTTCAACATATGGCTTACATCATCAGCAAAAACCATGCTAAAACATGCTTCCAAAACAGTATGTAAAACATGCAAATAATCATTTTGCAACACAACAAAATCATGGCCACCACTAGAGAGAAATTCCGAAAACTTACGCTCGAGCTTAGCAAAGTTGTTTAGACTTAAACTAAGCTCCCAAGACATTGGTTTCAAAGCCGAAAACCCAATTTCACTCACCGATTCCACTTCGCCACTTGCCGAAGCACGAAATCAAGCTTCCGAATCAACAACTCTTGGATCCAAAGATGCCTCCCCTGATTAAACACATTAAAGCAGAGGTTTAATGCATCATCAAGCATCAAAAGCTTCAATGAAAGCACTCAAACTCGCTGCTCTCATTCCCACTCCAATTTCGGCCACCAAACACAACCGAAATTGCACCAAAACCACCTCCCAACAAAGCCCAGCCATAAACCAGCAAAACCTTACATCCATTAACACCATAAAACATCTAAAAACAACCTACAAACATCCTTATACCTCCAGCAACAACAGATCCACAAGATCACCACAAAAACATCCAAAAAACATAAGCTAAACTTAGGAAACTCAACCTATCTGGGATTGCATTAATCAAAACTCATTTCCTTATCAATTTAGAGTTCATTTAACATCAAACACATCTCAAATCACAGATCAATCAGATCTAACGAAAAATCATGAAAAACCATCAAATCTTGCATTATAAGCCAAGATACAATTCCAAACTCAAAAGCCTTTAATTAAACATCAATCAAGAGTTGATAACTTGGGAATTTCAGTAAAGAACTGATAGTTTAGAGGAGAAGGACGTTCTTACCTCCAAACTTGTGTTTCTCCACTTTTTGGAATGAAAATCCTTGTTGAAACACTTAGCAATTGAAGAGATTTGAAGATACAATGATTTGGAATCAAATGAGAGTTGAATGGAGGGATTTAGGTGAAGAAATCAGATCAAGTTCTCTGGAAAAGTAGTGTTTGGTTTGAGAGAAAATGAGAGAAAGAAAGTTTAGCAAAGTTGGTTACAAAATCCAAAAATAGCCAAAATGGCTTCCCTCCAATTTTAATAACCTTTAAAATCAGATTTTAGACTTAAAATATCTTAGAAAAATCTGGAGAAATCATCTTTGGATTAATAGCTCCTTAAGGATTCAAAGTTTCAACTCTTTATAAAATAGTCACCAAACTTTCAAAATTTACATTTTGGTCACTAGCCAAAATGTCATACTTCCAAAACCCATTTTTCAAAATTGATTTCACAGTTCACTTAATTATATTAAAAGATGATTTTAGAACATTTTTCCATATTTTTAATGCAACCCGAACTAGGCTTTCCTAATTTCACCTCTTTAGATTCGAACAGCACTTTGACCAAACCGGTCAACGCCCAGAACTTCTAAGCCCAAAACCGGGGCGTTACAGGATCCCATTGCCATATCATTACTAATGGGAAGAATTGTTTTCAAAAATGAGCTGGAGTACTTGGATTACTTACCTTACTATGCCTAATTAAGTTTGTTGTATTTTGTCAGTGCATTGTTTTGTTATGGGGCCACGTAGAGAGCATAGAATCAATACTAGAGCTATGGCTGAGAATGAGAACGTAGAGAATGCTGAGGATTTACCTCCTCCTCCCCCTGGTGGTGGTGGAGCTGGGGATGATGCTGCTGGAGTTGGTGCTGGGTTGCCGGACCCGAGGGAGTTCAGGGGCAAGCTGCTTCTGATATGTCCGTTTTGATTCAAGCTATTGCTGGAGCTTTCCAGGCAATGGTAGCTGGAGCTCATGGAGTTGCACCTCAGGATGGTGCTAATGTAAGATTGTCGTTGGAGCGTCTTCGCAGTCTGGGAGGGACTAAGTTTAGGGGTTTAACCCCAGAAGGTTCCGAGTCTTGGTTAGATAGTACCAAGAGGATACTTGGACAGTTGAACTGCAATAATGTGCAGAAGCTGGGATGCATTGTGTCACTACTGCATGGTGATGCATACACGTGGTGGACGACCACTATTGCGGGAATGGAGGATGATGAAGTGACTTGGACATTCTTTTTGAATGCGTTCAAGCGGAAGTAATTGGGAGTTCGCTTCCTCGACGAGAAAAAGAGGGAGGTTATGTCCCTTGTGCAAGGGAGCATGACGGTGGCGGAATATAAGATTTAGTTTGTTCGCCTTAGCCAAAATGCACCTAAGCTGGTTTAATGAGAGAGAAAGATGTGAACAGTTTCGTTATGGGCTGGTAGCGGACGTAAAAACATATATGCTCGCAGCCGATTATACCGATTTCGATGTCTTGGTCACTAGATCCAAGGACATTGAGTTGAATCTTGGTTTGGCGAGCCGAGCAGGAGGATCTAGCTCAGGGAAGCGAGCTGCAGAACGTGATTTTGGAAGAGATCGCAACAAGAGGCATAAGGATAGAAAGCCGCATTTTGATGCTAGGCGCGGGGGTGGTAACCCTTGAAGAGGTCAACAAGAACCAAATGCTTTCTTGAGGACTCCTGAGTGTAACCTGTGTGGTAGGAGACATGCTGGCGAGTGTTGGGGTAACCTTGGTACATGCTGGAACCGTGGTAACCGGGGGCATTTGAAGAAGGATTTTCCTCAGCCGTTGAGAGAGGGACGGGCTCCAGTGAGAGTAGCTAAGCCACAGAGAGGTCGTGGGCGTGGCTGAGGTAATTTCCAGCGTAGTGATGAGGGTAGAAGGAATGTGGCGCATGTGGTGGCTGTCCAACCTGAGGGTGGTGGCCAGGCTCGAGTGTATGCCCATCATGAGGGAAGGAATGATACGGACGTGATCGCAGGTACCTTTACTTTGCAATCCCTGTCATTACTTTCTTTGGTTGATTCTAGATCTACACACTCGTACATATTGCGTGAACATGCTCAAATGCTTGGTTTGCCTATTGAGTCTTTGGATGTTGGCATGTGTGTGACTAGTTCCTTTGGTGAGATGGTTGTAACAAGAAAATTTTATAGGAGATGCCCCTTAAAGGTGCAAGATCATGTATTTCTTGTTGATCTTATGGAATTGCCATTCTATGGTTTTGATGCAATCCTTGGCATTGATTGGCTGGTTGAACATATAGCCGTTGTAGATTTTGAAAGCAAGCGAGTTTCGTTGAAACTTGCGGATGATTATGAGGTTTTGGTGGTGGGTGAAAATGTAAAGTTTCTAGCTAATGTGGTGTCTACGTTGGAAGCAACCCGGATGTTGCGGCAAGGATGTGAGGCTTACATAGCCTTTGTCATGAATCCCAGTTCAAAGGAGGTGTGCGTGCAGGATATAAGAACCGTGTGTGAGTTCCCTGGAGTGTTTTCGGAGGAATTACCTGGTTTGCCGCCTAGTCGAGAGATTGAGTTTGGAATTGAGTTGTATGAGAACACAACTCTGGTGTCCATTGCTTCCTATCGCATGGCACCCAAGGAGTTGAAAGAGTTGAAGACGCAACTTCAGGAGTTGCTTGACCGAGGCTTCATTCGGCCTAGTGTGTCACCTTGCGGTGCACCGGTCTTGTTTGTGAAAAAGAAAGATGGCACGATGAGGATGTGCATTAATTATCGTCAGCTGAATAAGTTGACCGTCAAGAACAAGTATCCTTTGACGAGGATTGATGATCTTTTTGATCAGTTTCGGGGAGCGGCTGTGTTTTCAAAGATAGACTTGTGGTCAGGGTACTATCAGTTAAAAGGTGAAGGATGTGGATGTGCCGAAAACAACCTTTCGAACGAGGTATGGGCATTATGAGTTCCTTGTGATGCCGTTTGGTTTGACGAATGCTCCTATTGCTTTCATGGATATGATGAATATAATGTTCCATGAATTCTTGGACAAGTTCGTTGTGGTATTCATCGATGATATCCTTGTGTACTCTCGTACTGAGGAGGAGCATGAAGGTCATTTGAGGATTGTGTTGCAAGCGCTGTTAGAAAATCAAATTTATGCTAAGCTGAGCAAATGTGAGTTTTGGCTAAAGGAAGTTGTTTTCCTTGGTCATGTGGTTTCGGCAGAAGGGATTCAAGTTTATCCCCATAAGGTTGAGGCGGTGATGAATTGGAAGCCTCTTAAGTCCGTTCACCAAGTCCGTAGTTTCCTTGGGTTGGCAGGATACTACTGGAGGTTTGTGGATGGATTTTCTAAGATTGATGCCCCTTTTTAACCCCCTTAGCCCGTCCTAGACGGTTGACCCGAACTACGAAGATTACACGGGGAAAACCAAAGTCAACCCGAAAGTCAACCTTGATTAACTACCCTTTTTTTCTTTTTAAGCTTGTCTAGATGCATACTAACCCTAGGTGAACTCTTGAGATAAGCATACTTGAAAATCACAGCAATTGGAAAACACTTAGGGACTCAATTGCACAACATACAAATTTAGGGACCAATTTGTAAATTCTGGAAATTAAAAGGACTTAGCCAAATTTTGAGTTACCACTATGAACTAAATCATGTTTCATGCTTCTCTGTCAAATTTCATCTCAAACGGACATCTCAAACTCAATCAATTGCATAAACAAAGTTTGGGACTAAAATGAGAGAATTTCAAAACATTTAACCATCAGATTCAGTGCCCAACGGTCGAGTGTTCCGAAACAGGGAAGGATTGTTCCGAAACGCGGGACCGTTCTGAAACCTGTTGCGGAACAGGGCTTGGCAGTAGCAAATCTGTTCCGGAACGGCTCTACCCCGTTTCGAAACGCCATGGTCATTTCAAGCCATCTGTTCCGAAACGGTAGCACCCGTTCCGATACGGACTGCCCAGAATTGCATAATTTCTCTGGTTTAACACACTTTTGACCCACCAAACACAATCATATGACCTCCACATCATACCAACAAGTCATCAATCAATAAAGGGACATATTAGCATCATCTAATCTCAGTCATGGCATCATTCAAGGAAAAACCCCAAATTTATAGGCATGCATCCTATATTAGAAACCATGCATTCATCAATTCATCAAAACAAATACCAAAAGGCCATTTACATGTTCCAACATCATCAAAGGCATTAAACCAAACTTAGGGAGTCCAAAACATCTCCCAAAACACAAACTAGGTTCCCATTGCCAAATGCCAAAAGCTAATAGTGTTATGAAAATAGTCACCATACATGAGCTTAGTCTTTCACTTGGATCCTTGACCTCCTTTCTGCCCTTAAAGCACTTCAATGCTCTGCATTATTGGTTTAAGAAAGAGAGAGCGTAAGCACATAGCTTAGTGACGAATGCTCAAATACAAACAACACAATAATGCATTTTGTAAAAACACCTTTCCAAGGCCTTTGAGTTCAAAACATCATTTATCATGCATTTATGCATACAACCAAGCATCTCATGCTTCAAACCATCAACATGTCATATTGGCTTACAAGTGATAATCCATAACATTTTACAACTCAAAAACACAATCGGATACGCGGATTACAAGCGTTGTCCCATACGTTTCATACACACTACCAATATCAAGGTGGAGTTTACCGGTACAATCACAACCCCTCAACACCCGTGATGGAGTCTACGGTACAATCACAACCCCTCAACATCACTCATTGGTAGTTGTATAACATCACTAACGAGAACACGGGACACACAACACAAGATTCACACATGGACTTTTAACCACCATTATGATCTTAGGACACACAACACAAGATCCACACATGGACTTTTAACCACCATTGTGATCTTAAACATCTCGTTAGTGTACTTGGATGGAGTTTATGGTACAATCACAACCCCTCAACATCCAAGGCGACTTTATTCACGGTGCACCCAATCCTATAGCCGGCTAACTATATCCGATTCAAGTACTTTAAAACCAACACATCACTTGCCAATATACATCATTTACCATCATCAATCCACTGTTTTAAAGCATTTAACAAAGCCATTAAATAGTCATGCATTACAATGCATCAAACCACATTTATCAATGTTCAAAACAAGGATCTCTTACCTTGAGCATCCTTCAACACATGGCTTACAAAACCAGCATTAAACATGCCAAAATATGCTTTCAAAACAGAATTTAAACATGCAAATAAAACACATTGCATTCAACCATCTCATGGTTCATCAAAGAGAGAGTTTCTTCGAAAAACTTACTCTTGAGCTTAGCTAAGTTGTTTAGACTTAAACTAAGCTCCCATAACCTTCAAACACTGGTTTCAAAGCTGAAAACCAAACTTCACTCACCGATTCCGTTTCGCAAGCTTGCCGAAACACCGATCAAGCCCCCGGATCAACACCACAAGGATCCGAAGATGTCTCCCCTGTTTTAAACACATCAAAGCAGAGGTTTAATGCATCATCATGCATTAATATCTTCAACCAAGACACCTAAACTCGTTGCTCTCATCAACACTCACATTTCGGCTACCAAACACAACTGAAATCACATCTTTTTAACACCTCTACAACATTACCCAGCCAAGATCCATCAATTCCAACCATTCTTAAACATCAATTAACATCCAAAAAGAACCTAATCACGTCCTTATACCTCCAGCTATAGCAGAATATCAAAATCATCCCAAAAACCACCATTAACTCAAGCAAAACTTAGGAAAATCAACCTATTCGGGATTGCATTGATTAAACTTCAATTACACATCATTTTTACATCCAATATACATCAAAAAGACATCTCAAAACAAAGCCCAATCATTCAATACGAATTTCATCAAAATTAAATCCAAATTTTGCATTTTAAGCCAAAATCAAGATCACAACATCAAAACCTTTAATAAAACTCAAATCAAGGATTGAGAACTTGGGAATTTCAGTAAAGAACTGAGTATTTAGAGGAGAAGGACGTTCATACCTCTAAATGTGAGTTTCTCCTTGTTTAGAACCAAAATTCTTGAAAATTCAATAGGCAAATGATGAGGATTTAGTGTAGAAATGTTTAGAAATCATTTAGAGATTGAAATCTCAACTTTAGGTGTGAAAATTAGAAGAAAAGTGGCTGGGGAAATGTGTTTGGCTGAGGGAAAATGGAGAGAAAATGAAATGGGAAAATTTTGAGAAAAGTTAGTTATAAAACCAAAATATCTATTTTCCCTCCCTTCCTTTTATTAAATAACATTAATTAAATCTTTAATATTAAGAAAAATCTGGAGAAACCTCTTCTTGGGTAAATTAGCTCCTTAAAGATTCAAAGTTTCAATCCTTTTTAAAACAGTCGCCAACTTTTCAAAAATTACATTTTAGTCACTAACTTGAAATCTCATATTTCCAAACCCCATTTTGTAAAATTGATTTCACCACTCTCTTATATATAATAAAAGAGGATTTTTAGATATTTTTCCATATTTTTAATGCATCCCGAACTAGGCTTTCCCTAAAAACCACCTTTCATATTCGAACCGCAATTTAAACCGGTCCGGTTCAGACCCTAAACTTCCAAGCCCAAAATTGGGGTGTTACAACTCTCCCCCCTTAAGAAATTTCGTCCTCGAAATTTACCTGAAGGAAAAAGGTACGGAAACTGCTTCAACATGTCATCCTTCCGTTCGCACGTGGCTTCTCCAGCACCACGATGTTTCCACAACACCTTTACCAACTCAATGGTCTTGCCTCGAAGAACTTTACTATCCGAATCCAGAATCTTCACCGGTTCCTTATCATAGGTCAAATCCGGATTCAACTCCACTTCCTCCACAGGCATCACAAGAGAAGGATCCGATCTATACTTCCGACGCATAGAAACATGAAACACATCATGAATCTTTTCCAACTCTTGCGGTAACCTCAGCTTGTACGCAACAGGACCCATACGCTCAATCACCTCGTATGGTCCAATGTACCTAGGGCTCAGCTTACCCTTTCGGCCAAACCTCATCACCTTTTTCCAAGGCGAAACCTTCAGAAACACACGGTCACCCACCGCATACTCAATCTCCTTACGTTTCAAATCCGCGTAAGACTTTTGCCGATCAGAAGCTGCCTTCAAACGCTCACAAATGAGCTTCACCTTCTCGGTGGTTCCTTTCAACAAAGCTGGCATTGAAACCAACTTCTGACCCGTTTCAGCCCAACAAAGAGGAATCCTACACTTCCTTCTGTACAAAGCTTCATAAGGTGCCATTTGAATACTTGCCTGATAACTATTATTATAGGCAAATTCCACCAAAGGCAAATGTTTCTCCCAAGAACCCTGAAACTCAATCACGCAGCACCTCAACATATCCTCTAACACCTGGATAACACGCTCAGACTGTCCATCCGTCTGCGGATGATAAGATGTACTGAAATTCAACCGTGTACCCAAAGCCTGATGCAAACACTGCCAGAAACGCGATGTAAACCTCGGATCTCTATCCGATACAATCGACTTTGGCACACCATGCAGCCGCACAATCTCAGCAATGTACAGCTCCGCAAGCTTATCCAAAGTGTACGTAGTATGCACAGGCAAGAAATGTGCACACTTCGTCAGGCGATCCACAATCACCCACACCGAATTCTTCTTCGATGGCGACAAAGGCAAACCAGACGCAAAGTCCATGGTAATCCTTTCCCACTTCCACTCAGGAATCCTCAACGGTTGCAACAACCCTGAAGGAAACTGATGCTCAGCTTTAACTCGCTGACATACCATGCACTTGCTCACAAACTCAGCAACATCTTTCTTTAAACCCACCCAATAGTACTCATCACGAAGATCACGATACATCTTAGTACTACCAGGGTGCATAGCGAAAGGACTACTATGACCTTCAGTCAGAATAGCACTCCTCAAATCAGCATCATTGGGCACTACTATCCGACTCCCAAAACATAAAACTCCATCATCATTAAAGCAGAAATCTGATGGCCTACCCTCTGCAATATCCTGAACATGTGGCACCAAGGAATCATCCAACAACTGCTTTTCCTTAATCAACTGAACCAAGGATGGTTTCACTTGCAACTCAGCCACAAGACCACCATCACGCGAAATGCTCAAACTGGCAAACATAGCCCTCAACTCAACAGCTACCTTCCTACTCAAGGCATCCGCTACAACATTGGCTTTACCCGGATGGTACTCGATCGTCAAATCGTAATCCTTAAGCAACTCCACCCAACGTCGCTGCCTAAGATTTAACTCTTTTTGAGACATCAGATACTTCAAACTCTTGTGGTCTGTGTACACAGTACACTTCTCACCATACAGGTAATGTCTCCAAATTTTCAAAGCAAAAACCACCGCAGCTAACTCAATGTCATGCGTAGGATAATTGCGCTCATGCACCTTCAACTGCCGTGATGCATAAGCCACCACCTTACCCTCTTGCATCAATACACATCCCAAACCAACGTAGGACGCATCACTATACACCACAAACTCATTCCCTGATTCAGGTTGAACCAAGATAGGAGCTTGCGTTAAAGCTGCCTTAAGCTTCTCAAAAGCCTGCTGTCTCGCTTCCGTCCACTCATACTTAACATCCTTCTGCAACAACTTCGTCAAAGGTGCAGCAATCTTTGAAAACCCATCCACGAACCTTCGATAGTATCCCACCAAACCAAGAAAACTACGGACTTCATGAACAGACTTAGGAGGCTTCCAATTCATCACTGCCTCAATCTTTTGAGGATCAACACGTATCCCTTCAGCAGAGACCACATGACCAAGAAACACAACTTCTCTAAGCCAGAACTCACACTTGCTCAGCTTGGCATAAAGCTGATTCTCCAACAAAGCCTATAACACAATTCTCAAATGCCCCTCATGCTCTTCCTCAGTACGAGAGTACACGAGAATATCATCAATGAACACCACAACAAATTTATCCAAGTATTCATGGAATACTCTATTCATCATGTCCATGAAAGCTGCAGGAGCATTCGTCAAACCAAACGGCATCACCAGGAACTCATAATGCCCATACCTCGTTCTGAAGGCTGTCTTTGGCACATCTACATCCTTCACCTTCAACTGATAATACCCTGACCTTAAGTCAATTTTAGAGAACACAGCCGCTCCCCGAAATTGATCAAAAAGATCATCAATTCTCGGCAACGGATACCGATTCTTGATAGTCAACTTGTTAAGCTGACGGTAATCAATACACATTCTCATAGTGCCATCCTTTTTCTTCACAAACAAGACCGGTGCACCCCAACGTGACACACTCGGCCGAATGAAACCACGATCAAGCAACTCCTGAAGTTGCATCTTCAGCTCTTTCAACTCTTTAGGTGCCATTCGATAAGGAGTAATGGACACTGGAGTTGTGTTTTCATACAGCTCAATTCCAAACTCAACCTCGCGATTAGGAGGCAATCCAGGCAACTCCTCCGGAAACACACCAGGAAACTCTCGCACCGTCCTGATATCCTGCACTCGTAACTCCTTAGAGCTAGGATTCATCACAAAGGCGAGGTAGGCTTCACAACCTTGCCTCAGCATCCGGCTCGCTTCCAAAGTAGACACCACATTGGCAAGAAACTTCACATTCTCACCAACCACCACCACCTCATAATCATCAGCAAGCTTCAACGAAACTCGCTTATTTTCAAAATCTACTACAACTCGATGCTCAACAAGCCAATCCATACCAAGGATTACATCAAAACGATAGAAAGGCAATTCCATAAGATCAACATGAAAAACATTATCTTGCACAACCAAGGGACATCTTCTATAAAGCTTTCGCGTCACAACAGTCTCACCAAAAGAACTAGTTACACGCATACCAACATCCAAAGACTCAACAGGCAAACCAAGCAATTGAGCATGCTCACGCAATATGTATGAGTGTGGAGATCCAGAATCAATCAAGGAAATTAATGACAAGGATTGCAAAGTGAAAGTACCTACGATCACATCCGTGTCATTCCTACCCTCTCTCTGAGCATACACTCTGGCCTGGCCACCACCCTCAGGCTGAACAGCTACCACATGAGCCACATTCCTTCCACCATCCTCCCTGCGCTGGAAGTTACCACGGCCGCGCCCACGACCTCTCTGTGGTGCAACAACTCCCGGAGCACGTCCCTGGCCACCACCGACCAACAGAGGACACTCCCTCCTCATGTGATCCGCCGAACCACAGTTCCAGCACGAGTTACCGGTCACCACAACAGGAGCCTGAACCTCCCTCGCTGCTCGAGGACAATCACGCCTCAGGTGCCCACGCGATCCACATGTCCAACATGTGTTCGGATCAGCTCTCGCCCTGTCTCCCTGAACAGGCGCACCTTGCCCTCCACCACCACACCTAGCCGAAGACTGATACTTCCAATCACGTCCTCTCTTGTTCCGTCCGCCACCGGAACTATACTCAGCAGCTCGCTTGCCCACACTAGGACCAACACCTCTAGAAGATAAACTCAAATTCAACTCAATGTCCTTTGCTCTACCAACCAGTACATCAAAATCAGTGTACTCAGCAGCCAGCATATAAGTCTTCACTTCCGTCACCAAACCATAACGGAAACGTTCACACCTCTCCCGCTCATCAGGGATAAGCTCAGGTGCGTACTGACTGAGTCGGACAAACTGAACCTCGTACTCAGCCACTGTCATGATCCCTTGAGTAAGAGACATGAATTCCCTTTTCTTTTCATCCAGGTATCGCACACCCAGATACCTCCTCTTGAACGCGTTCAGAAAGAACGTCCAAGTCACATCAGCATCCTCCATTCCGGAGATAGTGGTTATCCACCAGGTATACGCATCGTCATGCAACAAAGATATCACACAGCCCAGCTTCTGCACATCATTGCAGTTCATTTGTCCCAAAATTCTCTTGGTACTTTCCAACCAAGACTCAGAACCTTCAGCAGACAAACCCCTGAACTCAGTCCCTCCCAGACTGCGCAAGCGTTCCAGAGGTAACCTAACATTAGCATCTCACTGATGCCCATCTCCTTGAGCTCCAGCTACCGCCGCCCGAAAGGCTCCAGCAATAGCTTGTATCAGCATTGTCATGTCAGGAGTAGCTTGCCCCTGATCAGCTTCAGGTCCAGCGACCCCAGCATCAGCCCCAACACCAGCTCCCTCACCCCCAGCACCACCACCACCAGGTGGAGGAGGTAAATCCACCACATTTTCAGCATTCTCCTCATTCTCATTTTGAGCCATAGCTCGCGTATTAATCCTCGTCTCTCTACGAGGTCCCATTCACTAAACAATGCAATCACAAATGCAATAAACCAAGTCAGGCTCAGCAAGGTAATCAATCCAAGTACTCAAGCTCATTTCCAATTAAAACAAACCATTTTATTAGCTTTGATTTGGCAATGGGTCCCTCTAACATGCTTCACCAAAGCACACACCACAATTGTAACATTCTTACAATTCATACATCATACTTTCACTCAACAAGCATACAAAGCAATCACACACTTAACACCCACATAACTGTTCCCAAATACTCGAGAACTCAGCTCTGATACCACCAAATGTAACCCCCTTAGCCCGGCCTAGACGGTTGACCCGAACTACGAAGATTACACGGGGAAAACCAAAGTCAACCCGAAAGTCAACCTTGATTAACGACCCTTTTTTTTCCTTTTTAAACTTGTCTAGATGCATACTAACCCTAGGTGAACTCTTGAGATAAGCATACTTGAAAATCACAGCAATTGGAAAACACTTAGGGACTCAATTGCACAACATACAAATTTAGGGACCAATTTGTAAATTCTAGAAATTAAAAGGACTTAGCCAAATTTTGAGTTACCACTATGAACTTAATCATGTTTCATGCTTCACTGTCAAATTTCATCTCAAACGGACATCTCAAACTCAATCAATTGCATAAACAAAGTTTGGGACTAAAATGAGAGAATTTCAAAACAATTAACCATCAGATTCAGTGCCCAACGGTTGAGTGTTCCGAAACGGGGAAGGACCGTTTTGAAACGCAGGACCATTCCGAAACCTGTTGCGGAACAGGGCTTGGCAGTAGCAAATCTGTTCTGGAACGGCTCTACCCCGTTTCGAAACGCCATGGTCATTTCAGGCCATCTGTTCCGAAACGGTAGCACCCGTTCCGATACGGACTGCCCAGAATTGCAAAATTTCTCTAGTTTAACACACTTTTGACCCACCAAACACAATCATATGACCTCCACATCATACCAACAAGTCATCAATCAATAAAGAGACATATTAGCATCATCTAATCTCAGTCATGGCATCATTCAAGGAAAAACCCCAAATCTATAGGCATGCATCCTATATTAGAAACCATGCATTCATCAATTCATCAAACCAAATACCAAAAGGCCATTTACATGTTCCAACATCATCAAAGGCATTAAACCAAACTTAGGGAGTCCAAAACATCACCCAAAACACAAACTAGGTTCCCATTGCCAAATGCCAAAAGCTAATAGTGTTATGAAAATAGTCACCATACATGAGCTTAGTCTTTCACTTGGATCCTTGACCTCCTTGCTGCCCTTAGAGCACTTCAATGCTCTGCATTATTGGTTTAAGAAAGAGAGAGCGTATGCACATAGCTTAGTGAGGAATGCTCAAATACAAACAACACATTAATGCATTTTGTAAAAACACCTTTCCAAGGCCTTTGAGTTCAAAACATCATTTATCATGCATTTATGCATACAACCAAGCATCTCATGCTTCAAACCATCAACATGTCATATTGGCTTACAAGTGATAATCCATAACATTTTACAACTCAAAAACACAATCGGATACGCGGATTACAAGCGTTGTCCCATACGCTTCATACACACTACCAATATCAAGGTGGAGTTTACCGGTACAATCACAACCCCTCAACACCCGTGATGGAGTCTACGGTACAATCACAACCCCTCAACACCCGTGATGGAGTCTACGGTACAATCACAACCCCTCAACATCACTCATTGGTAGTTGTATAACATCACTAAGGAGAACACGGGACACACAACACAAGATTCACACATGGACTTTTAACCACCATTGTGATCTTAGGACACACAACACAAGATCCACACATGGACTTTTAACCACCATTGTGATCTTAAACATCTCGTTAGTGTACTTGGATGGAGTTTATGGTACAATCACAACCCCTCAACATCCAAGGCGACTTTATTCACGGTGCACCCAATCCTATAGCCGGCTAACTATATCCGATTCAAGTACTTTAAAACCAACACATCACTTGCCAATATACATCATTTACCATCATCAATCCACTGTTTTAAAGCATTTAACAAAGCCATTAAATAGTCGTGCATTACAATGCATCAAACCACATTTATCAATGTTCAAAACAAGGATCTCTTACCTTGAGCATCCTTCAACACATGGCTTACAAAACCAGCATTAAACATGCCAAAATATGCTTTCAAAATAGAATTTAAACATGCAAATAAAACACATTGCATTCAACCATCTCATGGTTCATCAAAGAGAGAGTTTCTTCGAAAAAACTTACTCTTGAGCTTAGCTAAGTTGTTTAGACTTAAACTAAGCTCCCATAACCTTCAAACACTGGTTTCAAAGATGAAAACCAAACTTCACTCACCGATTCCGTTTCGCAAGCTTGCCGAAACGCCGATCAAGCCCCCAGATCAACACCACAAGGATCCGAAGATGTCTCCCCTGTTTTAAACAAATCAAAGCAGAGGTTTAATGCATCATCATGCATTAATATCTTCAACCAAGACACCTAAACTCGCTGCTCTCATCAACACTCACATTTCGGTTACCAAACACAACCGAAATCACATCCAAACACCTCTACAACATTACCCAGCCAAGATCCATCAATTCCAACCATTCTTAAACATCAATTAACATCAAAAAAGAACCTAATCACGTCCTTATACCTCCAGCTATAGCAGAACATCAAAATCATCCCAAAAACCACCATTAACTCAAGCAAAACTTAGGAAAATCAACCTATTCGGGATTGCATTGATTAAACTTCAATTACACATCATTTTTACATCCAATATACATCAAAAAGACATCTCAAAACAAAGCCCAATCATTCAATACGAATTTCATCCAAATTAAATCCAAATTTTGCATTTTAAGCCAAAATCAAGATCACAACATCAAAACCTTTAATAAAACTCAAATCAAGGATTGAGAACTTGGGAATTTCAGTAAAGAACTGAGTATTTAGAGGAGAAGGACGTTCATACCTCTAAATGTGAGTTTCTCCTTGTTTAGAACCAAAATTCTTGAAAATTCAATAGGCAAATGATGAGGATTTAGTGTAGAAATGATTAGAAATCATTTAAAGATTGAAATCTCAACTTTAGGTGTGAGAATCAGAAGAAAAGTGGCTGGGGAAATGTGTTTGGCTGAGGAAAAATGGAGAGAAAATGAAATGAGAAAATTTTGAGAAAAGTTAGTTATAAAACCAAAATATCTATTTTCCCTCCCTTCCTTTTATTAAATAACATTAATTAAATCTTTAATATTGAGAAAAATCTGGAGAAACCTCTTCTTGGGTAAATTAGCTCCTTAAAGATTCAAAGTTTCAATCCTTTTTAAAGCAGTCGCCAACTTTTCAAAAATTACATTTTAGTCACTAACTTGAAATCTCATATTTCCAAACCCCATTTTGTAAAATTGATTTCACCACTCTCTTATATATAATAAAAGAGGATTTTTAGATATTTTTCCATATTTTTAATGCATCCCGAACTAGGCTTTCCCTACAAACCACCTTTCATATTCGAACCGCAATTTAAACCGGTCCGGTTCAGACCCTAAACTTCCAAGCCCAAAATTGGGGTGTTACACCCTTTGGCGAAGTTGTTACAAAAAGATGTTAAGTATGAGTGGACGGAGGCTAGACAGCAAGCTTTTGAGAAGCTAAAAGCAGCTTTGACGCAAGCTCCTATCTTGGTTCAACCTGAATCAGGGAAAGAGTTTGTGGTGTATAGTGATGCATCCTATGTTGGTTTGGGGTGTGTGTTAATGCAAGAGGGTAAGGTGGTGGCTTATGCATCGCGACAGTTGAAAGTGCATGAGCGTAATTATCCTACGCATGACATTGAGTTGGCTGCAGTGGTGTTTGCTCTTAAGATCTAGAGACATTATCTCTATGGTGAGAAGTGTATTGTGTACATAGATCACAAAAGTTTGAAGTATTTGATGTCTCAGAAGGAGCTAAATCTTAGGCAACGGTGATGGGTGGAATTGCTTAAGGATTACGATCTAACGATTGAGTATCATCCGGGGAAGACCAATGTTGTGGCCGATGCTTTGAGCAGGAAAGTGGCGGTGGAGTTAAGTGCGATGTTTGCTAGCTTGAGCATATCGCGGGATGGTGGTCTTGTTGCTGAATTGCAAGTGAAATCATCTTTGGTTCAGTTGATAAAGGATAAATAATTGTTGAATGATTCTCTGGTACCTCATGTTCAGGATATAGCAGAGGGTAGGTCATCAGATTTCTATTTTAATAATGATGGTGTTTTATGTTTTGGGAGTCGGATAGTGGTGCCGAATGATGTTGAGTTGAGGCGCACTATTCTGACCGAAGCTCATAGTAGTCCTTTTGCTATGCACCCTGTTAGTACAAAGATGTACCGTGATCTGAAGGATGAGTACTATTGGGTGGGATTGAAGAAAAATGTCGCTGAGTATGTTAGCAAATGTATGGTTTGTCAGCGGGTTAAGGCTGAGCGTCAGTTTCCTTCGGGGTTGTTGCAGCCGTTAAGGATCCCTGAATGGAAATGGGAAAGGATCACAATGGACTTTGGGTGATTGCCTCTATCGCCATCAAAGAAGAATTATGTTTGGGTGATTGTGGGTCGCCTTACGAAGTGTGTACATTTCTTGTATGTGCATACTATGTACACCTTGGATAAGCTTGCGGAGTTGTACATTACTGAGATTGTACGTTTGCATGGCGTACCAAAATCTATAGTGTCGGATAGAGATCCGAGGTTCACTGTAAGGTTTTGGGAGTGTTTGCATCAAGCATTGGGTACGCGGCTGAATTTTAGTACTTCTTATCATCCGCAAACGGATGGACAGTCGAAGCGTGTTATCCAAGTGCTTGAGGATATGTTGAGGTGATGTGTTATTGAGTTTCAAGGTTCTTGGGAGAAGCACTTGCCTTTAGTGGAGTTTGCTTATAATAACAGTTATCAGGCGAGTATTCAAATGGCACCTTATGAAGCTTTGTATGGGAGGAAGTGCAGAACTCCTCTTTGTTGGGCTGAAACAGGGAAAAAGTTGGTTTCGATGCCGGCTTTGTTGAAAGGAACCACAGAGAAGGTGAAGCTCATTTGTGAGCGGTTGAAGGCAACATCGGGTCGGCAGAAGTCTTACGCGGATTTGAAGCGTAAGGAGAGAGAATTTGTTGTGGGTGATCGTGTGTTTCTGAAATTTTCCCTTGGAAGAAGGTGATGAGATTTGGTCGGAAGGGCAAGTTGAGCCCAAGGTTCATTGGACCATACGAGGTGATAGAACGTGTGGGTCATGTTGCTTATAAGCTGAGATTACCTCGAGAGTTAGAAAAGATACATAATGTGTTTCATGTATCCATGCTGCAGAGGTATAGATCGGACCCTTCGCATGTTATGCCGTGGAGGAAGTTGAGTTGAATCCAGATTTGACATCTGATGAGGAACCTGTTGGGATTCTGGATTCGGATAGAAAGATTCTCCGTGGTAAGACCATTGAGCTGGTCAAGGTGTTGTGGGAACATCATGGTGTTGAGGAAGCCACATGAGAAAGGAAAGAATACATGAAGGAGCAATTTCCTTACCTTTTTCCTCCAGGTAAATTTCGAGGACGAAATTTCTTAAGAGGGGGAGAGTTGTAACACCCCGATTTTGGGCCTAGATGTTCTAGAATTCGAATCGGACCGGTTGAGAACGGTTCGAATCTTTAAGGGAGAGTTAGGGATCACCTAGTTCGGTATGCTTTAAAATTATGGAAAAATATCTAAAAATCCTCATTTATTATAAGAATGATTGTAGTGAAAAAAAATTTACAAAATAAGGTTTGGAAATACTACATTTCGGTGTAGTGACCAAATCACAGTTTTTGCAAAAGTTAAATAGTGACTGTTTTGTAAAGGATTGAAACTTTGAATCTTTAAGGAGCTAATTTTACCAAAATGTTTTTAATCGTATTTCTCCTTATTTTGGGTGATTTCAATAATGTTTTAATTTAAAGAAATAAAGATTGATTAAAGGAAAAACTATCTTTCACTTTTCATAACTACCTTACGTCAATTTTCTCTCATTTCATTTTCTCTCAATTTCTTTTCAGCCAAACACATTTCCTCCATCAATTAGCCTCTGGTTTTCATTCCTTTTGATGAGATTTCAATCTCCCTTTGATTCCTAATCTTTTCCTCACCAAATCCTCTTTTTTCACATTGGATTTTCAAGAAAACTTGCCTAAATCAAGGAGAAATCAGCCATTAGATGTAAGCTTCGTCCTTCTCTTCTAATGATCAGTTCTTTCATGAAATTCCCAAGTTATCAATCCTTTGTTAATGATTTTTGAGTTGCTTTAATGTTAGAAACATGAAATCTTGTTAAAACTCAAGATTTTTGGAGATATCTTGATGATTTTCATGGTTGATGATTAGGCTCTGTTTTGAGGTTGTTTTCTAATTTATTTTGGATGGAAATTGATGTTATAAATGAGGTTTTATCAAACAAATCTTGAATATGTTTGGATTCCTAAGTTTTGTATGCTAGAATGGTGGTTTTTGGGGTGGTTTTGGTGTTCTGTTATAGATGGAGGTATAAGGACGAGTTTGTGGTGGTTTTTGATGTTGATTGATGTTTAGAAATGGTTAGAAGTGATAGATCTTGGCTGGGCTTTCTTTTGGGAAAGTTTGGAGATGATTTCGGTTATTTCTGGTAGCCGAAATGAGGTTCTTGTGTAGAGCAGCGAGTTTAGGTGTGTGGCTGATGATTTCAATGCATGATGATGCATTAATCCTCTGCTCTTATGTGTTATAAACAGGGGAGACATCTTCGGACGCCTTTGGTGTTGATCTGGGAGCTTAGATAGCGTTTCGGCGAGCAAGCGAAACGTAATCAGTGAGTGTGAATGGTTTTAGAAGTCCTTGAGGGACAAAGAAACAAGGTTTGGGGATTTAGGAAAGGTTTGAAACACCTTCCTAAGTCCGAAAGTAAGTATTGGCTAGATTGCTCGCATAAATGTGGTGGTTTCCCTTAAAATCCTTTTACATGCTCATGTTTTGAGATAGATAAATTCCTACTGTTTTTATGCATGATTTGTAGCATGAGGTGATGCTTGAAATGATTTCATGAAATAACATGTTGCATTTATGAGTTTTGAGCTTTTATGTTAAAGCATGGAAAATGTTATGGTTTTGAAATGAGATGAGAAAGATTTGAGAAATGTTGCATGAAAAACAGTAGCTAAGATGATATTTTGATATAATATATTGGCATAGAATATGAGATACTTACCGGATATAATTGATTGATCAATAGGATAAGAGTGCACTATAAACTAAAAATTCGTACGTGCTCTTTGGATTCAATCCAAAGGGAGAGACGGATGATGGGAATTCCATCGGGTAGGACTTGGTGAAATACCCAAGCTTTGTGGCGATGAGAGATTTCGCCATGTGAGTACGGTGATGTGAGATTCCACCGGAAATTATGTTACTAGACAAGTGAGTACGGTGATGTGAGATTCCACCGAAAGAATCTAGTGGTTTGAGAATGTTGTCCGCATATCCGAGTAATAATGAGATGTGAAATGCCAATATAATATATGAAAATGCTTTTGATTCACATGTACCTATTGATGAGATGTTTTATGCTATGAGAAATACATATGAGATTTGTATATGAAATGCTGTGGTTTTCACAAGCTTGTGTATGGCTTTGCCATGAGATAGAATTGAGGTACATGTGTTTTCAATGAAGTTTTTCTTTGAAATGGTTTTCAAGCATGAGATAGAATGAGCATGTTTTAGAAAAAGGCTTTTGAGAAAGTGTTTTTATTAATGCATTATTGTGTTTGTTTTCTTTGAGCATGTCTCACTAAGCAAGTGTGCTTACGCTCTCTTTTACCAATAACGCAAATAATTGAGGTGTTTTGGGAAGCAAGAAGGTTAAGAACATCCAAGGAAGTGCTCAGCTCATGTATGGTGATGTTTTTATGCACTTTAGTTTTGATATTTGGCAATGGGACACCATGGTTGTATTTGGGGGATGTGTTTTGAACTCCCTATGTTTGGAGCATGTTTGTGATGGCTTTTATAGGTTGTAAATGGTCTAAATGCTTTGGTTAGAGGTTTGAGCTCTTTATTTGGTTTGATGGATAGGAAGCATGCATATAGTTTGAGTGTTCTTGTGCTTGATTCCATGTTTGAGATTATGCCTCTTATATATGTTCTTTGATGTTTAATCAAGTTGATGGTATGATATGGAATGCCATGAAGCATGTTTGAGTGGGTTAAGAGGTGAAAAACCAGGAATTTCTACTGTCACGGGGCAGGGTGTATCGAAACACCCTTAACTGTCTCGAAACGGGGGCCTGTAATGGCCATAGCGTTTCAGTACGGTTGAAAGTGTTTCGGAACACTTTGGCTACTGGAGAGGCATGTTTCGATACCGGTCTCGGAACGCACCCGAGTACCGAAACGGTCAACACTGTTTCGATACGGGCGTTTCGGTACGAGGGCTTGTCTTTCGAAACGGACGACCGTTGGGTGGTGATTTGAATTGTTTTAAGTTTCTATGTTTTTCATTTTGGTCCTGAATGTTGTGGATGCAATTGCTTGAGCTTGGAATGCCTTTTTAAGTTGAAATTTGACTGAGAAGCGTGTAATATGATTAATTACGTAATGGTAAACCTAAAATCAGCAATGTCCTTATATTTTCAAAAAATTACATTTTGGTCCTTAAAAGTATAATTCATACAATTGAGTCCCTAAATGTTTTCCGATCGCTGTGCCCTTCTATCATATGATTCTTGAGTACTCACATAGGCTTAACGTGCATCTAGAAAAGATTAAAAAGTAAAAAAGGTCGTTAATTAAGGTTGACTTTCGGGTTGACTTTTGTTTTCCCCATGTAGTTCGGGTCAAGCGCCTAGGTCGGGCTAAGGGGGTTACAGATGTTGTGTGTGAAAGTGATAGAGGTGAGTCTATCATAACGGATAGGGGTGAGCCTATGCCAATATATGTGTTTGTTGTTGTTGCCAATGTACCATGATTATTAGTGGATTCCTAGTGGATTATTATGCATGTGATGTGATGTGATGATGAGAAGTTGCATAGGGTATATCTATGCATGTGAATTAAGCAAGTGAGGCTTAATGGAGTTTTGCATTGTGAACAATGCTTAAGGCTAATGATACATGTGGAACATGGTTAAATAATGTTTTGCTTTGGTTTAGAAGCATGTTTGAGATTGAGCATGATATGGTTTCAATTGATGTTTTCAAAACTACATTGTTGACAAGTTTAGAGCATTCCCTCACTAAGCAAGAGTGCTTACGCTCCTTTTTACCAACAATGCATATAACTAACTTGTTGGCTGAGAAGTAGCAAGTGGGAGCACCTAAGTTGTCACTCAAATTCAAGTATGAACTATGGTGAATTTAAATAAGTAGATTTTAGCAATGGGGAAAGAACTTCGGTTTGGGAGTTTGGTTTTGGAACCTCCTAGTTGAGATGTGTTGGTTTGCCTATTTGGTTTTGTCCATGGCCTCTATATGGTTTATAGTTTTGCTTATGGTGTTTTTTGCTATGCTATGACTTATGTTTAAAAGCATATTTGAGTAGCTAATGCTTCACTTTGATTTGCCATGCTTGATGCTTATATGATGAATGTTTGATGATGCAAATGTGTTGGTTAGTTATTTATAGCATGTATGATTGATTAAGACATGTTTAGTTGATGTTTAATATGATTTAAAGGTTGTTGTAAGTGAGTTTCCGGTATGCGTATCGATACTCGGGGAAGAGTATCGATACACTAAGGCTTAAATCTAGCTTTTTAGCTTAGGTGTACCGATACGATTTTCCCGCGTATCGATACGCCTAAACAAAAGATTGAAGGTCGTATCGATACGGGCTTGAGTGTATCGTTACCTTTTTCCCAAAACTCGCTACTATCAACCCGCGTATTGATACAGGCTAAGGTGTATCGATACGGGTCATTAAATCCAGTTAAAAGAATCTTTCTGCGTTTTGAAATGTTGCATTTTGGTCCATGAATGTTGTATGTTTAATTGGATGAGTTTGGATGATCCGTTTGAGGTGAAATTTGACATGTTGGCATGTTACATGACTAATTATGGATTGGTAACTTTAAAATCGGAAAAGTCCCTGTAATTCTTAGAAATTACAGTTTAGTCCCTAAAGTTGTGTTTTAAGCAATTAAACCCTTAATTGAACTCCGATCACTGTGTCATTTTCGCCTAATCGCTTTTCTGGTCATATAGGATAATAATGTGCATCTAGAGAAGATAAAAATAAAAAAAGGGTCATTAATCAAGGTTGACTTTTACGAGTTGACTTCAGTTTTCCCCGTGTAATCTTCTTAGTTCAGGTCGGGCATCTAGGCTGGGCTAAGGGGATTACATGAACAATTAAAGGCAAATGTGATGCCAACCACCCACAATGAAACGGTGTTAGAAGAACAGCTGGCATTACTACACTCAATCATTGTTGGCCGGAAAATCAATGTCAGTAAAATCACGATGTGCCCAAGCTTGATTCGGACAAAGGCCAAGAGATCAAGGGCACCACAATCTCGCCAACTATATGGAAGAACCTCACTGCCACGGAGATCAAGGACAAAGGGAAAAGAAACAGAGGCGACGCCAAAGCCCAAAGCATCAAAGGCAGAGCCTGATACCTCTATGGCAGCCAGTTCGGTGGCATTGCTTTCTCAGATCTACCACCGCCATGAGGTTATTCTCCTTAAATTAGAGAAATCCAAGGAGCTTAATGTCAAGTTGCTGCATTATATAGAGAAGTATTTGCCAACGATGATGCCAATCTAGCTAGTCCTGCCAGTCTAGCCCACACACCATTTGATGCCCATGTCCCAATGTCTCCAGTACATGTTGAATCTGCCAGCACCGATACTCAATTTGAAGCAAAGAAAACCAAAAGCCAAGTCTTCCGAGAAGTCTGCTGCCACCCCAAATGCACCTACATCATTCGGTGCCATTAATCTCGTCGCCTCGAAGATGGTGGGAGCTTCCACTGCCACAAGGCCTATCATGACGAGATCTAAACGCAAGGCCCAAGATCGTGGGAGCTTATCCTAGAGAAAGACCCGAGCCAAGGTAGCAGTTGAAGCCCGTGCCATCTAAGGAGGAGTCTCTTCTGAAGGGGATTCTTCTTCTTCCTAACTCTTTTCATTTCATTTGCATTCACATGTTCATGCATTTTTATTTTTCTATTTTTTAGTATATATGTGTTGTTTCATGCATTGAGGAAAATGCGCATCTTGAGTTTGGGGGTGCGCATTTCCTCACATTTATGCCATTCCATTCATGTTTATTTTCTGTACTGCATTCTGTTTTCATGCCATGCAATATAGGTTAGATTAGGATTAATGTCATGCATATCGAACCACTAAAAAAGTGAAAAAGAAAACTTTGTCTCGGCCGAATTTTGAAGCGTGTTAACATTTGTTAGGCACTCTTAACTTGACCTAGGTTTCTGTCTAATGAAGAAATTTAAAATCTTTAGATTCCTATGACAACAGAATAGTAATGCCAAGATTGCTTGTTAATTGATCACTAGTTTTGGGAATTGAATTACACTTAAACATGTAGTATGCATCTAGTTCCCTATAAAACTTAGAATTTTTGAAACTACGTTCAGAATTAAAAAAAAGAAAAAAAAAAGCAAAAAAATGATGCCAGGGTAAAAATTGAATAAGGCAGCAATGTTATGCCAAGGCACTGAAAAAAATTGAACTCTCCTCTACCTAGAGATAATAAGTTACTTGGGGCTTCGTGGTATGCTCTCTCTTAGTTCTCAAGTCGAATACTTTAGGTATGAGTTGAAGAGAAAACTTGGTGATGTCTGGATTAAGGTGGGGATTCGTGGTATGCTCCCTCTTATTACTCACGCTAAATAGTATCACGAGGTTAGCTTAATTTAATGCCAGAAAAAAACCCTAGGCAAGAAAAGAAAAGGAAAAAATTTATAATTTGGACTTTAGGTAGCAGATTTGACTAAGGGAATTAGCGGACACTTGATGCATATTGCCTACACTTCATGTACTGTCGTGCCTTAAAACTAGAGTTATATTGTTGCTCTTAAATTTTCTATCTGCTTGGCGTTACTGCACTGAGATAATTGAGGACAGACCTATTCCAACTTTTTCTTGCCAGCATCTGATGACATGCCAACCAAAACTTTGCTAAGGTAACATTTTCGTCGTTTTATTTTCTTCATTACTTGAGGACAAACAATGAGCTAGGTGTGGGGGAGTGTTGACGCTCCAAAAGTACTATGTTCATGCCTATTTCACATACTTTTTCTTGTCTTTTTAGTACATTTAATTGCATTTAGATCATAAAAACATGCATTTGCATAAAAATTAGGAATTAATGTTATGTCAATGTGAAGGGATGTTTTTGTTTATATTTTTGCAGATTTGACATAACATTTGGCACAACAGTTGACAGAGCAAAGCAGACTAGCACAAAAAGGAAATGTTGCCAAGGAGGATGTCGAGTTGGTGTTGGCACAGATGGACCAAACAATGCCAAGCACCAGTTGGCAGAAAAGAGGCATTTGACGCCAGGCCAAGAAGAGGTTGAACCCGAAAAAATAGGACCAGATCAGGTTGCGAGAAAATAGCGATTGGATCAATCTCTGAAAAAATAGCCAATAAGTAGTGTCGAGAGCAGTTGGCAGAATCATGCCAAGATGGGATGCCAGAGCAGTGTTGGTACGATGACGTCAACCCTAGCCTGATCAGCTTATCACCTTATCAACCTATCACTTCAAATCTTGATAAAAGTGATCACAAGCCTTATCCTTTGAGCATTCAAATTTCAAATGCAAGGTCTTATCCTTGCCTCCTTTACACGCCTATTTAAAGACTGATTATGAAGAGAAAAGGGGGTGGAGATTTCTCCGAGAGGATTGATTACAACCGGCTGCACCAAGGAGAGGTGTTTTGACCAGCTTGACCAAGAGCCTGTACCGCGGAGGGCTGCATCGAGAGACCTCCTTCTCTCCATTCTCTTTGGTTTACTTGTTTTATTTTTGTTTTAATGATGATGTTCTTGCAAAACGATGAAAGTTTTATGGTTGATACCCTCACCATGAACTAATTTAATAATTGGTGAGGAGTGTTTACGTTTGAACGCTATTTTTAATCTTTAGTTTTTAATAAATCATAACTGTCTCGGCAGTGTTTTTCTATATGGTATGCTTTACTGTTTTCTAAATGTTCTGCCAAGCGAGAGCTGGCATTACCATTTTCTAAATACTTTACCAAGCGGAAGCTGGCATGGTTGTCATATTGCTTTTCAATATCTTAACAGACTTGGGTGGCAACAATCAGTTGTTGGATACTAAGGAGAGATGCTTCGAAAGAAGATGTTCAAGTAGATGAACTTACTTCAGGAGTGAAATCTACCCCTTAGGAGTAAAGATTGGTACTTAATCAAATTATTTTATGAAAAAACATTCACTATAAACATATAGGGGTTTTTCGCATAATTAATTTAGGACAATGTCATCGACATAGGCATTGCCATCTTTAAATCTGCTCGGAAAACAATGCCAAGACGAGATTTTTTAAAGGTTGGCATGGCATGAATAATGTGAAAACCAGGCATCCCTTGCCAATGCTCATCATTCATTTAAACACTCTCCTTGCCAACGTCTTTACTTTGTTTTATTTCTTTTCTCGTTAGTCATTTTCAAAACCACTCCACATCAAAAGATCATTTTCTTAAGACAAGTAATCAAACAAAGCAATCGAATTCCAACGCAATCTCTGTGGGATCGATACTCAGCTTAACTATTGTATTACTTGCAGACCGTGTATGCTTGGACGCAATAGATTTTCATGGCACTGTGTTAACACTTTTCCGATATCTTTTACGCCCTATTGCCAACAAATAATCATTCACGCCGAGAGTCTATAGATAGACTTGGAACTTGATATATTGCAAGATATCAAAGTACCATGGGTTTCCACCTGCCCCTTATTCTATGTTGTAGTAGTGAGCATTGTTGAGTGCATAAAAGTTCTATATTTTACCCCTCATTTACCCATATTTTTGCTGCACTCAAGCATGATTTATTGCATTTAGGGTAGATTTTTGCATACACATCACAATTAGATAAAACTGCACAGATGCTGCCGAATTTGGTCACTTTTGCAGGTATCTGCTACGGCAGCATCCAGGGCAGCAAAGGAACAGAGGCGAGTTGTGGAGCTGGAGTTGAAGAACAAGAGAGCACCGTCTGTCGTGACATCTGCCGTGGCAGCAATGACGACAGTGGGACACTGAGGTGGAAAAGTGAAGTGGAGCTCGACAGATAGAGGATGTCGAATCGGTCTGTCGTGGATCACTCCCATATTTTTCTGAGCCCTAAAGCAGAAGAAAGGTGAGGCCCAAAGTTCAAGGAAGAAAATCAAAGCAAGAAAAGAGGACGAATTAAAGACATATACTCAGAAGATTTAGTCTTTAATAGAGTTATACTTTAATTTAAACTTGTATTCTTGCCATATTAGAAAACTTGGACCCAAGGCCTATATAAAGGCATGTTATTCGACCTAGGGAAGGATATCTAGCTCATAGCCGTCTTCCCCCAAAACCCTAGTTGTTTCTCTCTCTCCATTATGTTCTAAACTTCCCCTAGGGCTAAGGGTTGATCTTGTAAAGTAGTTGTGAGGATTGTATTGTTCTTATGATTTTTCTGTTCAAGTAATAAAACTTCAAGTTTATTTACTCCGGTTTTCAACATCTCATAAGAGTATCGGGAGAGCATTGTGAGGTTATCCATTTGCTTGATATCGGGAGAGTTAAGCATTTGAAAGGAGTAAATACGTGTTTTCCAATTTATGGTTAAACCATCTTGGCTTAAGGATAAGTACAAGGTTAAGTGGCTAAAGAAGAATTCACAAACATTGGTGTTCACCCTTTGATTCACACCGGGAGGTATCATCCAAGACGTGTTCACCAACAGAACTTGGTCCTAGGGATAGGACAAGTCATAACAGGGATTCTTGCCAAACTTGAAGTACGAAGCCGTTGATCGCTGTCGCGACAACAACGGACCTTTGTCGCGACAGGCACGACGATAGAACAACAGAAGTTCCTCTGAACAGTGCAACACCTGCACTATTGAGCAAATCAATACCGGCCTATTCTCTCAATCTAATTACCTTATCTTTTACTTTAGTTATTACTCAAGATTTCTTCAAACAATCATTTAAACTATTTCTTTTCTTGTGTGGCAATTTAAGGATAGAGTTATTTCCAGTCCCCGTGGAGACGATATCCGATACTCTAGTATCACTTTACTACTTGCGTCGTGTACACTTGCACTATTTGCGATAGTCTTATTTACACGTAAAAAGTTTTTGGCGTCGTTGCCGGGAACTGGCAACTTACCTTTACCTTTTAATTATTGCACTTTGTTTTTATTTTCTACTTTTAGTTGTTTTATTTTCCTCGTGCTTTTCACAAGGTTCTCTTATTGCTTATGCGTAGGTCGAGACGTGGTAAGGAACCTGAGTACGAATTAGACCCAGAAATCAAACGCACATATCAACTCAGGAACCAAGCTCGACTCTTGATAGAAAGAAACAACTATCTTGAGGAGAGATTGGAAGCAATGGTGAACGGAAGACAAGGAAATAGGGAAGATGACAACAACAACAACAACAACCCAGGGGTAACGTAGATCCTCCTAATGCTCCCCAAAACGATCTGTCGCTGCCTGCTGCCCCAGAAGCACGACAAACTTGTCGAGAGTACATGGATAACGACCATGTTGAACTGGAAACTACGCTACCAGATGTGGAAGCTGAACACTTCAAACTGAAACATGTAATGTTCAGCATGATAAATTCCGCTGGCCAATTTGGTGGTTCTGCCACTGAGGACGCGCGTGAACATCTGAAAACTTTCCAGGAGATCTATGGATCGTTCAGACAACCAGGAATAAGCCCAGAAGTACTGAGGCTCCGGCTATTTCCTCATTCATTAAGGGATAGAGCAAAAACCTGGTGGAATAAGTTAACGCCTGGTTCAATAAGAACTTGGGTGGATCTCTGTCGTGAATTTCTTTCTCGTTTTAACCCTTCTCAATTATCTGAAAGATTGCGTAACGAGATTGCTACATTTCAACATGAAGATGACGAACCAATTCATGAGGCAAGCGACAGATTTACGACTCTCCTACGAAACTGCCCAATGCATGGATTCCCTGTATGGAATCAGGTTGTCAAATTCTACAATGTTGTCAATGCACACACTCGAATGAGGATAGATTCAGCAGCAAATGGGTTATTACTGGATAAAGAACCGGACGAAGCAATGTTGGTGTTGAAAAAGTTAGCAAAGAACAATGAGCAGTTTCCTACAGCTCGAAGAGGAGGTAGACGAGGAATATCTGTAAAGGAATATGAAGCTGACAACTCGGTCAAAACTCAGATTACATACCTCACTAAGATAGTTGAAAACCTGCAGCGAAAGGATTCTAAAGTTGTATTTTCTGCCGAATAGGTGTGTGAAACCTGTAGCGAAAACCACAGTACAGAGGAGTGTCCTTTACAGCTGGAAGAAGGGATGTATGTTGGAAACTATAATAGGAATGAAACCTTTGACTCCAACAACTACAATCCAAACTGGAGGAAGGACCCCGAATTTTCCTAGAGTAACCCCAACAACACACTGAACCCTCCAGTCCAGAATACTCAGACCAAGGAGGTCCTAGGATTCTGTCACGATAGCAACCACAACAACAGCCGGCAGCTACAACGAGCATACTAGAATAGACCCTGGCCACGTTCATGTCTCAAACAGGAGCATATATGGCAAACATGGATCACTTTGTCAAGAAAATTGAATCGTCCATGGACAAAACATAGATGAGAATGACAAACCATTAGGCTACCCTAAAATCCTTAGAGACACAGATGGGCCAGGTTTTACAGTTCATAAACCCAAGGCAGAATGGAGGATTCCCTAGTGATACTGAGGTCACTAGAAAACCCACACATGAGCAGTGCAAAGCTATTACAACGAGGAGTGGGAAACAACTACAAGGGCCGACAATAAAAGAAACATCGAGTAAGGAACCGACCCTACAGACACCTGCCGTGAACACTGCCCCGGCAGAAGAGAAACAGTTTGATGTCGTCATACCTGCCACAACAACAGAAGAAACAGAGGAGCAGAAAGAAGAAACTGAAGATCATGAGCTTCCTCAGATCTGACTTCCATGTGAAGGACGCCTTGAAGATTACCGTCTTCCACCCCCTTTTCCACAGCGGTTAAAGAAACAGAAACAAGAGTACTAGCTTAAGAAAATCTATGATGTTTTTAAGCAAGTACACATCAACATTCCGCTGTTAGAAGCCATTAAGCATATGCCTGGTTATGCAAAGTTTCTTAAGGATGCAATGTCCAAGAGGTCCAGACTTGGGGACTTTGAAACAGTGATGATGACAGAAGGATGCATGGCAATCCTACATAAGCATCCACCCCCAAAGAAGAAGGATCCTGGAAGCTTCATCATACCTTCCATAATTGGTGACAAGTTTGTGGGTAAGGCTGTAACCCCCTTAACCCGGCCTAGACGGTTGACCCGAATTAAGAGAGTCACACGGGGAAAACCAAAGTCAACCCGAAAGTCAACCTTGATTAACGACCCTTTTTTTTCTTTTTAAACATGTCTAGATGCATATTAATCCTTAGATATGATCATACAACAGCATACTCAAAGATCATAAACATCAGAGATCAAACAGGGATCCAATTGAACAAATTACAACTTTAGGGACCAAATTGTAATTTCTGATATAAATAAGGACTTAACCCAAATTAAAGTTACCAACTTGAAATTAATCAGGTTTCATGCTTCTCTGTGAAATTTCAGCTCAAAAGGACTTCCCAAACTCATACAATTGCACAAACAAGATTCAGGACCAAAATGCAAACAATTCAAAACATTTAACTGCCAATGTCAGCCCCTAACGGTCACCCGTTCCGAAACAGGCAGAGCCCGTTTCGAAACGCGGGGCCGTTCCGCAACGCGTACCGCAACACGGGCTGACAGTAGCCAACCGTTTCGGAACGGTCCCTCCCGTTTCGGACGCCTGGGCTTGTTTAAGGCACCCGTTCCGAAACGGTAGGTACTGTTCCGGAACACCCTGCACAGATTACCCCAAAATGCATACTTAAACATGCAATTAAACATCCAATCATGCTCCAAATGCCACCAAACTTTACCAACATGCAATTCAACATACATGAGACATACTTGCATCAACAATTCATCAAAACATCAACATATGTGAAAAACCCCAAATCTATAGGCATGCTTCCTACACAAGCAACCATTCAAGCATAAACTTCCAATTCAAGCATATAGTGGCCAACCACAAAAAACCAGCATTCTCAACAACATTCAAAATACTTAGGGAGTTCAAAACATCTCCCAAAACATACACATAGGTCCCCCATTGCCAAATTACCAAAAGCTAAATGTACTTAAGAAAACCTTCCATACTTTGAGCTTTACTTTCACTTAAATGCTTGCCTTCCTTGCTGCCCTCAAAGTACTTTAATGTTCTGCATTATTGATTTGAGAAAACAAAGAGAGAGCGTAAGCAAAAGCTTAGTGAGGAATGCTCAATAAAACCATTCAATAATGCATTTATAAAACACTTTATAAATCATGCTTCAAATCATCATTTACACATGCTCAAAAGCATACTTAAACATGCATCTCATGCTTCATATCATAACATGTCATATTGGCCACAAGTGATAAGTTCCATTTCTTTAAAAACAAGTTCATCAACTTTCACCCCAAGGACTTTTAAACACCTTGGCCCCAAGGACTTTTAAACACCTTGGCCCATGGACTTTTAACCACCATGGAAAGGACCACACAAGGACTTTTAACCACCTTTGTGTCCGTATCAAGTTTCACCCCAAGGACTTTTAAACACCTTGGCCCCAAGGACTTTTAAACACCTTGGCCCCATGGACTTTTAAACACCATGGAAAGGACCACACAAGGACTTTTAACCACCTTTGTGTCCGTAGCAAGAATCATCCAAGGACTTTTAACCACCTTGATGTTCTTAAATAAACAAGGCTCACTCAAGGACTTTTAACCACCTTAGTGACCTTAACCTTTGCAAAACATCACTTGCCAATATACATCATTATCATCAATTTATCCACTGTTTTAAAGCATTAAACCAAGCCATATTCATCATGCGTTTAAAAGCATCAAACCACATTTAATCAATGCTCAAAAACAAGGAACTCTTACCTTGAGCTTCCTTCAACATATGGCTTACAAAAACAGCATTAACCATGCTAAATCATGCTTTCAAAACAGAGTTTAAAACATGCAATAAACCACATTGCACAACAATCAAATCATGGCCACCACTAGAGAGTATTTCTGAAAACTTACACTTGAGCTTAGCAAAGTTGTTTAGACTTAAACTAAGCTCCCAAGACATTGGTTTCAAAGCCGAAAACCCAATTTCACTCACCGATTCCACTTCGCCTCTTGCCGAAGCACCAAATCAAGCCTCCGGATCACCACCACTTGGATCCAAAGATGACTCCCCTGTTTTAACACATCAAAACAGTAGATTAATGCATCATCATGCATTAATATCCTCCATGAAAGCACCTAAACTCGCTGCTCTCATCCCCACTCCATTTTCGGCCACCAAACACAACCGAAAATGCATCCAAACCACTTCTCAACAAAGCCCAGCCATTAACCATCAAAACCTAACATCCTTTAACATCATTTAACATCTAAAAAGAACCTAATAACTTCCTTATACCTCCAGCAACACCAGATCCACAAGATCACCTCAAAAACAATCAAGAATCACAAGCTAAACTTAGGAAACCCAACCTATCCGGGATTGCATCAATCAAAACTCAATTCCTTATCAATTTAGAGTTCAAATAACATCAAAAACACATCTCAAATCACAGATTTAACAGATCAAACGAAAATCATCAAAAATCACCAAATCTTGCATTATAAGCCAAGATCCATTTCACAACTTAAAAGCCTTTAATAAAACATCAATTAAGGATTGAAAACTTAGGAATTTCAGTAAAGAACTGATAGTTTAGAGGAGAAGGACGTTCTTACCTCCAAACTTGAGTTTCTCCTCTTTTTGGAATCAAAAACCTTGATGAATCAAGTAGCAAATGATGAGGTTTTGTAGATATGATGATTAGGAATCAAAAGAGAATTGAAAGGAGAGATTTAGGTGAGAAAATCAGAAACAATTCTCTCGAAAGAAAGTGTTTGGGTTGAGAGAAAATGAGAGAAAAGAAAATAGGAAGTTAGTTATCAAAATGGCCAAAATGGCTTTCCCTCCTCTTTTGATATGTTTTAAAATCAGAATATAGCTTAAAATATCTTAGAAAAATCTGGAGAAACTACTTTTGGAATAATAGCTCCTTAAAGATTCAAAGTTTCAACCCTTTCTAAAACAGTCACAAAACTTTCAAAAATTACATTTTGGTCACTAGCCAAAATGTCACCCTTCCAAAACTCATTTTCCAAAATTGATTTCACAGTTCACTTAATTATATTAAAAGATGATTTTAGAACATTTTTCCAAAATTTTAATGCAACCCGAACTAGGCTTTCCTAAATTCACCCTTTTAGATTCGAACAGCACTTTGACCAAACCGGTCAACGCCCAAAACTCCTAAGCCCAAAACCGGGGCGTTACAACTCTCCCCCCTTAAGAAATTTCGTCCCCGAAATTTACCTGAAGGAAAGAGATAAGGAAACTGCTTCAGCATGTCTTCCTTCCGCTCCCACGTGGCTTCCTCAACACCTCGATGCTTCCACAGCACCTTCACCAACTCAATGGTCTTGCCACGAAGAACCTTGCTATCCGAATCCAGAACCTTCACCGGTTCCTCATCATAGGTCAAATCTGGATTCAAAACCACTTCCTCCACAGGCATCACATGCGAAGGATCAGATCTATACTTCCGGAGCATAGAAACATGGAACACATCATGAATCTTCTCCAACTCCTGAGGTAACCTCAGCTTGTACGCAACAGGACCCACACGCTCAACCACCTCGTATGGTCCAATGTACCTAGGGCTCAACTTACCCTTCCGGCCAAACCTCATCACCTTCTTCCAAGGCGAAACCTTCAAGAACACACGGTCACCCACAGCATACTCAATCTCTTTACGCTTCAAATCCGCGTAAGACTTTTGCCGATCAGAGGCAGCCTTCAACCGCTCACAAATGAGCTTTACCTTCTCTGTGGTCCCTTTCAACAAAGCTGGCATCGAAACCAACTTTTGACCAGTTTCAGCCCAACAAAGAGGAGTCCTACACTTCCTCCCGTACAAAGCCTCATAAGGTGCCATCTGTATACTTGCCTGATAACTATTGTTATAAGCAAACTCAACCAAAGGCAGATGCTTCTCCCAAGAACCCTGAAACTCAATCACGCAGCACCTCAACATATCCTCCAAAATCTGGATAACTCGCTCAGACTGACCATCCGAATGAGGATGATAGGATGTACTGAAATGCAACCTTCTACCCAGAGCTTGATGCAAACACTGCCAGAAACGCGATGTGAACCTCGGATCCCTATCCGACACAATCGACTTAGGCACACCATGCAGCCGCACAATCTCAGCAATGTACAGCTCTGCCAACTTATCCAAAGAAAACGTGGTATGCACAGGTAGGAAATGCGAACACTTCGTTAGGCGATCCACAATCACCCAAACAGAATTCTTCTTCGAGGGAGACAAAGGTAAACCAGATACAAAATCCATGGTAACCCTTTCCCACTTCCATTCAGGGATTTTCAACGGTTGCAACAACCCTGAAGGAACCTGATGCTCAGCCTTAACTCGCTGACACACCAAACACTTGCTCACAAACTCCGCAACATCCTTCTTCAAACCCACCCAATAGTACTCATCACGAAGATCACGATACATCTTGGTACTACCAGGGTGCATAGCAAAAGGACTACTATGACCTTCAGTCAGAATAGCACGCCTCAACTCAGCATCAGCAGGCACTACTATCCGACTCCCAAAACACAACACACCATCATCATTAAAGCAGAAATCCGAAGGTCTACCCTCCGCGATATCCTGAACATGAGACACCAAGGAATCATCCAGCAACTGCTTATCCTTGATCATCTGAACCAAAGATGGTTTCACTTGCAACTCAGCAACAAGACCACCATCTTGCGATATGCTCAAGCTAGCAAACATAGCCCTCAGCTCAACAGCTACTTTCCTACTCAAGGCATCCGCAACAACATTAGCTTTTCCAGGATTATACTCAATCGTCAGATCATAATCCTTGAGCAACTCTAACCAACGCCGCTGCCTAAGATTCAACTCCTTCTGAGACATCAGATACCTCAAACTCTTGTGATCTGTGTACACAGTACACTTCTCACTATACAGATAATGTCTCCAGATCTTCAGAGCAAAAACCACTGCAGCCAGCTCAATATCATGCGTAGGGTAATTGCGCTCATGCACTTTCAACTGCCGCGATGCATAAGCCACCACCTTACCCTCCTGCATCAGCACACACCCCAAACCAATATAGGATGCATCACTGTAAACCACAAACTCTTTCCCTGATTCAAGCTGAATCAAGATAGGAGCTTGCGTCAAAGCCGCCTTAAGCTTCTCAAAAGCCTGCTGTCTCGCTTCCGTCCACTCATACTTAACATCCTTTTGCAACAGCTTCGTCAAAGGAGCAGCAATCTTGGAAAAACCATCCACAAACCTACAGTAGTATCCCGCCAAACCAAGGAAACTACGGACCTCATGAACAGACTTAGGAACTTTCCAATTCATCACCGCCTCAATCTTCTAAGGATCAACACGAATCCCCTCAGCTGAGACCACATGCCCAAGAAACACCACCTCCTTAAGCCAGAACTCACACTTGCTCAGCTTAGCATAGAGCTGATTCTCCAACAAAGCCTGCAGCACAATCCTCAAATGCTCTTCATGCTCCTCCTCAGTACGCGAGTACACGAGGATATCATCAATGAATACCACAACGAACTTGTCCAGGTATTCATGAAACACACGATTCATCATGTCCATGAAAGCAGCAGGAGCATTTGTCAGACAAAACGGCATCACAAGGAACTCATAATGCCCATACCTTGTCCTGAAAGCTGTCTTAGGCACATCCACATCCTTCACCTTCAACTGATAATACCCTGACCTCAAGTCAATCTTAGAGAACACAGCAGCTCCCCGAAATTGATCAAAGAGATCATCAATCCTCGGCAAAGGATACCGATTCTTGATAGTCAACTTGTTCAGCTGACGGTAATCAATGCACATTCTCATAGTGCCATCCTTCTTCTTCACAAACAAGACCGGTGCTCCCCAAGGTGACACACTCGGCCGGATGAAACCACGATCAAGCAACTCTTGCAACTGCGTCTTCAGCTCCTTCAGCTCCTTAGGTGCCATTCTATAGGGAGTAATGGACACAGGAGTTGTATTCTCATACAGCTCAATTCCAAACTCCACCTCGCGGTTAGGAGGTAAACCAGGCAACTCCTCAGGAAACACACCAGGAAACTCCTTCACAACTCTGATATCTTGCACCCTCAACTCTTTAGAGCTAGAATTCATCAGAAAAGCTAGATAGGCTTCGCAACCTTGCCTCAGCATCCTGCTCGCCTCCAAGTCAGACACCACACTGGCAAGAAACTTCACATTCTCACCAACCACAACAACTTCATAATCATCCGCAAGCTTAAGCGAAACTCGCTTGTTTTCACAATCCACAACAGCACGATGCTCAGCAAGCCAATCCATACCAAGGATTACATCAAAACCATAAAAGGGCAACTCCATAAGATCAACATGAAAAACATGTTCTTGAACAACCAAGGGACACCTTCTATAAAGCTTTCGAGTCACAACAGTCTCACCAAAAGAACTAGTGACACGAACACCAACATCCAAAGACTCAACAGGCAAACCAAGCTATTCAGCATGCTCACGCAAAATGTATGAATGCGTAGATCCAGAATCTATCAAAGAAAGCAATGACAAGGATTGCAAAGTAAAGGTACCTGCAATCACATCCGCATCATTCCTTCCCTCACGCTGAGCATACACTCTCGCTTGGCCTCCACCTTCAGGCTGAATAGCCACAACATGGGCCACTCCACGACCACCTTCCTCTCTCCTCTGGAAATTACCACGGCCGCGCCCACGACCTCTCTGCGGTGCAGCAACAACAGGAGCACGCACTTGATCACCAGCCAACCTAGGACAATCTCGCCTCAAATGGTCTGCGGATCTACAATTCCAACACCCATTACCAGCTGCCGCAACAGGAGCTTGCACCTCTCTCACAGCACGAGGACAGTCACGCTTCATGTGACCACGTGAACCACAGATCCAACAAGCACTCGGATCAGCTCTAGCATTACCTCCTCTGGCAGGTGCACCACCACCTCTCTTAGCTGAAGACTGATACTTCTGATCACGTCCCCTCTTGTTCCGTCCACCTCCGGAACTATACTCAGCAGCTCTCTTACCAGAACTTGCTCCAGCACCTTTCGCAGATAAACCCAAGTTCATCTCAATGTCCTTGGCTCGGCCCACCAACACATCAAAATCATCATACTCGGTGGCCAGCTCATACATTTTCACATCCGTCACTAAGCCATAACGGAACCTCTCGCACCTTGCCCGCTCATCAGGTACCAGCTCAGGTGCATACTGACTGAGTCGCACAAACTGCACTTCATACTCAGCCACACTCATGCTCCCTTGGGTAAGAGACATGAATTCACGCTTCTTCTCATCAAGGTATCTAACACCAAGATATCTCCGCTTGAACACATTCTGGAAGAATGTCCAAGTCACATCAGCTTCAACCATCCCAGCTATGGTGGTCGTCCACCACGTATACGCATCGTCCTGCAGCAAGGATACAACACAACCCAGCTTTTGCACATCCGTGCAGCTCATCTGACCCAAGATTCGCTTGGTACTCTCTAGCCAAGCTTCAGAACTCTCAGCAGACATACCCCTGAACTCAGTCCCACCAAGACTGCGTAAGCGCTCCAAAGGTAGTCTAACACCAGCATCTCCCTGATGCCCAGCTCCTTGAGCTCCAGCTACTGCTGCTCGGAAAGCACCCGCAATAGCTTGTACCAACATAGACATATCAGGCATAGCTTGCCCCTGACCAACCTCTGGTCCAGCAGCTCCAGCACCAGCTGCAGCTTCAGCTCTTTCACCCTCAGCACCACCACCAGGTGGAGGAGGAGGTATCACCGCACTACCCGTGTTTTCCTCATTCTCGTTCTGATTAGGAGCCGTAGCTCGCACATTACCTCGTAACTCTCTACGTGGTGCCATACTTTTACCATGCAATCACAATGCAAATAAAACAAAGTCAGGCCCAGCAAGGTAAGCAATCCAAGTATTCAAGCTCAATTTCATTCAAAATCAACACCATTTCATTAGCTTTTATTTGGCAATGGGTACCCACAACATGCTACATCACAGCATACATCTCAATTGCATCCAAATCACAAGCCACTAAACATGCTTTCGATCAACAAGCATACAAGGCACACATACTTCAATCATGCACACATTCATTCCCAATTACTCGAGAACTCAGCTCTGATACCACCAAATGTAACCCCCTTAACCCGGCCTAGACGGTTGACCCGAATTAAGAGAGTCACACGGGGAAAACCAAAGTCAACCCGAAAGTCAACCTTAATTAACGACCCTTTTTTTTCTTTTTAAACCTGTCTAGATGCATATTAATCCTGAGATATGATCATACAACAGCATACTCAAAGATCATAAACATCAGAGATCAAACAGGGATCCAATTGAACAAATTACAACTTTAGGGACCAAATTGTAATTTCTGATATAAATAAGGACTTAACCCAAATTAAAGTTACCAACTTGAAATTAATCAGGTTTCATGCTTCTCTGTGAAATTTCAGCTCAAAAGGACTTCCCAAACTCATACAATTGCACAAACAAGATTCAGGACCAAAATGCAAACAATTCAAAACATTTAACTGCCAATGTCAGCCCCTAACGGTCACCCGTTCCGAAACAGGCAGAGCCCGTTTCGAAACGCGGGGCCGTTCTGCAACGCGTACCGCAACACGGGCTGACAGTAGCCAACCGTTTCGGAACGGTCCCTCCCGTTTCGGACGCCTGGGCTTGTTTAAGGCACCCGTTCCGAAACGGTAGGTACTGTTCCGGAACACCCTGCACAGATTACCCCAAAATGCATACTTAAACATGCAATTAAACATCCAATCATGCTCCAAATGCCACCAAACTTTACCAACATGCAATTCAACATACATGAGACATACTTGCATCAACAATTCATCAAAACATCAACATATGTGAAAAACCCCAAATCTATAGGCATGCTTCCTACACAAGCAACCATTCAAGCATAAACTTCCAATTCAAGCATATAGTGGCCAACCACAAAAAACCAGCATTCTCAACAACATTCAAAATACTTAGGGAGTTCAAAACATCTCCCAAAACATACACATAGGTCCCCCATTGCCAAATTACCAAAAGCTAAATGTACTTAAGAAAACCTTCTATACTTTGAGCTTTACTTTCACTTAAATGCTTGCCTTCCTTGCTGCCCTCAAAGTACTTTAATGTTCTGCATTATTGATTTGAGAAAACAAAGAGAGAGCGTAAGCAAAAGCTTAGTGAGGAATGCTCAATAAAACCATTCAATAATGCATTTATAAAACACTTTATAAATCATGCTTCAAATCATCATTTACACATGCTCAAAAGCATACTTAAACATGCATCTCATGCTTCATATCATAACATGTCATATTGGCCACAAGTGATAAGTTCCATTTCTTTAAAAACAAGTTCATCAACTTTCACCCCAAGGACTTTTAAACACCTTGGCCCCAAGGACTTTTAAACACCTTGGCCCATGGACTTTTAACCACCATGGAAAGGACCACACAAGGACTTTTAACCACCTTTGTGTCCGTATCAAGTTTCACCCCAAGGACTTTTAAACACCTTGGCCCCAAGGACTTTTAAACACCTTGGCCCCATGGACTTTTAAACACCATGGAAAGGACCACACAAGGACTTTTAACCACCTTTGTGTCCGTAGCAAGAATCATCCAAGGACTTTTAACCACCTTGATGTTCTTAAATAAACAAGGCTCACTCAAGGACTTTTAACCACCTTAGTGACCTTAACCTTTGCAAAACATCACTTGCCAATATACATCATTATCATCAATTTATCCACTGTTTTAAAGCATTAACCCAAGCCATATTCATCATGCATTTAAAAGCATCAAACCACATTTAATCAATGCTCAAAAACAAGGAACTCTTACCTTGAGCTTCCTTCAACATATGGCTTACAAAAACAGCATTAACCATGCTAAATCATTCTTTCAAAACAGAGTTTAAAACATGCAATAAACCACATTGCACAACAATCAAATCATGGCCACCACTAGAGAGTATTTCCGAAAACTTACACTTGAGCTTAGCAAAGTTGTTTAGACTTAAACTAAGCTCCCAAGACATTGGTTTCAAAGCCGAAAACCCAATTTCACTCACCGATTCCACTTCGCCTCTTGCCGAAGCACCAAATCAAGCCTCCGGATCACCACCACTTGGATCCAAAGATGACTCCCCTGTTTTAACACATCAAAACAGTAGATTAATGCATCATCATGCATTAATATCCTCAATGAAAGCACCTAAACTCGCTGCTCTCATCCCCACTCCATTTTCGGCCACCAAACACAACCGAAAATGCATCCAAACCACTTCTCAACAAAGCCCAGCCATTAACCATCAAAACCTAACATCCTTTAACATCATTTAACATCTAAAAAGAACCTAATAACTTCCTTATACCTCCAGCAACACCAGATCCACAAGATCACCTCAAAAACAATCAAGAATCACAAGCTAAACTTAGGAAACCCAACCTATCCGGGATTGCATCAATCAAAACTCAATTCCTTATCAATTTAGAGTTCAAATAACATCAAAAACACATCTCAAATCACAGATTTAACAGATCAAACGAAAATCATCAAAAATCACCAAATCTTGCATTATAAGCCAAGATCCATTTCACAACTTAAAAGCCTTTAATAAAACATCAATTAAGGATTGAAAACTTAGGAATTTCAGTAAAGAACTAATAGTTTAGAGGAGAAGGACGTTCTTACCTCCAAACTTGAGTTTCTCCTCTTTTTGGAATCAAAAACCTTGATGAATCAAGTAGCAAATGATGAGGTTTTGTAGATATGATGATTAGGAATCAAAAGAGAATTGAAAGGAGAGATTTAGGTGAGAAAATCAGAAACAATTCTCTGGAAAGAAAGTGTTTGGGTTGAGAGAAAATGAGAGAAAAGAAAATAGGAAGTTAGTTATCAAAATGGCCAAAATGGCTTTCCCTCCTCTTTTGATATGTTTTAAAATCAGAATATAGCTTAAAATATCTTAGAAAAATCTGGAGAAACTACTTTTGGAATAATAGCTCCTTAAAGATTCAAAGTTTCAACCCTTTCTAAAACAGTCACAAAACTTTCAAAAATTACATTTTGGTCACTAGCCAAAATGTCACCCTTCCAAAACTCATTTTCCAAAATTGATTTCACAGTTCACTTAATTATATTAAAAGATGATTTTAGAACATTTTTCCAAAATTTTAATGCAACCCGAACTAGGCTTTCCTAAATTCACCCTTTTAGATTCGAACAGCACTTTGACCAAACCGGTCAACGCCCAAAACTCCTAAGCCCAAAACCGGGGCGTTACAAAGGCACTTTGTGATCTTAGTGCTAGCATTAATCTAATGCCCAAATCTGTATTTCAGAAACTACGTATTGGACAAGCAAGGCCCACGACAGTCATGCTGCAACTGGCAGACCGCTCTTACGTACAACCAGAAGGAAAGATTGAAGATATATTGGTAAGAGTGGATAAGTTTATTTTTCCTGCTGGCCTTCTTGTTTTGGATTGTGAAGCAGATGAAAATGCACCGATCATCCTGGGGCGACCCTTCCTAGCCACAGGCAGAACAGTGATCGACGTAGAAAAAGGAGAACTGACTATGAGAGTCAATGACCAACAAATAAAGCTCAATGTTCTCCAAGCAATAAAACAAGCTGATGTAGAGGAAGAATGCAAGGCAATTTTAGAAGTAGTCCTAGACCAACCCTCCATCAGATCCAACTGTCACGACAGGAATCATGGTCACTGCCACCGCAGTCACCTTGAAGACTGTCACGACAGCATCGACGATAGTGACCCCTCAGACACAGATGCATTCGATACTGAAGGCCCAGAGGAGGTAAATTGGACAGGCACACGTCCAGGTAAGTTCTTCGAGCCTTTGAATTATACCTCGAACGAACATGTGATCCAAAAGCCTTCCATTGAGCAGCCACCCATTTTAGACCTTAAACCCTAGCCAGGGCAACTTAAATATGTTTTTCTTGGTTTAAATGATATGTTGCCCGTAATCATCTCTTCTAAGTTGATGCAGGAACAAGAACAGAAGCTGATCAGAATGCTACAGCAGCATAAGAAGGCTATTGGATGGACCATTGCCGACATCCAAGGCATCAGTCCAGTGATTTGCATGCATAAGATCCTCTTGGAGGATGACCATAAGCCAACGATTGATGCCCAAAGATGACTGAACGAAGCCATGCGAGAGGTAGTGCGAAAAGAAATCATCAAGTGGCTTGATGCTGGAATAATATACGCCATCTCGGATAGCAAGTGGGTGATCCCGGTGCAATGTGTACCCAAAAAAAGAGGCATAATCGTGGTAACAAACAAGGACAACGAACTAATCCCAACCAGGACTATGACCGGTTGGAGGGTTTGTAGGACTATCGGAAGCTTAATAAAGCTACCCGGAAGGACCACTTCCCCTTACCCTTTATCGATCAAATGTTAGATAGATTAGCGGGGAAGCCTTACTATTGTTTTCTTTATGGTTACTCAGGTTACAACCAAATCGCAATCGCACCGGAGGACCAAGAGAAAACAACCTTCACATGCCCATATGGCACATACGCCTTTCGAAGAATGCCATTTGGACTGTGCAATGCACCAGCAACCTTTCAACGGTTCATGATGGCAATATTCTCCGACATGGTGGACGATTTCCTAGAGATCTTCATGGATGACTTTTCCATCTTTGGAGACAGTTTCGACGGTTGCCTAGGCAATTTACAGAAGGTGCTTGAAAGATGTGAAGAGGCAAACCTTGTTTTAAACTGGGAAAATGCCACTTTATGGTGGACGAGGGTATAGTGTTGGGACACAAGGTCAGCTCTCGCGGCATAGAGGTTGACAGAGCAAAAATTTAAGTCATTGAAAAACTGCCGCCACCCACCACAGTTAAGGGAATAAGGAGTTTCTTAGGGCATGCAGGGTTTTATCGAAGATTCATTGCCAATTTTTCAAAAATTACTAAACCCATGTGTCTCCTATTGGAACAGAATCGTGCCTTTGTCTTTAACACTGAATGTACTGAAGCATTCAGGATATTGAAGGAAAAGCCGGTAACATCCCCAATAGTGCAGCCACCAGACTGGAGCCTACCATTCAAGATAATGTGTAACGCCAGTGACTACGCTGCCAGGGCAGCACTAGGGCAGAGGAAGGAGAAACTCTTCCATGTGATCTATTATGCCAGCAAAACTCTAAATGATGCCCAGATAAACTACACCACAACAGAAAAGGAGTTACTCGTAGTGGTGTTTGCAATTGACAAGTTTCGACCATATATACTTGGAACAAAAGTGGTGGTTCGTACAGATCACTCGGCACTCAAATATATGTTCACCAAGAAGGATGGCAAGCCAAGATTGATACGTTGGATTCTGCTGCTGCAAGAATTTGACATTGACATCAAGGAAAAAAAGGGGACAAAAAACCAAGTAGCAGATCACTTGTCACGACTGGAGATGGGAAATAATCAAGAGAAAGACGAGACCAACATACTGGAAACTTTCCCAGACGAGCAGTTATTTACTACCACCATCACTGTCGCGACAGCCATGGCGACAGGTAAGCTTCCTGAAACCCCTTGGTATGCTGACATTGTCAATTACTTTGTAAGTGGGTTATTACCTCCTGAACTTAATTATCAAGCTAGGAAGAGGTTCCAAAATGATGCAAAACATTATTATTGGGACGAACCTCTTCTCTTTAAGCATCAGGAGATGCATACCACAGGAGGAACAGAAAGAAGTGCTTCACCATTGCCATGCTGCCCCTTATGGAGGACACTTGGGAGGAAATAAAACTGCTACCAAGGTTCTGCAATCTGGACTCTATTGGCCTACATTGTTCAAGGATGCACATGCTTTTTACAAGAGCTGTGATAAATGCCAAAGGACTGGAAACATATCTAGAAGGCATGAGATGCCATTGCAAAACATTCTTGAGGTTGAAATCTTTGATGTTTGGGGGATCGACTTCATGGGACCATTCCCAGCCTCATGTGGGAGTATATACATTCTGCTTCCAGTAGAAGATGTGTCTAAGCTGGTAGAAGCTATCGCCACTCAAGAGAACGATGCCAAGACCGTGCAAAGATTTCTTCACAAGCATATCTTCTCAAGGATTGGCATCCCAAGGGCGATCATTAGTGATGAGGGTAGGCATTTTGATAATAGGGTTATTGCTAGTGCACTAAAGAAATACGGAGTAAAGCACCGAATTGCAACAGCATATCACCCTCAAACCAATGGGCAGTCCGAAATCTCAAATAAAGAAGTGAAGAACATCCTAGAGAAGATGGTAAAACCAACTCGAAAGGACTGGTCTCTTCACCTAAATGACGCACTTTGGGCCTGTAGAACTGCATTTAAAATGCCATTTGGAATGCCACCCTACCGCCTCATTTACAAAAAAAAAACTTGCCATTTACCTATTGAGATAGAACATAAAGCATATTGGGCTATCAAGACAGTTAACATGGACTGGGAAAAGGCATGGCAGAAAAGAATACTGGACTTGAATGAAATTGAAGAAATTCGAGCCATGGCCTACGACAACGCCAAGATCTACAAGGACAAAACAAAGAAGTTGCACGACAGAAAACTGCTGCCACGACTGTTCTGCCCAGGGCATAAGGTGTTGTTGTTTAACTCTAGGTTGAAGCTCTTTCCAGGAAAGCTTAAATCTAGGTGGTCTGGCCCTATCCAAGTAGTCCAAGTCTTTCCCCATGGTGCCATTACAATCAGATCAATCAAGGACGGGCACCAATTCATGGTCAATGGACAAAGGCTAAAGCACTATCAGGGGACTGAAGCCCCAAGGATGCAGGAAGTAGCTACTTTAGGAGATGCCCCTCAAGGCATCCCTAATTTAACATAGTTTTATTTTATTTAGTTTATTTATTTATTTACCTTTAGGAAATAAGATTTTAATTTATTGCTTATTTTAGTTTTCAGGTAAATAAAGGAAGCAAAGCAAAGAGGAGGAATGAACCAGCCCACCACATTCACAATAGCCCATAAAAGCCCAGTGGAACAAACCTGTCGTGACAGCCTGTTACCAGCTGTCGCGGCAGACGCGGAAAATACAGCATGTCATGGAGCTGTCGCGACAGACACGGAAATGCGTAACAGATGTGCAGCAGACACGGAAACGCATGACAGACGCGTCAGGAAACCACGTGATAGCTGGCCCTATTATTTGCGCCACCTGTTACAGTTCCAACGGACAGAAAATCTCGTTCTATATAAACCTCTACTTCCATTTCATTTTCACCTCATTCTCATTCTCTCTACTTTGCTTTCAAGAATTTTAGCTCTTAGAAAAATTTCATTTATTTTTCCACAGTTTCCTTGCAATGACTACTCGATCAACCCGAAGGAGTGCTGCCTCCACCTCTGCCACGACAGCCTCTACGCCCAGTCACAGCAGAATCCCTAGACGATTCTCAACGGCAGATTCAGAAAAGAGATACTACGACTCCTTCCAGAAACGAGAGATGTGGGAAGAGAGAGGCTTCACCTACACTACGAAAATGGGGGATCTAGAGCTCGAACAATTCATCTCCAAGACAATCATAGCGCTAAGGTGGCAGATGTTTGCCATCCAATCGGAGGAGATGAACGTCACATTAGTTCGTGAGTTCTATGCAGACGTCTCGTCTAAAGATGCCACGACAGTGATCGTTAGGGGCAAGGAAATTTCTCTTGAGGCAGCCTACATAAACACTCTTTACAGCCTCTATGTGAGCAAGAAGGAAGATGCACATAAGAGATTCGTCAATAGTCTGTCGTCGCCATACTATGATGGAATCATGGCAGACTTGACAGAAGCAGGCACCCAATGGAACGATGATCCTAAGCACAGATGGACAGAGCGAAGGACCCAGCTCACACCAGTCGCCAAACTTTGAAATCATTTCGTGTTGAAACGCCTTATGCCAACGTCGCACAACACAACGGTAGACCGGCAGAGACTTGCCCTCGTGCATTCAATCATCAACGAGCAGCAGATCAACTTTGGTAAATATATTCGTGACGGCATTTTCGAGTGTGCACTCAGACCAATGGGCCCTTTTTTCTTCCCCTACTTGATCACCACACTCTGCCGAGCCAACAATGTGCCGGAGATCGATGAAGATGTAAAGATCCAAGGCAAGGGATGAACCCAGTAGAACATTTACAGTCTGATGTAGCCGAAGCCTGCCACCCCCTAGCATATATGGACCCCACTGCCGCGATAGAACCAACAACAGAACTTGATTCCATATAGCCTGTCACGGCAGAACCTAAGCAGAACGAGGTTGCACAACCAATAGACACCTCCAACCAAGTCTTGCACATGCTGAAGAAGATGGAGGAATGACAGCTGGGCTTCATGGGATTCATGAGTGATTTCACTACTGCCACGGTAAACTTCATTAAAGTTGATTTAAATTATCCCAACGTGCAGTTTCCCCCTTTCCCAGAAAATCTCCTTGCCACCCCTACACATGCTGCCAGCCCCAGAACGCCCACGATAATTGCTGCCTCCACCACACCACCTGCCACGGCCGGAGATGGTGGCAGGCGATCTGCCACTCCCCGAGGAGAAAAACAGAAGGAACCACTAGCGGAGATCGACCCGAAGTACTTTGAAGGTTTCTCCTCATCCTCAGTCTAGCAGGATGACTCTAACTCGGAGCCATCTGTCGTTGGAGAACTAGCCAAAGACTTCCCTTCAATAGAGAAGAAGAGGTTGAATGAAACTGTTGAGGGACCCTATCACGATAGATCGGACGGCAGCAGCAGCAGCAACAGCAGTGACGACGACCTCGAGGTCCTAGACAAGGCCCCTAAGATCTCACCTACCCGAGTTCAGCCACCTCGAGAAGAAAAAAAGAAGGTAACCTCACCATCTCCTAGCTCCAAGCCAGCCTCTGCCATCAAGGTAACTGCCTGTCGGCAGCTCCGCATCAGCAGCAGCAGCGACGACAGCTCCTCAACTTAGGTGCTTTTCTTTTATGCTTGTTGTTACTGCTGTTTATTTTATCTATTTGTGATGTTTTCTTTTTTTTATTTTTCATTTTATTTTGTTGTCATGCACTGAGGGCAATGCAACCCTTGAGTTTGGGGGTAGGTAGCCCTCTGTTATTTAAATGAACTTTTTAATTCGTATCTTATCTTAGTTATTTTTTGTGTCAAAAAAAAATTAAAAATTTGGCTTAAGTCTCTGAACTGCACTTACCTGCCGCGACAATCTCTGTCGTGATAGTACCTTTAGGATGTTTTAGGAATTATTTAGAACCTTGCTATAGTTCTGAACTCCAAAAACACTTTTGTGACTTATATGTTGCCTAAACTAATGTTAGTGAACTAGAGTAGAAAAGCTTAATCACTTGAGTCACCCCTAGAGGTGCCTAACTCTAGCTCTAGGAAAAGAATAAAAGAAAAGAAAAAACTTAGACTCAGTTTCCCCTAGAGGTGCCTAACACCGGCTCTAGGAAGATAGCTAGAGGTGCCCAAAACAGGCTCTGGTAAAAATAAAATAAAAAAATTTGAGTCCAAATACGAAAAAAAAAACTAAAGGAGCCTGAATTGCCTCCAAGAAAAAAATTAGTTTGGCATAAAAATCAAGTGAGTAGCATAACTTTTCTAGTTGCTAAAAGAGTCTAAGCACATGTTTGTTCAAAAAACCTGCACACACACTTGCACAAGAATTATAGCATTGTTCCGGATGAATCCATAAATAATCAAAAAGGTACTGCTCTTGATAGTGAAGGGGATGTAGGTAATTTTAGTTCACTAAATTAAGCCAAGCCAAAAAGTTTTCATTCTTAGTTAGGTTGCATGTGCTTGAGGAGAAGCATCAACTTGAGTTTGGGAGTGTGTTGACTGCATAAAAGTTCTATATTTTACCCCTCATTTACCCATATTTTTGCTGCACTCAAGCATAATTTATTGTATTTAGGATAGATTTTTGCATACACATCACAATTAGATAAAACTGCATAGATGCTGCTGAATTTGGTCACTTTTACAGGTATCTGCTGCGGTAGCATCCAGGGCAGCAAAGGAACAGAGGCGAGTTGCGGAGCTGGAGTTGAAAGACAAGAGCACACCGTCTGTCGTGACATCTGTCGTGACAGCAATGACGACAGTAGGACACTGAGGTGGAAAAGTGAAGTGGAGCTCGACAGATAGAGGATGTCGAACCGGTCTGTCGTGGATCACTCCCATATTTTTCTAAGCCTTGGAGCAGAAGAAATGTCAAGCCCAAAGTTCAAGGAAGAAAGTCAAAGCAAGAAAAGAGGTCGAATTAAAGACATCTACTTAGAAGATTTAGTCTTTAGTAGAGTTGTACTTTAATTTAAACTTGTATTCTTGCCATATTAGAAAACTTGGACCCAAGGCCTATATAAAGGCATGTAATTCTACCTAGGGAAGGATATCTAGCTCATAGCCATCTTCCCCCAAAACTCTAGTCGTTTCTCTCTCTCCATAATGTTCTAAACTTCCCCTAGGGCTAAGGGTTGATCTTGTAAAGTAGTTGTGAGGATTGTATTGTTCTTAGGTTTTTCTGTTCAAGTGATAAAACTTCAAGTTTATTTACTCTGGTTTTCAACATCTCATGAGAGCATCGGGAGAGCATTGTGAGGTTATCGATTTGCTTGATATCGGGAGAGTTAAGCATTCGAAAGGAGTAAATACGTGTTTTCCAGTTTATGGTTAAACCATCTTGGCTTAGGGACAAGTACAAGGTTATGTAGCTAAAGAAGAATTCACAAACATTGGTGTTCACCCTTTGATTCACACCGGGAGGTATCATCCAAGACGTGTTCACCAACATAACTTAGGCCTAGGGATAGGACTAGTCGGAATAGGGATTCTTGCCAAACTTGAAGTACGGAGTCGTTGATCGCTGCCGCGACAACAACGGACCTCTGCCGCGACAAGCACAACGACAGAACAACAGAAGTTCCTCTGAACAGTGCAACACCTGCACTACTGAGCAAATCAATACCGGCCTATTCTCTCAATCCGATTACCTTATCTTTTACTTTAGTTATTACTCAAGATTTCTCCAAACAATCATTTAAACTATTTCTTTTCTTGTGCAGCAATTTAAGGATAGAGTTATTTCCAGTCCCTGTGGAGACGATATCTGATACTCTAGTATCACTTTACTACTTGCGTCGTGTACACTTGCACTATTTGCGATAGTCTTATTTACACGTAACAAGCATAGGTATCATAACTTTGTATTCGGATTGGCATCATGTCTTCTAGTTTGTTTGCCTTAAATACCGAAGCCAGTGTAACTAGGGCATTAGCCATTTGATTGCCTTCTCTATGGAGGTAAGTGAAAGTTATTTCATCAAACTCTTTCATTAATTCCAAGATAAATTTCTAGTATTCAATCAACTTTGCATACTTTGTTTCATATTCTCCACGGAGCTGGTAAATTACCAATGTTGTATCCATGTATACTTTTAAAATTTCTATCTTTCTTTCAATAGAAGCTTGTAAACCCATGGCACAAGCTTCATATTCTACCATATATTGGTACAAAGAAACTCCAATTTACTTATGAAAGGATAATGTATATTATCTGGGGAGATCAACACTGCTCTAATTCTACGCCCCAGGATGTTGGTTGCAACGTCAAAGTATAATTTCCAAGTTTTATTTTCTAAAATTTCGCTTTCTTCTGTGGATATATTCATCACATCCTCGTCTGGAAAACCAATGTTCAAGGGTTCATAATCATTGAAGAACGACTAGCAAAGAAATATGATATGGCACTTCTTTTATTACTTTTTGACTCACATACACAATATCAAATTCTAACAATAACATTTTCCAATGAGCCATTCTTCCAGTCAACGCTAGTGCTTCCATCGGGAACTTTAACGGATCAAGTTTGGATATCAACCAAGTAGTGTGGTATAGCATGTACTGTCTGAATCTACGAGTTACTCAATATAGAGTACAACATAATTTTTCAATTGGCGAGTGTCGTACTTCACACTCTGTAAACTTTTTCGCATGTAATAAATGGCTCTTTCTTTTTTCCATGTATTATTATGTTGGCCTAGTACGCACCCCATTGAATTTTCATAGACTGTCAGGTAAAGAATAAGTGGTCTACGGGAACCGGTGCTACTAGGATTGGAGCATTTTTCAAATATTTCCTGATTTTATTGAGATTTTCTTGGCATTCTTCATCCCATTCTCCTGGATTATTCTTTCAAAGTAAAATGAATATTGGATCACAATTATCGGTTAACTGAGAAATAAACTATGAAATGTAATTCAATCTTCTGAGAAAACCACAAACTTCTTTCTGTAAACGAGGAGGTGGAAGGTTTTGAATTGCTTTTACTTTTTCTTGATCAATTTCAATCTCTCTTCTGCTAACCACACACCTAGGAGTTTTCCATATGTAATCTCAAAAGTGCATTTATTCGGATTGAGATTCAACTGATATTTCTGCAATCTTTGGAATAACTTTCTTAGATTCTAAATATGTTCCTCTTTAGTCTGAGATTTGGCAATCATGTCATCCATGTACACTTCAATTTCTGTGTGCATCATGTCATGGAAAAGAGTTACCATGTCTCGCTGGTATCCTCCCAGAACATTCTTTAGTCCAAAACGCATCACTTTGTAACAAAACATGCTCCACAGAATTATGAACGTCGTTCTCTCTTTATCCTCTAGATTAATCTTTATCTGATTGTATCTTGAGAAGCCATCAATAAAGGAGAACCATGAATGTCCCGATGTGTTATCAATAAGATTATTAATATATGGTAGAGGAAAATTATCCTTTGGACTTGCTTTGTTCAAATCTCTGTAGTCAACATACATGCGTACTTTTCAGTCTTTCTTTTGCACATGGGACTATGTTTGATGTCCATTCTGTGTACCGAGCTACCTGTAAGAACACTGCTTCAATATGTTTTTATACTTCTTCCTTGATTTTTAATTCCATTTCAGGCTTCGATCGTCTGTGCTTCTATTGAACCGGTTTGCATTCGGGCCCTATGGGCAGCTTGTGAACCACTATATATGTATCTAGTCTTGTTATATCTTAATAAGACCAGGCGAAGACATATTTAAATTCTCGTAGCAACTCAATCAATTCTTGTCTGATCTTTGGTGAGAAATTTTTACCGATCATGATCTTTTGATTTCAACTGTCCCCAAATTCAAAATTTCTATCTCTTCTTTGTGAGGTAAGATCTATTTGTCTTCATTTTCTACCAACCTCAGTAATTCGTCGGGGAATTCACATTCTATCTCATCTTCACACTCATTGACTTCCATTAGGCATATAGGCCACTCGAAATCTATTTCAGTATTTGGTTCAAAATCATTCATGCAATTAATATTTGAAGACCTGCAAAAAATAGAATGTGTATTTGAAATTGAATGCGAAAAAACAAGAAACATGTTTGCCATTTGAGAATCAAAATGAAAGCATCTTTATTGAAGTAAACTAGTATAATAGCCCTTTACAGAAGATCCCTTGTACTCGCAAGCCCAAGTATAAGGTGGTTATTGGCATTACTATAATTTTGTCTCAAAAACTACAGGAAGAACCTCAGCAATCTAGTTATTGAGTGCTTCACCAGGAAAGCAGGGACGGATTCCTTCTAGAAACTTGTCAGGCTAGAAACCTTCAAATATACCATTGACATGCAGCCCCTCCATGATCTCGCCAAATATCTCCTCTTCCTGAAGTTTTACAATCTCTCTGTGATCTTTCTCAAGCTATTTCTCCACGTTTTCAAACTCACGAGACTTGAAGATGATGGTCAATTCAGGAAAAGTGATGGGCTCGAAAGCAATATCAACCCCCAAAAATCAGGCTCTCCTTCAATCCTATCTTTTCTTCAGATCCTTCTTTCTCTACTGAATGTTAGGCTTTAACCCGAGTCCAAAATGATCTTTCTTCATGATAACAAGCTTCAGACACAGACAACCTTGAAGGTTCTTTCCAAATCCTTTCCCATTCTTTCTTCTTCTCCCAACAGTCTCGCGAACGGTCATCTTTGTGTACTTAGACAACCTCTAACGCGATATCGGTTTTCCCTCGACAATAAAAGTCGTGTTTAAGAATTTCAGGGCTCTAAACTAACATTCAAGAGCATTCTCATCAGCTTCAATATATGGGTCGCCTGTGGTCACTGAGGCAATGGTATCTTCTTCGGCTCCAATACAGACCAACTTTCCTTCTATCACAAATTTTAGTTTCTGATGCAAGGATGATGATACTGCGCCGGAAGAGTAAATCCAAGGCCTTCCCAACAAACAATTGTACGTTAGTTTTATATCCATCACCATAAATTCTATATAATAGATCGCAGGCCCAATTTGATCTAGCATAAATAATCAATGGTCTGCTTACCCCGTATTTGACTCTAGAACTTTTAGAGGTGCATACCTCCACTTCCTTTCTTCTCCAGTTTTCTCAAAGAATTCAATTTGCTTATCATTCATCATTCTTTGGATCAAACATCTGAATTCAGAACAGTGTTGAATTTCATGACCATCTTCCTAGTGATATTCATAGTATATTTCTAACTTTACTTCCTTCTCAACTTTTATGTCCATTTGTATCATCCCAGCATTATACAATTGTTCGAGTACCCACTTCAAGGGAGATTTGATTTGTGACACGTCCATCTTTACTCGGTTTGCCTCATCCTCTTCCTCTATAGCATTTACACCTCGACCTCCGTGATTGGGTAATGGATTAGCTGTTATATTGGGCTCATCAAATTTCAACACCCTAGTATTTATCAAATTCTAGACCACATTCTTAAATGTTGTGCAATTCTCAATTGTAAGTCCCGGGATCCTATCATGATATTCACAATGAGCTTTCTGAGCATACCACAAAGGGTATGGAGGTTGAAGAGGAGTAAGATAATAGGGCCTCACCAGATCTGCATCGAACAATTGTGGGTACAATTCAGCATACGACATCGATAAAGGTGTGAAATTCATTTTCTCATTTCTTGGGCCTCGAGAATCCTTCTTGTTTGAATTCTGCAAGCTTCATGATGCGACATCGGGTGGTGTAATTGTAATATTCTTTGGAGCCTCAAAAACACTTGTATTATTTACTTCATTATCGTTTCTCTTGAAATTTTTACAGGACCTTTCTCCACTTTCAATTCTTCCACTCTTTATTGTTGCCTCTATCAGTTCACCAATCATCACCATATCAATGAAATTCTGATTAGAATTACTGATCAAATGTTCAAAGGGTGGTCCTCTTAAAGTATGTACAAACATGTGAGTGGTCTCATTCTCCATCAAAGGTGGTTGTACTTACACTGCCATATCTCTCCACCTTTGAGCATATTGACGAAGGCTTTCATTAGGTTTATGTTCCAAGAAGGCTCTAGAGAGATCCTTCCATGACTTAATATTCGCTCTGCTTATCTGGGTATACCATCGTGTCGCTGAACTCGATAAGCTACCTTGGAAACAATGAATCAGCAATTTTTCATCCTTCAGATAGGTAGCCATCTTTCGGAAATACATAGTAAGATGTGCTTATGGATAGATGGTGCCATCATATTTCTCGAAGTCAAGTACCTTAAACTTGGGTGGTAGAATCAAATCAGCAACCAAGCTCAGATCTGTAGCACCGGATCCATGCTCGTTCACTTTTTGCATCTCTAGTAGCATATACTCTAGGGCTTTGCATCGTTGTTCATATTTCCTCTCAATTTTAACACGAATTTTCTTGACTTCATTAACGGTATTCAGGTCCGAGATTTCATCGCCACTTCCAAAGTTTGCTCCAATGTTGATCGGGTGACTGGCAGTCGCTCTAGTAAGATATATTAACATCTTTGTCGTTTACAACATTCGAACCTCCTTCCTGTACTTTGCCCTTCCCAGATTCTTTTGGTCCTAGTAATGCAATTAACTAGGTGATGATCTCCCTTTGTGCTTGGGCAAAGTGGTCCTTCATTGACTGTCAATTCTTTCAAATCTCTTCTGTATCTCAGCACAATCATTTTTGAGATTGGTGATTTTGTCTTCTACAGCCATTGCCTTAGAGCGTAAACGGGTTCCGTATGAATGTGGTATGTTTGCAAATAAAAAGTCACATTGCCATAGAACCTTTATATTATTAATTTCGTTATATTTTGTAACATGAAATGCAAATATGCAAATGCATGAATGCAAAAGATGCAAAAAGGGATATCGGATTCAAAAGCTAGTCTTTAGCGAAACACCCATTAACTGAAAATTCAAATACAAGGAAAAGATCATTTTAACTACATAAAACTGTTAGCTCTAACTCTCAGATTAACTAATTCATGTAGCAGTTGGGTAACAACATCTCCAAGCTCAAGATCAATGTCGGGACCTTGCAACAAACTTGTAGCATCTCTAGACAGAATCTACACATACTGGGCAATGCTCTTTCAGTGCCTTGTCTTCTATGTGCAGTGCTCCCTCATAGCTTGGAACCTTATCTTTCAGTCCTTGTGTTGTCACTGAATATGAAAAAAAATCATCCATGGCTTATCCAAGCTGCCAAATTCGAATATGAAAAACAATCATCCATGGCTGCTCAAATTCGAGCCAAATCCGAGTGCAATCTTCATTTGAGGAAGGTTAACCCCAAAATCTGGTGAAAATCGAATCAAAAACAAGGAAAGAAAGGGTGGAATAAATCAGATTCAATTTAAAATGGAAATAACAGCCCATGATTATCAAGATCTCGGCATAGATGGGAAAAATCATCCCAAATCACAGCTAATCGAATTAAAAAAGGAAGGTCAAATCTGAATCAAGCAAATATGGAAGGAAGATCAACCGGATTTTAGGGATTTGAATTCTGATTTTTTTCTTGTAATTTTGGCAACCAAAAAGGCTATATAAACACCCCTCTCCATCACTTGTAACACACACTAAAAATCACAAGATTCATACGAAAAAACAAGGATTGAAAGGCATTTCACGCAGCTTTGTACTGGAATTTTTGAGAATAAATTTTGATTCTTTTTTGGTATCGTATTCTTCCTATTTTTATGTATGTTACTTCGAATTTTATACAGGTTGAAAACTCGCATTGATTTAATTTTGGATTGTTGATGTTTTAACTAAAATTCTACCTTTCATTCGAATAATTATTTTATTTTTTCTGTTTTTAATAAAACCACCTCTGTTAGAAGATGGCCAACGCGGTGGTCCATTCCCGGTGTTCTTCATTCTTGAAGTACACCAAGAACATTTGAGAGGATTTTGAAATTGGGTGTTTGGTTCAAATTTTTCTAAAAAGGAAAAATAAAATGTGTTTATAAAAAGTGGGTTTTATACACAAAACAAAGTGGTCTTATTACCTCATTAAGCCCTTCCGCCCAACTTTTCTTTCTTTCGCAAAATACCACATTTTTAACATTTTCGAAATGGTCATTGTTTTTCTTTAAAATTGGGTCTTAAGTTTCAATAGTTTTTAATTTGATCATTTTTAGAACTTTTTTAATCTGTTTTTTAAACCCTTTTCGGAAAGTTTCTTCATTAAGTTTTTATTTCCCTTCTTTATAAAACTGACTCGTACATTTTTTTAAAGGTTCGTGATTTATCATTATTTAATTACTTCCTTGCATATGTTTATCTGAGCACAATTTAATTTTACGTTTACTTATTTTGAATTTTATTTATTTCTTTGCTTGCTTGTTTAATAATATAATAAATGAGGTGTCTTATCAAACAGAAATGACGGGTTAGCGCCAGGAGTGTTGGCGGTGATTGAAGTTCATTTTTCAAATGGTAGGACAGTTAAAATAGAATCATATTCAAAAGGGACAAATAAATCGAATTTTTCGTGAACTTACAAATTCCGACATTAAAATATTTTGTAATCGATGGGGTACTAATTTTTAGGCGTTGTGGGGTGCTAATCGTTCCCCACGTGTAATCGACTCTCGAACTCATTTTCGTGTTTTCGCAGACTAAAATAATTGTTTTAATAAAAAATATTTTATTAAAACGACCCGTTTTTTACGTGATCCAGTCACACATTTTAAAAGATTAGTGGTGACTCCGTATTTTTTTATGTCGGGCTCGAAAGGGTTGCGACAGCTTGGCGACTCTGATGTGGAATTTTTGTTTTTTTTTTACAAAAAGAGAGTCAGGCCACAAGTCGATTACATTTTGTTTTAATGTTGGAATTTGCAAAGTTCACATAAAATTCAATTTAATTGTCCATATATGAATATGATTCTATTTTACGCATTTTAAAATTTGTTAAGATATATACCCGAGCTTTGTCACGTTCGTTTAAGTGGGGGCAAACGCTTTGCTCATGTCAGAATATCGTTTCTCCGTATCAGCCTAGCAAGTACCTTCGGGACTCATATGCCTTATGTTTTTGTAAGGATACTGATTCTTCGTAAAGGTGTAGGAAATGAGTCCCCTGAGTTGAACTTGATTCATTTGTAGCCTATAATGGGTGAGAGTCAGGGGATTTGCTGCCCTTAGTAGGGGACAGCGATGACAGCTTGGGGTCCTTTCTATAACCAAATCTTGTGTGAGAATCTAGAGCCCACCCCAATAGAGCCATGTGGAAAACCTTAGGCTTTTAGTTTGGTCAAAATTATTTCGTAAGGATAATCTGTGGAGACTTGTCCTGAGTGTTGGAATGTGCTGCCCAGAATTATTCATACAATGAAATTATTTTGGACCTTTTTGTTTTGTTTTCATCTTTCAAGAATACTAATCCTTTCCTTTTCTTGTCTTAATTTTGTTTTGCTTGCATATGCATCTCATATTTAGAAGGGGTCGATTCTGAAGCATGTTGCTCAATTAGAAAAATCTTTTGACATGGATGGAAGGTACCGAAAGAAAGAGAAAGATAGTGCGGATGTACGGTGATCACGTGGATGAAATACCAAAGTATGCTCACATCAGCGCCAAACAGAATATCATAAGTTGCCAGTGTTATGCGACCAAGTAGTTATTACAAAATGATGACTTTCAAGATGATCATTGGTCCACTCAGCTTAGGGGCAATGTCAAAAGGACCCAAGAGCGAGACGAGTCCGACAAAAGTATCACAACCTAAATTGAAGACGTAGTTAGGAATGTGACGATATAGTAAGAGAAGATACATTACTTTCCTCCCACGTTAGACTGATACAGGAGGTAGGACCAAGGCTCTAAAGACTCACTAAAGAAATAGAGGAACTGGGTGCTCAGATTGAGACGTATTCGTAGGACCTTTTTCATCCAATAAAGGCTACTTCTAGAGCAATACCTTAATGGAATCAATGGCCCTTCTCTTGCATTCGTGCATTTGCATTTCTTAACTCAAATTACGCTCACATTTTAATGTCATGCTTACTTGACTTCCACATTAAGAAATCATTCTAATTGTATTAGATTAATATTAATAACATTCATGAACTAAGACTCCCAAATCAAATACCATAAATACATGATTTTATACCCCATGTTCATTCGAATAGCATGATCACCATATTGATTCAATCATATATTATGCATTAAAAGAATTCTACAAATAATAGATTACATTTCTTTTAACAATCAAGCAATGTGCCACCATCCTAGGAGTTTATATAGAAGGTAACCGGGCAATACGTAAAAGTCTCGAAACGTGTCTTGTCATCCCTTGATTCCGATCAAACTCACTTCTAAATCCTATATATGCATGAAGATGAAGTGCATTAGGCTTATATAGCCTAAGTGAGGTAGAAACATCAAATGATAAAGCATATTATACATGAATTTCAATGTAGTACACATCAAAATATACAATCATATATTAACATTTGTTTTTTGTGTCTTAATTTAACTTATAGGATTTATGATGTCCATTAGCTTATCCAATCTTGTAGAACCAATATTTTGATATAATAATTGAAAAATGTTTTGGACTAATTTGTAAAGAATTTAAAACTTGGTTTTAAGTCCAAACAACTTAAAATTATGTTTGAGGTGTTTTAAAAGGTTTTTGGTAATGTTTTTACTAATTTTAAAGAGCCAAACTTATGTTTTCAAGCAACCCGTATCGATACGGTTGTATCCATACCGATACCTTTTTGCCCAAGTTTGGTCACTGCCAAAACCCGTATCGAAACAGGCTTGGTCGTTTCGATACGGATCGGGATCGTTTTGATACGCTTGGTAAGTGTACTGATCCCCTTTCAACCACCCCAACGACTACTTTCAATGGCCATTTAAAAGTGAACCCGTACCGATACGCCCTCAAGCGTATCGATACGCCCAGGCTGGCAAGAGCCCAACGGCTAGTTTCTAATGAAGGCCGTACCGATACGGTTCCACGCGTATCGATACGGATAGATGCAGAACAGCATTAATGAAGGGAAATAAAGTCCTCAACGGCTCCAAATCATCCCCAACGGCTAGTAACGACTACAAACTCAATTGGGAGTATAAAAGGGACCTCCAAGCATCTTGTAAAAAAATGCTTCAATTGTTACAACATTATGATGCCAAAATTTGTCTAGAGCTTTAATTGTTCATTTCTTGCTTAGACAACACTTGTGAGCTTACATTGTTAAATTTGCTCAAGTGTTTAGGTTTTGGGTGCGAGCTTAAAATTGCAAACAAACACCTTTTAGAGGGATTTCTAGTTTGCTAAGTCTTTCTTTGTAAAGAGAGTGTTCCTTCAAGCTTTGGGTAGAAAGCTTTGAGGGTTGTAACGGTTTCCTCCTAATCCGAGAAAAGGGGACGAAATTCTTAGTGAATTTGTTTGGAAATCCTTAGTGGGGAGCTAAGGTAGTGGATGTAGACCTTGGTTAGAAGGTTGAACAACTATAAATCCTTGTGTCAAATTGCTTATTTTTCACCTCCCACTAAAACACCCAATTATCCAACTTCTCCACACTTGGTGAGCAAGAACGGTTAATCGAATCGAGCTTCTCAACTCAACAATTGGTATCAGAGCTTGACTCAATCGAAGGGGATTCACATCCTATTGAGAAGATCCGGCAAGCTCGATCACTAGTTCATCAACCGGCTCAATGGCACAATCAATCGACAAACCGTCTTTCTTCGACGAAAATCACTATGCCCATTGGAAGATAAAGATGAAATTCTTCTTGAAGTCAAGAGATTACAAGCTATGGGACATAGTTGAAGATGGTTCATTCGTGCCTCAAGGAAGCAAAGCGGAATGGAGTGCCGACGATCGCAAGAAGATGGAGCTTAATTGCAAAGCCTTGCACATGCTCTTTTGTGCTTTTGGCCCAACCATCTATGAGAAGATGTCTTCTTGTGAGAGTGCCAAGGAGGTATGGGACAAGCTTGAAGTCACATACGAAGGAACTGATGGAGTCAAGGAGACCAAGATTGGGCTCCTCACCTTAGAGTATGAGAACTTCAAGATGGATCCGGAAGAAAATATCGAGAAGATGTTTGATAGGTTCTCCACCATCACCAATGGTCTTAAAGGTTATGGAGAAGCCATCCCGGAAGAGAAGCTTGTCCGAAAGCTCATCTACTCCCTTCTCGAGTCATGGGACTCAAAGAGGATCGCCATCATCGAAGCCAAGAATCTCAAGACCTTGAAGCTTGATGAACTCATGGGGTCACTTCTCACTCACCAAATAATGAAGAAAAACAAAGAATAGGAGAAGAAGAAGGAAGAGATTAGAGCAATGGGGAAGAAGAAGATCATGAGCTAGGCATCAATGCTAGTGTTGTAGCTCTCAAATCCTCCACATGCCATCATGTAGATTCAAGTGAGGAGGAAAGTGAAGATGAAGAGATGGCCTATCTCTTCAACAAACTTGCCCGGTTCATGAAGAGCAAAATGGAAAAATCCAAACATGAATCGATGAAGAAGATGAAGGACTCCCACAAATCCAAAAAGAAGGGATCATCTTCAAAACAAGCATATGTGGCCACATGGAGTGATGAAGACTCCACCGATGATGAAGTAGCCCACCTATGCTTGATGGCCCTCAATGAGGGGAGGTAACTTCTAACTCATCCATTTCAAATTCTTATACATTTGATGAGTTACAAGATGCCTATGATGATTTGCTTTTGGAATTCAAGGCATCATTTTCTAAGAACAAAAAGTTGATTTCAAAAATAAAAATTGAAAATGATTTGCTTTCCAAAACAAATCTTGAACTTGAAGCAAGATTGAAAGATTTTGAACAAAAATGTATTGATTTACAAAATTTGCTTCTTAAAGTTCAAAAAGAAAAAGATTTGATTTCCAATGAACTTGAAAAGAAAAATAGTTTTGGAAACTCAAACTTTTATGTAAGACAATCTAGTGCCACTAGATTTGTGAATGGAAAATGTTTTAGAAGTGTTTGGGTCCCAAAAGGACTAACCACTTCAACTAAAAAGGATGAAATTGAAAAATGGATTCCTAAGGGGACTAAAATTTGTGCTACTAACGTTTATGGATCCAAAGCAATTTGGATACCAAAAATCACTTGATTGTCTTTTGCTAGGTGTGATGGAGATGATCAACAAGTCAAACTTTGAGGGGGAGCTCCATGCACACAAGGAAGAACACTTGAAGAAGGAAGGCTTCACATCCTACCTTGAGTTCAAGTGTTGGTAAAATTCTAGTTGTTTTTGCTTTCATTTGTTTACTTTATTTTAAATTCAACTAGAGGATCATATATGTTGGACTAACATTTTGATGATGCTTTGAGTAAGGGGAGCCTTTTAAAACCAAATTCTTATTTTTGTCAATTTTTTACCTCCATTGTTATTTTTGAACTTAATGTTTTAAATTCTTTTTGATATAACAAAAAGGGGGAGCAATGGTTTGAAAAATTGCATTTTCAAATGAATAAGGGGGAGCTTTATTTGATTTCATATCTTTAGTCTCTTATTCACATTTTAAAAGTTAAAGGGGGAAAATCCCAAACAATTTTTCAAGTTAGTTTTATTATATCAAAAAGGGGGAGATTGTAGAACCAATGTTTTGATATAATAATTGAAAAATGTTTTGGACTAATTTGTAAAGAATTCAAAACTTGGTTTTAAGTCCAAACAACTTGAAATTATGTTTGAGGTGTTTTAAAAGGTTTTTGGCAATGTTTTTACTAATTTTAAAGAGCCAAACTTATGTTTTCAAGCAACCCGTATCGATACGGTTGTATCCATACCGATACCTTTTTGCCCAAGTTTGGTCACTGCCAAAACCCGTATCGAAACAGGCTTGGCCGTTTCGATACGGATCGGGATCGTTTCGATACGCCTGGTAAGCGTACTGATCCCCTTTCAACCACCCCAACGGCTACTTTCAACGGCCATTTAAAAGTGAACCCGTACCGATACGCCCTCAAGCGTATCGATACGCCCAGGCTGGCAAGAGCCCAACGGCTAGTTTCTAATGAAGGCCGTACTGATACGGTTCCACGCGTATCGATACGGATAGCTGCAGAACAGCATTAATGAAGGGAAATAAAGTCCTCAACGGCTCCAAATCATCCCCAACGGCTAGTAACGACTACAAACTCAATTGGGAGTATAAAAGGGACCTCCAAGCATCTTGTAAAAAAAATTCTTCAATTGTTACAACATTATGATGTCAAAATTTGTCTAGAGCTTTAATTGTTCATTTCTTGCTTAGACAACACTTGTGAGCTTACATTGTTAAATTTGCTCAAGTGTTTAGGTTTTGGGTGAGAGCTTAAAATTGCAAACAAACACCTTTTAGAGGGATTTCTAGTTTGCTAAGTCTTTCTTTGTAAAGAGAGTGTTCCTTCAAGCTTTAGGTAGAAAGCTTTGAGGGTTGTAACGGTTTCCTCCTAATCCGAGAAAAGGGGACGAAATTCTTAGTGAATTTGTTTGGAAATCCTTAGTGGGGAGCTAAGGTAGTGGATGTAGACCTTGGTTAGAAGGTTGAACCACTATAAATCCTTGTGTCAAATTGCCTATTTTTCACCTCCCACTAAAACACCCAATTATCCAACTTCTCCACACTTGGCGAGCAAGAACGGTTAATCGAATCGAGCCTCTCAACTCAACAAATCTTCATTATACAATAAGTTGATCTTGTCAAGGATCAGCTTGGCACATTGAAGTCTTCATGAGACTTGGCAATTATTCATTAGCTTTCGAATCTTTATTAAAACTTAACAGAGCTTTCAGAGTTTACAGAGCTTATCAGGGCTTTCAAAGCTTACAAAGTTTACCGAGCTTATCAGGGCTTTCAGAGCTTACAGAGCTTATCAGGGCATTCAGAGCTTACAGAGTTTACCGAACTTATCAGGGCTTTCAGAGCTTCAGAGCTTATCAGGACTTTCAAAACTTTACAGAATACTTTCAATGATCTTTTTGAAATATTATCTGATTTCTCATTAGGTTCAGGTCTTTTACTTGTTTGCCTTGGATAACACATTTGATCAAGAATAACATTGTCTGAGTTTGACCATATAGGTCCAGGCGATACTTAGTCCAAACCGCATAGCAATGGCTAATATCGAAAACATATTACATATAAATGGGGCATCCTCCGAGCCGTCGCTCATGGGACGTAGTCCCGGCAGACCACGTATTATACCCAAGTGTCCAAGGACTTCCATTGACTTAGCCACTTAGCTATCTTATCTTATAATTGGAAATTGGAGTGTATCTTATTGTACAAGTAATTCTTACTTGTTACTTATTCAACATCTTATATCATTCGGTGCTTTTTGGATACTTTAAGCTTAGTAACTTAGAAATTGGTGAGTTAAGGAAGAATTATCTCTTCTTTAAGTCTTATGACAATCTTATTCAGAAGTTAACTCCGAGGTTTACTAAAATATCCATCACCATTCAACACAGACATATCATAGCAAAGTACAAGCATTTATATAATGTAACCACATAATTGTTCATTCAAATGCCATGATATGAATGCTTTCAAATGTTTTGCTCTAAATGAGTCAAATGCACATGCTTAGAATAATCACAACATAACATAAAAATAAGGATCGGAATGACACTATGTCACTCGAGACGAACACAGCTACACTCACCTCTTATCCTGACATTACGGGATACCTGAATCCAAAATTACCCCTAGCTTCCATTAAATCTTATCATCTACTCTTCCTTGTCATGGCATGTACCTCACACCAATTAACAAATCATTAAAACCAATTCGATTCATTTATCAACAATCCAATTCTTCATGTGTACATATATATATATATATATAGATCCGTCCAACACATGCACACACAAATACATGCTCAAAACAGCCCTTATATTCATGTATGTACACATCAAAAACAGTCTCAATTACATGTATATATAATTACATGTTCAAAACAGCCCACATGCTTTCATATCTAATCAAAACTGTCCAATTAAACATATATACACATATACTCAACAAAACAGTCTATATGCCTCCATATATACATAAAACTATCCAGCATACTTTCATATACGTATAAAACAGACCAAAATACATGTTTGCATAATTTTATACATCAAAACAGTCCCTTAACAAACTCGTATTTTGCAAAACAGCCCCTCCTTTGATTTAGACAGTTTCAAAACAGTTTCTAAGGAATTTTTTCACGGTAAAAATCCATCTTGAACAGATTCATTTTATCTATAATTTATGGCAGCCGTAACAGATTTCAAACACTACTTCATACCTACACACATTATCATTCGACAAGCTTTCCCAACAATCAAAGTTCATTCTTTAACGACTTTTCACTCTAATTTATGCTACCATTTCACCCAAATTCAAAGCATAGATTTAGCCTAATTAACCATTCTAACTTCCCAAGTATAAATGTTTGCAAAACAGCCCCCATAAAATGAACTTACAAAACAGTCCATTATAGTAGTAAAAACAGTCCAATTTATCCATAAAACAGCCTCGTTTTGCTTGCAAAATTAGTCCTTCAATTGAACTTATAATATCAACACATACTTATTGCAAAAACAGTCCATATACCTACAATACCACCCCTAATTTATTTGAAACAGATCATACTTTTTATAAACAGGTTTATATACATCAAAACTATTCCTAATGTAATTGTAAGCATTCAAAACAGCCCCCTAATTTCTTTATACACATATAATCAGGTTCAAGCAGCCCCTTTTTTAATCTTATGTATGCATAACTTCTCCAAATACTTTCATAGCAACTCAAAACAGTCCCTAGCATGCCTTTGTATATTTAAAACAACCCATACACTTGCATACATTCTTAAATATATCAAACAGCCCCTAAACTATTTATATAGTCTCTATTTAAATTCGAGTTTATTCAAAGCTGGGAAATTCTTATATGTGCGCATTTATTCACTCTAAACAGTCCATTTTCATACATATTCACTCAAAACTGGGCAATCTATATAGGTGCATAATTGTTCATTCAGAACAGTCCATTATTGTTTACACTTAAGCCTAACCAATCCATTATACTACATGCATGACTTTAGATATCAAGCAATCCCCAATTACTTTTATATACATATATAACAGACCTTTAACAGTCTATGTACTTAAAACAGGGCATTTGAAAGTGTTCATACATATAGGAATTGTCTCTCCAAATGGCCGATCTCCCCCCCCCCCCCCCCCCCATATTGCACATGTCATTTTCCTCAAATGCCATGTGTATAATCCCCTTTGATCTTTTAATTTTTCATGCAAATGTTGAATTCTATTTAATGATCAAATTAGTCCTTAATAATTAGCCATAAACTTTCTTCCATTTAAAATTTTGTCACTTTCCTAATGATCAATTTAATATGTGTCAAGCACGTAGTAGCATACATATAATTAATAAGATATATATACTCCTAAGCCCACTTTTGGGGTATTACAGTTTAGGTATTTAGAGAATGGAATCCGCCTATCTGTTCAGGCATAAGGAGAATAGAACTCGCCAATCCGTTCAGGCATCAGGAGAATGGAACCCGCATATTCGTTCGGGTGAAAGGATAATGGAACTCACCTATTCGTTCGGAATGAAACTCACCAATCATGTGATAGTGCCCATCAAGTTGGTAATCAATGAAAATTAGTATTTTTTGGTCTTTCCTCTATCCCTATTTCACTAGAATGAGCAAAGAGGGGCAGTTGTTGTCACTGAATCTTCACATTTTATTATTATTATTATTATTATTAGTCATGTATATAATATAGTATTAATATTAGTAATATAAAAACCAAATAAAAATGGCCCAATAATTGAAAGGAACCACTAATGTAAAAAAAAGAGCTCATTTCAATTTAAAATAAGAGCCCATTTAAAAATAAAATAAGAACCCAATATAATAAGAGGCCCAATTTTGGCCCAAAAAAAATTCTAGTTAACCATCTTTTTCTCTTATGCGCAGCCCATTTACAGCCGTCGGATCAAAGTCAAATCCAATGGCTCGGATCAAATCTGGAGGAGAGCTAGTCAATGCTCTAGCGCGCGTGCGCTCCACGCGCCCGCCCGGCCAAGTCGTTTTTTTTTTCACGACCGTTGATCCACACGCCTAGGGTTTGAGGGTTGGAGGATGACGAAAAGCTTTCTCGGCTGCTTCAACGTTGGCAGCCGCAACGCCGCCACCAACCAACGATACCGGCAACCATCTCGCACCAAACCGACAGATCTCCCGCTTGACTTGCGCTTGTCCGCTGCCACAACTTCCTCATCTCCGGCAGAACCTGTTGAACATGCAAAAAGGAAAAGGGGGGGAAAGCAAATAAGCGCTTTGTTTCAAGTGGAAAATCAATCCCAAATTTGAGTGGATTGGAATCAAATGTAAAAGGGGCAACAATTTCAAATCAGAATCATTTAAATCAGCAAGATTAAGGGGATTTTGATCCCAATTTGTTTTGTATTTTTGGTAGCAAAAACAATATAACCCCCCCTTCTCCCCTTTGTAAAGGACCACAAAAATTACATAGAAAAACACTTGAGAAATTTCAAATTGTATACTGGAGATTTTGGAATCAAGAAGTAAGCAAGCATAAATTTTTAGGTATATTATTCCCTTTAATTTTTTATTTCTTTTATTCTTTGTTTCGAATCTTTAAAACGTAAAAGAAAAGGGAATATGTGTTTACCTCATATGCATTTTGAAATGCCATTGTCGTCGTTTGGATCGAATAAAAGGGGTGGCCGGTTCTGGAATTTGAAAAAGAAGGAAACGATTTTGTTTGTTTTCTTTGAAAAACTTAGGGTGTGTTTGGTTCTAGAGAATGTAGTGCGTTTTCATATTCATTTTCTTAAAAAATAGAAAAAGTTGAAGAAAACGTGTTTGGTTGTGAAAATAGAAAATGATTTTTAGAAAAGGAAAACAAAATTAAGTGAAAATTTGAAAACATAAAGAAGATGTTTTCATTGTTTTCATTGAAAATTTTAAAAAAATGAAAAATCTGAAAACAAAAGTTTTTAAATTTTAACCCGGGTTCGAATCCTTCTAATGCCATTTTTAAAACTGTGGTTTATTTTTATATTTTATTTATCTATTATTATTATATTTTATGACTATATTTTATTTCAATTATTTAATAATTATTTTTTTCATTTCTATTTTGAAAAACTATATACCAAACACATTCTCACTATTTTTATTTTTGAAAATAACTTTCCATCTTTATTAACCAAACATGTTTTCTAATTTTTAGAAAACTAAAAATAAAAACTATTTTTTAAAAATGAAAACAAAAAATAAAAATAGAAAATATTTTCTACAAACCAAACGGAGCCTTAATTTTGTTTTTCTTAAAGATGGAAGGTCGATCCAATTTTTTAAAATAGAGTTAATGAATGGTGTTTATAATTTTTATACCCAAGAAAAAATGTGTTTATTACCTTATTAAATACCTACGCCAATTTTTTTTTATTCTGTGAGTAACTCCATTTACAAGTCTTTCAATTTGGATTGTTTCCATTAAAATTTGGCCTCCAGTTTTGTTTTGTTTTTTAATTCGATCACTAAATTTCTTTAAATTCTTTTTTTTAAATTATTTTCATTTTTTAAAATATAATTTATAACATGTATATTTTTATAAAACCGGTTCATATATAAAAAGTATCCCCTCATTTAATTTTAATAAAACTGACCTACTTTAATAATTGTGTTTTTTCTTTGTTATTTGTTTTTTACGCCAATTCATTTAAATTGTTATTCTTGTTTTTGTAGATTAATATATTTTTGTTTGTAATGTTTAAAATATAATAAATGCGGTGTCTTATCAAACGGAAATGACGGGTTAGCGCCATGAGTGTTGGCGGTGATTGGAGTTCATTTTCTGAATGATAAGACCGTTAAAATAGAATCGTATTCATAAATGGACGATTAAATTGAATTTTACATGAACTCGCAAATTTCGACATTAAAACATTTTGTAATCGGCTAGGTACCAATTTTTGGGCGTTGTGGGGGTGCTAACCCTTCCGCACACGTAACCAACTCCTGAACCCGTTTTTGTGTTTTCACAGACCAAAACCGTTATTTTAATAAAATAAAATGTTTTATTAAAATGACCCTTTTTAAGTGATCCAATCACACCTTTTAAAAGTTTGGTGGTGACCCCGTGTTTTAGTGTTTTCAAAAAATGTCGGGCTCTAAAGGGTTACAACACCTTGTACCACACTTTGTAATTCTGCTCAACGGTAGCCCTTCCTTCGTTGTAATATCCTGTAAGAATCTTCTCCAACTGCGATACCTGAGAGGAAAATTCTGAGTTTTGGAATGACAATTCTATGTTCTAATCTTTTTCTTCCTCTAGCTTATTTTTTGTGCGACTGTTTGACTCTCTCAGGTCCCAGGCCTTTTTTTTTATGCGCTCAAAGTGTCGTCGTGCAACTTTTTATAGTCATTTCTTTCTTTTGTAACTGTATCCAACTGTTTATTCAAGTTTTCCACTAACTTACTCGAACTTCCCCTTTGTGGTTTCTTGCAGTCCGCGTGAATTTCCTTCAGGTCCTTGAGTTCTTGGCTAATCTTCTTGTTCTGCTCTCGCAGAGCTTTTTCCTTGCCTTTTTATACTTCTACGTCAAGCTTTGTCATGGAAAGTTCATGCTTCAAATCGTTTATTCTTTTCTCGTACCCTTTCAGATCTTTTTTCTGGTCATGCTTTAACTTTTCTAGAGTTGACGGTGCACTCTTAGCACGTTTATTAGTCAATGGAGCATTACTCGCATCTTTTTGCGTAATATTGTGATTGATTCTTTGAGCTTTCCATTCTTTGTAACCTAGCATAATTTCTAACATGTCATGAAGCTCCACTCTTCTTGGAGCCTCCCATGTCGTTGCAGTATCAATTATTTTTACCTTATAATTTCTCTAGACACTAGTAATGGGAAATATTTTGTCCCTCCCAGACTCCTGGTAATGGGACCCAATTAAACTTTCCATATCGATACAAATAGCTTTTTTTCAGATTCAACCAAGGAACTTTCCAAACAATATCTGAATCTTTCATTTTCGCAAAGCATTCCTTCCACTATTCTTCTGACTTTTCCCCAATCGGGCATTCGGCAAGGTGTTCTTCCAGCGGTGAGTATATATTGAAAAACCAATGAGACTTATATGGCGTGACCCATTTGTGTCCTCTAAATCAAACCTTGAACAACTGAGCACAACTTCAAAATCTTCCGTCTCCCGCTTTCCTACAGGCAATCAGCGATCTATAAGTCTCTACCAAAATAGCTGGTACCCGGGTTAACCTTCTTTACTAAATGCTCAAATAACTCTATAGTTAACGGGTCTATATAGTCTGTGATCCTTGGAAATAACACCAAATCATAGATACATACAGCAAACAAACTTATCTTCCTCTTCGGCTTATCGTTTTGCTAGAATCAAGTCTTAAATAACCTTCTAGTGTATGCGTTCATTATCTTCGGTCAACTCATTAATCCCTTTCTGTTTTAACTATCCATTGAACCACACTTCATTCTTCCCTGTAATGGCCTTCAACTTTTTTTGAAGCTTGAATTATTGGGAGGCCTCATCTAGACATCATCTTTCTCAACTTTTGGGCAGCGTAACAGGGATCCATATTCTTCTATTGTGGGAGTCATGTCTATGTCTCTGAACGTGAAACAGTTGTACGTCAGATTCCAATATTGTGTCATAGCTCTGATCAAATCTCGTTCTACTGGGACATCTAATAATAGAACTATATCCCTAAATTCTAATTGAAAGTACTTTTTCATGGATTCGTCCCATTGTTGCCACATCGCTTTCAGCTCCGGCACACAACTATTTTGTCATGAATTAATCCTAGTGATTTTCTTTGTCCGTGACACATGATCCCCTCGGATGCTATCCCCTTTCGTGTACTGTGTTTATTCCAACCATGTCTACATTGTGGTATTATCTTCTCCCCGTCTATGGGACCCTTCAACCATATTGAAACACTTCCTAATCAACTAACTTTCAAAATCAATACCCCTACAGATGCAACATGATGACATATAAGAAAAAAAACAAAACAACAACAAACAAAAATGTGTGAGTACTTATGGAATAATATTTAAGACAAAGAAAACTTAAATTATATACATACAACAAAACGGGTTATATTGAGTATAGAGAATAACCAAAGAAGCGTATTTAAACCGGCAGCATCCTGTCCTAGGTTTCTATCTGGCTCTAGTGAGGTAGGCTACTAGATTGCAACATATGGTTTTCGATCTAGACTATGGGTACCCGAACTGTCGTTACTGTCTACTGCGACAACAAGACATCGATACGGGAGTATACGACCCCTTATAGCGGAGGCGTGACCTCACAGTGTATAAGGTTGGTACACAAGAAGAAAGACAAAATTCCGATCACGAAACTGGATAACCCACGTAGGATCATGTCTCGCTCCCTCTTAAAAGAGAAAGCTCGGGTGGAAGGCTTATGCATCAGTGTCAGTTTATATCACACAGAGAAAAAGCTATCTCCATTCTTTCTAAAAATCCATCCAATAATTATTAGAAAAATTAAATTCAAATTACCATTCTTTAATGCAAAAATGCCACGTAAAATTAATTAGGCATGACTCTCGAGTTTTAAAATCCCCAGCGGAATCGTCAAGTTATCAAAACCATTTTTAACCCGAGTGTGAAATAGCTCGATGAATTATCTTTCAAATTAGGGTTGTGCCTTTTTATTCATCTAATCTTGAAAATTAGATTTTTTTTCATATTAAATTAGGTTTTGCAATTAAATCATGAAACTTGGGTTTTTTATTTACATTTTATATATAATCTTAAAATTAATCTTAAAAATCATTTTTATTTCTAATCTTGAAAATAGACTTTCCTTTTAAATTAAATTAATCCATTTTTTAAAAAATCAAATTTTACTCTTTTATTTATCTTTGAAAAGAAACATTTTGAGTCACCACCGAAAACTTTAGTACACCGGACACCATAAAGACAACTAGAAATTCTTTATTTTAAAATTTGGTTTCAGTAGTCGGTTACGTGTGGGGAAAGATTAGCACCCCACAAACACTCGTTATCGGTACCTTTTAATTTTACATGTCATTTTGGGATTTTGAATAGTATTTTAAATTTAATTTAACCCTTAATTATTAATTAGATTTAAATTTCAAACGGAGATATTCCTTTTATAAGGAAATATATTTTTATCCGAATATGAGATTAGAAGCGCCCTTTTATATTCGAGGCACCCCATTCATATTCAAAAAATATATTTCCAACATAAAATGTTTGAATGCATGATTTATCATTGTCTTGTCAATTTTAAGTTCTAACTTAATTAGGTTCTATTTAGTTAAATTGATTAAACTATGAATATCATTAAATCTAAAGGTTTTTGTGAGATAGTACCAATTGCTTCAATACCATCCATATCAAAACCCCAAGACTTAGATAATATTCACTAATTTATTGTTATTCTAATTATTTAAAGTAACAGACTTAATTAAGGCTCTAATTAACTATCTAAGTTATTTTATTCAATTCTAAGTTATAATGGATGCTAAGTGTTCTTCTCCAAAGCCAATGTTGGAATAACATCCCATCATAACGGAACACTACCGAAGTTTGAACTCCAAAGCTTCCCACTTAGTATACATTAATTTGCTACACTTATCTCAATTAATTAATTATTAAACCTTAATTAAAGAACCTAAAAAACTAAGGCTCTAACAATTAATTAAAATTAGGTGGCTAAATTGTCTAGCATACAAAATAACATGCTCAATTTAAAATATACATCAAACATATAATTTAAAACAATTAAATTAAGGATTAAATTGCAAGGAAAAACAAACTTTAAAACTAATTTTTATTTAAACTAGTGACTAGATTGAAATACAACTCAATACTTTGAGGACCACAGAACCAAATAACCTAAATTAAAAAAAATCAGATCATATCCGACTCGAATACAGAATACACAGATCCTATTTTGACACAATGCCAAAACGACACCATGTCGACTCGAATATAACAAAGCCTTAGCGAGTTGAATCACTCATTTCTCACCCATCACATCTCTCTTCTCTCGCACATACCCCAAATTCTTTGTAACTAACAAGATTTTTCCAAAAATCTAACCCCAAACAAATCAAAAACCTTAAATTTCGGTTGAACGTTCTTCATGTTCATCCGTTTTCGAATGAACTCCTATAATCCTGGCCACCAAAAACCATAGCCTCCTTCGCTAGATCTATTTTAGCTTCATACCAATCAAACTTCAGTTTTCGCCAATCGACATACCTAAACTCCGACCACCGTTGAGTTCTGGTCGGTCGCCATGAGCTAATTTCTGGCCGTCGTGCCAGAACCTTAAAATTTCTCGATTTTTTCTATTTCAAACTTAAAAATCTAAATCTATTTTTGGTTCAATAGAACCACCCTTCTCTGACCACCTAAAATTCTAATCTACCCGTAAACCGCCTCTCTTCGACTACACCTTTAAAATTCCAGTCAAAGAAAACTCTGACGACTCATTTCACATTTTAATTTCTATTTTTGCTTTTGTTTCAAATTAAAAAAAAACACTAATATTGTCCTATTTTTTGTTGCAGGGAACGAAAAAGACAAAAAAAGATTTACCTTCATGTGATGAAGCTACAGCTCTGGTGTCGACACAGCGGTTTCGACGACTCTCTAAATGCTCCGGCAACAATTCAGATATGCAAGGTATATCGTCTTCTCTCTCCCACTATTATTTTTTTTAATTCTGTAATAATAAGAGTCATAATTACCTCGTAATTTTTTCTTTATTCTTTTTATATAAGATAGTGAAAGATGACATCACTGCTTACATCATTCAGTACAGATGGATCCAGATAATAAGGAAAGAAAATCACAATTCGTGGCTATTTCTTCGAACCAATGAATAAGTGTCACGTGGCACGTTTGAGCGGAAAAAGAATTTTGGGCCTATTTTTGTGCTTGTTGGGGTTGAATTTATCAGAAATGGGAAGGAAAAGATTATACAATTGTATTTGGTTTAAATTGTGCCTTTTGAGTATAAACGGCTTCAACTATATGTCACGTCAGTAGACTCTTGCTAACTCGAACGTGCGGCCTTAGCTCACTTTCTGAAACTTTTGCGACTAAATAAGCCTGAAACGATCAAGCACAAAGGCTTAGATCCTTGCGGAAATGAAAATGAACAATGCAAAGGGAAAAATGACAAACACAAGAAGAAGCAAATGTTGGGAATGCTAGTTGTATTCCACAATGATGAAGTGATTAAGTGAGGAGGGGCAAACCTCTATTTATACATGAAGCCCTGTACATCTAACGGTCTACATTGAATTACACGAACGGCTAGGATCGCCTCTAAATTTCTAACATCCCTAAAATCAAGGGGAGCCATGAAATTATTGAAATAATGGAATAAAAATAAAATACATGGCTAAAAATAACAAAGACTTATTCCAAATTCGGACTGAACCTTCATGGGCTCGATCGAGCAGACCCATGATGGTAAAACAAGCCCCCTAGGTGTCCTAGTGCGTGCTGGCTGCACCCTGGTGTGGGCAGAATGCACTCTGGGCTGCGCTGGATGAACCCCAGTGTTGAATTGCCTCGGTCGCTGGCTCGCGGTCCGTGACATTCTCTCTCACTTGAGCTAGCGACGCCCTCGTCGCGCGATTGACATGATACTGCTCCACTTGAGTCTTGAACTGCCAAAGGTCCTCGGCTAGTTCCCAACTCCCCTCACTGTCGGGAAGTCCCTTCCATCGAACAAAATACTCATGCCTTGGCCGGTGACCTGGTCGACGGATGACTCTCTCGACTTAGACCTCCTCGACCTGGTTCTCATAAGAGACTTTCACTCCGACTGGTGCTCGGTGTGACTTGCCCCGATCTGGATCCTCCTCATCCTGATAGAATGGCTTAAGTAGGCTGACATGAAACACCGGATGAGCTCGGATGGATGATGGTAGCTCTATTTTGTAGGCCATAGTGCCTACTCTCTTCAACACTTTGAACGGACCTTCACATCTTCGCACAAGCCCCTTGTGCACGGTTGGGTTGCGTAAAATCCTGGTCAACTTGGCTAGGACAAGGTCGCCAACTTGAAAGTTCACATCTTTGCGCTTTCGATCCACCCACTTCTTAGTCCTCTTCCCCGCCTTGTGAAAACAAGCTCGGGCTAACTCGTGTTGTTCTTAGCACTCCTTGGCATACTTGTGTGCTGCTGGATTAGGCCCATCATACTTGGTAGTAACCGCGTGGGTGTGAGTGATTGCTGCCCCATCACTATCTCGAACGGACTCTGATTTGTGGCTTCGCTCTGTTGCAAGTTATAAGAGAACTAAGCCACGTCCAACAGCTTTGGCCAATTACGCTGCGCAGCACTCACATAGTGCCTCAAAAGTAAACCTCCACGAGCGCATTCACCCTCTCGGTGTGTCCGTCTGTCTGTGGGTGAACACTCGTCGAGAAGTTCAAGCTCGATCCCATAAGCTTGAACAACTCGGTCCAAAAACGGCCTGTGAACCGTGTGTCCCGGTCACTGATGATGGTCTGTGGCACGCCCCAATATTTCACCACGTGCTTAAGGAAAAGTCTGGCTGCCTCCTTGGCTGGGCACACCTTAGAAGCTGGGATGAATGTCCCATACTTTGAAAACCTGTCAACAACCACCATGACACTCGACAACCCGTCAGTACAAGGTAAACCAACAATGAAATCTAAGGAAACACTTTCCCATGGTCGGTCGGGTATCGGCAAAGGCTGCAATAGTCCCGCAGGCTTCTTCATCTCTATCTTGTCTTGTTGGCACACAAGGCAAGTTTTCACATAGGCTTCAATGTCTGCACCCATGTGTGGCCAGTAGTAGTCCCGGGCAATGAGGGCTATGGTCCGAGTAATACCTGGATGTCCGACCCACATTGAATCATAGCACTCCTTCATGATCTCTTTGCGCAACTCACCAAACTAAGGCAAATAAAGGCGGCGACCTCAGGCATATAACAAGTCCCCCCTCGAGCCAAAACTTCCTTGTTATGCCCTTCTTGACATGATCGATCAACATTTTGGCTGTTGGGTCATGAGGTAGCCCCTCTTTGATGCGCTCTAACAAGTTTCCCATTGGCAAGCTAACTATCTCGATGTTGTACCTCCGGCTTAATGCATCGGCAATTGAATTCACCTTCCCCGGCTTGTACTCCAAGGAAAAATCAAATTCTGCTAAAAATTCCTGCCAACGGACCTGCTTAGGAGAAAGCTTCTTCTGGGTCAGAAAATAGCTATTAGCAACATTGTCTGTAAACACAACAAACCTCGACCCTAGAAGATAGTGTCGCCAAATGCGCAAGCAATGTACTACTACCGTCATCTCCTTCTTATGGACCCTGTACTTCTTCTCGGTCTCATTGAGCTTCCGGCTTTCAAAGGCAACCAGATGTCCCTCTTGCATCAAGACCCCTCCAATGGAAACGTCTGATGCATCTGTGTAGACTTCAAATGGCTTGGTGTAATTAGACAACACCAAAATCGGTTCACTCACCATGGCCTTCTTCAATTCTGCAAAGGCATTCTGACACTCGATGCCCCAAACCCACACCTTGTCCTTCTTCAATAGTTCGGTCAAGGGTGCGGCAATCTTCGAATAACTCTTCACGAACCGTCTGTAGTAATTCGTGAGTCCAATGAATGACCGCAGCTCGGTCACCCTAGTTGGTGGCTTCCATTCATCAATTGCTCGGACCTTGGCTCCATCCCTTCGGATTTTGCCACCACCAACGATATGGTTAAGGAAAGGAACTTCTTTCTGAGCAAATGAGCACTTCTCTTCTTTCACATAGAGCTCGTTCTGTCGCAATACTTCGAACACCTGTCTCAAGTGCTCAACATGCTCCACAAGAGATTTGCTATATATACCAATATCATCAAGGTAAACCACAACGAACTGATCAAGAAATGGTTGTAGTACCTTGTTCATAAGTGTGAAAAAAGTGACTGGAGCATTCGTGAGGCCGAACGGCATCACTAGGAACTCAAATGAACCATAGTGGGTAACACAAGCAATCTTCGGCTCATCCCCTGCGGCTATTCTGACTTGGTAATACCCGGATCTCAAGTCCAACTTGGTGAACCACCTTGCACCACAAGCTGGTCGAACAATTCTGCAATAAGCGGGATTGGATACTTGTTCTTCGCGGTGAGCTTGTTCAAAGCTCGGTAATCAATGCACATTATGAGGGACCCATCATGCTTTTTTTTTTTGAAATAACACTGGAGCACCGTAGGGTGCCTTCGAAGGTTGAATATACCCTGCCCTAGAAGTTCTTTCAACTGTCTGCGCAACTCCTCTAACTCGGGCGGAGCCATTCGGTAAGAGGCCTTGGCTGGTGGCTCCGCATTGGGCACAAGCTCAATTATGTGGTCTACCTCCCTCTTTGGCGGCAAACTCTTCGGCAATTCTGCTGGCATTACATCACAGAAATCTGCCAACAATTGTCCCACGTCATCAGGGACCTTCTCGGCCATGATAGGCTCATCTTCCACCAAGGCTGCTAGAAAGGTTGGTTCCTCCTTTCGCACCCCCTTGGAAAACTGAATGGCTGAAACTAAATTTGGCCCCAACTCCGACCTCTCGTCTTACCGGAACAATGCATTGGTGCCTCGGATCCAGGATGCACAAATAATCGGCAAAAGGGACGGGAAAAGCGTTAATCTTATCAAGGAAGCTAAGCCCAATAACGAATTCAAAATCATCAAGCGGAATTACCTTGATGGCTTCCTTACCCGTCCAACCTCTAATGTCAAGCTTGACTCCTTTTGCTATGCTGGCAATCGGAGCTTCTTTGGAATTAACGTTTTTTTGATGAACCCACTCGCCTTCTCAACACAAAGGCCGAGTCTCTTCGCTGCTTGTTCGGATAAGAACAACTCTGAGGCACCCGTATCAACTAATGCACTACTCTTTCGGCCAGCAACAGTGATGTCTACAAACATCAACCCCTTCTTCTTGTTGCCTTTCTTGGAATCCATGCAACTTAGGATGGATCCAAGCTTTTGAGTCTCTTTCTCATCAGCATCTTTCTCTTGCACGGCGTCAACCTTTACATTCTGCGGACAATACCTTTGCAAGTGTTTACCCCCGCAAGTGTAACACTGGAAGTTCTCATTGTTCTTCCCTCTGTTCGTTTCCCATGGCATGCGACCCTTCCACTGTTCTGGCCTTCCTTTGCTACTTGGAGGCCTTCCGGACCAGTTCTTTGCTGCTTTGTCCTTGTCTCCTCCCCAATTGCCTTTTGGCTTTGGTTTGGACGGCTCAGACTTCTTGTTCTCAAACTGAGCAAGGGACTCTGCCACGGTCAGGGCTTTGGAGAGACTTTTAACTTCCCTTCATTCTAACTCCAATTTGACCCACTTCTGAAGCCCATTCATGAAGTCAAAGTAGCCTTCATCTTCACTCAAACTCGTGAGCTGGAGCTTAAGTTCTGTGAACTTCCTTACATATTCTATGATGGTCCCGTCATGCTTTAGTTGACGCATCTTCAACAGTGCCTCTTGTTGAGCGTTCTTGGGATAGAAATGCTCCTTGAATTCAAACATGAAATCCTTCCATGTCTTGAAAGGAATTGTGATGTCTTCTTCCTAGTCACATCTGTGTCGCCACCATAAAAGAGCGACATCAATAAGATAAACAGAAGCAGTGTTTACCTTGGTTGTATCGTCATCGATACCCATCACACGGAAATACTGTTCAAGGCCCCAGATGAAGTTGTCTACATCTTGGGATACCCTCGACCCACTGAACTTGCTGGGACGCGGGGCGTCGACCTTTGGCTTGGGTGCTACAACTTCGGCAAGCATCCCACTCTTCAATGCCGCTTGATAAATTTGAAGCTCATTCTTGAGCTCTTTCATTTCTTCCTTCATAGAGACTATCTCGGCCTCCAGAGAGTTGTCTCGACCATCTAACTTGTCGTACAACTCACCCAGGAGGTTCTCCACCTCATCTTTGATCTTCCCTTCAATGGACTTAATCAGAACGGAACGTGACTCCTCGTCACCTCGGGTCTCCTCGACTTCTCTCACGGAATCGTCAGGACTTGCGACCCTCTTATCCAAGGCTGCAACTTTGCCCTTGGAACCTCCTCGCTTCTTGTCGCCATTGCGACCGGTAACTCCCTCACCTGTTTGGACTTCACTGGAGTTCTGTGGTGCCATTTATTCTGATCAAACCTGGCTCTAATACCGCTTGTCACGTCGGTAGACTCTCGCTAACTCGAACGTGCGGCCTTAGCTCGCTTTCTAAAACTTTTGCGACTAAGTAAGCCTAAAACGATCAAGCACAAAGGCTTAGATCCTTGCGGAAATGAAAATGAACAACAGAAAGGGAAAATGACAAACACAAGAAGAAGCAAGTGTTGGGAATGCTAGTTGTATTCCACAATGATGAAGTGATTAAGTGAGGAGGGGCAAACCTCTATTTATACATGAAGCCCCGTACATCTAACGGTTACATTGAATTACACGAACGGCTAGGATCGCCTCTAAATCTCTAACATCCCTAAAATCAAGGGGAGCCATGAAATTATTGAAATAATGGAATAAAAATAAAATACATGGCTAAAAATAACAAAGACTTATTCCAAATTCGAACTCGACCCTCATGGGCTCGATCGGGCAGACCCATGGTGCTGAAACAAGCCCCCTAGGTGTCCTGGTGCGTGCTGGCTGCACCCTGGTGCGGGAAGAATGCACCCTGAGGTGCGCTGGATGAACCCCAGTGCTGAATTGGCTCAGTCGCTGGCTCGCGGTCCGTGACATATATAAATGGACAAATTTATATACAAATATACACTTTGAATGGATTTTTAGATTATTTATTTATTTATTTAAGGCTTTATATCATATATTTATTTATTTATCTATTATTTATTTATTTTAAAAAATATTATATGTATACATATACCTGGGTAAAATTCAAGTATTACAATGCTTTAATGCATATACAAATTCATATTACTTGAATGGGGAGTCGAGTTTAAACAATATCTGAATCATTTGACTCACTCTCCCTGTATTCCTGCCATCTCGTACTCGTATTGAACTTACATACTGGGCACGTGCCTTGTTGCCACAACAACGGATCGATACAACTCGCATGAAACTTCAAAGGGAAGATTGTTTTTTTTATCAAAAGAGACTTGCATTGAAACGAAATTAAGAGTACAACAAATGTGAAGGGAGGATTGCAGGATCCCAAATCACTTGGTCATGTTCCGACTTTGCAGACTTGGCTAGCCAATCGGCAAGCTGATTACAAGACCGACTCACAAAGGAAAAACAACAGGACTCAAAATCCTTTGACAACATCTTGATGCTTTCTTCGATGGCTGAGGTGACCCAATCTGAAGATTCTCCTGAATTTAGCCGATTAATAACAGCTTTACTATCTGTTTCAATGATGATTTTTGAGAAGGCACAATTTTTTGCATTCATGAGTCCAAGCTTAATAGCATAGGCTTCAGCAGCAGCAACAGACGGCGCCCAACATGGAGCTGAGATTCCGTGGAGGCAAGAGCTTGAATTCTCACGGAAAACAGCAGCGATAGATGCTTTCCTTGAGTCATGGTCAAAAGCGGCATCGCAGTTGATTTTGATAACCCCTGGCGGAGGGGGTGTCCACTTCGTCTTTTTTGTGGTTTCCATCGACATCTCAGTGGATCCAATTTTGTTTGTTTGCTGGAATTCCATGAAGTCGCGGTCCGCTCTTAGCCAAACTTCCCAAGGGGAATCCTTTCGCCCTTCAAAAACCAAGGCGTTCCTTGCTTTCCATATATTCCAGAGAATGAAGGCAATATGAGCGTGTCCTTCCTTAGAAAGCCTCAGATTTCGGTCGTGACTTAGTTGGCACCACCACTTTGGGAATCCTGGAAGCCGGTGGCATCAGGGGAATAGTTAAAAGCCGATGCTCTCTAGATGGCTTGAGCAAAGGGGCAGAGGAACAGAAGATGTTCTGCCGATTCCCGAGGGTGAGAGCAATGGGGGCAGGCTTCTTGGTCCATGAGATTCCCATGTAATGGGGCTCTCAGCGTACTCTTTGTAGGAACGATATCATGGCATAGTCTCCACAAGAAGGATCGAATCTTAGAAGGGACTTTAAGCTTCCAAACTGAATTCCAAAAATCTTTCTTATTTAAAATGCCTTCACTGGAAGAGGGGTTACTGTCCTCCCGAGTCTCTTCCTCCATAAAACGATATCCCGATTTCGCAGAGTAGTCGCCATTTTTATTGCCAGCCCAGATGAAAGCATCCTGGACATTTGGTCAACCAATCGGAATGGTCAATATCGCCTTCGTCTCTGTTGGGGAGCATAGTTCCTGAATCTTCGCTTCATTCCATGTCCAATCTGGGCTGATGAGGGAGTAGACGGACGGTGCAGGGAATCCCTGCGGCGGCTGAGAGGTAAGTCTGAAGCCCTTGATATTCGGAATCCAGTTGTCAAACCAGGTAGAGATGCTTTTTCCATTCCCGACCCTCCAGAGAGAACCCTTTTTGATGACCTTGATTCCTTCTCTTATTCCAGACCAAGCCCAAGATGGATTGGAGCATTTCGGGGCTTCAAATATGTTCCCATTTGGAAAGTAGATTCCTCGGAGGACTTGAGAGAGCAGGGATTCTGGATTCCTAATCACCTTCCAGGTAATCTTAGAGACAAGGGCTTTATTGAACAGTCTGAGGTTTCTGAAACCCATTCCCCCTTGTTCTTTAGGCTTACACAGATCCTTCCAGTTGATCCAGTGGATACTCCTCTCCTTCTCTGCGCAGTTGTTCCACCAAAATCTGGCAACAATGGAGCTTATCTCATCGTAGAAGGTAACTGGGAGAAGGAAACACTGCATCACATAGGTGGGAATAGCCTGAGCAACTGCTTTGATAAGTACCTCTTTTCCAGCACTAGACAAGAATTTGGTCTTCCAGCCTCTGAGCCTGTTAAGGACTCTATCGCGAATATAGGCCAACGCTTCTTTTTTGCTTCGTCCCCAGAATGAAGGCAATCCGAGATATTTCGAGTCCTCCTCCATTATCTTGAAACCCAGAATATTCTGGAGATGGGAGCTAAGACTGTTGCTCACATTTGGAGAGAAAAAAACAGAGGATTTCATGTGACTAACTGTTTGGCCTGTGGAGGATTGAAAGAGTTGAAGAATCTGCATTAACCCTTTACAGTTACTTTCCGATGCCTCTGTGAACACAAGGCAATCGTCCGCAAACAGTAGATGGCTCAGAATGGGGCATCTCCTTTTAATTCTCAGACCTTTGAAAAGATCCATTTTAATCCCTCTTTCAATAAACCAGGAGAAAGTACTTGAAATGAGCGTGAAGAGGAAAGGAGAAAGTGGGTCCCCCTGCCGTAGACCTCTCTCTGCCTGAAATTCTCCTTTGCGTTCGCCATTGACCACCAGTGAGAAGGAGACGGAGGAAACACATTTCATCACTCTATTGATCCACCACTCGTTAAAACCCATTTCCGTCATAACAAACCGAAGGAGGTTCCAATCCACTTTATCATAAGCTTTTTCCAAGTCAATCTTAAGAGCCATTAAGCCCTTTCCTCCTTTTCTCGTTCTCTTTATAGCATGAAAGGCCTCATTTGCCAGGATGATGTTATCATGAATTGCTCTGCCTTTCACGAATGCGGATTGGTACTGCGGGATGAAATCCAGAAGGAATACCTTTAGCCTAGTTGCGAGGACTTTGGTGATCACTTTGAGTGAGAAGTTACATAGGCTGATCGGTCTTAGCTGGGAGACTTCCGAGGGGTTTGCCTTTTTCGGGATAAGCACAATGTTGGTCTTGTTAATTGTGGGGTCTAACTCCCCCTCCTTGAAGAAGGTAGTTACCATTCCAATGAGATCATCCTTTACCGTATTCCAGAAGGACTGGTAAAAACAACCGGGAAAGCCATCTGGGCCCGGGGCTTTCGTTGCTCCCATCTCAAAAACTGCCTTCTTTATCTCTTCCTCGTTTATTTGCTTACACAGGGCTATATTCATTTCAGTTGTAACAACCCTGGGAATGACATCTTTAAGCTGACTAGTATCAATGGATTGGTCTTTCATGAAAACATTTTTAAAGTGCTGGAGTAGATAAGCGGCTATCTCCTCCGGTTCCTCGAGCCAGGATCCATTCTCATGCTTGATTTTGACAATCGAATTAGCCCTACGGTGTTGGATGGTTGTAGCATGGAAGAATTTAGTATTTTTGTCTCCCCACTTTAGCCAGTTCACTCTAGATCTTTGATGCCAATATCGCTCCTCACCTTCCCATTCAGTATCGAGCTCTTTCTTCAGCCTTTTATACTCGTTCAGCTCCCTTTCTGACATCTTCCTTCCTTGAAGTTTCGATAACCTATCCATCAGAAATTGCTTTCTCTCATTACTCTTTTTCATCTTTTCTTTGTTTCATTTCAGAAGGGTCTTTTGTGTGCTATGGATCTTCCTTCGGAATCTTGACAAGACTCTCTCTCCTGGAGCGATATTCCATCCTTTTTCCACTATCTGGGAGCAATCTTTTTCCAAAAGCCATTTAGATTCGAATTTGAAGTCTCTTTTGTATTTCCTGGATAGCCCTTTAGTAAGGAGGACTATAGGGGTGTGGTCAGATGCAGTGGCGATTTCCATCACTCCCATGGCTTTAGGAAAGGCGAGACTCCATTCTGGAGAGCATAAAATTCTATCCAACTTCTCAAGTATAGCGTGTTCTCCCCCTCTTTGGTTGTACCAAGAGAATACACCTCCCTTAATGGGAACCTCAATCATACCTGAGGAGTCGATAAAGTCATTATACCACTTTGTTTCCGATGGGCTAACAGGATTTCCCCCTTCTTTATCTTCCTGGCAGGCAACCGTATTTGAATCTCCGATAATCACCCATTTATCCTGTAAATTCTCTCTACACTTCGGAAGCATCTTCCAAAATTCTTGACGGTTTTCTTTGTTTGGAGGGCCATATATGAAAGTATTATACCACGAGTCCCCCTCCTGAAGTCTTATCTTCGTGTCAATAAAGTTCTGATTATATCCCAGAATCGTTATATCAACTTCCGACTTCCACCACAAGGCAAGTCCTCCGGCAAGGCCTAGTGGTTCAACATAGAAGGAGAAATCCATCTTCATTTTCATTCTTATTTTCTCCAGGTACCTCTTTTTCTGTTTTGTTTCGCTGAGGAAAATGATTGTCGGCTTGACCTTGAAAATAGAGTTTTGAAGAGCTCTCACGGATTTTCGGTTCCCTATCCCTCTGATGTTCCACGCAAGTATAGACATGATTATCTCAAATCACTACAGCAGTACCACCGGCCTTTAGGAGAGATAAATCAGCAGGTGGAACCCAATTCACCGAAGCTCCCTCCGGAAATTCTGAAATAAGTTTCACATCCGTATTGAATCACATAGAACTCCACCGCGAAAAATAACAACCTCCACTGGAGGCAACGCTCAGGCCCTCAAGTGTTAACCGTGAACCACCTTGGATCCAAACTTTCAGCGCCACAATCAAGGGAGAAAAACACACAGGCCACGGACAGTCCAAGTAGATTTAGCATAGAATAAAAACATTCATGGACATTCCAAGTAACCTCAGCATAGAAAATCAGCATTCATATACAATCAAAGCACCAAATCACAATTCAATAGAAAAGGACAAATCACCAGATAACGGGGCGGATATGGGGGAGAAAGGGTGCAACCACCAGAGAGCGGGGCAAAAACAGGGGGGGAGAAAGGGGATCAATCACAAGATATCGGGGCGACGCGGGACTGACCGGCGGGAGGACAGGGATAGCCGGGGACTTACAGTGCTTCCAGAGATTAAAACCAGGTTGTCGATCCGAAAAACCAGTCGGAAGACCGTGCTTTAAAAACGAGAGGCCGTTCCCACTGCAAACTTCTCCGCCACCAAGAAAAGCGCCACGAGCAAACCACCTCCGGGGACGGTACCTTCACCACCGGAGCACGACAGTCGTTGCAGGGGGCCAACCACCCGGCGACGCGACCGTTCAATACAACCAGGACCAGGCAGCACTCCACCGGTTGAGGCTCGGGGATTCTGGGGGAGAGAAAATTGGGGGCGCGTCCAAATCACGCGTCTCTAAACACTTAGTTAGTGAAGTTTTAGGGAAGATTGTTATCAATACATCTTTAGGGTAAATTATACTGGTGACTACCTAACTATTTAAGGATACTTATTTTAAGCACTGAACTAGGCAACTCGTTAATCAGACCACTAAATTTATTAAATTGACATATTTTGACCACTGCCGTTAAAAAACTAAAAGATAGGTGGCGGAGGGATAACGTGACAGTTAACAAAAATTTGTAGAATTATACATTTCATCCTTGTTATTTACCTATTATATCAATTTAGTTTTAATTTTAATTTAATTAATTAAAATTAACTAACTAACTAGAGGACGACACGTGTCCCCATTTGAATAGACTTAATCAAATGAAGGAAATAAAATAAGAGGCATTGCTAGCAATGAGAGTCAAATCAAAATCCAAAACCAAAGAAGACTTAAGCCACAACAACTAAGCTAAAACCATTTACTTGATTTAAGATGATAGCATATTTTATTAAGGGTTACTTTGTTAGTAAACTCAACAACAATTAGCAATACTCTCCATTAACAAGGTAGCCAAAGAAGAACTCAGATGAACAAATAAGAAACTGTTGTAATTTCAGCCTATCCGTAAGATGAATCCCAAACAAAAACCTCGCTTGATCCTCTCCTTTCATACTAAAAACACTAGAAACTACAAATCCCTAAGAAAACAAATCGAATCACCCTATCCCTTCAATGAAGAAACATGACAAATTCCATAAAACAGATGAAAAAAAGGTTATTCAAATAACAGTTTCATTGCTTATATTATTACCCAGAAAAGCTAGAATTTAATCTTTAGTAGAAGAAGTAAAGTATCGAAAATAAACTATTTTCTTTTTTTTTCAGAAGACTTTCTCTTTTAGATATCTCTCCCCACCCTACTTAAAAGGGTTGACGCATCAGAATTAGGGGAGATGGAGAGACTTGTGCAGTGTTTGGCTCTTGTGTTTGTTTCTCTGTCCTGAGAAATTGGTATTTATAAAGATGAGAAAAACACGAAGAATATGGAGGAAGTCATTTAAAGTCAATAATTAAGATCAAAGCTTCCCATCAATACGGCAACAAATTTTATTTTGGTGAGGATTTTATCTGAAAATTCACAAAAAATTGTTATCTCGAAAAAATCGAATCAAAGATACTGAATTGCTCCTATATCATGCATTTAATAAGGAAGGCGGAAGGCGGAGCATTGCTTGTTGCGGTTGGATTCACTAACAAAATAATCTTTTAATAACATATGTTATCATTTTATATCATATGAATGGAGTTAGCCTAGTGATTGTGGCTTAAGCATTGTTTATTTTTGGTTGTAGGTTTAATTCTCATCGCTTCCAATACTTCTTATTTTATTTCCTTCATTTGATTAGGTCCAATCAGGTGGTGACACATGTCGTCCTCTAGTTGGTTGATTAATTTTAATTAATTAAATTAAAATTAAGATCAAATTGATATAATATGTAAATAACATGAATCAAATGTATAATTTTACAAATTTCCGTTAATTCCTTCGTCGCCCATCCTTTAAATCAAAATAAGTCGGTTTAATAAGTTCAGTGGTCTGATTGACGAGTTGCCTAGTTCGGTGATCAAAGTAGGTATTCTAGATAGTTGGATGTGGTTTAACCTAATCTTTATATTGATATAATATAATCATTAGATGACAACAGAAAACATGAATAGATTGTAAAATAGAACCTGATGCAAACATGGGAAGCTCAGAACAAGCTCCCCTCAAATAGAACAAGTTAGTTCATCTTCGGAAGCCTTGATATTCGCATCAGCAATCCTAGAATCTTGCTTTAGCTGCAATATATACTACTTGTAGTTCAGAAAGAGGCACAGACAAAGACAAATTATCTTGGACACATAAATGCCCTCTAAGCTTATTGATACCTCAACAGGGGCAGACGAAGATGATGCCTGCTGCAGTGATAGTCCAGCACTGTAAAATAACAAAAACCAATGTGATTATGAATTTGGTCAAAAGAAACCCGGATGCAAGTTCATGAACCTAAACATAAACATCTGTTCATACCTCTCTGGACCAGGAAATTTGAGTTAACTGGTCGAGAAGCATGTATACGCTGGGAAAAATATAGTGCAATGATAGCTCAGACCCCATTATATAGGATGAGAAAATCTAGCTAACTGAAAGGCAAAATGTTATGTACTGATGTGGAAAAGCAAACATACCACAGCCAGGCGTTGAGGAATAAATCCCGAAAACCCTCGGAAAACAGAAACACAGGAATTCCCCTAGTCTAAAAGGCGGCAGATACAAACAACTTCTTCTCTTGAAACCTTTCAAATACTGAATCACCGTTACAAGTTATTACAATCAAACAAAACATCATGCTTAATTAAAATGAAATTTACTCAATTTAGGATTGACATGGTCTACTATTAAGCTAAATAAAACCAGTTTCCCTGATAAAAAGAAACCAAAATTGACTAGTTCAAAGGATGGTGTTAATGCCAATCACGACCAGCATTACAAAACTTACTGAATTTACTCAATCTAGGATTGTCATGGTCTACAATTAAGCTAAAACCACTTTCCCTGATTGACTAGTTCAAAGGATGATGTTAATCCAAATCTTGACTAATCCATCAAATGCTCATTATAAAACCACAGGTTTCAATGTTGTTAATGCAAATCCCCAAACTCAAATGAAAAAGCGCTGTAAAAGGAACTGGAATCCATCATGGGAAAGAAATAAAAGATTTCAGTGAAAACAAAGTCATAGTAAATTTAGTAATCCCAGTCACAGATAAAAACAATCAAGATCTAAATATCCAATTTACTGATTCAAACCACGACACTTTCAAGTTGCATTAAAGCTTAACATAAAGTAACTTAAAAAGCCAATGCATCGAATTGTTTATAAATTGCAATGACATTTTCCTTGTCAATTGCACTATTTTAGTAGTTAAATTTTATCTTTAATGCCCCACCCTCTAATAATTAACAATATATTATGCTAATTAAGACATACTTTACACATGCTCAGAAGCAAAAGATTAAAACTCTTTTTTTTTAAATATGGGTAAAGTACACGAGATGCCACTAAACTTTAACCTTTGTATCAAACATGCCACTGAACTAAAAATTGATACTATTATACTAATAAACTTTGTTTTTTGTTACTATTATACCACTGAACTAAAAATTGATATTATTATACTACTAAACTTTGTTTTTACTACTATTATACCACTGATCTATCGTAAACTATACGAAATACCACTTGACCGTTAAAATTATAACAGACCCGTTAAATGCAAACGTTTTGTTTGAAAAAAATAAGTAAACAATGCTTTTAGGGAGGCTCAAACCAAAATCTTCTAAGATGAACGATTTACACTGTAACACCCGGGTTTGGGGGTCGGGTGAAAGTAATATTTAAATAATATTTTGAGTCTCGGTTTTATAATTAAAATAATAAAGTATTATTTTGGTCTTCATATTTTCAAACAAACATTTTGTGTTGGACCAAAATGTAATTGAAATCAAATTTCCATGAAATTGGGAAATTCTAATTGGCTATCCTCATTAATGGCAATTTTGTAATAAAGTGGACTTCTTTTAAAACCACTTTTAATTAAAATAGAGCATTGTCTCCTTCCTTCTCCCATTTTGCATTTTGAACGACAAGGGAGAGAACTTTTCTCTAAATCACTATTCCATCACCAAGCATCTTCATTTTGGCTCGGTTTTGAAAGGTAATCACATTCTCATCTTGCTCTCATCTTCCTCTCTTTGAAAGTACAACTAGTTTTCATTTTTGTCCATGCTTTTAGAATTTGAGTTTTTGGAAGATTTGAATAAAAATGCTACCTTTATTGCTTTTAACTAAAGATTTTGATTTAATAATGTTAGATATGATGTTTATGAACCATGAGGTCCAACATATATGATTTTTAAAGAGTTTTGTTAAGTTTCCCGGATTTGGGTTTTAATGGGGTTTTTGAAGGGTTTTGGGTGTGGTTTGTGTTGGAAATTGTGGGCTGAGATTAGTATAATAGTTGGGGGTTGTTTTGGAATCATTCAAGAGTGTTAAAGAGGTTGAAACCATGAGTTTTGGTCGGGGTTTGATGGCTGCTCGAGTTTGTTGTTTTGGGGGGTTGTTCATGGCTTGAATTCTTGTGTTTGATGCTTGAATAGTATTCCGGGTTTGCTACATTGTTGTATGAGCTGATTTGAGGTTGTTTTGGATTGTGTTGAGTTGTTTAGAGACAAGGACTTGTGTTGGTGAAGCATCGGGAGTGAATTCGGAAGCTTGAAGGTTTTCATTGCTTGGTTGTTGAGCTTGGAAGTGAAGGTGAGTGGTTAATGTTTTAAAATGGTCTTTGAGCTTTTGGTTCAAGCATGTGGACTAGGTTGGGATTGGTAGACCCACCTAGAGTTGGGATTAGAGTGGTAGCCTAATCCCAAGCTTTAGTTAGAGACTATGGTTGCTCTTGGTTATGTTTATGCCTCATGTTTATTTGTGATTGTGTTGGCTATGTATATGATGTTATACATGTATGTTGAGGCATGGTATTGTTGCATTGTTATATGCATGTGGAATGTGCATGATGTTGATCATGGTGAGTACATGCTAAGCACAGAATTGGATATGTAATGAGGTTGTGGATTATGGATAATATTGGCACTAGTATGCTTGGGTACAAATGATCGATCATTAGGATGTTAGTGTGCACACATGAGTCAAATGCGCGCGTGGTCTTGATGATGGTAGTCATCAAGATGGAGTACGGGTTCGCCCGGAAATTCTTATTATTTATATGATAGTCGGTGATGAGTGTAATCCCATCGACGAGGCGTGAGGATGAGTGGAATTCCCTCCGCGTGAACGGTGATGAGTGTAATCCCACCGTGAGGTAAAGTTGTTGTTGGATGTGAGTTCCAACGTGTTATCTGTGTATTCGAATTATAGCTAGGTGCCAATATGTGATGGTATGTGTACCAATATGATATGAAATGTGATTCTTATGTGGATGGATATATGTGTTTACATATGATGTGGATTTGAGCTTGTTGAGCATGGCATAATATTGATTATATGTTCATGCATCATTGACATTTTGGGCTCATGTGGATCGAAGGTAAGAACATGCATTTACCTTGTTGTGCTCGTGCTTGGACCCTGCATTGTAGAGGTTGATTTTTAATGAGCTTACCCTCACTAAGCTTTACGCTTACGCTCTCTTTTGTTCGACAATGCAGATCCGTATTTCGTGGGTTGCTAGTGTAAGAAGGGGGCCTCCAAGTGTGTGCTTTGTGGTGCTAGCTTAGCTATCAAGTATGGGTATTTTAGTTATGATGTAATGGTCAAGCAATGGGACATGTAATTGCGGTGTGATGCTTTTGAAGTATGTTGAAGTTGGTTTGTTTAGGAGCATGTATAGACTCTTTTTATATGTTTTGTTCGTTTGGCTTTGGATGTCATGTTGCTTGTAAACCATGCCTATTATGCTACCTTAATTTCCTAAGTGTATGACCTTGTGTTAGCATGAATCTTGAATGCTTAAGTCTATGACTTGTATGATCCTTGAATGGATGTTTTACAATGTATCCTTGTGTGTTTTGAGTATGTTGCTATAGGATGCATGCCTCTATAATGTATTTGTATGATACGTATGCTTTTTGGAGTCGTTTAGGGCGTTTGAGATCGTTTAGAGGTGCTTCAAACTGGTTTTGGGAATTTGCAGGTTGCAGGTGTTTCGAAACGGGTTGAGTCGTTTCGAAACGGGTGTGGTTCCAGGGTCCCCCGTATCGGAACACGTTTCGGTACGGTTTGGCCACTGTGAGCCCCTGTTTCGAAACAGGTTTCGAAACACTTTGGCCACTGTAATTGCCTGTTTCGAAACGGGTATTGAAACGCCTAGGCAAAATGTGACCCTGTTCCGAAATGGGGTGGAAGCGTTTCAGTACGGGTGTCTGGCTTTTTAAATTGGAGCCCGTGTTTCGAAACAGATGACGTCTGTTTCGAAACACAAGCCTAAAAATGGGTTGTTTGATATCTCTAATGGGTCCCAAGGTTGGGCTTAGGCCCTGTTTGCTGTTAGGCTTCTCGTGAGCCTTGTTTCCGTTGTCTTTTCACACATAGGTTAAATCAAAGCATCTAGATAAGATAATATTAAATGAAAAAGTTTTCTTGGGTCGGTAACCGAAATGAAGCCTTAACGGGTTTCGCCTCGGTTATCCCCGTGTAGCCCACGCGGATCGGTCGGACGCCCGGAACGGGACGAGGGGGTTACACTTGTTGGTATCAGAGCCTAAGATTTCTGAGACCTTGGGCAGTTAAGTGAGGTAAGTTGTGTTTTCATGTTGAAATGCACGGTGTTTGCTTGCCATGTAAGCATGTTAGCTTGTTTATCAAGTATGCTTGTTGTTTTGTTCGAAGCATGTTGTTTAGAGTCTCATTGCTACTATTACACCGGTAAAGGATTTTTAAAGTGAGGGAACATACTTGAGCCACTTGGAACCCCTGCCTTGCTAACCCAATCTTGTATGTTTTGTTGTTGTGGTTGTAGTTGTTGTATGTGAGCTTGATGTCAAGGCCGAGAGGTAGGCCGAGAGTGGTTCGTCAGGAACCACGTGTTGCGGCTCCTGTTGATGAGCCGGTGGTTGGGGTTGAGGCTCATGTGGAAGAGCCTGTTGCTGCTGCTGGAGTTGGAGCTCCACCACCACCACCTCCTCCGCCTGGTGGGGGAGGCGAGGCTGGAGTCGAGGGAGAGGGACCTCAGTTTAGCCAAGGTGGCCAAGGTTCTGCTGGAATAGATATGACTCCACTTGTGCAAGCTATAGCGGGAGCATTTCAGGCCGCAGTTGCCGGGGCACAGGCTGCAGCTCAGCCTAAAGGTGATGACACCAGTTTACCGTTGGAGAGGCTCCGTAGCCTTGGGGCTGAAGAGTTTAGAGGGTCTACACCTGAGAGATCTGAGTTATGGTTAGAGAAGACCGTCTGCATCTTAGCTCAGATGGGTTGTGTTGGTGCCCGTAGGTTGGGATGTGTGATTTCTTTGCTACATGGTGATGCCTACACTTGGTGGGTCACCATTACTACTGGAGTTCTAGAGGCTGAGATTGGATGGGATTTCTTTGAGTCTGCATTCCGGAAAAGATATTTGGGGCCGATATATCTTGATGAGAAGAAGCGAGAGTTTATGTCCCTAGTTCAGGGAGATGCTTCTGTGACTGACTACGAGATTCGTTTTGTTCGTTTGAGTCAGTATGCACCAGAGTTGGTTCCGACTGAGAGGGACCGTTGTAACTGTTTCAGATATGGGCTGCATGAAGAGGTTAAGAGGTATACTTTAGCTTCTGATTATACAGATTTTGATGTCTTGGTTACTAGAGCTAAGGACATTGAGCACAACTTGGGGCTGACCAAGCGTTCTGGAGGATCTAGTTCTGGTAAGAGACATAATAACTTTGACCGTGGGGATGCCAAGAGGCATAGAGGTGGCGGACATCAGTTTGACCATAGACGTGGCGGTGGCCACCACGGTAGAGGCCACCAGAGCCATAGAGGATGAGGGTTGTTGCCCGAGTGTACACGATGTGGGAGACAGCATTCTGGTGAGTGTTGGGGTAACTTCCATGCTTGTTGGAACTGTGGTTCGAGGGACCACTTTAGGAGGGAGTGTCCGCATCAGGCGGCACAAGCACCGAACATAGCACAGGCTCCTGCGAGAGCGATAAATTACAAGAGAGGCCCTGGGCGCGGTGGTGGCTACTTTCAGCCTAGGGCTGATGCACCTAGGGTAGATGCTCAGAGGAACCTTGCGCATGTTGTAGCCGTACAGCCAGAGGCAGGAGGACCAGCGAGGGTCTATGCTCAGAGAGAGGCCGGGAACGACACTGATGTGATAGCAGGTAATTTTGAGTTGCAGTCTATGTCTTTGCTTTCTTTGGTTGATTCGGGTTCTACGCATTCCTACATTTTGAGTGAGCATGCACAAAAGTTAGATATACCTGTTGAGATCTTAGATGTAGGTATGCATGTGACTAGTTCTTTCAGTGAGACAGTGGTAGTTAGACGTATGTATAGGAGGTGTCCGCTGAAGATTCAGGGTCATGTGTTTCCCGTTGATATGATGGAACTTCCGTTTTATGGCTTTGATATTATTCTGGGTATGGACTGGTTAGTTGAGCACCGAGCTAGTGTGGACTTTGAGACGAAGAGAATTTCTTTGAAGCTTTCTGATGACTATGAGGTAGTAGTAGTAGGAGAGAACATTAAGTTCTTGTCTAATGTGGTGTTAGCTTTAGAGGCTCATAGGTTGATGGATTCTGGTTGTAGTGCTTACCTAGCTTATGTTATGAATCCGAATATGAGTGAGGCTAGACCGAAGGACATTAGAACAGTTCGTGATTTTCCGGAAGTGTTTCCAGAAGAGTTGCCTGGTTTGCCTCTTGACAGAGATGTAGAGTTTGTGATTGAGACTGTTGCAGGGTCTGCACCAGTATCCATAGCTCCGTATCGTATGGCTCCGAAAGATTTGAAGGAATTGAAGAGTCAGCTTCAGGAGTTGTTAGACCGTGGTTTCATTAGGCCTAGTAGTTCGCCTTGGGGTGCTCCTGTGTTGTTTGTAAAGAAGAAAGATGGCGGTATGCGAATGTGTATTGACTACAGGCAGTTGAATCAGTTGACCGTGAAGAACAAGTATCCGTTGCCTCGTATAGATGATTTGTTTGATCAGTTGAGAGGTGCTTCAGTGTTCTCGAAGATAGATTTGAGATCGGGGTACTATCAGTTGAAAGTGAAAGAGTGTGATGTTCCGAAGACAGCCTTTAGGACTAGACATGGTCACTATGAGTTTCTTGTGATGCTGTTTGGGCTCACGAATGCGCCTGCAGCATTCATGGATATGATGAACATAATTTTTAGAGACTATCTAGACCGTTTCGTAGTTGTCTTCATAGATGATATTCTTGTTTACTCTAGATCTGAAGAAGAGCATGATGAGCATTTGAGACTTGTTCTACAGAGATTGTTAAGCAACTAGTTGTATGCGAAGCTTAGCAAATGTGAGTTATGGATTCGAGAAGTTGTGTTTCTTGGCCATATTGTGTCAGCCGAAGGTATCCGTGTTGATCCGACGAAGATTAAGGCTATTGTTGAGTAGAAACAACCTAAGTCTGTGACTGAGATTAGGAGTTTCCTAGGATTAGCCGGTTACTATAGGTGATTTGTTGATGGTTTCTCTAGGGTAGCTGCTTCTTTGACTAAATTGTTGCAAAAAGGAGTTAAGTTTGAGTGGTCAGATGCAAGACAGAAGGCCTTTGAGAAATTGAAAGAAGCTTTGACAAATGCTCCAGTGTTAGTACAACCAATATCAGGTAAAGAGTTTGTGATCTATAGTGATGCTTCCTACATAGGTTTAGGGTGTGTCCTAATGCAAGAAAGAAAGGTTGTTGCCTATGCTTCGAGACAGTTGAAGGTACATGAGAAGAACAATCCTACTCACGATATAGAGTTAACCGCAGTTGTGTTTGTGTTGAAGATTTGGCGTCATTACTTGTATGGTGAGAAGTGTATAGTTTACACCGATTATAAGAGCTTGAAGTATTTGATGACACAGAGAGTTGAACTTGAGACAGAGAAGATGGCTTGAGTTGTTGAAAGATTACGATTTGACCATTGAGTACCATCAGGGTAAAGCAAATGTAGTAGCCGATGCTTTGAGTAGAAAAGTTTGCAGTGGAGTTGCGAGCTATGTTTGCTAGATTGAGTGTATCCGATGATGGTGGTTTGATCACTGAGTTGCAAGTGAAACCTTCTCTGATTCAGTTGATTAGAGAGAAACAGTTGCAAGATGTGTCTTTAGTTCCGCATGTTCAGGACATAGCCGAAGGTAGACCGACCGAGTATAGCTTCAGTGATGAGAATGTGTTATGCTTTAGGGACAGAGTTGTAGTGCCTGAAGATGTTGAGTTGAGACGATTGATTTTGAGTGAAGCACATTCGAGTCCTTTCTCCATGCATCCGGGTAGTACCAAGATGTACCGCGACTTGAAGAATGATTACTTCTGGGTTGGCTTGAAGAAGGATGTAGCCGAGTATGTGAGCCGTTGTATGGTTTGTCAGAGAGTGAAGGCAGAACATCAGGTTCCTTCAGGTTTGTTACAGCCTTTGAAGATTCCGGAATGAAAATGGGAGAGGATCACTATGGACTTTGTGTCGGGGTTACCGTTGTCTCCATCGAAGAGGAATTCTGTTTGGGTGATAGTGGATAGATTCACTAAGTGTGCTCACTTCTTAGCAGTGAACACCACAGATTCTTTAGACAAGTTGGCGAATTTGTATATTCGTGAGATTGTGAGACTTCATGGAGTTCCGAAGTCTATTGTTTCAGATAGAGATCCTAGATTTACTTCGAGGTTCTGGGGTTGTTTGCATAGTGCCTTAGGTAGCCGTTTGCATTTCAACACTTCTTATCATCCTCAGTCCGATGGACAGTCAGAGCGAGTGATACAAATTTTAGAGGATATGCTTCGTTGTTGTGTGATTGACTTCCAGGGTTCTTGGGAGAAGCACTTGCCTTTAGTTGAGTTTGCTTACAACAACAATTACCAGGCTAGTATACAAATGGCTCCTTATGAGGCTTTGTATGGTAGGCGATGTAGGACTTCGATCTGTTGGGCTGAAACGGGACAGAAATTGTTGCCTATGCCGGATTTGCTCAAGGGTACTACAGATAAAGTGAAGTTGATTTGTGACCGTTTGAAAGCAGCTTCCGATCGTCAGAAGTCTTATGCAGATTTGAAGAGAAAAGAGATTAAGTTCTCAGTGGGTGAGAAAGTGTTTCTGAAAGTATCTCCGTGGAAGAAGGTGATGAGATTTGGCCGGAAAGGCAAGTTGAGTCCGAGGTTTATTGGCCCGTATGAGATAGTTGAGCGGATTGGGCCGGTAGCTTATCGTTTAAGGTTGCCTTCTAAGTTAGAGAAGATCCGTGATGTGTTTCATGTGTCGATGCTTAGGAGATATACATCAAATCCTTCTCATGTTATGCCTGTCGAGGAGATATAGTTGAATCCGGATTTGTCTTACAACGAAGAACCTGATGAGATACTTGCTTCTGATAGCAAGGTGTTGCGTGGCAAGACCATAGAGTTGGTCAAGGTGTTGTGGAGACATAGAGGTGTGGAAGAGGCCACGTGGGAGAGGAAAGCTGATATGCTTGAGCAGTTTCCGTATCTGTTTCCGTCAGGTAATTTTGGGGACGAAATTCCTTAAGTGGGGGAGAGTTGTAACACCCGGGTTTGGGGGTCGGGTGAAAGTAATATTTAAATAATATTTTGAGTCTCGGTTTTATAATTAAAATAATAAAGTATTATTTTGGTCTTCATATTTTCAAACAAACATTTTGTGTTGGACCAAAATGTAATTGAAATCAAATTTCCATGGAATTGGGAAATTCTAATTGGCTATCCTCATTAATGGAAATTTTGTAATAAAGTGGACTTCTTTTAAAACCCCTTTTAATTAAAATAGAGCATTGTCTTCTTCCTTCTCCCATTTTGCATTTTGAACGACAAGGGAGAGAACTTTTCTCTAAATCACTATTCCATCGCCCAGCATCTTCATTTTGGCTCGGCTTTGAAAGGTAATCACATTCCCATCTTGCTCTCATCTTCCTCTCTTTGAAAGTACAACTAGTTTTCATTTTTGTCCATGGTTTTAGAATTTGAGTTTTTGGAAGATTTGAATAAAAATGCTACCTTTATTGCTTTTAACTAAAGATTTTGATTTAATAATGTTAGATATGATGTTTATGAACCATGAGGTCCAACATATATGATTTTTAAAGAGTTTTGTTAAGTTTCCCGAATTTGGGTTTTAATGGGGTTTTTGAAGGGTTTTGGGATGAGTTTTGGGTGTGGTTTGTGTTGGAAATTGTGGGCTGAGGTTAGTATAATAGTTGAGGGTTGTTTTGGAATCATTCAAGAGTGTTAAAGAGGTTGAAACCATGAGCTTTGGTTGGGGTTTGATGGCTGCTCGAGTTTGTTGTTTTTGGGGGTTGTTCATGGCTTGAATTCTTGTGTTTGATGCTTGAATAGTATTTCGAGTTTGCTACATTGTTGTATGAGCTGATTTGAGGTTGTTTTGAATTGTGTTGAGTTGCTTAGAGACAAGGACTTGTGTTGGTGAAGCATCGGGAGTGAATCCGGAAGCTTGAAGGTTTTGATTGCTTGGTTGTTGAGCTTGGAACTGAAGGTGAGTGGTTAATGTTTTAAAATGGTCTTTGAGCTTTTGGTTCAAGCATGTGGACTAGGTTGGGATTGGTAGACCCACCTAGAGTTGGGATTATAGTGGTAGCCTAATCCCAAGCTTTAGTTAGAGACTATGGTTGTGTTTATGCCTCATGTTTATTTATGATTGTGTTGGCTATGTATATGATGTTATACATGTATGTTGAGGCATGGTATTGTTGCATTGTTATATGCATATGGAATGTGCATGATGTTGATCATGGTGAGTACGTGCTAAGCACGGAATTGGATATGTAATGAGGTTGTGGATTGTGGATAATATTGGCACTAGTATGCTTGGGTACAAATGATCGATCATTAGGATGTTAGTGTGCATACATGAGTCAAATACGCGCGTGGTCTTGATGATGGTAGTCATCAAGATGGAGTGCGGGTTCGCCCGAAAATTCTTCTTATTTATATGATAGTCGGTGATGAGTGTAATCTCATTAGCGGGGTGTGAGGATGAATGGAATCCCCTCCGCGTGAACGGTGATGAGTGTAATCCCACCGTGAGGTAAAGTTGTTGTTGGATGTGAGTTCCAACGTGTTATCCGTGTATTCGAGTCATAGCTAGGTGCCAATATGTGATGGTATGTGTACCAATATGATATGAAATGTGATTCTTATGTGGATGGATATATGTGTTTACATATGATGTGGATTTGAGCTTGTTGAGCATGGCATAATATTGATTATATGTTCATGCATCATTGACATTTTGGGCTCATGTGGATCGAAGGTAAGAACATGCATTTACCTTGTTGTGCTCGTGCTTGGACCCTGCATTGTTGAGGTTGGTTTTTAATGAGCTTACCCTCACTAAGCTTTACGCTTACGCTCTCTTTTGTTCGACAATGCAGATCCGTAGTTCGTGGGTTGCTAGTGCAAGAAGGGGGCCTCCAAGTGTGTGCTTTGTGGTGCTAGCTTAGCTATCAAGTATGGGTATTTTAGTTATGATGTATTTTAGTTATATGTATCCTTTTATATGTTTTGTTCGTTTGGCTTTGGATGCCATGTTGCTTGTAAACCATGCCTATTATGCTACCTTAATTGCCTAAGTGTATGACCTTGTGTTAGCATGAATCTTGAATGCTTAAGTCTATGACTTGTATGATCCTTGAATGGATGTTCTATCATGTATCCTTGTGTGTTTTGAGTATGTTGCTATAGGGTGCATGCCTCTAGAATGTATTTGTATGATACATATGATTATTTGAGTCGTTTAGGGCGTTTGTGATCGTTTAGAGATGCTTCAAACTGGTTTTGGGAATTTGCAGGTTGCAGGTGTTTCGAAACGAGTTGAGTCGTTTCGAAATGGGTGTGGTTTCAGGGTCCCCATATCGGAACACATTTCGGTACGGTTTGGCCACTGTGAGCCCCTGTTTCGAAACAGGTTTCAAAACACTTTGGCCACTGTAATTGCCTGTTTCGAAACGGGTATCGAAACGCCTAGGCAAAATGTGACCCTGTTCCGAAACGGGGAGGAAGCGTTTCGGTACGGGTGTCTGACTTTTTAAATTGGAGCCCGTGTTTTGAAACGGGTAACGTCTGTTTCGAAACACATGCCGAAAAATGGACTGTTTGATATCTCTAATGGGTCCCAAGGTTGGGCTTAGGCCTTATTTGCTGTTAGGCTTCTCGTGAGCCTTGTTTCCGCTGTCTTTTCACACATAGGTTAAATCAAAGCATCTAGATAAGATAATATTAAATGAAAAAGTTTTCTTGGGTCGGTAACCGAAGTGAAGCCTTAACGGGTTTCGCCTCGGTTATCCCCGTGTAGCCCACGCGAATCAGTCGGACGCCCGGACCGGGACGAAGGGGGTTACATACACCAAACCACCAGGCCAACTTTAAAAGTTGATATAATTCTAACGAAAATAATATATAAATAATATTGCAGTTGAACTTAATTTCATTTATCTCATAATATAATTTTATAATATTTATAATATAATTTTATAAATAAATATTATTTATAATTTATATTACAAAACTAAAATATTATTTATAATACATACAACTAAACCTTAAACCCCAAATCCTAAATCATACATGTAACTAACTAAACTACAAGCCCTAAATATATAATTAAATCTAAAATCTCAAACATCAAACACTAAATATATAACTAAATTCTAAATCCCCAAACCCCAAATATTATTTATAATTTATATTACAAATTTATTATAAATAATATTTTAATTTTAGGGTTTATGATTTATGATTTAGTTGAATATTTAGGGCTTGGGTTTGTGATTTCATATTTAATTATATATATTTAGGGTTTAGAGTTTGTAGTTTAGTTGGTTGCATGTATAATTTAGGGTTTGTAGATTTAAAATTTAGGATTTAGTTATGTATATTTAGGGTTTGGGATTTCAAATTTAATTATATATTTAGGGTTTGTAGTTTAGTAAATTATATGTATGATTTAGGGTTTAGGTTTTAGTTGTATATATTATAAATAATATTTTAATTTTGTAATATAAATTATAAATAATTTTTTATTTATAAAATTAATATATTTATAAAATTATATTATAAAATTATATCGTGAGATAAATAAAATTTAATTCAACTGCAATATTATTTATATACTATTTTCGTTAAAATTATATTTAGTCTTTAAGCTGGCCTAGTTGTTTAGTGTAAACTTTTCATTCTTAAGATTTTTGGTTCAAGCTTACCCAAATGTAGTGTTTTCTTAACTTTTTTCTAACAAAACAATGTCATTTTGGCCTATCTTGGGTATCAAAACAACTATACCAAAACGATACTGTTTTGCATATAACAGTCCTTTATAATTTAATGGTTGAGTGACATTTCGTGTAATTTAGGATAGTTCAATGGTATAATTGTTTCAATTTTAGTTCAGTAGTATGTTTAATACAAAAATTAAAATTTAGTAGAATTTCGTATATTTTATCCTTTTTAATATTTGAGCATTATTTCAAAAGCCACATATAAAGACTGAATCAACCGCAAAATCAAGCACAAGGAACAATGGAATTTAAAAGAACATGAATAAACATATTAACAGGCCTACACTGCCCTTTACGAATCAAAATCACAAGAAAACAAAAGAAAAAAAATCGAGTTTCCAGACCTTTATTGAATGTTGAGATAGCGCAAGGAAAAATCAAAAGAAAAGTCTCAGGTTTTCACCGTTTTCTCAGCAAGCAAACAAACAGAATTCGATGCGAATAAACACAGAAAAAAAAACTAACCGAAGAAAACCGAATATAAATCGATGTGACGGCCGCCCTTTCAATTGCAAAACATGAGAAATTCGAGAGAATAAAATAAGAAATGCTAGAAAACTTCTCTGTTTCTCTTCCTTTCTTTCTTTGTTATTGCGATTGATCCCTCCTTTTCTTTGTCCGAAACTGAAAATAGCAATTTACTTGTCTTTTCTTTATTTTAATTTTTTTAATTCGAGGAGTGAAAACTTCAGAGAGTGACACGTGTACTCGATTTGGATCTAACCGCTGCCACGTCTTGTTGACAGAGTACATGAACTCGATTTGGATCAGCCGTTGGATCTATCATTTGTGCACCCCACTTACATATTTGGTTTAGGAAAATTTGTTAGATGAACTCGGGTCACCGCGTCATTCGTTGTCTCAGCCAATAAAAGTCATCTATGTCATTTTTGCTTAAGGTGAATCTTCAACTCTTTCCTAAATGTAAAAAACAAATGGGTAGTTATTTGGAATTTTTTCACATGGATGAACCTTATTTGTTGAGACCATGAATGACGTGGTAAGCTGAATCCATTTAATAATGTCTCGTGGTTTAGGGGATTTATTGCCAAGTCAACATCCATGATACAAACTGGTTGTGTAATGGCCGAATTTGTAGTTGTGATTGCCCGATCGTGATTCGAGTACGAACTTGAATGGTTAGCAAATAAATTGAAAAATGGCGTTCAAGAAAGAACCGAATAGTAATAAAGAGGTAATGAGATGACAATTGTATTGCGGTGTTAGGAATTAAGAGGGTGTGAATATGAAAACTAAAAGAATAGATGAAAATGTAGATGTAAAGTTCGAGAAAATGATCGGATGATTAAAATAGGATGAATGTTTAGTGGTAATGGAAGAAAAGGGTGTAGATATGTTTGGTAAGGAACAAGGAAGAACCAACACTAGAATGTGAAGACCCAATCCTTACTAGTTCTTAACCGAGTTTGTGAAAGTGTATGCATTGTGACCCACTAGTTATAAGAACTAGAAACCAACAATATAACAAGATGAATGGAATGAATTGCCACAAGAATGAATTTGTAAGTCGATAAAATTCTTGTAGAACAAGAAAAGAGAGCATTCTCAAAGTTTTATATATGATCAAAGTTGTGTTTACAATGGGAATGGGTTCCTATTTATAGGTGTAAAGCTTCAAAATATTGAATAGGCTAGACAAAGTTTAAAGTCACATAATTAAGGTGTTAAAGGCCTATGAAAGTTTCGGTTATCCCTTCTCATATTGATAGCCACAAAACTTGGTGTAGAATGAGGATGAATGTGGACATTTTTGGGATGAATATAGACATATATATCGTCCACATGGAAGAAACCCTTGAACTGTCGAGCTTGGTGAGTATCATTCATTTTCCTTTAAAAGATGATAATGAAGCTTTAATTGTGTGTCTTCCTTGAGCCCAAAACCAATTAGCTTTAAAGGGATGTTAAAGTTGCTCTTTAAGTGGTGTTTAAATGGCACTTGAATGCCTTGCATCCTTGCTGAAATCGATCAACTTTCAAGTGATGTGAAGGTTCCCTCGAATGCCTTGAAACCAATCAACCTTCTTTATGTGATAGAAAAGGCTCTCTTGAATGCTTTGCCATCCTTGAAGAATATGATCAACCGTTTGGTCCAAGCTTAATTTCTTAACTGAAAAATACATTAACAATCCATTAGAAAAACAACTTGTTTATTAAGATGAAAGTAAATGTTGAACATGTTTAAATGAACTAGTTAATTAATGGAACCAGTTAAAATGAATGAACTAGTTTAATTAATTGAACTATTAATGAACTAGCACACTAACTAAACTCACACGCATAAGTGAACTATTGCTTAAATGATCTACCATGCTTAATTGAACTATTAATGAACTATCATGCTTGATTGAACTAAAAAAGCTTTAAACGAAACGACATTCTTATTTTTTCATATGCAAATGCTGAAATTAAAATTAAAACTTAAGTAAAACTCATGCAAACTCATGCACGAGTATGAGGCTGCATTGCTTCAACAAAGTTTGCGTTTCATCCTTCAAATTCCAGCCTTGACTAAACAAGTTTTCCATGGTTTCTTGGAACTTCTTAACCCTAGCACGAGTCATAGGTCCACTAAGAAATTCCTCCGAGTCCTTGTTGGTTGTGATCACATGAATACCTCCCCCTTGAAAGCGATTTGTCCCCAAATCGTCATCTACATCAAAAGAAGATAAGTCAGCCACATTGAAAGTTGCACTGACATTATACTTGTTGTCACTAGATTTTCACCCCAATATTAAATAATCTGAAAAATAAATAAAAAAGAGAAATCCTTTTTTTAAATTTAATAAAAGACCCTTTTCTAAAATAAAAAAACAACAAAAACCCATTTTTGAAGCCCATTTTAAAAGGAAAAAAAACAAAGCCCACCTTGTAGAACTAATGTTTTGATATAATAATTGAAAAATGTTTTGGACAAAGTTAAAAAGAACTCAAAACAATTTCTAAAGTCCAAACAACTTGAAACTATGTTTATGGGATATTTTAAAAGGTTTTTATATGTTTACAGCTAGATCCAACAAAACCATCCATGCGTTTCGAAACGCCTTTAGGTGTTTCGATACGGGTCCTTACAGTGGCAAAACGTTTCAAAACGTGTTTCAAAACAGGCTTCAATCTGGGTGAGATTTTTGCATAGCGTTTCGATACGGCCTTTGCCGTTTCAATATGCCTATGTGGCATTAACCTCAACGGTCATAAACCCCCAACGGCTATTTCCCAACTACCTTTTAAATGCAGAGCGTTTCGATACGGGCGTTTCAATACAGCCAAGGGCGTTTCGATACGGGGGCTACATCAGACTGCAACGACTCTTTCTATTTCAAGAGTGTTTCGAAACGGGTTCGAGCGTTTCGAAATAGGGAGCTGCAGAACTGCATTTATGGTGGGAAATTAAGTCTCCAACGGCTCCAATTCAACCCCAACGGCTAGTAATGGCTACAAACTCAAAGATGAGTATAAAAGGGACCTCCAAGCATCTAGTAATGGTTAATGCTTCAATTGTAATACAACATATGATAAAAAATGTGTCTTAGTGCTTAAGTGTCAATTCTTTGTATAGACAAACACTAGTGAGCCAAAATTGTTAGATTTGCTCAAGTGTTTTAGGATTGGGTGAGAGCTTAATTGTGCAAACAAATACCTATTAGAGGGATTTGAGTTTGCTCATCTTTATCTCTTTGTAAAGAGGGTTTGATCAAGGATTTGGGTAGAAAGCTTGATAGGTTTGTAAGGGTTTCCTCCTAAGCCTAGAAAAGGGGACGAATCAATAGTGGATTGATTTGAAATCCTTAGTGGGAAGCTAAGGTAGTGGATGTAGACCTTGATTAGAAGGTTGAACCACTATAAATCATCTTTTCTTTATCAATTTTAGCTTCCACACCTCTTACACCCAAACTTCCACTTCTCCACCACTTGGCGAGCAAGAACGGTTGAAGGAATCGAGCACCACAAATCCCAACAATTGGTATCAGAGCTTGGCTCAATTGAAGAGGATTAATATCCTATTGAGAAGATCCGGCAAGCTCGATCATCATTTCAAACAACCGGCTCTATGGCGCAATCCATCGACAAACCGCCCTTCTTTGACGGAACACACTATGCCCATTGGAAGACAATGATGAAGTTCTTCATAAAGTCAAAGGACTACAAGCTTTGGGACATAGTAGAAGATGGTCCGTTCGTGCCTCAACGAAGCAAAGCGAAATGGAGTGCCGAAGACCGCAAGAAGATGGAGCTTAATTGCAAAGCCTTGCACATCCTTTTTTGTGCATTTGGCCCAAACATCTATGAGAAGATGTCTTCTTGTGAGAGCGCCAAGAAGGTATGAGACAAGCTTGAAGTCACATACGAAGGGACAAACGAAGTAAAGGAGACCAAGATCGGGCTCCTCAACCTAGCGTATGAAAACTTCAAGATGGATCCGGAAGAGGACTTCGAGAAGATGTTCGATTGGTTCTCCACAATCACCAATGGAATCAAAGGTTTTGGAGAAGCCATCCCGGAAGAAAAGCTTGTCCAAAAGCTCATCTACTCCCTTCCCGAGTCATGAGACTCAAAGAGGACCGCCATCATCGAAGCCAAGAATTTGAAGACCTTGAAGCTTGATGAACTCATGCGGTCACTTCTCACTCACCAAATTATGAAGAAAAACAAAGAAGATGAGAAGAAGAGGGAATAAATTAGAGCTATGGGGGAGAAGAAGCTCAAAGGGCTTCACATCAACACAAATGCCATTGCTCTCAAATCCTCCACATGCCATCATGTAGATTCAAGTGAGGAGGAGGATGAAGAAGAAGAGATAGTTCTTCTCTTCAAGAAGTGTGCCCCTTACATGAAGAAAGCCTTGAAAGAGCTTGAACGAGAATCCATGAAAAAGAAGAGGGCAAGCACTTCAAGCCATAAGAAGAAGGCATGTGTGGCTACTTGGAGTGTTGAGGACTCCACCGACGATGAACAAGCCAACATTTGCCTTATGGCCAGCGAAGAAGATTCAAGGGTAACTTCTAATTCATCTACTTCATGTTCATATTCTTTTGATGAATTACAAGATGCCTACGACGATTTGGTTTTAGAATTAAAAAATCACATTTTGAAAAACAAGAAAGTGATTTCAAATTTGAAAATTCAAAATGATTTGATTTCTAAAACCAAACTTGAACTTGAAGCAAAACTCGAAGAGTTTGAACAAAAATGTTTTGATTTACAAAATTTGCTTCATAAAGTTCAAAAAGAAAAATATTTGATTTCCAAAGAGCTTGAAAAGAAAAATAATTTTGGAAAATCAAACTTTTATGTAAGACAATCTAGTGCCCCTAGATTTGTAAATGGTAAATGTTTTAGAAGTATTTGGGCCCCAAAAGGACTAAGTACTTCAACTAAAAAGGATGAAATTGAAAAATGGATTCCTAAGGGGAATAAGTTTTGTGCTACTAATGTCTATGGATCCAAAGCAATTTGGATACAAAAAATTACTTGATTGTCTTTTGCTAGGTGTGATGGAGAGTGATCAACAAGTCAAACATTGAGGGGGAGCTCCATGCACACAAGGAAGAACACTTGAAGAAGGAAGGCTTCACATCCTCTCTTGGGTTCAAGTGTGGTAAAATCTAGTTGTTTTATTTGTTTTATTTGATTTATTTTTTTGTTTCAACTAGATTATGACATATGTTGGACTAACATTTTTGATGATGCTTTGAGTAAGGGGGAGCCATTTTAAAACCAAAATTCTCATTTTTATAATCTTTTTAAATCTCCTAAGTTATTTTTGAACTTAATGTTTTTTGAATTCTTTTTGATATAACAAAAAGGGGGAGAGTTTGGTTTGAAAAATGTATTTTTAAATGAATAAGGGGGAGCTTTACCTACTTTTCAATTTTTCATCTCTTATTCACATTTTTAAATTTAAAGTGGGAGAATCCAAAACAATTTTCAAGTTGGTTTTATTATATCAAAAAGGGGGAGATTGTAGAACTAATGTTTTGATATAATAATTGAAAAATGTTTTGGACAAAGTTAAAAAGAATCCAAAACAATTTCTAATGTTCAAACAACTTGAAACTATGTTTATGGGATATTGTAAAAGGTTTTTATATGTTTTCAAAGCTAGATTCAACAAAACCATCCAGGCGTTTTGAAACGCATTTAGGTGTTTCGATACGGGTCCTTACAGTGGCAAAACGTTTCGAAACGTGTTTCGAAACAAGCTTCAATCTGGGTGAGATTTTTGCATAGCGTTTCGATACGGCCTTTGCCGTTTCGATACGCCTATATGGCATTGACCTCAACGGTCATAAACCCCCAACGGCTATTTCCCAACTACCTTTTAAATGTAAAGCGTTCCGATACAGGGACACGCGTTTCGGTAGGGGCATTTCGATACGGCCAAGGGTGTTTCGATACGGGGGTTGCATCAGACTGCAACGGCTCTTTCTATTTCAAGAGTGTTTCGAAACGGGTTCGAACGTTTCGAAACAGGGAGATGCAAAACTGCATTTATGGTGGGAAATTAAGTCTCCAACGGCTCTAATTCAACCCCAACGGCTAGTAACAGCTACAAACTCAAAGAGGAGTATAAAAGGGACCTCCAAGCATCTTGTAATGGTTAATGCTTCAATTGTAATACAACATATGATCAAAAATGTGTCTTAGTGCTTAAGTGTCAATTTTTTTTGTATACACAAACACTAGTGAGCCAAAATTGTTAGAGTTGCTCAAGTGTTTTAGGATTGGGTGAGAGCTTAATTGTGAAAACAAATACCTATTAGAGGGATTTGAGTTTGTTCATCTTTATCTCTTTGTAAAGAGGGTTTGATCAAGGCTTTGGGTAGAAAGCTTGATCATTTTGTAAGGGTTTCCTCTTAAGCCTAAAAAAGGGGACGAATCAATAGTGGATTGATTGGAAATCCTTAGTGGGAAGCTAAGGTAGTGGATGTAGACATTGGTTAGAAGGTTGAACCACTATAAATCATATTGTCTTTATCAATTTTAGCTTCCACACCTCTTACACCCAAAATTCCACTTCTCCACCACTTGGCGAGCAAGAACGGTTGAAGGAATCGAGCACCACAAATCCCAACACAGCTTGAAATACAAGCCCATCTTTTAAAAAAGAGAAAAAGAGGAAAAGAGAAAAAGTGATAATAATTAAAATAAATAATAATGGTTGGAATAAATGTAGGGAAAAAAGAAATAAAATGAAAACCAAAAAATAATAAATGTAATAAAAGCAGCAAAGAAAATTGTAAAAAAATAGCAAAAAGGAGAAAAAAAGAAAAAAAGGAAAAGGGGGAACTAGCGCGCGTCACGCGCCAACGTGTGAGCCGCACGCGCGCGGGCTGGTTCCCAGAAAACCCTCCCGTCAAATGATGCTGGTGGCCGTCCGGCGTCTACCGTTACCAACGACACCAACGCCGCTAGTCGCCGCCGCCTGTGGTCCCTGGAATCTGCAAAAAACCGAGACAAATGGTCAAACCCTAGGCTCGAACCAAGGGGAAAATTCATCTTCAAATCTTAACCAAATCGGATAGAGTTTGAGAGGTTTTGCCGAGAATCAAGTTTCTTGTCTGATTTTGGCTTCAATTCGGGGATTGAAATTCGAATTTGGCTTGAATTTGAAGCTAAAATTCAAGTATAAATACCCCAAACCTCATTTGTTCATCACACCCAGTTTCAAGAGAAAATACACTTGTAAAAGCAAAAAAGGCTTAGAAAAATTCCGAGAAATTCTCTAAAAATTCTCAAGAGTTGATGGAAATTTTGGAGTTGAAGTTCGAGTTTCAAGGCAATTTTCCGGAGGCAATTGGGAGCGTTTCGAGAAGTTCACATTCGAGTTCTTCGTTCGTCATTTCGGTAAAATTTCTATCTTTCCTTTTAATTTTTATTTAGTAATTTTCATGCTTGTTCTTGGTTGAATTTTTGTGTTTGTGTTTGTGTTTTTTTGTGGATTTTAGGTTGTGTTCTTGAAGTCGGAAAATCGTTTCGCGATTCCGGTAATGTTTTCGTTTTAAATTTTCGTTTAAATTTTGGTTTGATCTTTTAAAAATTGCATGCTTTAAAAAATGTTGTTAGGAGTGTTTTGATCTTTAGAAATGTTGGAATGAATTTTTAGAAGTGTTTGATATTAAAATACAAGAATAAAATGGAGTTAATGTGGTTTTATTAAAAACTTAAAGTTAGGTATTTAATTAGGAAAAAATAATAATGCATGGGTGAAAATAATAAAGGGGCTTGAATTTTAAAAAATAATAAAATAGTTTATCTTGAAACTTAGTTTTTTTATATAATAAAGTAGTTAAGTGATTAAAAAAAAGAAAAGTAAATGAACATGTTTTTTTATTTAGAAAAAAAATAAGTAATAAGTTTTTCAAGAAAAGAAAAATAAAAAGGTTTTAAACAAAAGTTTATGGTTGTAGGAAGAAATAAAATTTTGAAATAGCTTAAAGAAAAATCTTTTCAAAACAAAATAAGGTTTATTTTAAAAAGTCATATTTTAAAGAAAAGTTTTTAAAAAATGAAAAAAAAGTTTTTAAAGAGAAATTCTTTTTGAAATGAAAAAATATAAAAAAAAAGTGTAACACCCCCTTCCCAGTCTAGTAGAGAACCGCGTCGAAGAGTGTTACCGGAGAACGATGCGACACATAGTGTTATAAATTTTGACTTAATCACAGGAAAATCAATAGAAAACGTACAATGTATGACCAACGCACCTATTAGTCCAATATTATCAAATAGGAAACACAATTATCAATCTAGGGCCGTTTTACAACTATAGCAAGTATTAAGGACTAATTTGTAAACTTTAGCAAATTTGAGGTCCTTCAATGTAAAAACTCTACCAAGACGAAATTCATTACTTAAGGGTTATGCCTAACAAATTTCATTCAATTCGGAGAACAATAGCACCATCAATTAGACTTTACAAGATTCAGTGACTAGACTGTAACATTTTCAAGTTGTTCAATGAGGCTTAACAAACTTACCGAACCCCGTTTCGAAACACCCTAAGCTGTTTCGGAATGGGTGTACAAGATTCAACCTTGTTGACCCAACACCTTAGACCGTTTCGATACATGCTTGACCCGTATCTGAACGGATTAACCATTGTTGACTTTGACTTTGACCGTTCTGAAACTTGTATCGAAACAAGGGTCTCCAGAGGCAAAATGTTCCGAAACGGCCTCACTTCGTTCCGGAATGCCTTTATTCTTAGGTTCAAATATGGGTACCCGTATCGAAACGACATCACCCGTTTCGATACAGACAGGCCTGTAATGACAGATTTTAGCTGGTTTTTATTCAATTTACCCTATCATATGATGTCCAAATGGAATGAGACTTGATACGCAACATTCCAATGATATAAACTACTAGCATGCCAATTTTCATGGCTATATGAATACGTTTACCTTGTTTTTATCTTTTTAGCAAAGCATGCATTTTTAAGGATATATCAAAAGGACCAAAAGGGCCATTGAGGGCCAATGACCATATTACAAAATAGGCAAGGCACCAATACAACAAAACGAGCATATTTAACTAGTTTAACTACTTTGCCCCCTTCCTAGGAGTTCAAGGTCATAATTACATTACTTGTAGCTTAGTAGTGACTTGTCCTTGCGGCTGTCCGATCTTCCAACGAACAAACTCTTTAACCTGAAAATGCAGGACAAGAGTCACGTTAGGCACACTTTGCCTAGTGAGGTAGTCACAAATAACATAAATAATGGAAATAACATAACTACAATGATACTTATTCTCATGCTATCATTATCAATTCCATATAACAATGCATAAGATACTAAACATGTTCTCTTTTCATTCATAATCCTTGGATTGAATCAAGATCGTGGATACCCGAATTCCTACGCCTCGCCAAAACAATGAATGGTCTAATTCCTACGCCTCGCCAATATGACCAATATCAATACACATCCCTCCGCCTCGCCAAATCAATGTAGGCCGTAGCCTTAGGACCGTAGTCCTCCCGTACTCTGAGCTCATGAATTCCTTGGCATGCCAATTGTATCCCGAGTCTATTCCAATCAAAGGTCACAATGTACATATTCTTTCCAATGATCAATGATATACCAATGTTCAATAAATTCAATGTAGCCAATGATCAATATATGTGTCTCATGAATTGGTGTCAATATCAATGTCCGATGATGTAACCCCCTTAGCCCGGCCTAGGCGCTTGACCCGGACTACGAAGATTACACGGGGAAAACCAAAGTCAACCTGAAAGTCAACCTTGATTAATGACCTTTTTATTTTAATCTTGTCTAAATACATATTTAACCTAAGTGAGTTCTCACGAAACATGAATGAGAAAGGCACAGCGATCGGATATCATTTAGGGACTCAATTGCACCTTACACAAGATTAGAGACCAAATTGTAATTTTTGTAAATTAGAGGGACTTTGTTGATTTTAGGATTACCAATATGAAATTAATCATGTTACATGCTTCTCTACTAAACTTCAGCTTAAAAGGACATCTCAAGCTCAATCAATTGAAATCACAACATTTAGGACTAAAATGTAAAGCATGCAGACTCAAAACAATTCAAATCTGTGACCAACGGTCACCCATTCCGGAAAACCTACCCACCGTACCGAAACGCTGTGTCGAAAAGGTGTTGACCGTTTCGGTACGTAGGTATGTTCCGAGACCAGTTTTAAAACATGGCATTCCAGTAGCCAAACTGTTTCGAAACAGCCCCATACGTTCCGAAACATCAAGACCATTTCAGGCCCCGTTTCGAAACACTATAGGGTGTTTCGATACACCCTGCCCAGAAACAGCAGCAAATGCTGGTTTTTCATTCATAAACACACTCAAACGTGCCTCAAAGACTCCCAAATCATACCAACAAACCATCATACATATAAGGAACATATTTAGGACATCCTAACACGAACATAGCATCAAACACAAATTCACATAGTCTAGAGGCATGCTTCCTAGTCGCAAACCAATAAAAGCAATCCAACCTCAAGCAAAACAATTAAGGCCATTTACAACTCAAACAAAAGAACACAAACATGCCACAACCTTAGGGAGTTCAAACATATCTCCCAAATACAATCCTTGGTTTCCCATTGCCATTATATCAAAACTAAAGTGTGTGAAAACTTCACCATACATGAGCTTGAACCTCATTGGATGATCTTAACTTCTTTGATGCCCGAAAACACCTCAATTATCTGCGTTATTGGTAAAAGAGAGAGCGTAAGCACAAATGCTTAGTGAGGCATGCTCTAAAGAAAACCAACACAATATTGCATATCTTGAAAACACTTTCTCAAAAGATTTTGAACAACATGCTCATTCTATCTCATGCTTGGAAACCATTCAAAGCAACTTCTCATTGAAAACACATGTACCTTCATTCTATCTCATGCATTTAAACCAATGCAAAACTCATGGCAAGGACATACTCATGCTTGTACTCTAAAGCATTTCATAAACAAATCACATATGCATTTCTCATAGCATAAACCATTTCATCAAAGGTACATGTGAATCAAAACCATTACATATTTTATATTGGGATTTCACATCTCATTATTACTCGGATATGCGGACACCTCACTAGGCACTTCCGGTGGTATCTCTCATCACCGTACTCACTCGTCTAGCAACATAGTTTCCGGTGGAATCTCACATCACCGTACTCACATGGCGGAATCTCTCATCGCCACAAAGCATGGGTATTTCACCAAGTCCTACCCGATGGAATGCCCATCATCGATTCTCTCCTTTTGGCTTAACCAAAGAGCACGTACGAATTTTTAGTTTATAGTGCACTCTCATCCTATTGATCGATCAATTATATTCGGTAAGTATCTCAACATCTATGCCAATATATTATGTTAAAACATCAACTCACCTACTGTTTTTCATGCAACAATTCTCACACATTCCCATCTCATTCAAAACTATAACATTTGCTATGCTTGAACATAAAAGCTCAAATCTCAACTATGCAACATGTTACTTCATGAAATCATTTCAAGCATCATCTCATGCTATAAAATATGCATAAAAACAGTAGGAATTTATCAATCTAAAACCATGAGCATGTAAAAGCATTTTATAGGCAATTCACCACATTCAAGAGAGCAATCTAGCCAATACTTACTTCCAAACTTAGGAAGGTGTTTCAAACCTTTCCTAAATCCCCAAACCTTGATTCTTTGTCCCTCAAGGACTTCTAAAACCATACGCACTCACCGATTACGTTTCGCTTGCTCACCGAAACGGTATCTAAGCTTCCAGATCAACTCCAAAGGTGTCCGAAGATGTCTCCCCTGTTTTAAACACATAAGAGAAGAGGATTAATGCATCATCATGCATTGAAATCATCAGCCACACACCTAATCTCGCTGCTCTACTCAAAACCACATTTCGGCTACCAAACACTACCGAAATCACCTCTAAACTCTTCCAAAACAAAACCCAGCCAAGATCCATCACTTCTAATCATTTCTAAACATCAATTAACATCAAAAACCAACACAACCACGTCCTTAAACCTCCAGCTATGACAGAACACCTAAATCACCCAAAAAACCATCATTTTAACAAGCAAAACTTAGGAAAACAAACCTATTCGGGATTTGATTGAGAAAACCTCATTTGTAACATCTATTAACATCCAAAATACATTAGAAAACCATCTCAAAACAGATCTCAATCATTCACCACGAAAATCTTCAAGATCTCTTCCAAAATCTTGAGTTTTAAGACAATTTATTGTTTCTAACATTAAAACCACTTAAAAATTATTAACAAAGGATTGATAACTTGGGAATTTCAGTAAAGAACTGATCATTAGAGGAGAAGGACAAAGCTTACCTCTAATGGATGATTTCTCCTTGATTTGGGAAAGTTTTCTTGAAAATTCAATGTAGAAATCAAGTGGATTTGATGAGGAATTGATCAAGAATCAAGGAGTGATTGAAATCTCATCAAATGAAGTGAAAATCCAAGTAAATTTGCTGGAGATAAAGTGTTTGGTTGAAAGGAATTTGAGAGAAAATAAAATGAGAGAAAATTTGTGAAAAGTAGTTATGAAAAGTCAAAGGTGGTTTTCTAATTTAATCACCCTTCATTTTCTTTTAATTAAAACATTAATTAAATCACCCAAATTAAGGAAAAAAATGATGAAAACATTTTGGTAAAATTAGCTCCTTAAAGATTCAAAGTTTCAATCCTTTACAAAACAGTCACTACCTAACTTTGCAAAAACTGCGATTTGGTCACTACCCCAAAATGTAGTATTTCCAAACCTTATTTTGTAAAATTGATTCCACCATTATCTTTTATATATTAAATGAGGATTTTTGGATATTTTTCTATATTTTTAAAGTATCCCGAATTAGGTGTTCCCTAAAACTCCCTTTTACATTCGAACCGTTTTCCAGACCGATCCGGTTTAGACTCTAAACATCTAGGCCCAAATTTGGGGTGTTAAAACTCTCCCCCTCTTAAGAAATTTCATCCTTGAAATTTACCTGGAGGAAAAAGATAAGGAAACTGCTTCCGTCCAATCATACTTAACATCTTTTTTCAATAACTTCGTTAAAGGAGCAACAATCTTAGAAAATCCATCCACAAACCTTCGGTAGTATCCTGCCAACCCAAGGAAACTACGAACTTCATGAACAGACTTAGGAGGCTTCCAATTCATCACCGCCTCAACCTTCTGGGGATCAACTCGTATCCCTTCAGCCGAAACCACATGACCAAGGAAAACAACTTCCTTTAGCCAGAACTCACACTTGCTCAGCTTAGCATAAAGCTGATTTTCCAACAGCGCTTGCAAGACAATTCTCAAATGACCTTCACGCTCCTCCTCAGTACGAGAGTACACAAGGATATCGTCGATGAACACCACAACGAACTAGTCCAAAAATTCATGGAATACTTTATTCATCATGTCCATGAAAGCAGTAGAAGCATTCGTCAAACCAAACGACATTACAAGGAACTCATAATGCCCATATCTCGTTCTAAAGGCTGTTTTCGGCACATCCACATCTTTCACCTTTAACTGATAGTACCCTGACCTCAAGTCAATCTTTGAAAACACAGCCGCTCCCCAAAATTGATCAAAAAGGTCATCAATCCTCGGCAAAGGATACCTGTTTTTTAAGGTCAACTTGTTCAGCTGACGATAATCGATGCACATTCTCATCGTGCCATCTTTCTTCTTCACAAACAAGACCAGTGCACCCCAAGGTGACACACTAGGCCGAATGAAGCCACGGTCAAGCAACTCCTGAAGTTGCGTCTTCAACTCCTTCAGCTCTTTGGGTGCCATACGATAGGGAGCAATGGACACTAGAGTTGTGTTCTCATACAGCTCAATCCCAAACTCTACCTCTCGACTAGGCGGCAATCCAGGTAATTCCTCCGGAAACACTCCAAGGAACTCACACACAGTTCTTATATCCTGAACGCGCACCTTCTTTGAACTAGGATTCATAACAAAGGCTAGATAAGCCTCGCAACCTTGCCGCAACATCCGACATGCTTCCAATGTAGACACCACATTGGCAAGAAACTTCACATTCTCGCCCACTACTACCACTTCATAATCATCCGTAAGTTTCAACGAAACTTGCTTGCTTTCGAAATCCACCACAGCTCTATGCTCAACAAGCCAATTCATGCCAAGGATTACATCAAAGCCATAGAATGGCAATTCCATGAGATCAATAAGAAAAACATGGTTTTGCACCATCAAGGGACATCTCCTATACAACTTCCTTATTACAACCGTCTCACCAAAGGAACTAGTCACACGCATACCAACATCCAAAGACTCAACAGGTAAACCAAGCATTTGAGCATGTTCACGCAATATGTACGAGTGTGTAGATCCAGAATCAATCAAAGAAAGTAATGAAAAGGATTGCAAAGTAAAGGTACTTGCGATCACATCCGTATCATTCCTTCCCTCACGATGGGCGTACACTCGAGCTTGACCGCCACCCTCAGGTTGAACGGCCACAACATGTGCTACGTTCCTGCCACCATCATCACTACGCTGAAAATCCATCGGCCGCGTCCACGACCTCTCTGTGGCTCAGCTGCCCTCACCGAAGCCTGTCCCTCTCTCAGCGGCTGAGGACAATCTTTCTTCAAATGCCCTCGGTTCCCACAGTTCCAGCATGTCCCAAGGTTACACCAACACTCACCACCATGCCTTCTACCACAACGGGTACATTCAGGAGTCCTCAGAACAACATTTGGTCCTTGCTGACCTCTACCAGGGTTACCACCCCCACGCATTGTATCATAATGCGGCTTCCTATCCTTATACCTCTAGTTGCAATCTCTACCATAATCGCGTTCAGCCGCTCGCTTTCCCGAGCTAGAGCCACCAGCTCGACTTGCCAAACCAAGATTCGACTCAATGTCCTTGGCTCTAGTGACCAAGACATTGAAATAAGTGTAATCAGTCGCAAGCATATAGGTCTTGACATCCGCTACCAGCCCATAACGGAATCGTTCGCACCTCTCCCGCTCACTAGGGATTAGCTCAGGCGCATACTGACTGAGGCGAACAAACTGAATTTCATATTCAGCTACTGACATGTTGCCTTGCACGACAGACATAAACTCTCTTTTCTTTTCATCGAGGTAACGTACTCCCAGGTACTTCCGCTTGAACGCACTCAAGAAGAACGTCCAAGTCACCTCATCATCCTCCATCCTAGACATAGTAGTCGTCCACCACGTATAAGCATCACCATGCAGCAGTGACACAATACAACCCAGCTTCTGCACATTGTTACAATTTAACTGACCCAAAATCCTCTTGGTACTCTCCAACCAAGACTCAGATCCTTCCAGAGATAAGCCCCTGAACTCAGCCCCTCCTAGACTGCGCAGACGCTCCAAAGGCAACCTCACATTAGCATCATCCTGATGCGCAGCTCCATGAGCTCCAGCTACTGCTTCATGGAAAGCTCCAGCAATAGCCTGGATCAACATGGTCATGTCAGGAGCAGCTTGCCCCTGCACACCCTCGGGTCCAGCAACCCCAGCACCAGCACCAACATTACCAGCTCCGGCACCACCACCACCGGATGGTCCACCACCAGGGGGAGGAGGAGGTAAATCTTCAGCATTCTCGGCATTCTCATTCTCAGCCATCGATCTCGTATTGATTCTCAGCTCTCTACGTGGCCCCATTATAAAGAAAACAATGCACTGACAAAAATGCAATAAACACAATTAGGCACAATAAGGTAAGTAATCCAAGTACTCAAGCTCATCTTCGAAAACAATTTTTCTCATTAGTTTTGATATGGCAATGGGATCCCCAACCACACTCCAATCACAGCATAGCATCACAAAATCATTTCAATTGAATCATACTTCACTATCCATACACCATACTTTCACCAAAAAGAATCCATCATGCTTAAACACATACAACAACCACATACCAAACCCCAATTATTCGATAACCAAGCTCTAATACCAACAAATGTAACCCCCTTAGCCCGGCCTAGACGCTTGACCCGGACTACGAAGATTACACGGGGAAAACCAAAGTCAACCCGAAAGTCAACCTTGATTAACGACCCTTTTTTATTTTAATCTTGTCTAAATACATATTTAACCTAAGTGAGTTCTCACGAAACATGAATGAGAAAGGCACAACGATCGAATATCATTTAAGGACTCAATTGCACCTTACACAAGATTAGGGACCAAATTGTAATTTTTGTAAATTAGAGGGACTTTGTTGATTTTAGGATTACCAATATGAAATTAATCATGTTACATGCTTCTCTGCCAAATTTCAGCTTTAAAGGACATCTCAAGCTCAAGCAATTGAAATCACAACATTTAGGACTAAAATGTAAAGCATGCAGACTCAAAACAATTCAAATATGTTACCAACGGTCACTCGTTCCGGAACACCTACCCACCGTACCGAAACGCTGTGTCGAAACAGTGTTGACCGTTTCGGTACGTGGGTTTGTTCCGAGACCAGTTCCGAAACATGGCATTCCAGTAGCCAAACTGTTTCGAAACAGCCCCATACGTTCCGAAACGTCAAGACCATTTTAGGCCCCCGTTTTGAAACACTATAGGGTGTTTCGATACACCCTGCCCAGAAACAGCAGCAAATACTGGTTTTTCATTCATAAACACACTCAAACGTGCCTCAAACACTCCCAAATTATACCAACAAACCATCATACATATAAGGAACATATTTAGGACATCTTAACACGAACATAGCATCAAACACAAATTCACATAGTCTAGAGGCATGCTTCCTAGTCGCAAACCAATAAAAGCAATCCAACCTCAAGCAAAACAATTAAGGCCATTTACAACTCAAACAAAACAACACAAACATGCCACAACCTTAGGGAGTTCAAACATATCTCCCAAATACAATCCTTTGTTTCCCATTGCCATTATATCAAAACTAAAGTGTGTGAAAACTTCACCATACATGAGCTTGAACCTCCTTGGATGATCTTAACTTCTTTGATGCCCGAAAACACCTCAATTATCTGCGTTATTGGTAAAAGAGAGAGAGTGTAAGCACAAATGCTTAGTGAGGCATGCTCTAAAGAAAACCAACACAATAATGCATATCTTGAAAACACTTTCTCAAAAGCTTTTGAACAACATGCTCATTCTATCTCTTGCTTGGAAACCATTCAAAGTAACTTCTCATTGAAAACACATGTACCTTCATTCTATCTCATGCATTTAAACCAATGCAAAACTCATGGCAAGGACATACTCATGCTTGTACTCTAAAGAATATCATAAACAAATCACATATGCATTTCTCATAGCATAAACCATTTCATCAAAGGTAAATGTGAATCAAAACCATTACATATTTTATATTGGCATTTCACATCTCATTATTACTCGGATATGCGGACACCTCACTAGACAATTCTGGTGGCATCTCTCATCACCGTACTCACTCGTCTAGCAACATAGTTTCCGGTGGAATCTCACATCATCGTACTCACATGGCGGAATCTCTCATCACCACAAAGCTTGGGTATTTCACCAAGTCCTACCCGATGGAATGCCCATCATCGGTTCTCTCCCTTTGGCTTAACCAAAGAGCACGTACGAATTTTTAGTTTATAGTGCACTCTCATCCTATTGATCGATCAATTATATCCGGTAAGTATCTCAACATCTATGCCAATATATTATGTTAAAACATCAACTCACCTACTGCTTTTCATGCAACAATTCTCACACATTCTCATCTCATTCAAAACGATAACATTTGCCATGCTTGAACATAGAAGCTCAAATCTCAACTATGCAACATGTTACTTCATGAAATCATTTCAAGCATCATCTCATGCTATAAAATATGCATAAAACAGTAGGAATTTATCAATCTAAAACCATGAGCATGTAAAAGCATTTTAGGGGCAATTCACCACATTCAAGAGAGCAATCTAGCCAATACTTACTTCCGGACTTAGGAAGGTGTTTCAAACCTTTCCTAAATCCCCAAACCTTGATTCTTTGTCCCTCAAGGACTTCTAAAACCATACGCACTCACCGATTACGTTTCGCTTGCTCGCCGAAACGCTATCTAAGCTTCCGGATCAACTCCAAAGGTGTCCGAAGATGTCTCCCCTGTTTTAAACACATAACAACAGAGGATTAATGCATCATCATGCATTTAAATCATCAGCCACACACCTAATCTCCATGCTCTACTCAAAAACCACATTTCAGCTACCAAACACTACCGAAATCACCTCCAAACTCTTCCAAAACCAAACCCAGCCAAGATCCATCACTTCTAATCATTTCTAAACATCAATTAACATCAAAAACCAACACAACCATGACCTTATACCTCCAGCTATGATAGAACACCAAAATCACCCCAAAAACCATCATTCTAACAAGCAAAACGTAGGAAAACAAACCTATTCGGGATTTGATTGATAAAATCTCATTTTTAACATCTATTAACATCCAAAATACATTAGAAAACCATCTCAAAACAGAGCCCAATCATTCACCACGAAAATCTTCAAGACCTTTTCCAAAATCTTGAGTTTTAAGACAATTTCTTGTTTCTAACATTAAAACCACTTAAAAATCATTAACAAAGGATTGATAACTTGGGAATTTCAGTAAAGAACTGATCATTAGAGGAGAAGAACGAAGCTTACCTCTAATGGATGATTTCTCCTTGATTTGGGCAAGTTTTCTTGAAAATTCAATGTAGAAATCAAGTGGATTTGATGAGGAATTGATCAAGAATCAAGGAGTGATTGAAATCTCATCAAATGAAGTGAAAATCCAAGTAAATTTGCTGGAGAGAAAGTGTTTGGTTGAAAGGAATTTGAGAGAAAATAAAATGAGAGAAAATTTGTGGAAGTAGTTATGAAAAGTCAAAGGTGGTTTTCTAATTTAATGACCCTTCATTTTCTTTAATTAAAACATTAATTAAATCACCCAAATTAAGGAAAAATCTGATGAAAACATTTTGGTAAAATTAGCTCCTTAAAGATTCAAAGTTTCAATCCTTTACAAAACAGTCACTACCTAACTTTGCAAAAACTACGATTTGGTCACTACCCCATAATGTAGTATTTCCAAACCTTATTTTGTAAAATTGATTCCACCATTATCTTTTATATATTAAATGAGGATTTTTGGATATTTTTCTATATTTTTAAAGTATCCCGAACTAGGTGTTCCCTAAAACTCCCTTTTAGATTCGAACCGTTTTCCAGACCGATCCGGTTCAGACTCTAAACATCTAGGCCCAAATTTGAGGTGTTACAGATGATTTCAATGCAATAATCCAATAACAATGCTTATATCGATGACAATGCACAATGACCATAATCAATGTTCGATGGTAACTTACCGACACTTACCAAAGTGTCTGATTAACCATCCAAAGCATTCACTTCAATAACAATGTTAGCGAAATAATCTAAAATAACAATTAATGATCCGGGGAGGCCTTTCGCCTAAACCCGAGACTCCGACTACACTTACCTTAACAATCCGAAGCTTCAAGGCTCTCGGATAGAAATTCCTTTGTTCCTAGCTTGCGATGGAGATGGTGATACCTCTTTCTCCACTTCTTGAGCTAGAAAATTAACATGAAACTTATTAGAGTTGATGTTTCGATATCAAAATCATCATAGGGATATCGAAATCAATATCCGACTTTAATAAAGATGACAACAAGGAGATATCCATGGATAGTCAAAACCCTAGTTGAGATTACACTCAAAATATCCATAGAATCCAATAACCGATTGAGGAATATAGCTTACCCGATCGATGGTAACGATTCGATATCGATAAAGTGAAGAAATAACAAAGCTTGGATTTCCTCCAATGTAGGTGTGTGCTTAGGTGAAGAAGATGATAAAGATGAGAGGTGTTGACTTGGAAATCTTGTCTCGGTAAGCTATCTCCCTTTTGTTTCCCATTTCTAAATTTTAACATAAAGCTTTCCTTCTCTTGAAGGAAAGTTATTAGATAACTCAACGTAATGAAGATTTTAATTCAAAGAGGGCTAATCGCAAGGTTAGCCCTTCACTTTTCATATTATTGTAACTTTGCCCTCCAACATACATTTCTTCTATTTTAGCCACTAAAAGCTTAATATTATTTAATAGAGCTCAATCACAATGTTTTAAACCAATCTAGGGCTCAATATAAATAGTTAACTAATCGATGCAACAATTAAGCTTGGCCGAAGTAGGATTTCCGATCAACGGAACTTAATTCCGACTAGACCGGACTTCGGGGTGTTACAACTCTCCCCCCTTAAGAAAATTTTGTCCTCGAAATTTTACCTGAATTGAAAAGATGCGAATATTGTTATTTCATAGTTCCTTGAAGCTCCCAACTGGCTTCCTCAATAGTGTGACTCCTCTAGAGCACTTTAACTAACGGTACAATTTTATTGCGAAGCCTCTTCACTTCCCTAGCAAGAATCTGAACCGGTTCTTCCTCGTAGGATATATTTGGTCAATGTTCTACAGATTCAGGTTCCACAATGTGTGAGGGGTCGGACAGATAATTCCGAAGCATTGATACATGAAAGACATCATGGATTTTACTCAATTCTGAGGGTAGCAATAGCTGATATGCCACTTGGCCAATCTTTTCAATGATTTTAAAGGGTCCAATGAACCGGGGGCTCAGTTTTCCCCTCCTGCCAAACCTCAAGACTTTTTTACATGGTGATACTTTAAGAAAGGCTTTTTCACCAACTTCATATTCAATGTCTCTCTGTTTGAGATCAGCATAAGCTTTTTGTCGATCAAAGGCAACCTTTAGTCGATCATGAATAATGGTAACTCGTTCCTCAGTTTCACGGAGCAAGTCAGGGCCTAACACTTTGCCCTCGCCCAGCTCCGACCAGCACAACGGAGTTCTGCATTGTATGCCATACAATGCTTCATACGGGGCCATTTGGATGGATGCTTGATAACTATTATTATAAGCAAATTTGACAAGAGGTAGAGATTTCTCCCAAGTCCCACCAAAGTCGATAATACATGCCCGAAGCATGTCCTCTAATATTTGCATAGGGAGGTCTCAATAACAATACAAATTTTAAGATTCCAATAGACAGATTGCTCGATGATTTACCTGAATTACCCTTTCTGACTGACCGTCAATTTGAGGGTGAAAAGTTGTGCTAATATTGACCCTGGTGCCCAGAGCTCCTTGAAGGGTTCTCCAAAACCGAGATGCAAACCGAGGGTCTGGATCGGAGATGATAGATTCAGGCACTCCATGGAGTCAGATTACTTCCTTGATGTATAAGTCAGCTAACTTAGGGAGACTGTAGTCCATTCTAACTGGTATGAAATGAGCTGACTTCGTAAACCGATCTACAATAACGCATATGGCATCATGCTTCACAGGGGTTAACGGTAGACCACTAACAAAGTCCATTGTTATCTTTTCCCATTTCCATTTCGGTGGATCAATAGGTTGCAAAAGTCCTGTAGGGGCACAATGTTCTGCCTTAACACGTTGACACGTGAGGCACTTGGAAATGTAATCAACAATAGCCCGCTTCATGCCTGGCCACCAATATAGCTCAAATAGATCCTTAAACATTTTCACAGACTCATGGTGAACAGAAAAAGAACTCGAATGAGCTTCATCAAGGATGTCGGTGCAGAGAGTTTCATCATTAGGTACACAAACTCGATCATGAAAACATAAGAGTCCTTCAGAATTAATTCTGAAGTCCGGATTGTTTGATAGTTTAGAGACAATAGCCTGGAGCTCGTAATCTTGTTCTTGCAAGTCCTTAATTCGTGAAATGATGGTAGACTGAACTTGAAGTTCAGCTACAAGGCAATGGTGCTTCTGAAGTCGGAAATGAGCGTTAATTGCTCGAGGGGCTACAAGAGAACGATGTAACAATGAGTTAACATACTTCACAATACCTATAACTTCAATTTCATAATCAATGCTTACCAGGCAGAGGTTTGCGGCTGAGCGCGTCAGCTACAACATTGGCCTTGCTCGGATGGTAATCAATGACTAAATCATAATCCTTAAGAAGTTCCATCCACCTCCGTTGTCGAAGATTCAACTCCTTTTGCGTCAATAAATATTTGAGGCTTTTGTGATCGGTAAAAAGATAGCACTTCTCCCCGTAGAGATAATGCCTCCAGATTTTCAATGCAAAAACAGCTGCAGCCAATTCTAGGTCGTGGGTGGGATAATTCATCTCACGTGGTTTAAGTTGCCTTGAAGCATAAGCAATAACCTTACCTTCTTGCATCAATACGCATCCTAACCCAAGATGCGAGGCATCACTGTAAATTGTAGTCTTTTCCAGACTCAGGCTGGGTCAAGATAGGTGCATGGATCATGACTTGTTTCAGCTGATCAAAGCTTCGTTGCTGGACTTCGGTCCAAACAAAAGGTGTCTCCTTCCGCAAAAATTTGGTTAAAGGAGCGGCTAACATAGAAAATCCTTTCACGAACCTACGGTAATATCCAGCATGCCCAAGGAAACTTCTAACCTCACCAACATTCTTCAGGGGATGGCAATCTACAATAGCTTGGATTTTCTTCGAATCCACTTGAATACCCGAAGCTGATACGACATGCCCCAAAAAGGCCACTTCCGTGAGCCAGAACTCACACTTAGAAAACTTTGTATACAATTGTTTCTCTCTCAGAGTCTGTAGTACAATACGAAGATAATCTTGATGCTCCGATTCATTCTTGGAATAAATTAAGATATCGTCTATGAACACAACAACGAATTTATCAAGATAGGGTCTGAATACCCGATTCATTAAATCCATAAAAGCCACCGGTGCATTAGTTAATCCAAAAGGCATCACTAAGAATTCGTAGTGTCCATATCTCGTACGAAAAGTAGTCTTGGGCACATCACACCCCTTGACTTTCATTTGATAGTAACCTGACCTTAGATCAATCTTGGAGAACACAGAAGCATCTTTTAATTGAACGAACAGGTCGTCTATCCTGGGCAAAGGGTACTTATTCTTGATGGTGACTTTGTTTAGCTGTCTATAGTCAATGCACAAACGCATAGAACCATCCTTCTTCTTGACAAAAAGAATCGGGGCTCCCCAAGGTGAAGAGCTCGGTTGGATAAAACCCTTGTTCATAAGGTCTTGAATTTGAGCTTTTAATTACTTCAACTCCACAGCCGCCATCCGATATGGTGCAATAGAAGCTGGAGCAGTCCCAGGTTGCACCTCAATACCAAATTCCACTTCACGGGTTGGGGGCAATCACGGAAGCTCCTTAGGAAAAACATCTGGGAATTCACTTACTGTGTCAATGTCATAGATCTGAGGTTCATTCTTGGATTCGGTGGACAAAGCACACAACATGGAGTTCCGAAATTCCATCAACATTATCCTTTCCTTGCCAAGGCCTCGAAGATACAATTTTCGCTTATTACAATCTACCCACGCCTGATGTTTGGTAAGCCAATCTATGCCTAAAATCGCATCAAACTCGTAGATTGGTAAGACTAGGAAATCCACTGGGAACAGAATTCCTTGAATCAAGATTGGATAGTTCTTACATACAAGGCTTAAAGTAACACAATCACCAAACAGATTTGTCATGGAGACTTTTGTTGCTAAAGGTTCACTAGACATCCTATGTCTTTTAACCAGTTCCAGGCTTATAAAAGAATGTGTAGATCCATGATCAATCAATACATACAATGAGTGTGCATATAACATAACGGTACCTGCTATAACATCAGGCTCGTCATCCTCCTCGCGGCCTCTCACATGATAAATCTGGGCAAAGGCCTTCGATTCTTGCTTGTTGCCTTGCTTCCCGGATCTGCCTGGCCTGCCTGAGGCTCCTAATGGTGCTTGTGTTGGCCCTTTTCCTCGAAAGGACTGGGCAGGTGAAGAGATGTCTCCGTGCACAACCACTGACTTAGAGGGATTCTGAGGATAGTCCCTGATAAAATGCCCTTGTTCCACACAAAAGAAACATGTTCCCGTCTGCTTACGACATTGACCTGCTGGGTGCCGTTTCTGACAAAAATTACAAACTGGATGCTGAACACTACGATTCGAACCTCCAATAATCTCCACTGAGGCTGCCTTAGACCAAGACTGGGTGATAGTTTGTGGTCTCTCAATGTTCCCTATGCGGGAAGGCTGTGGAAATGAAGCTTGCTTCGAACCTTGATAATTGCCCTTCTTGTTCCACTTGGGAGGTCGAGAATCACTCCATGTTCTATTCTCAAGTCTGTTAGACATATTTCCTCTATGAGCTCTCTGTGCTGCTCCGGTTGCTTTAACTCGGTTCACCAAATCCTGGAAGTTGGTGATAACCAAGGCAGTAAACATGGGTCGCATCTCATCGCTCAACCCAACAATAAACATTCGATACTTGTCTTCTTCTTTCTTTATAAACTCAGATCCGTATCGACAATACTTGCAAAAATCATGGATGTACTACTCGATAGGCCGCCCGCCTTGTTTCAAATGAAGAAAAGTGTTCCGCCTTTCCGTGAGATAGTACTCGCTGATGTACTTGTTTCGGAATTCCCTGAGAAAGAATTCCCAAGTGACCGATTCTTCAGGGACGGTCAGAATAGTAGTCTCCCACCATATAAGAGCCTCATCAGTCAGCAATGCAATGACACATTCTAGCTTGTGCTCATCGGAACATTGCAACTGCTTATTCAGAATACGTAAGGTATTATCCAGTCAATATTCAGCAATTTCAGGGTTATCATCATCTTGTCCGGTGAACGAATAGGCTCGGAGTGAAGTCAGTTTGTCCACATGGGCTCGAACGTACTGAGCAATAGGAGGAGTAGGCTGAACTGGTGGTGTTTCTTGCATCGCAGTCATAAACTGCTTAAACATATTTGCCATATTCTGATAGCATTCAGCCTGAGCAGTAGGTGCAACAAGCTCAGCACCCTGTACAGGAGGGCCTTGTGGTTGCGGTGGGTTTGGGGGATTTCCTCCCCTAACTTTCTCGCCATGCATCGAGGAGCCTGTAGTATGCTCATCTACGTGAGCTTCATTTGTCTCAGACATATCTATATGAAAGATCGGATTAGTCGACAAGTCACAATATATACGAAATAAAACTCCTAGGTGGCAAAGTAACATAATAACAATGCGATAGACATCGGTTTAGTCCTAGAATCGACTAAACTCTAGCTCTGATACCACAAATGTAACACCCCTTTCTTGGTCTGGTAGAGAACCGGGTCGAAGAGTGTTACCGGAGAACGATGCGACAAACAGTGTTATAAATTTTGACTTAATCACACGAAAATCAATAGAAAAGTACAATGTATGACCAACCTATTAGTCCAATATTATCAAATAGGAAACACAATTATCAATCTAGGGTCGTTTTACAACTATAGCAAGTACTAAGGACTAATTTGTAAACTTTAGCAAATTTGAGGTCCTTCAATGTAAAAACTCATCCAAGACGAAATTCATTACTTAAGGGTTATGCCTACCAAATTTCATTCAATTCGGAGAACAATAGCACCATCAATTAGACTTTACAAAATTTAGTGACTAGATTGTAACGTTTTCAAGCTGTTCAATGAGGCTTAACAAACTTACCTAACCTCATTTCGAAACACCCTAAGCTGTTTCGGAATTGGTGTACAAGAGTCAACCCTGTTGACCCAACACCTTAGACCGTTTCGATACATGCTTGACTCGTATCTGAATAGATTGACCACCGTTGACTTTGACTTTGATCGTTCTGAAACTCGTATCGAAATAAGGGTCTCTAGAGGCAAAATATTCCGAAACGGTCTCACTTCGTTCCGAAACACCTTTATTCTCAGGTTCAAATATGGGTACACGTATCGAAACAACATCACCTGTTTCGATACAGACATGCCTGTAATGACAGATTTTAGCTGGTTTTTATTTAATTTACCCTACCATATGATGTTCAAATGCAATGAAACTTTATACCCAACATTCCAATGATATAAACTACTAGCATGCCAATTTTCATGGCTATATGAATACGTTTACCTCGTTTTTACCTTTTTAGCAAAGCATGCATTTTTAAGGCTATATCAAAAGGACCAAAAGGGCCATTGAGGGCCAATGTCCATATTACAAAATAGGCAAGGCACCAACACAACAAAACGAGCATATTTGACTAGTTTAACTACTTTGCCACCTCCGAGGAGTTCAAGGTCATAATTACATTACTTGTAGCTTAGTAGTGACTTGTCCTTGCGGCTGATCCGATCTTCCAACGAACAAACTCTTTAACCTGAAAATGAACGAGAGGAGTCACGTTAGACACACTTTGCTTGGTGAGGTGGTCACAAATAACATAAATAATGGAAATAACATAGCTACATTGACACTTATTCTCATGCTATCATTATCAATGACAATGCATAAGATAATAAACATGTTCTCTTTTCATTCATAATCCTTGGATTGAATCAAGATAGTGGATACGCGAATTCCTACACCTCGCCAAAACAATGAATGGTTTAATTCCTCCGCCTCGCCAATATGACTAATATCAATACACATCCCTCTGCCTCGCCAAATCAATGTAGGCCGTAGCCTTAGGACCGTAGTCCACCCGTACTCTGAGCTCATGAATTCTATGGCATGCCAAATGTATCCCGAGTCCATTCCAATCCATGGTCACAATGTACATATTCATTCCAATGATCAATGATATACCAACGTTCAATAAATTCAATGTAGATGATGATCAATATATGTGTCTCATGAATTGGTGTCAATATCAATGTCCGATGATTTCAATGCAATAATCCAATAACAATGCTTATATCGATGACAATGCACACTAACCATAATCAATGTGTGATGGTAGCTTACCGGCACTTACCAAAATGTCCGATTAACCATCCAAAGCATTCGCTTCAATAACAATGTTAGCGAAATAATCTAAAAAAACAATTAATGATCCGGGGAGGCCTTTCGCCTAAACCCGAGACTCTGACTACACTCACCTTAACAATCCGAAGCTTCAAGGCTCTCGGATAGCAATTCCTTTGTTCCTAGCTTGCGATGGAGATGGTGATATCTCTTTCTCCCCTTCTTGAGCTAGAAAATTAACAGGAAACTTATTAGAGTTGATGTTTCGATATCAAAATCAACATAGGGTTTTTAAATAATCAAACCTAGAATAAATATAAAATGCTCAACACAGTAAATTTCTCTGTTGCTTGAAAAGTGAAATTAATTCAATGCGGTGTCTTATCAAACAAGAATGACGGGTTAGCGCAAGAAATGTTGGCGGTGATTAAAGTTCATCTCCCGGGCGATAAGGCCATTAAAGTAGACTAATATTTATTAAACTGACAAATAAAGTCGAACCTTCGTGAACTTGCAATTTCCAGTTTTGAAAACGATCTTAAAACCAATTAGGTACCAATTTTAGGCGTTGTGGGGGGTGCTAACCCTTCCCCATGCGTAACCGACACCCGAACTTGTTAACTATTTTTCGCAGACCAAAACCGTTGTTTTATTAAAACAAAATATTTTATTAAAATAACCTTGTTTTAAAGTGATCCAATCACACTTTTTCAAAAAAGGTTGGTGGCGACTACGTGTTTTTAAAGTTTTCAAAAAGTCGAAGCTCGAAAGGGTTGCGACAATACTCACCTGGGAGACTTGTTTTTGTTATTTAAAATAAAAACAAAAGAGGGCCAGGCCACAAATTGATTTTAAATGGTTTTCAAAAAATATTTTTTCTTAAAAAATATGAAATTTGTAAGTTTACAGTAGGTTTAATTTATTTATCCATTTAAGTGAATATAATTCTATTTTACGCATCCAAGACTTAATTCCAAGCTCTATTCCCAAGCTTTGTCTCGTTCGTTTAAGTGGGGGGAAATACACTTTGCTCATGTAAGAATATTGATTCTTCGTATGAGCCTAGCAAGTACATACGAGACTCATTCCCCTGTCTTCGTAAGGATATTGATTCTTCGAGAAGGCATCGGTGGTGAGTCCTCCTGAGTTGAACTCGATTCGTTTGAAGCCTGTAATGGGTGAGAATTGAGGGCCTTGTTACGCTCAGTAGGGGACAACAAGGACAACTCGGGTACCATTTTAGAACTGAACCAAGTTTGAGAAATTAGAGCCTACCCAAATAGAGCCATGTAGAAAGCCTAGGGTGTTGAGTCTGGTCAAAGTCGCAAGAATAATCCGTGGAGACATGTCCTGGAATGTTGGAATGGCTGGCCAGAATTATCATGCAATTAAATTGTTTTGGATCTTGTAGGTTTTATTTCTGTTTTTTATTAAAAATTACTAACCTTTTTGTGTGTGATTTTTGTTTTGTTTTTGTGGCATATTTATTTGTTGCATGCATCCCATATTTAGAGGGGATCGATTTCTAAAGCATGTTGCTCGATTATAAAAAGCCTCTACCATGGATGGAAGGTACCTAAAGGAGGAAGACAACGCGCAAACAATGAGAATTTGTCGAATGATCAGGTGGAGGAAACATCGAAGTATGCTCGCATTAGCGCCAAGCAGAATACCATGAGTCACAAGTACAATAAGACCACTTCGACGGTCAAACCAAGCAGGATTTGAAAATGTTCTTTGGTCTACTCAACTTAGGGGTAACGTCAAAAAGACCTAGAAGCAGGACGAGCTCGATAAGAGCATCACATCCTAAATTGAAGACGTAGCAAAGCTTGTGGCGTCAAGAAGCTACATTTCTTCGCCCCACGTCAGATCGACAAGGTGGGACCAAGGCTTCAAAGGTTGATTAAAGGAATGAGTACTCAGACCCAGACGTATTCGTAGGACCTTCGTCATCCAATGGAATCTATGTCTAAGAGCAACACCTTAATAGAATTGATGACCCTTCGCTTGCATTCATGCTTTTGTATACATACATTTACTTTGATGCATTTGTTCTTTTGGTTTCTATTAAATAATGTTTCATTCATTGTATTCATACATGTATAGTAAAAAGATTAATTTTGGAGAATTCCATTTAAGTAGTAAAGATCCCGTGCAAACACCACTCGAGCCATGAACACGGAGGAAAGATTGACAACTCCGAAAGCAAATCAGAAGAGCATCCATGATAAGTTTGAGAAAATGGTAAATGATCTGAAGAAAGAGATTGAGTTATCACACAGGAAAACAATCAGCCAAATCGAAACCATGTTTGGGTTCAAAGACCAGAAGCGAGAGAAGACACCAACACTTTCCCGGGGATGGCTTTCGTACAAAAAGAAGTGGCTTCATCTAAAGTCAAGATCTCACCCCATTTTATCAAATCTTCTGCTCGTACTGAAGACAACACTGATGAGGTTTGCTTCCACGAGATACACGACTTTGATGAAGAAATTGACATGGCAAAGGTCGAGAAGAAATGGGAAGACCGCTACAAGAAGCTGGTGGAAATGATTAAATCTTATCAAGAAGGAAGCATTTATGATGGCAGGGATGCTAGAGATTTGTGTCTAGTTTCTAACTTGGTGGCTCCTCCAAAGTTCAAGGCCCCTGATTTTGAAAAGTATAATGGAACCACATGCCCATGGTCACATTTGACCATGTACTGTAGGAAAATGTCACCACATTTAGAAAAAGAGAAGTTGATGATCCACTGTTTCGAAGATAGTCTATATGGGACTGCTATCCGATGGTATGCTCAACTGAGTCGGGTTAACATACGCACTTGGAGAGATCTGTCAAAAGCTTTCCTCAAACAGTACGAGTATGTAACAGACATGGCCCCAAGCAGGATCGTACTGCAGAATATGGAACAAAAGCCCAATGAGAGCTTCCGCCAGTATGCCCAGAGATGGCAATATGTGGCAGCCCAAGTTCAACCCCCACTGTCGGAAAATGAGGTTACTCAAATGTTTGTGGAGACCCTAAATGGTCCCTTCTATGATTATATGTTAAATCATGCAACCGAAGGTTTTGCGGACATGGTCATGAATGGAGAGTTGATATTGGCAGCCATAAAAAATGGAAGACTCGAGGGAGAAGAAGATGACGATCGCGTATAGAGTTTTGTCACGAAGTCTTTGGGGGCAAGATTGGCCGGGATTCGTGCTTTCATAGAATAATGCTTAATTTTCTCTAGACAGTTGGGATCATGCTTAGAACCAACCCTTTTTCTTTTGCCCGCAAGCATTGGGGATCTTTTGTAATGGGCTTCTATGTCAATTTACTTGTTTAAAAATGAATTTTTTCAAGTGGCAAACATTTCTCATTTTTGTTTCATCATTTTCCCTTCTTTTCATTCTTCATCCATTTCTTTTCAAGCATACATTTTCTTTGCAGAGTTCCTATTATTGATTGTATAAATGATGCTTGAATCTAATCCCGAGATAGAGGGGCAAAATATGAGTTTCGGATTAATGGGGAAATCCCATATACAAATTATGAGTGTATTTTCCTCTTAGACATTGTTGGTAGAGTCCTTGAATGAAGTGATAACTCTAAAACATCTACCAACTGAAGACTGCTTTTCTTCGGTGATATTTGTGTGTGAAATGTATTTGGCATTCCTTCATTTCCCTTCACAAATAAGAAAATAAAAATCCATTTGTTGTCCCCCTTTGAGCTTGATATTATTTTTCTTGTGATATAACCCTAATCAAGGATCACTCCCTACACCGGGGGCAAAGAAAATGAAAAGTTTTTTGAAAGAAACATGTTAGATTAAGTTGAATGTCCTAAACTGTAAATGAAAAGGACACAAAAAGGAAAAACAAGAAAAATGAAAAATAGAAAATAGAAGAAAAAGTAAAAAGAAGAAAAAAGAAGAGAAGAGAAGAAGAAAAAAAGAAAAATAAATGAAGGAAAAAGAAAGTTGAAGAGTGAAGGAAAATTTGAAACAAATCCTTCAAATGAGAAATGTAAAGGAAATGAACTCTATGGTGAAAACCCAAAATGGGCAGTCTAGAGTGATCCAAATAATAAAAGAGGAAGAACCGAGATTTCATCAGGAAAAGTTGATCATTGGTTTAATCACCCTTAAAATATGGATTTGAGCCTTTATATCCTTTCTTTGGTAACCCGAGCCTAGCCTACATTACAAGCCTTAAATGACCATTTGGATCACACATGAATATTTGAGAAAAGAAGTTCTTCTTCAGAATACATTCCGCCTAATTGAGTAAACCTTTCTTGAGGGACCTCGAGCTTTTAATGTCTGATTGAGATTAGAAAAGTGGGAAATTTTAAATTTGGGGAGTGTGTGAGTAAAAAAGAGCCACTAAAAGTGGGGCATTATTCGGTTGATGGATTCTTGAATCATTCATGCTTTGAATTTTGGGGCATCTGACTTTTCCCTTTTCTTGTGTTTGCCATGACTATTTTCTTAAGATCCCCATTTTTAGCCTTTTCTTGCGTTTGTTATGACTTTTTCCTTTAAACTAGCATTTCTAGCCTTCCCTTGCATCTTACAAGTAGGCTAACATAGATTCATGAAAAGTAGAAGATTTTTTGGTATTGATCTCAACTGTAGGGGACCATGAACGAAAGTTTTCATTACTTCAGAAAACAATTGAACCTCAGTTTGAATGGGGGCATAGCCTCGCATAAGAAGGTAAAAAGAGAAAAAAGAAGAAGCACATGCGTTGAAAAGTTTGAGGTGAGCCGTGTTGTCAAGAAAAATCCTCAAATAAGATGTAAAAGCTCAGAAGAATGAAAAGAGATAGAATTGCACATGATAAGAAAACGATGCCATCAGATTGGGGCAGTCTACGAGCCCATGATATTAATAGGCGTGAGAAGAAAAGATTGAAGCGCCCACATCATTCGAAGATATCGAAGGTGGAAATAAGCTTTCACATACAAGCAATTCAAGATGTCCCGCAGGGGCAATAATTTGAGAATTCACAAGAAGCACTGAAGATGCTTGATAAGGGGCATAAGAAGACTTGAAGCTTTCAAGACCACACAAGGAAGCCTTTCACTCAACATTGATGTATCAACCACATTGATACTAGACCTTGAGATATTTGCCTACAAAGATCAAATGTTTTCAATGAAGCAAAGAGATATAAAGAATAAGAATGGTGAAGCAATGACAATTGAAGAAAGTCTGTCCTTCCAATCAGGAGTACAAGATCACTGGATTCAGTGAGCAAATTTGCAAAGATCAAATGTTTTCCATGAGTCAAAGAAATACAATGAAAAAGTATATCTGCTTATCTGGATTGAGCAAGCAAACATGCGGAAAAAATTAATTCTAAGAAAAAGAATTCAAAAAGCAAAAGAAATGAGACATGCATTCATGTTTTAGGCATCCTTAGGGGCATGCACATCATAATTGCATTGAATATCACATTTTTAGGTACACGAAGGACCTTTCAGCAAAAGAACTCGCCTATCTGTTCGGGCGCAAGGAGAATGGGAGATGCTTATCTATTCAAGCATAAGGAGAATAGAGCCTGCTTATTCATCCACGTGTAAGGTGGAGGAAACCCTTTTTGGAATATTCTTATCTATTCGAGCATAAGGAGAATAGAACCCGCTTATTCATCTAAGCATAAGGAGGATGAAGTTTTTTTTCTTTAGAATATTCGCTTATCCGTTCAGGCGTAAGGAGAATGGAGTTTGCTTATTCATCCAAGTATAAGAAGGATGAAATTTTTCAGAAGAATTTGCCTATTTGAGCATTTGGGAGGACAAAGCTCAGCTCAGCTATTCAAGTATTTGGGAGAATAGAACCCAACTCAGCTATTCAAGCATAAGGAGAATAGAACCAGCCTATCCGTTCGGGCATTTGGAGAATGGAACTCAGCTCAACTATTCGAGCATAAGGAGAATAGAACCAACCTATCCGTTCGGGCATTTGGAGAATGGAACTCAGCTCAGCTATTCGAGCATAAGGAGAATAGAACCAACCTATCCGTTCGGGCATTTGGAGAATGGAACCCAGCTTAGAGATTCGAGCATAAGGAGAATAGAGCATGCCTATCCGTTCGGGTGTTTGGAGAATGGAGCCAACTGGAAAATCGGTGAAAATAAGTGCCTTTTGGTCTTTGCTTTATTTCTGTTGCACAGAGATAAGAAAAGAGGGGCAGCTGTTTTCACTAGATTTTCACCCCAATATTAAATAATCCGAAAAATAAATAAAAAATAGAAAACTTTTTTTCTTAAAAATTAATAAAACACCCTTTTCTAAAATTAAAAAAAAAACAACAAAAACTCATCTTTAAAAACCCATTTTTGAAGCCCATTTCAAAAGAAAAAAAAACAAAGCTCACCATGAAATACAAGCCCATCTTTTAAAAAGAAAAAAAAGTGAAAAAGAGAAAATGTGATAATAATTAAAATAAATAAAAATGGTGGAAATAAATGTAGGAGAAAAGGAAATAAAATGAAAAAAATAATAATAAATGTAATAAAAACAACAAAGAAAACATAAAAAAAAGTAGCAAAAAAAGAGAGAAAATAGCAATAAAAAAGAAAAAAAGGAAGAAGGGGGAACCAGCGCGCGTCACACATGAGCCGCACACGCGCGGGCTGGTTCCAAGCAAACCCTCCATTCCAATGATGCTGGTGGCCTTCTGGCGTCTATCGGCCACGGCTGCCATCGCCGTTGGTGTCGATCGACGCGTCTCACCGTCGCTGACCCAATGGCAACAACGCCGCTCGTCGCCGCTGCCTGTAGTCGCCGAAATCTACAAAAAAACTGAGACAAATGGTCAAACCTTAGGCTCGAATCAAGGGAAAAATTCAGCTTCAAATCTGAACCAAATCGCATAGGGTTTGAGGGGTTTTGCCAAGAATCAAGTTTCTTGTCTGATTTTGGCTTCAATTCGGGGATTGAAATCCGAATTTGGCTTGAATTTGAAGTTCAAATTCAAGTATAAATACCCCAAAACCTCATTTGTTCATCACACACAATTTCAAGAGAAAATACACTTGAAAACGCAAAAAAAGGCTTAGAAAAATTTCGAGAAATTCTCTAAAAATTCTCAAGAGTTGATGGAAATTTTGTAGTTGAAGTTCGAGTTTGGAGGCAATTTTTCGGAGGCGATTGGGGCGTTTCGAGAAGTTCTTATTCGAGTTCTTCGTTCGTCATTTCGGTAAAATTTCTATCTTTCATTTTAATTTTTATTTAGTAATTTTCATGCTTGTTCTTGGTTGAATTTTTGTGTTTTGTGTTTTTTGTGGATTTTAGGTTGTTTTCTTGAAGTCGGAAAATCGTTTGCAATTCCGATAATGTTTTCGTTTTAAATTTTCGTTTAAATTTTGGTTTGATCTTTTAAAAATCGCATGCTTTAAAATTTTTTGTTAGCAATGTTTTGATCTTTAGAAATGTAGGAATGAATTTTTAGAAGTGTTTGATATTAAAATACAAGAATAAAATGGAGTTAATGTGGTTTTATTAAAAAATTTAAAGTTAGGGATTTAATTAGGAAAAAAATAATAATGCATGGGTGGAAATAATAAAAGGGGCTTGATTTTTAAAAAATAATAAAAGGGTTTATCTTGAAATTTAGTTTTTTTAAATAATAAAGTAGTTAAGTGATTTTTTTTTTGAAAAAAGAAAAGTAAATGAAGATGTTTTTTTTAAAAAAGAAATAAGTAATAAGTTTTTCAAGAAAAGAATAATAAAATGGTTTAAAATAAAAGTTTAGGGTTTTAGGAAGAAATAAAGCTTTGAAAGACCTTAAAGAAATAAAACTATGGGGTTGGTGTCGATTTGACCATTATATTTTCAATTGTGTTAAATATACCACATAACTATTTAATTGGTTCCAATATAGCCATCTGCCGTTAAACCCTAACAGAAAGATGATGTGGCAGTTAAAAAAAATTGGTATAATTACACATTTAATCCCTATTACTTACGCATTCTATCAATTTAGTCCCAATTCTCTTCAAACTTGAAGTCGAGATGAAATTGGCGAAAGGTCTCTTCCATTACTAATAGTCGAAAGTGATAAGAGGTAATAGACCTGCACAAACTTATTCTCATTCAGCAGCACCATTGAATAATTCTCTTCAAACTTTCACCAGCGTACAATATTTTCAAAAATAACACATCAAGTTTAGATTAAACTTTTCCGATATAGAGTTGCAGGGTTTTTATGGAGTGGGAAACAAAAAAAAATCAGGTGAAAGTTTTACTTGTGATCGCCAAGCATATTGTAATTTGGGATAAGCTAATTGATAATACATGTTGGAATTTTAATCTCAAGTTATGCAATCAGATGCTGATGGGGAAATGGAGCGAGCCGAAAGATTCAATAGGCACAAAAGCCATGTAAATTGTAAAATGGAGTTGCTGGGTGAAAAGTAGTAGTAATTAAGTAGCCCAATTTGAAGAGATATAATTGTACTGATAGCCCTTTCTATATCATCAATGGAGATGAAAAGAAAAGTTAAAAGCTGATATCTTTATTGGGTTCCCTTACTTATTACTTAGAATAGTATCCCTTTCGTTCATCACTAAGAAAGGCTTGTTAGCTCACCCCATGATTCCATCAAACATTAAAGAAAGGAAAAAAAGCAGAAGCAAAGTTCCTCCAGCTTTGCCTTTTTGGTCTTCCTTTTAACTCGTAGCAGCAAATATAAATCCCAACTTGTCATTTTCTTCGGCAGACATGGCCTATTCTGCAATGACAACCTTAACTGGTTCAGCTGTTTCGGTGTTGAACCCAGTTTGAGAACACTTCAAGTGTGTTTATATCGGCTCTGTAATGCTTTTGTGTGAATTCAAGCAGCATAGGCCAAGTGAAATCTGGGTATACTCTGGGATTAATGGCGTCGACCAACTCTGTTGGTGGGGTTACCACTTTGTCTCCCTTCGTATACAAGAAGAAAGCCAGGGATTTCCTTGTGGTGTGACGGTTCACCACTGCACGGTGCAGGCAACTCTTGTATCTCCCGTTTGAAAGTGCCTGAAAAGTGAAAAAAACTCGAAAATCCGATCGAGATTAAACATTATGGATTGTGTGGTATTGGTTGTAAACAGAAGTTTGATTTTTACCATGAAGGTGTCTCCGACGTTAACAACCAATGCTTCGAGATTCGGGCTAATCGAACACCATTCCTGATTTTTACCATGAAGGTGTCTCCGAGATTAAACTTTTCCATTACTAAGTTTTACTATTTTCCCAGTTCCGCTGTTCTTGTTCTTTTGCTTCAGATAGTTAACACCATTCCTTTTATGATTATGGAACTCCATTTTCTTTGTTTCCCACTCCATAAAACCCTGCAACTCTATATCGGGAAAAGTTTAATCTAAACTTGATGGGTTATTTTTGAAAATATTGTACGCTGGTGAAAGTTTGAAGAGAATTATTCAGTGGTGCTGCTGAATGAGAATAAGTTTGTGCAAGTCTATTACCCCTTATCACTTTCGACTATTAGTAATGGAAGAGACCTTTCGCCAATTTCATCTCGACTTCAAGTTTGAAGAGAATTGAGACTAAATTGATAGAATGCGTAAGTAATAGGGATTAAATATGTAATTATACCAATTTATTTTTAACTGCCACATCATCTTTCTATTAGGGGTTTAACGACAGGTGGCTATATTGGAACCAATTAAATAGTTATGTGGTATATTTAACACAATTGAAAATATAATGGTCAAATCGACACCAACCCTATAGTTCGGTGGTCATTAGTATAGTTTACCCAAAAATTAAAAAGTAAAAAAATCGAAGAAGAAACAATGGTTTTTAAAAAAAAATAAAAAGGAAAAAACACAAAAAAAATTGAGTTGCTTGTTTGTTCTTTAATAGATTTAAAACCTAGGACTAAGTTCTAAAGCTTAGATAGAGACGTGTTTTCTTGAAAATTTACTTCACAAAAATAATAAGTCACACTTAAGCTAACTTAAACTTTTAATTAAGAATAAAAGACTTAGACATCTTTTAGGATTTTTAAATAATCGAACCTAGAATAAATATAAAATGATCAACGCACTAAATTTCTTTGTTGCTTGAAAAGTGAAATTAATTCAATGCGGTGTCTTATCAAACGGGAATGACAGGTTAGCGCCAGAAATGTTGGCGGTGATTAAAGTTCATCTCTCGGGCGATAAGGCCGTTAAAATAGATTAATATTCATTAAACGGACAAATAAAGTCGAACCTTCGTGAATTTGTAAATTCCAGTTTTGAAAACGATCTTTAAACCAATTAGGTACCAGTTTTGGGAGTGGTGGGGGGTGCTAACCCTTCCCTACGCATAACTGATCCCCGAACCTGTTTTCTATTTTTTGCAGACCAAAATCGTTGTTTTATTAATACAAAACGTTTTATTAAAATAACCTTGTTTTAAAGTGATCCAATCACACTTTTTCAAAAAAGGTTGGTGGCGACTCCGTGTTTTTAAAGTTTTCAAAAAGTCGAAGCTTGAAAGGGTTGCGACAATACTCACATGGGAGATCTATTTGTTATGCATTTTCATTAACACGCTTGATCTCTTGGAAAGGATCATCCCCTCGAGGCATCAATTTTGATTTGCATTGAGCTGGAAACCGTTATTTTCTCATGTGCAGCCAAACCCAATCTTCAGGTTCAAAGGTGACTCGTTTTCGCCCTTTGTTAGCTTGCTACTCGTATTGCTTTATTCTCCTTTCAATATTATCCCACACTTGCTGATGAAGCTTCTTGACAAATTCAGGTTTGCTTCTCCCATCATTATTCACGATTTGCTCAATGGGCAAGGGTAACAAATCCAATGGGGTCAAAGGGTTGAAACCATACACAACTTCAACTGGTGAATACATGGTGCCTGAGTGTATGGACCGGTTATAAGCAAACTCAATATGTGGTAAGCTTTCCTCTCAAGTCCTCAAATTCTTCTTAATGATTATCCTCAACAACATGGACAATACCCGGTTCACCACTTCAGTTTGACTAGTCGTTTGTGGATGACATGTTGTAGAAAATAACAATTTGGTCCCAATCTTGCTCCACAGTGTTCTCCAAAAAGGCTAAAGAACATCACATCACGATCGGATACGATAGTCCTTGGAACTCCATGTAATCTCATTACTTCCCATAAAAATAGATTAGCAACATGTGAAGCATCATTAGTCTTATTGCAAGGAATAAAGTGAGCCATTTTAGAAAATCTATCCACTACTACAAAGATGGAGTCTTTGTTATTCTTTGTATGAGCCATTCCTAGTACAAAATCCATTGAGATATCCACCCAGGGTGCATTTGGGATAAGTAGTGGAGTGTATAGACCATGGGACATGACTTTCGACTTGGCCTTCCTACATGTGATGCAACGCTCATATAGCCTTACCACATCTCGTTTCATTTTTTGCCAATATAAGTGCTCTTAAAGCATGCTCAATGTCTTGGCTTGAATGAGAAACTCACGAATGGACCCTTGTGGAATGCAATGCTTCCCTTCCTTGAATATGTATTCATCGTCCCTACAAAACTTGTCATGTGCACCTTTCTCACAAGTTTTATAAACTTCACCAAAGTCATGGTCAGATTCATATAGTTCTTTAATGAATGCGAAACCCAATAGCTTAGAATCTATGGTGTTAAGAAGGGCATACCTGCATGATAATGCATCAGCAACGATGTTCTCCTTACCCTTTTTAACTTAATCACATAGGGAAAAGCTTCAAGAAACTCTATCCACTTGGCGTGCCTCTTGTTTAGCTTATGTTGTCCTTTGATGTGCTTTAACGCCTCATGATCCATATGGATTATGAACTCTTCAAACCAAAGACAATGTTGTCATGTTTTTAAGGCCCGAATTAGTGCATACATCTCCTTGTCGTAGGTTGGATAATTGAGTGTAACTCCACTCAACTTCTCATTGAAATATGCTATGGGGTGTCCCTCTTGTGACAAGACCACTCCAATTCCCAAACCTGATGCATCACATTCAATCTTAAAAACTTTGTTAAAATCAAGCAAAGTTAACAATGGTGCATTAATTAAACAATCCTTAATCAGGTTAAAAGATTTCTCTTGCTCTTCACCCCAAAAGAAGTTAGAATTCTTTTTAATGACTCCTGTCAAAGGGGCGGCTAAGGTGCTAAAATTTGGCACAAAATGACGGTAGAAGCTTGCTAAACCATGGAATCTAACTTGGATAATGCTTGTTAGTCTCGGCCATTCCTCAATTTCCTTAACCTCTTCTCGATCAACCTCTAATCCATCTGCACTCACAATAAAACTTAGGATAAAATGTGCACTTTTACAAATTAGCATAAAGTTTCTCTTTCCTCAAAACATCTAACACTGACCTTAGATGTTGAACATGGTCATTCAAACTCTTGCTATAGATAAGTATATCATCAAAATATACTACACAAAACATACCCAAAAAATGTCTAAGGATATGATTCATCAACCTCATGAAAGTGCTCGGTGCATTAGTTAGGTCGAAAGGCATAACCAACCATTCATATAATCCTTGCTTAGTTTTGAATATGGTTTTACACTCATCCCCTTCTCGCATTCGTATTTAATGATAACCACTTTTAAGATCAATCTTAGAAAACACATCAGAATCACTAATCTCATCAAGCATATCATCTAAATGTGGAATATGCTGACGATATTTTACCATTACTTTGTTCATCGCTTGACAATCTAAACACATACGCCATGTTCCATCTTTCTTAGGCACAAGTAGAACCGGTACTGCACAAAGGACTAAGGCTCTCTCTCACATACCCTTTTTCCATCAATTCTGACACTTTCCTTTGTAACTCCTTGGTTTCCTCGGGGTTACTTCAGTAAGCTGGCCGGTTTGGAATGATAGCACCAGGAACAAAATCAATTTAGTGCTCTATTCCATGAATTAGAGGTAGCCCACTTAGAATCTCCTATGGGAATAAGTCTTCAAATTCTTGCAATAATGAAACAACAAAAGAGGGCAAATCTAGGTTAAGGTCGTTAGTGTTTAATAGATTCTCCTTGTACATTAGTACGAGTACCATCCTTTCTGTCAACAAACACTTCCTTATCTCTTTTTCTCTCGCAAAGATGCTAACTCTTTTTTTCTCTTCTTTGTCACTCTCTTTTTATTTTCTCTCAGATTTTACCTCACTCTTTTTTACTTTTCACTCAAATTTTATATCACTCTCTTTGGCTTTTTCAAAACTTTCTCTCAAATGAAATTAATCCTCGTAGACTTGGTTTGGTGAAAGTGGGGCTAGAGTGATCTTCTTTGCTTCACGAGTCAGGGTATACCAATTGGTATAGCCATCGTGTATCACTCGTCTATCAAACTACCATGGCCTTCGCAACAAAAGATAACCAACATGCATTTGGACGACATCACATAACACCTCGTCCGTATACTTTCCAATGGAGAAAGGCACAAGTACTTTCCAATTAGAGTTTATCTACCATCAAAGTACTAGCGACATTAGTGCAACTACCACCATCAATTATGACAAAGCATATATTTCCATTGATATGGCATGGAGTATGGAAGATATTCTCGTGTTGTTGATCCCCTTCAATTGCTTGCATGCTTAGGATCTTTTTAACTACAAGAACATCTCCATCTACGGCATGTTCCAACTCCTATTCATCTTGGATAAGAGTTTCACCTTCTTTTTCATCCTTCTGATCAGTTTCGATCTCCCCATCATCTCGGATTAACATAGTGTTGCGGTTAGGGCATTGGTTAGCAATGTGACCTCACCCCAAGCACTTGAAACATTGCACATCTTGGGATCGAACTGGCTTGGTCGGACTCTTCCCCTTGCTAGTTTCGGCAATAGGTTTGTTACTCTTTGATGGTTTGCCTCTTTCATTAGAAGTAAATGAATGATTCTTTTTACAGGAGCTTTGACCCCATTTGGATGTAGAACTCCCATAAGCACGAGTTGTACCTTTCCGCTTGAGTTGCCTCTCCACTTTCATGGCCATATGAACCATATCTTCTATCTCCATATAATGTTGCAACTCAACAGTAGCCGCAATGTTAGGATCAAAGCCTATTAGAAACCTTGCATTGTGGCTTCCCGATCCTCATCGATGTTAGCACAAATCATAGCCACCTCTATCTCTTTTTAATAGTCTTCACACTACGGTTGCCTTGTGTGAGATTTTGAAGCTTGTTGAATAGCTCTCGATGGTAGTGGGTCAGGATGAATCTTCTACGCATAAATGCTTTCATCCCTTGCCAAGTTGAAATAGGATGTTCACCATTGCGTCTTCTGCTAGATTTCAACTGATCCCACCATATTAATGCATAATCCATAAACTCAATGGCTGCTAGCTTTACCTTCTAAAGCTCGGAAAAATTGTGGCACTCAAAGATGTATGTAGTAACGCATTTCAGTATGGGCCTTTGAGCTCGTTACATTAAAAACTCAACCAAATAACTCAAATAACTAACCCTAAACAAAATTAACCCTAACCATCCCAAACTATACCCTAGTTGCAACCTGTAACGCCCTGGTTTTGGGCCTAGATGTTTTAGAGGTTGAATCGGGTCGGTCGTGAACGGTTCAAATCTTTAAGGGAGGTTTAGGGAACACCTAGTTCGGGATGCTTTAAAAATATGGAAAAATATCTAAAAATCCTCATTTGTTATATAAATGATTATGGTGAAAACAATTTTACAAAATATGATTTGGAAATACTACATTTCGGTGTAGTGACCAAATTGCAGTTTTTGCAAAAGTTGACTAGTGACTGTTTTGTAAAGGATTGAAACTTTGAATCTTTAAGGAGCTAATTTTACCAAATTGTTTTTCATCAGATTTCTCTTTAATTTGGGAGTTTTAATAATGATTTAATTAAATGAATTAAAAGAGAAATTCCCCTGTGACTTTGCATAACTACTTTACAATATTTTCCCTCTTTTAATTTTTTCTCAACTTCCACTCAGCCAAACACATTTCTCTCACCAAATAATCTCAGGTTTTCATCTCTTTTGCTGAGATTTCATTCTCCTAAGGATTTCTAATCTTTACCTCATCAAATCCTTTTGTATTTACTTTGGATTTTCAAGAAATCTTGCCCAAATTGAGATGAAATCAGCCATTAGAGGTAAGCTTTGTCATTCTCCTCTAATGATCAGTTCTTTACTGAAATTCCCAAGTTATTAATCCTTTTAATGATTCTTGAGTTGTTTTAATGTTAGGAACATGAAATTGTTGTAAAATTCAAGATTCTTGGTGAGATCTTGATGACTTTTGTAACTCTTTGTTAAGCTCTGTTTGGAGGATGATTTCTAATGTGTTCTGGATGATAATTGATGTTATGAATGAGGTTTTAACAAATGATTCTCGAATAGGTTTGGATTCCTATGTTTTAGGTGCTAGATTTGTGATTTTTGGAGTGTTCTTGGTGTTCTGTTGTTGCTGGAGATATAAGGACGTGCTTGTGGTGATTTTTGTTGTTGATTGAGGTTTACAAATGATTTGAATTGATAGATCGTGGCTGGGATTTGATTTGAGAAAGTTTGGAGGTGATTTCGGTTGTTTCGGATAGCCGAAATGGTGCTTTTGAGTAGTTCAGCGAATTTGAATGAGTGGCTGGTGATTTCAATGCATGATGATGCATTAATCCTCTGCTCTTATGTGTAATAAACAGGGGAGACCTCTTTGGATGCTTTTGGTGTTGATCCGGAGGTGCCAGAAGCCTAGATATCGTTTCGGCAAGCAATCGAAACGTAATCGGTGAGTGCGAATGGTTTTAGAAGTCCTTGAGGGACAAGGAAACAAGGTTTGGGGATTTAGAATTGGTTTGAAACACCATCCTAAGTCCGGAAGTAAGTATGGCTAGATTTGCTCTCAATATGTAGTTGAAGCCCCTAAATGCTTTTAAAATGCTCTTGTTTTGAGATAGACAAATTCCTACTGTTTATGCATGATTTGTAGCATGAGATGATGCTATGTGTTGAATTCATGAGATATCATGTTGTATTAAAGAGTTTTGAGATTATGATTTACTACAAAGAATGAGATGTGGTTTTGAAATGAGATGAGAAAGATTTAAGAAATGTTGCATCAAAACAGTAGGTGAGATGATGTTTTTAATGTAATATATTGGCATAAATGACGAGATAATTACCAGATATAATTGGTCGACCAATAGGATGAAAGTGCACTATAAACTAAAATTCGTACGTTCTCTTTGGAGTCGGGCAATAGGGGTAGTGCCATCCCGATCCAAAGTGAGAATCCAATGATGAGAGATATCATCGGGGTAGGTCTTGGTGAAACATCCAAGCTTTGTGGCAACGAGAGGTACCGCCATGAGAGTCCGGTGATGTGAAATTCCACCGGGGTAGGACTTGGCTTTATGTCAAGCTAATCCGCATATCCGAGTAAAGATGTAATATGAAATGCCAATATATGAGATTGTATTTGATTCACATGTACCAAATGTTGAGATGTTTTATGCTATGAGAAATGCATATGAGATTTGTGGTTTATGAAATGCTTTCTTTTCGTTAAGCATGTGTATGGCTTTGCCATGAGATTTGCATTGGTTAAATGCAAGAGTTAGATTGAAGGTACATGTGATTTTCAAATGGAGAATTGCTTTGAAATGGTTTTCAAGCATGAGATAGAAAGAGCATGTTGTAGAAAATGGTTTTTCAGTTAGAGTTTTAAAGTTGCATTGTTGTGTTGGTTTTCCTTAGAGCTTGCGTTACTAAGCAAATGTGCTTACGCTCTCTTTTACCAACAATGCATATAATTGAGACGTTTTTGGGCAGCAAGGAGGCTAAGGATATCCAAGGAAATGAGAAGCTCATGTATGGTGATGTTTTCGTATGCTTTAGTAATGATATTTGGCAATGGGGTACTTATGGTTGATTTTGGGAGATGTATTTTGAACTACCTGTGGTTGTGCAAGTTTAATATGGTATTTATGGATTGTAAATGCTCTCTATGGTTTGGTTTGTGGCTTGTTGCTATCATATGGTTTTCATGACTAGGAAGCATGCCTATAGTTCCATTGATTGCATGATTGATGCCATGTTTGGGTTTATTCTTCATAATGTTGATCTCTGATGATTAAATATGTTGTGGTAAGCTTTGGGACATTTCTGGACATGTTTAAGTGTGAAAAACCAGCTAAGAATGTAGTTGTAGGGCTGGGCGTATCGAAACGCCCTTATCTGTTTTGGAATAGGGGCTCTGAAATGGCCATAAGGTTCCGAAACGGGTGAGTGTGTTTTGGAAAGCTTTGGCTACTGGAAAGCCATGTTTTGATACGGGTCTCGGAACGCACCTGAGTACCGAAACGGTCAACTACGTTTCAATACGGCCGTTTCAATACAAGGCTCAGCGTTTCGAAACGCCCGACCGTTGGTTTGAATTTTGAACTGTTTCAAGTTCTTGTTTCTTACATTTTAGTCCCTAATGTTTATGGATACAATTGGATGAGTTTGGAATGTCTGATTGAGTTGATTTTTGACACAGTGGCATAAAATAGGACTAATTGAACATTGGTAACTCTAAAAGCTTCAAGGTCCTTGTAATTTATAAAATTTACATTTTGGTCCCTAAAAGTCTAATTTGTGCAATTAAACCCCTAATTGATTTCCGATCGCTGTGCCTCACCTTTCCAATGATCTTGGGTGATCATATAGGATTAATGTTGCATGTAGATAAGATAAAAAAAAGAAAAAAAAGGGTCATTAATCAAGGTTGACTTTCGGGTTGACTTTGGTTTTCCCCTTGTAACCTTTGTAGTTCGGGTCAAACGTCTTGGAGCTTTTCAGACTATTGCTGGAGCTCATGGGGCTGCACCTCAGGCTGGTACTGGTGTGAGTCTGCCATTGGAGCGACTCCGCAGTCTTGGAGGGACTGAGTTCAGGGGGCTGACTCCAGAAGGGTCTGAGTCTTGGTTAGAAAGTACCAAGAGGATACTTGGGCAGCTGAACTGTAACAATGCTCAGAAATTGGGATATATTGTGTCCATGTTGCTCGGTGATGCATATACGTGGTGGACAACCACAATAGCAGGATTGGATGATGAGTGGTGACTTGGACGTTCTTCTTGAATGCGTTCAAGCGAAAGTACTTGGGAGTCCGCTACCTGGATGAGAAAAAGAGGGAGTTCATGTCCCTAGTTCAAGAAAGTATGTCAGTGGCGGGGTATGAGGTGCAGTTTGTACGCATTAGTCAGTATGCACCCGAGATGATCCCTAGTGAACGGGAGAGATGTGAACGATTCAGATATGGGCTGGTGGCTAATGTGAAAATGTTTATGCTCACAGCTGACTATACTGATTTTGATGTTTTGGTGCCAAGGACATTGAGCTGAATCTTGGACTAGCCAGTCGGACAGGAGGGTCTAGCTCAGCGAAGCGACCCACGGATCGTGATCTTGGAAGAGATCGGTTCAAGAGACCTAAAGATAGAAGGTCACACATGGATGTGAGACGAGGGGGTGGTAACCCTAGAAGAGGTCAGCAAGGGTCGAATGCTTTCATGCGGACACCTGAGTGTAATCGGTGTGGTAGAAGGCACACTGGTGAGTGCTAGGGCAACCTTGCTACGTGCTAGAATTGTGGTAATTGTGGGCACATGAAAAGGGATTGTCCACAGCCGATGAGAGAAGATCAGGCTTCGATGAGAGAGGCTGAGCCACAGAGAGGTCGTGGGCACGATCGTGGCAACTTCTAGCGCAGAGATGAAGGTGCGAGGAATGTAGCACATGTGGTGGCTGTTTAGCCTGAAGGTGGTGGCCAGGCTAAAGTGTATGCCCATCGTGAAGGGAGGAATGACACGGACGTGATCGCAGGTACCTTTACTTTGCAGTCTTTGTCATTACTTTCTTTGATTGATTCTGAATCTACACACTCGTACATATTGCGTGAACATGCTCAAATGCTTGGTTTACCTATTGAGTCTTTGGATGTGGGTATGCGTGTGACTAGTTCCTTTGGTGAGACGGTTGTAACAAGGAGATTGTATAGGCGATGCCCCTTAAAGGTGCAAGATCATGTGTTTCTAGTTGATCTTATGGAATTGCCATTCTATGGATTCAATGTAATCCTTGGTATGGATTGGCTTGTTAAGCATAGGGTCGTTGTGGATTTTGAAAATAAGCGAGTTTCACTGAAACTTGCGGATGATTATGAGGTCGTGGTGGTGGGAGAAAATATGAAGTTCCTGTCTAATGTGGTGTCGACGCTTGAAGCAAGCCGGATGTTGCGTCATGGATGCGAGGCTTATCTAGCCTTTGTTATGAATCCTAGTACAAAAGAGGTTCGTGTACAAGATATAAGGATCATGTGTGAGTTCCCTGGAGTGTTTCTGGAGGAATTACCGGGCTTTCCGCCTAGTCGAAAGGTTGAATTCGGAATTGAGTTGTATGAGAACACAACTCCGGTGTCCATTGCTCCCTATCGCATGGCGCTCAAGGAATTGAAGGAGTTAAAAACACAACTTCAAGAGTTGCTTGACCGAGGCTTTATTCGACCTAGTGTGTCACCTTGGGGTGCACCGGTCTTATTTGTTAAAAAGAAAGACGGTACGATGAGGATGTGCATTGATTACTGTCAACTGAATAAGTTGACTATCAAGAACAAATATCCTTTGTCGAAGATTGATGATATTTTTGATCAGTTTCGAGGAGCGGCCGTGTTCTCAAAGATAGATCTGCGGTCAGGATATTATCAGTTAAAGGTTAAGGATGTGGATGTGCCGAAAATAGCCTTTCGAACGAGATATGGGCAGTATGAATTTCTTGTGATGCCGTTTGGATTGACGAATGCTCATGTTGCTTTCATGGATATGATGAACAGGGTGTTTCATGAATTTATAGATAAGTTCGTTGTGGTGTTCATCGATGATATCCTTGTGTACTCTCGTACCGAGGAGGAGCATGAGGAACAATTGAGGATCGTTTTGCAAGCGTTGTTAGAGAATCAGCTTTATGCTAAGCTGAGAAAATGTGAGTTTTGGCTTAAGGAGGTTGTTTTCCTTGGCCATTTGGTTTCGGCTGAAGGGATTCGTGTTGATCCTCAGAAGATTGAGGCGGTGGTGAATTGGAAGCCTCCTACGTTTGTTCATGAAGTTCGTAGTTTCCTTGGGTTGGCGGGTTACTACCGAAGGTTTGTGGATGGATTTTCTAAGATTGGTGCCCCTTTGACGAAGTTGTTACAAAAGGATGTTAAGTTTGAGTGGACAGAAGCGAGACAACAAGCATTTGAGAAGCTAAAGGAAGCTTTGACGCAAGCTCCTATCTTGGTTCAACCTGAGTCAGGAAAAGAGTTTGAGGTGTATAGTGACGCATCCTATGTTGGTTTGGGGTGTGTGTTGATGCAAGAGGGTACGGTAGTGGCTTATGCATCGCGACAATTGAAAGTGCATGAGCTTAATTACCCTACGCATGACATTGAGCTGGCAGCGGTGGTTTTTGCTTTAGAGATTTGGAGACATTATCTATATGGTGAGAAGTGTGCTGTGTATACGGATCACAAAAGTTTGAAGTACCTTATGTCTCAGAAGGAGTTGAATCTTAGGCAACGACGTTGGGTGGAGTTGCTTAAGGATTATGAACTAATGATCGAGTATCATCCAGGGAAGGCCAATTTTGTGGTCGATGCTTTGAGCAGAAAAGTGGCGGTGGAGTTAAGAGCGATGTTTGCTAGCTTGAGCATATTGCAAGATGGTGGTCTTGTTGCTGAGTTACAAGTAAAGCCATCTTAGGTTCAGTTGATAAAGGATAAACAGTTGTTGGATGATTCTTTGGTGCCACATGTTCAGGATATCACAGAAGGTAGGCCTTCAGATTTATGTTTCAATGATGATGGTGTTTTATGCTTTGGAAGTCAGATAGTGGTGCCGAATGATGTTGAGTTAAGGCACACTATTCTGACTGAAGCTCGTAGTAGTCCTTTTGCTATGCACCCTGGTAGTACAAAGATGTACCGTGATTTGAAAGATGAGTACTATTGGGTGGGATTGAAGAAAGATGTCGCTGAGTTTGTTAGCAAATGCATGGTTTGTCAACGGGTTAAGGCTGAGCATCAAGTTCCTTCTGGGTTAAGCCTGTGCATACTACGTATACCTTGGATAAGCTTGCGGAGTTGTACATTGTTGAGATTGTACGACTGCATGGAGTCCAAAATTTATAGTGTCGGATAGGGATCTGAGATTCACCGCAAGGTTCTGGGAATGTTTACATCAAGCATTGGGTACGCAGCTGAATTTCAGTACTTCTTATCATCCGCAAACGGATGGACAGTTGGAGCGTGTTATCCAAGTGCTTGAGGATATGTTGAGGTGCTGTGTTATTGAGTTTCAAGGATCTTGGGAAAAGAACTTGCCTTTGGTTGAGTTTGCTTATAATAACAGTTACCAGGCAAGTATTCAAATGGCACCTTACGAGGCCTTATACGGGAGAAAGTTCAGAACTCCTCTTTGTTGGGATGAAACGGGACAAAAGTTGGTCTCAATGCCAGCTTTGTTGAAAGGTACCACTGAGAAGGTGAAAGTCCAAGGTTCATTGGACAATATGAGGTGATAGAACGTGTGGGTCATGTTGCTTACAAGTTGAGACTGCCTCAAGAGTTGGAAAAGATACATAATGTGTTTCATGTATCCATGCTTCAGAGATATAGATCGGATCCGTCCCATGTTATGCCTGTGGAGGAAGTTGAGTTAAATCCAGACTTGACGTATGATGAGGAACCCGTTGAGATTCTGGATACGGATAGTAAGGTTTTTCGGGGTAAGACCATTGAGCTGGTCAAAGTCTTGTGGAGATATCGTGGCGTTGAGGAAGCCACGTGGGAAAGGAAGGATGACATGAAGAAGCAATTTCCTTACCTTTTTCCTCCAGGTAAATTTTGAGGATGAAATTTCTTAAGTGGAGGAGAGTTGTAACGCCCTGGTTTTGGGCCTAGATGTTTTAGAGGTTGAATCGGGCCGGTTGTGAACAGTTTGAATCTTTAAGGGAGGTTTAGGGAACACATAGTTCGGGATGCTTTAAAAATATGGAAAAATATCTAAAACTCCTCATTTATTATATAAATGATTATGGTGAAAACAATTTTACAAAATATGATTTGGAAGTACTACATTTCAGTGTAGTGACCAAATTGCAGTTTTTGCAAAAGTTGACTAGTGACTATTTTGTAAAGGATTGAAACTTTGAATCTTTAAGGAGCTAATTTTACCAAATTGTTTTTCATCATATTTCTCTTTAATTTGGGAGTTTTAATAATGATTTAATTAAAGGAATTAAGAGAGAAATTCCCTTTTGACTTTTTATAACTATTTTACGATCTTTTTCCCTCTTTTCATTTTCTCTCAACTTCCACTCAGCCAAACACATTTCTCTCACCAAATAATCTCAGGTTTTCATCTCTTTTGCTGAGATTTCATTCTCCTAAGAATTTCTAATCTTTACCTCATCAAATCCTTTTGTTTTTACTTTTGGATTTTCAAGAAATCTTGCACAAATTGAGGAGAAATCAGCCATTAGAGGTAAGATTCGTCCTTATCCTCTAATGATCAGTACTTTACTGAAATTCCCAAGTTATCAATCATTTGTTAATGATTCTTGAGTTGTTTTAACGTTAGGAACAAGAAATTGTTGTAAAATTCAAGATTCTTGGTGAGATCTTGATGATTTTCATAACTCTTTGTTAAGCTCTGTTTTGAGGATGATTTCTAATGTGTTTTGGATGATAATTGATGTTATGAATGAGGTTTTAACAAAAGATTCCCGAATAGGTTTGGATCCCTATGTTTTAGGTGCTAGATTTGTGGTTTTTGGAGTGTTCTTGGTGTTCTGTTGTTGCTGGAGATATAAGGACGTGTTTGTGGTGATTTTTTTGTTGATTGAGATTTAGAAATGATTAGAATTGATAGATCTTGGCTGGGCTTTGATTTGAGAAAGTTTGGAGGTGATTTATGTTGTTTCGGATAGCCGAAATGGTGCTTTTGAGTAGTGCAGCGAGTTTGAATGAGTGGCTGGTGATTTCAATGCATGATGATGCATTAATCCTCTGCTCTTATGTGTAATAAATAGGGAACACATCTTTGGAAGATTTTGGTGTTGATCCGGAAGTGCCGGAAGCCTAGATATCGTTTCGGCAAGCAAGCGAAACGTAATTGGTGAGTGTGAATGGTTTTAGAAGTCCTTGAGGGACAAAGAAACAATGTTTGGGTATTTAGGATTGCTTTGAAAAACCATCCTAAGTCCGGAAGTACGTATGGCTAGATTTTCTCTCAATATGTGGTTGAAGCCCCTAAATGCTTTTAACATGCTCTTGTTTTGAGATAGACAAATTCCTATTGTTTTATGCATGATTTGTAGCATGAGATGATGCTATGTGATGAATTCATGAGATAGCATGTTTTATTAAAGAGTTTTGAGATTTTGATTTAATGCAAAGCATGAGATGTGGTTTTGAAATGAGATGAGAAAGATTTAAGAAATGTTGCATCAAAACAGTAGGTGAGATGGTGATTTTAATGTAATATATTGGCATAAATGATGAGATAATTACCGGATATAATTGGTTGACCAATAGGATGAAAGTGCACTATAAACTAAAAATTCGTACGTGCTCTTTGGAGTCGGGCAATGAGGGTAATCCAAAGTGAGAATCTGATGATGAGAGATACCATCGAGGTAGGTCTTGGTGAAACACCCAAGCTTTGTGGCGATGAGAGATACCTCCATGAGAGTCCGGTGATGTGACATTCCACCAGGGTAGGACTTGGCTTTATGTCAAGTTAATCCGCATATCTGAGTAAAGATGTAATATGAAATGCCAATATATGAGATTGTATTTGATTCACATGTACCAAATGTTGAGATGTTTTATGCTATGAGAAATGCATATGAGATTTGTGGTTTATGAAATACTTTGTTTTCATTAAGCATGTGTATGGCTTTGCCATGAGATTTGCATTGGTTAAATGCATGAGTTAGATTGAAGGTACATGTGATTTTCAAATGGAGAATTGCTTTGAAATGGTTTTCAAGCATGAGATAGAAAGAGCATGTTGTAGAAAATGGTTTTTGAGTTAGAGTTCTAAAGTTGCATTGTTGTGTTGGTTTTCCTTAGATCTTGCCTCACTAAGTAAATGTGCTTACGCTCTCTTTTACCAACAATGCAGATAATTGAGACGTTTTTGGGCAGCAAGGAGGATAAGGACATCCAAGGAAGTGAGAAGCTCATGTATGATGATGTTTTCGTATGCTTTAGTAATGATATTTGGCAATGGGGGACTTATGGTTGATTTTGGGAGATGTATTTTGAGCTCCCTGTGGTTGTGCATGTTTAATATGGTATTTGTGGATTGTAAATGCTCTCTATGGTTTGATTTGTGGCTATCATATGGTTTTCATGACTAGGAAGCATGCCTATAGTTCCATTGATTGCATGATTGATGCCATGTTTGGGTTTATGCTTCATAATGTTGATCTCTGATGATTAAATATGTTGTGGTAAGCTTTGGGACATTTCTGGACATGTTTAAGTGTGAAAAACTAGCTAAGAATGTAGTTGCAGGGCTGGGCGTATCGAAACGCCCTTATCTGTTTCGGAACAGGGGCCTGAAATGGCCATAAGGTTTCGAAACGGGTGAGTGTGTTTCGGAACGCTTTGGCTACTGGAAAGCCATGTTTCGATACGGGTCTCGGAACGCACCCGAGTACAGAAACGGTCAACTCCGTTTCGATACAGTCATTTCGATACAAGGCTCATCGTTTCGAAACGCCCGACCGTTGGTTTGAATTTTGAACTGTTTCAAGTTCCTGTTTCTTACATTTTAGTCCCTGATGTTTATGGATGCAATTGGATGAGTTTTGAATGTCTGATTGAGTTGATTTTTTAGAGAGTGGCATAAAATAGGACTAATTGAACATTGGCAACTCTAAATGTAGCAAGGTCCTTGTGATTTATAAAATTTACATTTTGGTCCCTAAAAGTCTAATTTGTGCAATTAAACCCCTAATTGATTTCCGATCGCCGTGCCTTACCTTTCCAATGATCTTGGGTGATCACATAGGATTATTGTTGCATGTAGATAAGATAAAAAAAGAAAAAAAGGTCGTTAATCAAGGTTAACTTTCGGGTTGACTTTGGTTTTCCCCTTGTAACCTTTGTAGTTCGGGTCGAACGTCTAGGCCGGGCTAAGGGGGTTACACAACCACCTTTGCAACAAAAATGAAGGGGATTCGATCACGAAAAAAATAGAGAGAAAACTGAAAGGAGAAATATAGGATTAGAGACCATTTTTCAGTCAAAAAGGGAGGATTCGAACAAAAAAAACCAAAAAATTTGATATGAATCGAAGAAATATGTGAAGAAAGGCTAAAGGCGTTATTTTGCCCCCAAGTTCGGCCCAAATTTGCAAGTTTCCCCTCACGTGAAAACACATTCAATTAGGTCCTTCAGTTCGCACGTTGCAGCAAATTAGCCCCTTGACTAACGTTGACCGTCACAGTGCTGACATGGCAATTAACGGTGCTGGCGTGATAGTGCATGTGTGATGATGACTTGGCAAAGGGGCTGGATTGATTTTTTAAACCGGATTCGAGGGCATAATTGAATTTTTTGCCGTGTTTAGGGGCATAATTCATTTTAATTGAAAGTTTGATAACTTACTTAATCTTTAAGCTAAAAAATAATAAATTACTAAAAATTTAAAAATATTTAAATAGTATTTAAATACTAATAAAATATTGAAAAAACTATAATGAATTAAAAAATTAAGTAAAAAATAAAATTAAAAATATGAAAATTTATAACTATAAAAATTTAATATTTTAAAATATTTATAAACCATCTGAAAAGTCTTCGACTATTTTTGGCTATGCTAAACCTACTAATATTCCTTGAGCATATTTTCAATAGAATTATCCTTTTATTAAAGTATAAAAAACAAAAAAATTTCCTTCGCTTTTCTACATCAAATATTAATGAGCATCAATTTGATGTAGAAAAGCGAAAGACAATTTGAGTTTTATTGTTACTTTAATACAATGTTGATACCAATGAAAAATTGTTTAACGGGTGGTAATACTCGGACTGACGAAGTCAAAGACTTTTTTGATGAAAGTGTTCGATTTTAAATACTTTATAAACATTTTTAAATTTATTTAATTTTAAATATTTTGTTTTTTTTGTGAGAGTTCTCACTTTGCTTATTTTAAAATTATTAGGGACCCAAAGGATATTTACATCAATTTGTTAATCGATTTTTCATATATTCAATTTGTAAAAGTTTAACTTGAAAAACCAAATTATTTATCTAATTTTATTAAAAAAAACTAGTTTAATTAATTGAACTAGCACACCAAATAAAGTCACAAGCATAAGTGAACTATAATGCTTAAATGATCTACCGTGCTTAATTGAACTATTGCACGAGTAAGAGGCTGCATTGCTTCAACAAAGTTGGCGTTTCATCCTTCAAATTCCAGCCTTCGCTAAACAAGTTTCCCATTGTTTCTTGGAACTTCTTAGCCCTAGCACGAGTAATAGGTCCACTAGGAAATTCCTCCGGGTCCTTTTTGGTTGTGATCACATCAATCCAAACTTCTAAATATCTTATTCTTCTTCTTTGCAAATATTGATAAGCAATTTCCAAGGAAAAAATAATTGACTTTTTTAACCATGTTAGTAATGATTCTTTTAACTAGGTGTAAAATACGTAAATTATCACTAATTTTTTTTCTCTAACCTATTTTGATTACTGAAATTTCAAAACGCTCAATTTATTTACTGAATTTTATACATTGATTTTTTTCCATCACTCTTCCGTTAACCCTTTAACAACGTTATGACGTCGACCATGGCATGTGAAATTTCAGTGACCAAAATAAGTTAGAGAGTAAAGTTCATAATGATTTATGTATTTTAGCCACTTTTTTACTATTTTTTATTCTACGTCATAATGTTGTTAAATGGTTAACAAATGAGTGATAAAAAAATCAATGTATAAAGTATGATCAAATTGAACGTTTTGAAACTTCAGTGAACAAAATAAGTCGAATAATAAACTTAAGTGATGAGTTACATATTTTACTCTTTAACTATTAGTAAAAGTTATCTACGTCAATATTTTTTTCTTCGTATCATCATTTTATTCATGTAAATTTTTAAAACTTGTTTTTTAGAAGATGAGAAAAATGTATAAATTTACAATAAATGATATGAAAAAAATTGACGTGACTATTTTTTTTAGTTAGAATTGCTAATCATGTGGTAGGAAGAGTTTAAGAAATAATTTTTTTCAACAATAATTTTTAAGCTATAAGTAATATCCATATATACAGTTTTTTCTTCAAAATATTCTATTTTTTATTTTTTATTAATATATCGAGTTTCAAAAATTACCTTGTAACCCCCTTAGCGCGGTCTACACGGTTGACCAGGACCGAGGTGATTACACGGGGAAAACTGAAGTCAACTCGTTAAAGGTGACTCCGATTTACAACCCTTTTTTTTTCTTTCTAAATGCAATTAAGTCCTATGTGATCACCAAGGAACATAAGAAGAATCGACACATCGATCAGATATCAATTAGGGATTTAATTACGTAATTTTGCCTTTTTGGGACCAAATTGTAAATTTCTAGATTCACGAGGACTAAACAGATTTTAAAGATTACCAATCCAAAATTAATCATGTAACAAGCCAGCATGTCAAATTTCAACTTAAACGAAACATCCAATCTCAACCAATTAAGCTTACAACATTCAGGGACCAAAACGTAAGAAAATAGAAACCTAAAACAATTCAAATTCAAACAAACGGTCGGGTGTTTCAAAACGCATAGCCCCGTATCGGAACAGCCGTATCGAAACTAAGTTGACTTTTTCGGTACTCGGGTGCGTTCTGAGACCCGTAACGAAACATGGCTTTCCAGTAGCCAAAGCGTTCCGGAACGTTCCTACCCGTTCTGAAACCTTATGACCATTTCAGGCCACCGTTCCGAAATAGATAAGGGCGTTCCGATATGCCCTGTCCTGCAACTATATACTTTCCTGGTTTTTCTCACCTAAACACCTCCGAGAATGTTCCATATCATACTACAACATACATACAACATGTGTAAGCATCAATGACCAATATTACGAAGGATGATCCAAAGCCTAGCATCAAACATGCACGTATAAGTTCTAAAGGCATGCTTCCTAGTCATGAGAACCATACCAAAAGCTAGAAGCCACAAACCAAATCGTAAGGGAAATCTACAAACCACATATACCATAATAAACTATCAACAACCACAGGGAGTCCAAAATACATCTCCCAAAACAACCCATAGATCCTCATTGCCAAATATCATTACTAAAGTAAACATAAAACGTCACCATACTTGAGCTTTTCAATTCCTTGGAATTTCTTAGCCTCCTTGCTGCCCCAAAAGTGTCTCAATTGTCTGCATTGTTGGTAAAAGAGAGCGTAAGCGTATTTGCTTAGTGAGGCAAGCTCTAAGAAAAAACAACACAACAATGCGATTTAAAAACCCATTCTAAAAAACCATTTTCCCCAACATGCTCTTTCTATCTCATGCTTGAAAACCCTTCAAAGCAAATCTTCATTTGAAAAATCACATGTACCATCAAACTAACTCATGCATTCAATCAATCAAATCTCATGGCAAGGCCATACACATGCTTAATGTAAATAAAAGCATTTCATAAACCTCAAATCTCATATGCATTTCTCATTGCATAAAACATCTCAACATTTGGTTCATGTGTATCAAATACAATCTTATATATTGACATTTCATATTATATCTTTACTCGGATCTGCGGATGGGCTTGACTTAAAGCCAAGTCCTATCCCGGTGGAATCTCACATCACCGGATTCTCATGGCGGTATCTCTCTTCGCCACAAAGCTTGGGTGTTTCACCAAGACATACCTCGATGGTATCTCTCATCATCGAATTCTCACTTTGGATCGGGATGACACTACCCCCATTGCCCGACTACAAAGAGCACGTACGAATTTTAGTTTATAGTGCACTTTTATCCTATTGGTCAACCAATTATATCCGGTAATCATCTCATTATTTATGCCAATATATTACATTAAAATCATATTCTCACCTATTGTTTTGATGCAACATTTCTCAAATCATTATCATCCCATTTCAAAATCACAATTCATGCATTTCATTTAATCAAAGTCTCAAAACTCTTTGCATAAACATGCTATCTCATGGGATCAACACATAACATCTTTTCATGTTATAAATCATGCATAAAACAGTAGGAATTTGTCTATCTCAAAATAAGAACATGTTAAAAGCATTTAGGGGCATCAACCACATATCGAGAGCAAATCTAGCCATACTTACTTCCGAAACGATTCGCACTCACTGATTACGTTTGCTTGCTTGTCGAAACGATTTCTAGGCTTCCGACACTTTCGGATCAACACCAAACACGTCCAAAGATGTCTCCCCTAATCATTACACATAAGAGCAGAGGATTAATGCATCATCATGCATTAAAATCACCAGCCACTCATTCCAACTCACCGCACTACTCAAAAACACCATTCCGGCTATTCGAAATAACCGAAATCACCTCCAAACTTTCTCAAATAAAGCCCAACCAAGATCTATCAATTCTAAACAATTCTAAACCTCAATCAACATCAAAAGTCATCACAAACACATCCTTATATCTCCAGCAATGACAGATCACCAAAAACACAACAAAAACCACCAATCTAACATCTCAAACTTAGGAATCCAAACTTATTCGGGATTTATTTGTTAAAACCTCATTTTCAACATCAAATATCATCTAAAATATATTAGAAATCAACCTCAAAATAAAGCTTAACATAGAAATATGAAAATCACCAAGATCTCATCAAGAATCTTGAAATTAACAATTATTTCATCTTTATAACATTAAAACAACTTAAAAATCATTAACAAAGGATTGATAACTTAGGAATTTCAGTAAAGAACTGATCATTAGAGGAGAAGGACGAAGGTTACCTCTAATGGCTGATTTCTCCTTAATTTGGGTAAGATTTCTTGAAAATTCAAAGCAAAAACAAGAAAGATTTGATGAAGTAAATGTAGGAAATCTTTTGGAAGATGAAATCTCAGCAAATGAAATGAAAATTAGAGGTTCTTTGGTGAGGGAAAAGTGTTTGGCTGATGGACAGTTGAGAGAAAATGAATTGAGAGAAAACTAACGTAAGGTAGTTATGAAAAAGTCAACTTTGATTTCCTTTTTAATTCTCTTTTATTTAATTAATTAAATCATTGTTAAAAGCTCCCAAACTAAAGAGAAATCTGATAAAAACATTTGGTAAAATTAGCTCCTTAAAGATTCAAAGTTTCAATCCTTCACAAAATATTCACTAGTCAACTTTTACCAAAACTGCATTTTGGTCACTATACCAAAATGTAATATTTCTAAATCACATTTTTGTAAAATTGTTTTCACCATAAGAATTTATATATTAAACGAGGATTTTTAGATATTTTTCCATATTTTTAAAGCATCCTGAACTAGGTGTTCTTTAAACCAACCCTAAGGGTTCAAACCGTTTCTGATCGGCCCGATTCAACATCTAAAACATCTAGGCCCAAAACCAGGGTGTTACAACTCTCCCCCACTTAAGAAATTTCGTCCTTGAAATTTACCTGGTGGAAAAAGGTAAGGAAATTGCTTCTTCATGTCATCCTTCCTTTCCCACGTGGCTTCCTCAATGCCACGGTGTCTCCGCAAGACTTTAACCAGCTGAATGGTCTTACCTCGAAGAACCTTACTATCCGTATCCAGAATCTCAATGGGCTCTTCATCATATGTCAAGTCTAGATTCAGCTCAACCTCTTCTACAGGCATAACATGCGGCTGATCCGATCTATACCTCCGAAGCATGGATACATGAAACACATTATGTATCTTCTCTAACTCTGAGGGCAGTCTTAACTTGTAAGCAACATGACCCACATGTTCTATCACATCATAAGGTCCAATGAACCTCAGACTCAATTTGCCCTTCCAGCAAAATCTCATCACCTTCTTCCAAGGTGAAACTTTCAGAAACACACGTTCGCCAACAGCGAATTCCATCTCCTTACACTTCAGATCCGTGTAAGACTTTTGCCAGTCCGATGCTGCCTTCAAATGCTCACAAATGAGCTTCACCTTCCCGGTGGTTCCTTTCAAAAAACCTGGCATCGAAATCAACTTCTGCCCCGTTTCAGCCTAACAAAGGGGAGTTCTACACTTCCTCCCGTATAAAGCCTCATACGGTGCCATTTGAATGCTTGTCTGGTAACTATTATTATAAGAAAACTCAACCAAAGGCAAATGCTTCTCCCAAGATCCTTGAAACTCAATGACGCAACACCTCAACATATCTTCAAGCACTTGGATAACACGCTCTGACTGCCCATCTGTCTGCGGATGATAAGAAGTACTGAAATTCATCCGCTTACCCAAAGCTTGATGCAAACATTCCCAGAACCTCGACGTGAAACTCAAATCTCTATATGATAATATAGATTTTGGCACCCCGTGCAAACACACAATTTCAGCGATGTACAACTCGGCTAGCTTATCCAAGGTATACGTAGTGTGCACAGGCAAGAAATGTGCACACTTCGTAAGGCGATCCATAATTACCCAAACCGAATTCTTCTTCGACGGTGATAAGGGTAAACCTGACACAAAGTCCACGATAACCATTTCCCACTTCCATTATGGGATTCTCAACGGCTGCAACAACCCAGAAGGAACCTGGTGTTCAGCCTTAACCCGCTGACAAACCATACATTTGCTAACAAACTCAGCAACATCTTTCTTCAACCCCACCCAATAGTACTCATCCTTCGAATCACGATACATCTTCGTACTACCGGGGTGCATAGCGAAAGGACTACTATGAGCTTCAGTCAGAATAGTGTGCCTCAACTCCACATCATTCAGCACCACTATCCGAATCCCAAAACAAAGAACACCATCATCATTGAAACCGAAATCCGAAGGCCTTCCTTCCGCGATATCATGAACATGCGGTACCAGAGAATCATCCAGCAACTGTTTTTCCTTTATCAACTGAACCAAAGATGGCTTCACTTGCAACTTAGCAACAAGACCACCATCTCGCGATATGCTCAATCAAGCAAACATCGCCCTCAACTCCACTGCCACTTTCCTGCTCAAAGCATCGGCCACAACATTGGCCTTTCCCGGATGATACTCAATAGTTAGGTCATAATCCTTAAGCAATTCCACCCAACGTCATTGCCTGAGATATAGCTCCTTTTGTGACATAAGATACTTCAAACTCTTGTGGTCTGTGTACACCGTACACTTCTCATGATATAGATAATGTCTTCAAATCTTTAAAGCGAACACCACTGCCGCTAACTCAATATCATGTGTGGGATAGTTACGCTCATGCACCTTCAACTTTCGCGATGCATAAGCTACTACCTTACCTTCTTGCATCAGCACACACCCCAAACCAACATAGGATGCGTCACTATACACCACAAACTCTTTTCCAGACTAAGGTTGAATCAAGATAGGAGCTTGCGTCAAAGCTTCCTTTAGCTTCTCAAAAGCTTGTTGTCTCGCTTCCGTCCACTCAAACTTCACATCTTTCTGCAATAACTTCGTCAAAGGAGCAACAATCTTGGAAAACCCATCCACAAACCTTCGGTAGTAACCCGCCAAACCAAGAAAACTACGAACTTCATGAACAGACCTAGGAGGCTTCCAATTCACCACCGCCTCAATCTTCTGAGGATCAACACAGATCCCTTCAGCCGAAACCACATGACCAAGAAAAACAACCTCTTTCAACCAAAACTCACATTTACTCAGCTTAGCATAAAGCCGATTCTCTAACAACACTTGTAAAACGATCCTCAAATGTTCCTCATGCTCCTCCTCGGTACGAGAGTACACAAGGATATCATCGATGAACACCACAACGAACTTATCCGAAAACTCACGAAACACCCTGTTCATCATATCCATGAAAGCAGCAGGAGCATTCGTCAAACCGAATGTCATCACCAGAAATTCATAATGCCCATATCTCGTTCGAAAAGCAGTTTTCGGCACATCCACATCCTTAACCTTTAATTGATAATACCTCGACCGTAAATCAATCTTTGAGAACACAGCCGCTCCACGAAACTAATCGAAAAGATCATCAATCCTTGGCAGATGATACTTATTCTTGATAGTCAACTTATTCAGCTGACGATAATCAATGCATATCCTCATCGTGCCATCTTTCTTCTTAACAAACAAGACCGGTGCACCCTAAGGTGACACGCTAGGCCGAATGAAGCCTCGGTCAAGCAACTCTTGAAGTTGCGTCTTCAACTCCTTTAACTCCTTAGGTGCCATTCGATAGGGAGCGATAGCCACCGGAGAGGTATTCTCATACAACTCAATTCCGAACTCAACCTCCCGAATAGGCGGCAAACCAGACAGCTCCTCCGAAAATACTCCAGGAAATTCACGCACCGTCCTTATATCCTGCACTCGTACCTCCTTCGTGCTAGGATTCATTACAAAAGCCAAATAAGCTTCACATCCTTGACGCAACAACCGGTTCGCTTCAAGCGTCGAAATCACATTAGATAAAAACTTCACGTTCTCCCCTACCACCACAACTTCATAATCATCAGCAAGTTTCAACGAAACTCGCTTATTCTCAAAATCCACAACAGCCCTATGCTCAACGAGCCAATTCATACCTCGGATTACATCGAATCGGTAGAAAGGCAATTCCATAAGATCCACTAAGAACACATGTTCTTGCACCTTTAAGGGACATCTCCTATACAACCTCCTTGTTACTACCGTTTCACCGAAAGAACTAGTCACACGCATACCAACATCCAAAGACTCAACAGACAAACAAAGCATTTGAGCATGTTCACGCAATATGTACGAGTGTGTAGATCCAAAATCAAATAGAGAAAGTAATGACAAAGACTGCAAAGTAAAGTAAAGGTACCTGCGATCACATCAGTGTCATTCCTCCCTTCACGATGGGCATACACTCTGGCTTGGCCACTTCCTTCAGGCTGAACAGCTACAACATGGGCGAAATTCCTCGCACCATCATCTCTACGCTGAAAATTGCCACGGCCGCGCCCACGGCCTCTCTATGGCTCAGCTGCTCTCACCGGAGCCTGCCCTTCTCGCATCGGCTGGGGACAATCCCGCTTCAAGTATCCCCAGGACCTACAATTCCAGCAAGTACCAACGATTCTCCAGCACTCTCTCGTGTGTCTCCTACCACACCGGTTACATTTAGGGGTACGAACAAAAGCATTCGGCCCTTTCTGGCCTATCCTGTGGTTACCTCCCCCACGTCTAGCATCCATGTGTGACCTCCTATCCTTAGGTCTCTTGAACCGATCCCTTCCAAAATCAAGATCTGCAGGTCGCTTTCCTGAGCTAGTTCCTCCCACTCGACTCGCCAAACCAAGGTTCAGCTCAATGTCCTTGGCTTGAGTGACCAAGACATTAAAGTCGGTATAATCCGATGCAAGCATATACATTTTCACGTCAGCCACCAGCCCATATCTGAACCGCTCGCATCTCTCTTTTTCGCTAGGGATCAAATCCGGCGCATACTGGCTAAGGCGTACAAATTGTACTTCATAATCCGCTACTGACATGCCACCTTGTACTAGGGACATAAACTCCCTCTTCTTTTCTTCCAGATAACAGACCCCCAAATATTTCCTCTTGAACGCGTTCAGAAAGAACATCCAAGACACGTCAGCATCCTCTAAACCACCAATAGTGGTTGTCCACCACGTGTAGGCATCACCGTGCAACAAAGATACGATGCATCCCAACTTCTGGACATCATTACAATTCATTTGTCCAAGGATTCTCTTTGTACTCTCCAATCAAGACTCAAAACCCTCAGGGGTTAGCCCTCTAAACTCTGTCCCTGCCAGACTGTGAAGTCGTTCCAGAGGCAAACTCGCACCAACCCCAGCCTGCGGTGCAGCCACATGAGCTCCAGCTATTGCCGCCCGAAAGGCTCCAGCAATAGCCTGGATCAGTATTGACATATCAGGATTAGCTTGCCCTCGCGCTCCCTCGGGGTCAGCAACCCCTATTCCAGCTCCTGCAGCACCAGCCCTCGCTCCACCACCACCGGGTGGTCCACCAGGAGGAGGAGGCGGTAGATTCTCGACACGCTCGTCATTCTCATTCGTTTCACTCTCGACTGCATTACGCGTGTTTATTCTATGCTCTCTACGTGGCCCCATTTTAAAACAATGCAACTAGCAAAATGCAATAAATCTCAGTTAGGCAATATAAGGTGTTACAGATTCTTAGGCTAATATCTAGGCTATTTGTTAGGCTAGAATATATTGTAATTAAGGTTATATATCATGTTACCTAGTTTAGGTAAATTAGATTTGTATATATAGCCCCATATGTTTTATGAATAAAACACAAGAAATTACTTTCTACATGGTATTAGTTATCCTAGGTTCTTTCGAATACTCTTAAAATTTTCAATATTTTTTGGGGCTGTTAGGGTTTTGACCTAAAGTTTTTTTTGGTCGTTCTTCACCGGCCACCTTCGGAGGCCCCTCTGTCCACAGCGCCCGTACCACGGGAACTGCCGTCCGCCGATCTGGAGATTCCGGTCACTAGAATCCCAGCGTGTGAGCCTTACGCACCGCCCCAAGCTTCCACATGTCCTTCACGCGCCGGCGCGTGAGAGCGCGTGGTGGCCCCTTTTCGCTGCCAATTTTTCCATCGACGTCACTGCTTCATTCCGATCACACCCTTCCCGCCGGTCCTTGCTTTCAGATCGTTTTGGTTTGGGTGTCTTGTCTTTTGGAACCGTTAGAGGTTTGTTTTTCCTGGTCGTTCTTGGCTCTTTGCTTCTTTGATCTCATGGCTGATAAGAAGGTTGATTTTATGTCTGATATCGTTCCGATTACATCTAAAATTACTGATCATAAATTGAATGGCTTTAATTTTCTCGATTGGAACCATACAATTGAGTTGTATTTGTTAAGCCTTTCTATGGACAGACATTTGACTGATGATCCTCCGACGGATTATTCTCGCCTTCCATGGACGAGGGAAGATGCTCGCCTGTATATCCAGATTCATAATTCTATTAACAGTGAGGTGGTAGGTTTGGTTAATCATTGCAAGACGGTGAAACAGTTGATGAGCTATTTGCAATTTTTATATTCTGGCAAAGGAAATTTTTCACGTATCTATGATGTTTGTCAGAATTTTTACAGGGCTGGCAAAGAAGACCGGACTTTAACTAGTTATTTTATGGATTTTAAGAAAACGTATGAAGAGCTTAATATGTTGCTTCCCTTTAGTGCTGATATCGAGGTCCAACGTAGTCAGCGAGAGCAAATGGCGGTTATGAGTTTTCTAGCTGGTCTTCCACCAGAATTTGAGACTGCTAAATCTCAAATTCTCTCTGGTTCAGAGATCTCCAGCCTCGATGATGTTTTTCGGAGGGTACGCCGTACTGAGAATTCTTTGCCTACTCCATCCCCGCAACATGGCAATGTTGTGCTCAGTCGTGCTCTTCCTTCTGACTCTGGCAAGCAACATTTCAAGAGTAGTGGTCTTGGTCGTTTCATGGGGTATGGGTCTACCAAAAGCGATCCACAGTTTATAGTTCGTGGTCCAGATCACAATGCAGTTATCTGTCATTATTGTCACAAACTGGGACATATCAAGCGTGATTGCCGGAAGCTGCAGTTTAAGAAAGCTTCGTCTGCTCATATTGCTTCTAGTGTAGACACTTCTTCATCGGCTGTTACGATATCTTCGGATGAGTATGCGAAGCTTCTTAACCATCAAGACACTGTCAAACATCCTTCTGGTCCTGTTTCTGCCCTTGTTGAGTCAGGTAAACCCAATACATGTCTTGTTTCCACCTCTTCCAAATGGGTCATTGATTCTGGTGCCACAAACCACATGACAGGTAACCCCAATATTCTTTCTCATTTTAAAACCCATCCTTCTATCAATCCTGTTACTTTAGCCGATGGTTCCACATCTTCTGTTATTGGCTTTGGCACTTCGTACCCCACTCCCTCTCTTACTTTGTCCTCTGTTTTGAGTTTACCACATTTATCCTTTAACTTGATGTCAGTTAGTAAACTTACAAAAACCCTTAATTGTTGTCTCAATTTTTCCTGGTTATTGTGTGCTTCAGGATCTTTTGACGAAGAAGATTATTGGTAAAAGGCATGAGTCTGATGGTCTCTACATCCTTGACACCCATGCTCCAGAACCTGTTGCTTGCACTAGAATTGTCAATCCTTTTGAAGAACATTGTCGATTGGGTCATCCTTCTCTACCTTCTTTGAAGAAACTTTTTCCTCAATTTTTTAGTTTAAAATCATTAGATTGTGAGTCTTGTCATTTTGCTAAACACCATCGTCTTAGTTTCAGTCCTAGAGTCAATAAAGGAGCTTCTGCTCCATTTGAGTTAGTTCACTCTGCAGTTTGGGGTCCTAGTCATGTTACTTATAAACCTGGTTTTCGTTATTTTATTACTTTTGTTGATGATTATTCTCGAATGACATGACTTTATTTAATGAAATCTCGCTCAGAATTATTTACTCATTTCTCTTCTATTTGTGCTGAGATTCGAACCCAATTTGGTACGCCTGTCCAAAACTTGATAAGTGATAATGCAAAAGAGTATGTTTCAGGTCCTTTTCAGAAATATATGCTTGAGCATGGTATTCTCCATCAAACATCTTGTGTTGACACCCCTTCTCAAAATGGTGTTGCTGAACGCAAAAATAGACATCTCCTTGAAACAGCCCGAGCTTTGCTATTTCAAATGTAGGTTCCAAAATGTTTTTGGGCTGATGCCATCTCCACAGCTTGTTTTTTGATCAATCGTATGCCCTCTTCGGTTTTGTTGGGTAACATCCATTTTCATACTCTTTTCCCTACTAAAAATTTGTTTCCCCTCTCCCCGAAAATTTTTGGTTGTATTTGTTTTGTTCGGGATGTCCGTCCTCAAGTTACAAAACTTGATCCTAAGTCTTTGAGATGTGTGTTTTTGGGGTATTCACGTGGCCAAAAAGTGTATCGATGTTATTGTTCGGGTCTGGGTAGGTATCTTGTGTCTGCTGATGTTACTTTTTTGGAACACAAACCTTTTCCGTTTTCTTCAGGGTCTATCGCTCAGGAGGACGAGGATTTCTTGTTTTATCAGGTCTCATCACCCTTGGAGTTGTCCTCATCCTCATTGGTTCTGCCCTCTTTTGTCAAGCCCCCGTATAAAAAACATCTATACCCGTCGGCCACAACCACCCCCTTCCAACCCAATTACAAACGTTCCAGATGTTCCAGATTCATGTCCTGATGAGCCAATATCTTCGTCATCAGATTCGCCTCATATTGTTGATCTTGACCTTCCTATTTCTCTTCGGAAAGGTAAACGTGCTTGTACTTACCCCATTTCCTCTGTTGTTTCCTATAATTGTTTGTCTTCTTCTTCTCGTGCCTTTGTTACATCCCTAGATACTATTTATGTCCCTAAAACTGTTAGCGAGGCATTATCTCATCCTGGATGGCGTGCGGCTATGCTTGAGGAAATGACTACTCTAGATGTCAATGGCACGTGGACTTTGGTTTCTTTGCCTAACAGTAAATGAGCTATTGGATGTAAGTGGGCATTTACTGTTAAATTTAATCCCAATGGCTCTATTAATCGTTTGAAAGCCCGTCTTGTTGCCAAGGGTTATGCTCAGACCTATGGTGTGGATTATTATGATACTTTCTCTCCTGTTGCCAAACTTTCTTCTGTCAGGCTATTTATCTCCCTTGCAGCCATTTTTTATTGGCCTTTACATCAGTTGTACATCAAGAATGCTTTCCTTCATGGTGATCTTCAGGAGGAGGTGTATATGGAGCAACCACCTGGGTTTGTTGCTCAGGGGGAGTCTGGGAAAGTATGTTATCTGAAGAAATCTTTATATGGTCTGAAACAGAGTCCTTGGGCTTGGTTTGGTAAGCTTAGTCAGGCTATTGAAAAGTTTGGGATGCAAAAAAGTGAATCAGACCATTCTCTTTTCTTTAGAAAGTCTGATGGGGGCACTATTCTACTAGTCGTATATGTGGATGATATTGTACTCACTGGTAATGACACTAGCGGAATTTCCTCACTGAAGTCTTTTCTCCATACTCAGTTTCACACTAAATATCTGGGGACGTTGAAATACTTCTTGGGGTTGAGGTGAACAAAAATAAAAAAGGAATCTTCCTATCTCAGAGGAAGTATGTGCTTGATCTTTTATTGGAAACATGGAAATTGGACGCCAAACCTTGTAGTACACCAATGGTCCCTAATCTACAATTAACTAAAGAAGGTGAATTATTCGATGACCCTGAAAGGTACAGAAGACTTATCGGTAAATTAAATTATCTCACGGTGACACGTCCTGATATATCTTTTCCAGTGAGTGTTCGGAGTCAATATATGTCGTCACCGACTGTTGATCATTGGAAAGTAGTAGAGCAAGTTTTATGTAATCTGAAAAGTGCTCCTGGGTGTAGAATTCTATATGGCAATCATGGTCATACTAGAATTTAATGTTTTTCCGACTCGGATTGTGCAGGATGCAAGGAGGATAGAAGATCCACCTCAGGATATTGTCTGTTTGTTGGAGGAAACTTGATTTCTTGGAAGAGTAAAAAGCATAACGTAGTCTCACGATCTAGTGCAGAAGCCAAATATAGAGCAATGGCCAAGTCCGTATGTGAGATTATATGGGTATATCAGCTCATCGGTGAGATTGGAATTAAAGCCTCAATACCTGCAAAACTTTGGTGTGATAATCAAGCTGCATTACACATTGCTTGTAATCCAGTTTTTCATGAAAGAACGAAACACATTGAGATTGATTGTCACTTCATTCACGAAAAGATACAACAAGGTTTGATATCTACTGGTTATGTGAAAACCGGAGAACAACTAGGAGACATCTTGACCAAATCTCTCAATGGAATTCGAATCAATTATCTATGTAACAAGTTGGGCATGATTAATATCTATGATCCAACTTGAGGGGGAGTGTTACAGATTCTTAGGCTAATATCTAGGCTATTTATTAGGCTAGAATATATTGTAATTAAGGTCATATATTATGTTACCTAGTTTAGATAAATTAGATTTGTATATATAGCCCCATATGTTTTATGAATAAAACACAAGAAATTACTTTCTATATAAGGCAAGAAATCCGAGGTGCTCAAGTTCATTTTCAAAACAATTCTTTCCAATAGTAATGGTATGAAAATGAGTTCCCCATTTGCACCCCAACATAGCATTGCAACACAAATTCATCTCAAACAATCAACTTACACGCATTTCATCACATTAAAGCTAAAACATTGCACAATCACACAACATGCTTCCGTAAAGGTTATAGCTATTCACATTTACACTTACCAACCACTTAACAATGCCCCAGTTATTTGCAAACCTGTCTTTGATACCAACAAATGTAACCCCCTTAGCCCGATCTAGACGGTTGACCCGGACCGAGGTGATTACACGGGGAAAACCGAAGCCAACTCGTTAAAGGTGATTCCGATTGACAACCCTTTTTTTCTTTCTAAATGCAATTAAGTCCTATGTGATCACCAAGGAACATAAGAAGAAACGGCACAGCGATCGGATATCAATTAGGAATTTAATTACGTACTTTTGCCTTTTTGGGACCAAATTGTAAATTTCTAGATTCACGAGGACTAGACAGATTTTAAAGATTACCAATCCAAAATTAATCATGTAACAAGCCAGCATGTCATATTTCAACTTAAACGAAGCATCCAATCTCAACCAATTAAGCTTACAACATTCAGGGGCCAAAACGTAAGTAAACAGAAACCTGAAACAATTCAAATTCAAACCAACAGCCGGGTGTTTCGAAACCCAAAGCCTCGTATCGGAATGGACGTATCAAAACTAAGTTGACCGTTTCGATACTCGGGTGCGTTCTGAGACTCGTATCGAAACATGCCTTTCCAGTAGCGAAAGCGTTCCGGAACTTTCCTACCCGTTCTGAAACCTTATGAACATTTCAGGCCACCATTCCGAAACAGATAAGGGTGTTCTGATACGCCCTACCCTGCAACTACATACTTTTCTGGTTTTTCTCACCTAAACACCCCCGAGAATGTTCCAGATCATAATACAACATACATACAACATGTGTAAGCATCAATGACCAATATTACGGAGGATGATCCAAAGCCTAGAAGCCACAAACCAAACCGTAAGTGACATCTACAAACCACATATACCATAATAAACTTGCAACAACCACAGGGAGTCCAACATACATCTCCCAAAACAACCCATAGATCCCCCATTGCCAAATATCATTACTAAAGTAAACGTAAAACGTCACCATACTTGAGCTTTTCAATTCCTTGGAATTCCTTAGCCTCCTTGCTGCCCAAAAGTGTCTCAATTGTCTGCATTATTGGTAATAGAGAGTGTAAGCACATTTGCTTTGTGAGGCAAGCTCTAAGAAAAACCAACACAACAATGCGACTTAAAAACTCATTCTCAAAAACCATTTTCAACAACATGCTCTTTCTATCTCATGCTTGAAACCCCTTCAAAGCAAACCTTCATTTGAAAAATCACATGTACCATCAAACTAACTCATGCATTCAATCAATGCAAATCTCATGGCAAGGCCATACACATGCTTAATGTAAATAAAAGCATTTCATAAACCTCAAATCTCATATGCATTTCTCATTGCATAAAACATCTCAACATTTGGTACATGTGTATCAAATACAATCTCATATATTGGCATTTCATATTATATCTTTACTCGGATATGCAGATTAGCTTGACTTAAAGCCAAGTCCTATCCCGGTGGAATCTCACATCACCGGATTCTCATGGCGGCATCTCTCTTCGCCACAAAGCTTGGGTGTTTCACCAAGACCTACCCCGATGGTATCTCTCATCATCGGATTCTCACTTTGTATCGGGATGGCACTACCCCCATTGGCCGACTCCAAAGAGCACGTACGAATTTTAGTTTATAGTGCACTTTTATCCTATTGGTCGACCAATTATATCCGGTAATCATCTCATCATTTATGCCAATATATTACATTAAAATCATCTTCTCACCTACAATTTTGATGCAACATTTCTCAAATCATTCTCATCCCATTTCAAAACCACAATTCATGCATTTCATTTAATCAAAGTCTCGAAACTCTTTGCATAAACATGCTATCTCATGGGATCAACACATAACATCTTTTCATGTTATAAATCATGCATAAAACAGTAGGAATTTGTCTATCTCAAAACAAGAGCATGTTAAAAACATTTAGGGGCATCAACCACATATCGAGAGAAAATCTAGCCATACTTACTTCCGGACTTAAGATGGTGTTTCAAACTAAACCTAAATCCCAAACCTTGTTTCCTTGTCCCTCAAGGACTTATAAAACCATTCGCACTTACCGATTACGTTTCGCTTGCTTGCCGAAACAATTTCTAGGCTTCCGGCACTTTCGGATCAACACCAAACGCGTCCAAAGATGTCTCCCCTGATCATTACACATAAGAGCAGAGGATTAATGCATCACCATGCATTAAAATCACCAGTCACTCATTCTAACTCGCTGCACTAGTCAAAAACACCATTTCGGCTATCCGAAATAACCGAAATCACCTCCAAACTTTCTCAAATCAAAGCCCAGCCAAGATCTATCAATTCTAAACATGTTCTTATATCTCCAGGAATGACAGATCACCAAAAACACCTCAAAAACCACCAATCTAACATCTCAAACTTAGAAATCAAAACCTATTCGGGATTTATTTGTTAAAACCTTATTTTCAACATCAAATATCATCCAAAATATATTAGAAATCAACCTCAAAATAGAGCTTAACATAGAAATACAAAAATCACCAAGGTCTCATCAAGAATCTTGAAATTAACAACTATTTCATGTTTATAACATTAAAACAACTTAAAAATCATTAACAAAGTATTGATAACTTGGGAATTTCAGTAAAGAACTGATCATTAGAGGAGAAGGACGAAGCTTACCTCTAATGGCTGATTTCTCCTTAATTTGGGCAAGATTTCTTGAAAATCCAAAGCAAAAACAAGAAGGATTTGATGAAGTAAATATAGGAAATCTTTTGGAAGATGAAATCTCAGCAAATGAAATGAAAATCAGAGGTTCTTTGGTGTGGGAAAAGTGTTTGGCTGATGGAAAGTTGAGAGAAAATGAATTGAGAGAAAACTAACGTAAGGTAGTTATGAAAAAGTCAACTTTGATTTCCTTTTAATTCTCTTTTATTTAATTAGTTAAATCATTGTTAAAAGCTCCCATATTAAAGAGAAATCTGATAAAAACATTTGGTAAAATTAGCTCCTTAAAGATTCAAAGTTTCAATCCTTCACAAAATATTCACTAGTCAACTTTTGCAAAAACTGCATTTTGGTCACTATACCAAAATGTAATATTTCTAAATCACATTTTGTAAAATTGTTTTCACCGTAATCATTTATATATTAAACGAGGATTTTTAGATATTTTTCCATATTTTTAAAGCATCCCAAACTAGGTGTTCCTTAAACCAACCCTAAGGGTTCGAACCGTTTCCGATCGGCCCGATTCAACATCTAAAACATCTAGACCCAAAACCAGGGCGTTACGTACCTAGTCAAAATATTAATTTTATTATTCATAATAGTATTGTGATTGTAAATGATGATATGAGTATAGTGAGGAATGAAACTTAACACAGGAAAGTGTCGACGATGATATTATTTAAGAAATATCAATCTCAACATCTATGAGTCTCGAGATGCAATGTCAATTAAATCATGTCAATAGAACAAGTATAAAGGATTCCATGATAACAACTTTTTAAATATAATAATATCATCATTTACAAGTGTCGAGGTACTAGTGTGAATAATAAACTTGTAATACATCTGCCTACAACTGTCATATCTTCGTCTACAAATGTAACCCCCTTAGCCCGACCTATATATTTGACCCGAACTACGAAGATTACACGGGGAAAACCAAAGTCAACCTTGATTAACGACCTTTTTTTCTTTTTAACTTATGTAGATGCAAATTACGTCTATGTGGTTACTCAAGAAACATAGGGGAGAAGAGCAACGCGATTAGAAAACATTTAGGGACTCGATTGCATGATTTACACATTTTAGGGACCAAAATGTAATTTTTAGAAAATATAAGGACTTGGCTGAATTTAGGATTACCAACATGCAATTAATCATGTTACATGCTTCTCTTTCAAGTTTCAGCATAAGAAGACATTTCAAGCTCAAGCAGTTGCATCCACAACATTCAGGACTAAAATGTAAAACATGGAAACTTTAAACAATTCAAAAACAACACCCAACGGTCAACTGTTTCAGAACACCCAACCACCGTACCGAAACACTCGTATCGAAACAGTGTTGACCGTTTTGGTAAGCGAGTGCGTTCCGAGACCAGTACCGAAACAAGCTTCACCAGTAGCCAAAGTGTATCGGAACACTTTCAACCGTACCGAAACGATATGGCCATTACAGGCCCCTGTTTCGAAACAGTTAAGGGTGTTTCAATACACCTTGCACTGTGACAGCAGAAAATGCTGGTTTCTCACACTTTTTCACCGTCGAATCAACCCCGAGTCATGCCATATCATGCATACATCAAGGATACATATCAACAAACATCATATCTAAGCTATAGCCTAAACATGGCATCCAACACCCAAACAAAGGCTCTAAAGGCATGCTTCCTAGTTTGCCAAAACCAAAACAAGGCAAAACTCCAAATAATCAAAAATCCAAACTCCAAAGGCCATTTACAAACCAAGTAAAGTCAAACCAATATGCTCAAAGTAAAAGGAACATCCCAAACATTCCAAAGTATAAATTCCCACCCATTGCCTCTTATTACACTAAGGGTGAACCACATACATTTCTTTAGCAAAACCTTGTATTCCTCTTGCTATCGAGCTGCGTCCAAATGTTCAATTTTCTGCATTGATGAAACAAACGAGCGTAAGCAATAAGCTTAATGAGGATCGCTAAACAACATTCATCAATGCATAACCCATAATTTGCAAACACATTTAACATCTCATGCCCTTTATAAAACAAGTCTTCTCAAGACTTCAATGCACTTTTGAAACCTCATGCACATATGCATCAATTTACAACAGCAAATAAACCTTTGCTCATGCTCTAACAAGCATCACATGCATTCTTGCATCATACACATATTTCTCATGCACCCTTGCATCATTTACAAGCATCTCATGCTTCACTTAGTTCATTTACATTATATTGGCTTTCAAGTGATAGTTCACAACTCATTTCAACACAAGACACAATCAGATACGCAGATTACAAGCGTTGTCCCTCACGCTTCATACAAACTACCAGACTACACAAGGTGGAGACAAATGGCACAATCACAACCCCGCAACACCCGTGATGGAGACTAATGGCACAATCACAACCCCTCAACATCACTCATCGGTAGTTGTATAATTCCACTAACGAGAGTATGGGACACATACACAAGACTCACACACGGGACTAACCATTCACCGATGTGATCTTAACCTCAATTGTTAGGGTACTTGGATGGAGATTACGGCACAATCACAACCCCTCAACATCCAAGACGGCTTTATTCACGGTGCACCCAATCCTATAGATGGCTAACTATATCCGATTAAAGTAACCAAAAACCAATTTCATCACTTGCCAATATAATTAATTAACCACATTCATCCACTGTTTTTCAAGCATCAACACAATGTCATTTCCACAAGCACATATGCTTAACTTCATATGCATTTTCATATGAAATCCAAGGATCACTTACCTAGTGCATCCTTAACATGATGACATAAAAATCCAGCATTAAACCATGCTTAAACATGCTTAAACAGTAAACAAATCTACTCTTACATCAAATGCATTTTCATCAAACTTAGTACATTTCCAAGAGAGGGATTACTGAAACACTTACGCTTGAGCTTAGTTAAGTGTATCAAACTTACACTAAGCTCCCAAGAGCACGCTCAAAGCATTACAAGGCAGGAAATTGCATTTCCACTTACCGACACGCGAAGCCTTGTTCGCCGACACGGAAATTACACCTCTGGAGCTTCCAAAATCACCTCATTAGCCTCCGGATCAAGATCCCCTGTTTTCATACCAACAAAACAGAGATCCAAATGCATTAAAATGCATTCAAACACCATCAACAATCCATAGACTCGTTGCCCACTCAAACTACACCAAAATACCCTTCCAACACAACCGAAAACTCAATCGATTGCCTCTGAAACCAAGCCCAGCCATCATGCAACACTTCCAAAGCATAAACAACACCAAAACACATCCATTAAACATCCTAACTCATCCTTATACCTCCAGCAATCACAAAACCACCATTACACCCCAAAATCACATTTAAAACTACCAAGAAACTCAAGGATTTCAGGATCTATATCATTAACACATCATTTTAATATATAAATCAACTTAAGAATCATTTAGAATCAACACAAAACAGTGCCCAACTCATCAAGTCCGAAAATCAAGATTTCATCAACATTTTCACAATATTTTGATCTCAAATCAAACTATATTGAAAAATCAATCAAAAATAGTTATTATAAGCCAAATATCCTGGGAATTTCAATAAAGAACTTAGATTAGAGGTCGAGAACGGGATTTACCTCCAATCCTTGCTTCCTTCAATAGATGACAAGTTTTGCTTGCAAAATTCTTGAGGAATTAAAGAAGATCTCTTGAAAAAGGTTTAGGAAAAGTTGAGAGGATTTTTAGAAGAGGTAATTCTGGAAAATTTGAGAGAAAAAAGTGTTTGGCTAGAATGAGAGGGAATTGGTAGTTACGCAAAATGAAAATCCACTAACTACCAATTAATTAATATCATATTTTAATTAAAATCCTTTAATTAAAAATCCATTTAAATCACATGTCATATTGAAGAATGGTCAAATTGACTTAAAGCCCCCTAAAGATTCTATGATTTTGGCTTCCACCTTTAAAATCACATTTTCCAAGTTTTGAAACTTTACTATTTGGTCACTATTCAAAATGTCCATTTTCCAAATCCCTTTTTGTAAAATTGACTTGACCAACCTCTTAATTATATTTTTAGAGGATTTTAACCATTTTTATCAGAATTTTATCCTATCCCAATCCTAGATTTCCAAAAGTCACCTTACGCGATTCGAACCATTCTCAACCGATCTGATCCGATGTTTAAAACATCCAGGCCCAAAACCAGGGCGTTACAACTCTCCCCCACTTAGGAAATTTCGTCCTCGAAATTCTTACCTGATGAAAATAGATGCGGAAACTGCCTCAGCATGTCCGCCTTGCTTTTCCACGTGGCTTCCTCAACTCCTCGGTGTCGCCACAACACCTTCACAAGTTCTATCGTCTTGGCACGAAGAACTTTACTACTCACATCCAGAAACTTCACCGGTTCCTCATCATATGATAGATTCGGATTCAACTCTATCTCCTCAACAGGCATTACATGCGAAGGATCCGATCTATACTTATGTAACATGGAGACATGAAACACATCATGTATCTTCTCCAACTCAGCAGGAAATCTCAACCGATATGCCACAGGACCAATACGCTCCACAATCTCGTACGGTCCAATAAACCTTGGGCTAAGTTTACCCTTACTCCCAAATCTCATCACCTTCTTCCAAGGTGAAACCTTCAAAAACACACGTTTACCAACCGAGAACTCAACTTCCTTACGCTTCAAGTCCGCGTAAGACTTCTGCCTATCCGATACAGCTTTTAAGCGCTCACAAATGAGCTTCACCTTCTCGGTGGTTCCCTTAAGCATAGCTGGCATTGAAATCAACTTTTCCCAGCTTCTGCCCAACAAAGAGGGGTTCTACATCTCCTCCCATACAAAGCCTCGTATGGAGCCATTTGGATACTTGCCTGGTAACTATTGTTATACGTAATGTAACGCCCCGGTTTGGGCTTAGAAGTTTTGGGCGTTGACCGGTTTGGTCAAAGTGCTGTTCGAATCTAAAGAGGTGAAATTAGGAAAGCCTAGTTCGGGTTGCATTAAAAATATGGAAAAATGTTCTAAAATCATCTTTTAATATAATTAAGTGAACTGTGAAATCAATTTTGGAAAATGAGTTTCGGAAGGGTGACATTTTGGCTAGTGACCAAAATGTAATTTTTGAAAGTTTTGTGACTGTTTTAAAAGGGATTGAAACTTTGAATCTTTAGGGAGCTATTTACCCAAAGGGGATTTTCTCCAGACTTTCTAGAATATTAAATGATTTAATAATGGTTTAAAATAAAAGTAAAAAGGAGGGAAAGATATTTTTAGTCATCTTTAACTAACTTTCTAAATTTTCCATTCTCATTTTCTCTCATCTTTTCTCTCAAACCAAACACATTCTCTCCAGATCTTTTCCTCTGATTTTTATCACCTAAATACTTCTTTTCAATCCTCATTTGATTCCTAATCATCTTCTCATCAAAACCTTTGTATTTGCTACTTGATTCATCAAGCTTTTTGGCTCTAAAAGAGGAGAAACTCAAGTTTGGAGGTAAGAACGTCCTTCTCCTCTGAACTTCAAGTTCTTTAATGAAATTCCTAAGTTCTCAATCCCTAATTGATGTTTTATAAATGGCTTTTAAGATTGTTTAGTGGATCTTGGCTTAAAATGCAAGATTTGGTGTGTTTTTGATGAAATTTCGTTGGATCTGTTTAAGCAGTGTTTTAAGGTGCTAAAATGATGATTAATGAATGTTAATTTGATAAGGAAATGAGTTTTGATTAATGCAATCCCGGATAGGTTGTGTTTCCTAAGTTTAGCTTGTGATTCTTGGATGTTTTTGTGGTGATCTTGTGGATCTGATGTTGCTGGAGGTATAAGGATGTTTATAGGTTGTTTTTAGATGTTAAATGGTGTTAATGGATGTTAGGTTTTGCTGGTTTGTGGCTGGGCTTTGTTTAGAAGTGGTTTTGATGCAATTTCGGCTGTGTTTGGTGGCCGAAATTGGAGTGTGAATGAGAGCAGCGAGTTTGAGTGCTTTCATTGAAGCTTTTGATGCATGATGATGCATTAAATCTCTACTTTAATGTGTTTAATCAGGGGAGGCATCTTTGGATCCAAGAGTTGTTGATCCGGAGGCTTGTTTTGGTGCTTTGGCAAGAGGCGAAGTGGAATCGGTGAGTGAAATTGAGTTTTCGGCTTTGAAACCAATGACTTGGGAGCTTAGTTTAAGTCTAAACAACTTTGCTAAGCTCGAGTGTAAGTTTTTTCGGAAATTCTCTCTAGTGGTGGCCATGATTTTGTTGTGATGCAATGTGGTTTATTGCATGTTTTGATTACTGTTTTGAAAGCATGATTTAGCATGGTATTTGCTGTTTTGATAAGCCATATGTTAAAGGAAGCTCAAGGTAAGAGTTCCTTGTTTTTGAACATTGATTAAATGTGGTTTGATGCTTTTAAGTGCATGATGAATTTGGCTTGGTTTAATGCTTTAAAACAGTGGATTAATTGATGAAAATGATGTATATTGGCAAGTGATGTTTTGAAAAGGTTAAGGTCACTAAGGTGGTTAAAAGTCCTTGAGTGAGCCTTGTTACTTAAGAACATCAAGGTGGTTAAAAGTCCTTGGATGGTTCTTGTTACGGACACAAAGGTGGTTAAAAGTCCTTGTGTGGTCCATTCTATGGTGTTTAAAAGTCCATAGGCCAAGGTGTTTAAAAGTCCTTGGGGTTCAAGGTGTTTAAAAGTCCTTGAGGTAATGCATTTCATAGTGTTTAAAAGTCCATGGCCAAGGTGTTTAAAAGTCCTTGGGATCAAGGTGTTTAAAAGTCCTTGATGTGATACATTCTATGGTGTTTAAAAGTCCATAGGCCAAGGTGTTTAAAAGTCCTTGGGGCCAAGGTGTTTAAAAGTCCTTGGGGTGAAAGTTGATGAACTTGTTTTCAAAGAAATGAAATGTATCACTTGAGGCCAATATGACATGTAATGAAATGAAGCATGAGATGCTTGTTTTAAGTATGCTTTTGAGCATGTGTAAATGATGTTTGAAGCATGTTTTATAAGTGTTTTATAAATGCATTATTGGATGGTTTTATTGAGCATTCCTCACTAAGCCTTTGCTTACGCTCTCTTCCGTTTTCTTAATTCAATAATGCAGAGCATTAGAGTACTTGAGGGCAGCAAGGAGGGCAAGCATCCAAGTGGAAACAAAGCTCTAAGTATGGAAGGTTTTCTAAGTACATTTTAGCTTTTGGTAATTTGGCAATGGGGGACCTATGTGTATGTTTTGGGAGATGTTTTGAACTCCCTAAGTATGTTAAATGTTGTTGAGAATGCTGGTTATTGTGGTTGGCCTTTATATGCTAGAATTGGAAGTTTATGCTTGAATGGCTTACTTGTGTAGGAAGCATGCCTATAGATTTGGGGCTTTTCATATGTGTGGATGTTTTGATGAATTGTTGATGCAAGTATGTATCATATATGTTGAATTGCATGTTGGCAAAGTTTGGTGGCATTTGGAGCATGATTGGTTGGTCAATTGCATGTTTAAGCATGCATTTTTGGGCAATCTATGCAGGGTGTTTCGGAACAGCACCTACCGTTTCGGAACAGGTGCCTTAATTGTGCCCAGGCGTCCGAAACGGGAGGGGCCGTTCCGAAACGGAAAGGCCACTGCCAGACCCCCGTTTCGGTACGCGTTACGGAACGGCCCCGAGTTTCGAAATGGGCTATGCCTGTTTCGGAACGGGTGACCGTTGGGGGCTGACATTGGCAGTTATATGTTTTGGAATGTTTGAGTTTTGGTCCTGAAACTTGTTTGTGCAATTGTATGAGTTTGGGAAGTCCTTTTGAGCTGAAATTTCACAGAGAAGCATGAAATATGATTAAGTTCAGGTTGGTAACTTTAATTTGGATTAAGTCCTTATAATTATCAGAATTTACAATTTGGTCCCTAAAGTTGTATTTTGTTCAATTGGGTCCCTATTTGATCTCTGATGTTTGTGATCTTTTGGTATGATGGTTGTGTGATCACAATTAGGCTTAATGTGCATCTAGACAAGATTAAAAGAAAAAAAAAAGGGTCGTTAATCGAGGTTGACTTTCGGGTTGACTTTGGTTTTCCCCGTGTGACTTTCTTAATTCGGGTCAACCGTCTAGGCCGGGTTAAGGGGGTTACATTTGGTGGTATCAGAGCTGAGTTCTCGAGTAATTGGGAATGTATGTATGCATGATTGAAGTATGTATGCCTTGTATGCCTGTTGAGTGAAAGCATGTTTAATGGCTTGTGATTTTGATGCGATTGAAGTATGTGCTGTGATGTAGCATGTTGTGGGTACCCATTGCCAAATCAAAGCTAAAGAAAGGATGTTGTTTTGAAATGAAATTGAGCTTGAATACTTGGATTGCTTACCTTGCTGGGCCTGATTTTGTTTTATTTGTGTTGTGATTGCATGGTAAAAGTATGGCACCACGTAGAGAGTTACGAGGTAATGTGCGAGCTACGGCTCCCAATGAGAATGAGAACGAGGAAAACACGGGTAGTGCGGTGTTACCTCCTCCTCCACCTGGTGGTGGTGGTGTTGGGGCTGAGGAAGCTGGAGCTGCAGCTGGCGCTGGAGCTGCTGGACCTGGGGCTGGTCAGGGGCAAGCTATGCCTGATATGACGATGTTAGTGCAAGCTATTGCTGGTGCTTTTCAAGCAGCAGTAGCTGGGGCTCGTGGAGCGGGGCATCAGGAAGATACTGGTGTCAGACTACCTTTGGAGCGTTTGCGCAGTCTTGGTGGGACTGAGTTCAGGGGTATGTCTGCTGAGAGTTCTGAAGCTTGGCTAGAGAGTACCAAGCGAATCTTGGGTCAGATGAGTTGCACTGATGTGCAGAAGTTGGGTTGTGTTGTGTCCTTGCTGCAGAAGGATGCGTATACGTGGTGGACAACCACTGTTGCTGGGATGGCAGAAGCTGATGTGACTTGGACATTCTTTCAGAATGTGTTCAAGCGGAGATATCTTGGTGTGAGATATCTAGATGAGAAGAAGCGTGAATTCATGTCTCTTACTCAAGGGAGCATGAGTGTGGCTGAGTATGAGGTGCAGTTTGTGCGACTCAGTCAGTATGCACCGGAGCTGGTACCTGATGAGCGGGCAAGGTGCGAGAGGTTCCGTTATGGTTTAGAGACAGATGTAAAGATGTTTTTGCTGGCCGCCGAGTATGATGATTTTGATGTATTGGTGGGCCGAGCCAAGGATGTTGAAATGAACTTGGGTTTATCTGTGAGAGGTGCTGGAGCAAGTGCTGGGAAGCGATCATCTGAGTTTAGTTCCGGAGGTGGACGGAACAAGAGGGGACGTGATCAGAAGTATCAGTCTTCAGCTAAGAGAGGTGGTGGTGCACCTGCTAGGGGTGGCGGTGCTAGAGCTGATCCGAGTACTTGCTGGATCTGTGGTTCACGTGGTCACATGAAACGTGACTGTCCTCGTGCTGAGAGAGTGGTGCAAGCTCCTGTTGCGGCTGCTGGTAACGGGTGCTGGGGTTGTGGTTCCGCAGACCACTTGAGGCGTGATTGTCCGAGGTTGGCTGGTGATCAGGTGCGTGCTCCTGTTGTTGCTGCACCGCAGAGAGGTCGTGGGTGCGGCCGTGGTAATTTTCAGAGGAGAGAGGAAGGTGGTCGTGGAGTGGCTCATGTTGTGGCTATTCAGCCTGAGGGTGGAGGCCAAGCGAGGGTGTATGCTCAGCGAGAGGGCAGGAATGATGCGGATGTGATTGCAGGTACCTTTACTTTGCAGTCCTTGTCATTGCTTTCTTTGATTGATTCTGGATCTACGCATTCATACATTTTGCGTGAGCATGCTGAATTGCTTGGTTTGCCTGTTGAGTCTTTGGATGTTGGTGTTCGAGTCACTAGTTCTTTTGGTGAGACTGTTGTGACTAGGAAGCTTTATAGAAGGTGTCCCTTGGTCGTTCAAGAGCATGTTTTCCATGTTGATCTTATGGAGTTGCCCTTCTATGGTTTTGATGTGATCCTTGGTATGGATTGGCTTGCTGAGCATCGTGCTGTTGTGGATTGTGAGAACAAGCGGGTTTCGCTTAAGCTTGCGGATGATTACGAAGTTGTTGTGGTTGGCGAGAATGTGAAGTTTCTTTCCAATGTGGTGTCTACCTTGGAGGCGAGCAGGATGCTGAGGCAAGGTTGCGAAGCCTATCTAGCTTTTGTGATGAATCCTAGCTCTAAAGAGTTGAGGGTGCAAGATATCAGAGTTGTGAAGGAGTTTTCTGGTGTTTTTCCTGAGGAGTTGCCTGGTTTACCTCCTAACCGCGAGGTGGAGTTTGGAATTGAGCTGTATGAGAATACAACTCCTGTGTCCATTACTCCCTATAGAATGGCACCTAAGGAGCTGAAGGAGCTGAAGACGCAGTTGCAAGAGTTGCTTGACCGTGGGTTCATCCGGCCGAGTGTGTCACCTTGGGAAGCACCGGTCTTGTTTGTGAAGAAGAAGGATGGCACTATGAGAATGTGCATTGATTACCGTCAGCTGAACAAGTTGACTATCAAGAATCGGTATCCTTTGCCGAGGATTGATGATCTCTTTGATCAATTTCGGGGAGCTACTGTGTTCTCTAAGATTGACTTGAGGTCAGGGTATTATCAGTTGAAGGTGAAGGATGTGGATGTGCCTAAGACAGCTTTCAGGACAAGGTATGGGCATTATGAGTTTCTTGTGATGCCGTTTGGGTTGACAAATGCTCCTGTTGCTTTCATGGACATGATGAATCGTGTGTTTCATGAATACCTGGACAAGTTTGTTGTGGTGTTCATTGATGATATCCTCGTGTACTCGCGTACTGAGGAGGAGCATGAAGAGCATTTGAGGATTGTTTTGAAAGCTTTGTTGGAAAATCAGCTTTATGCTAAGCTGAGCAAGTGTGAGTTCTGGTTAAGGGAGGTGGTTTTTCTTGGGCATGTGGTCTCAGCTGAGGGGATTCGTGTTGATCCTCAGAAGATTGAAGCGGTGATGAATTGGAAAGTTCCTAAGTCTGTTCATGAGGTCCGTAGTTTCCTTGGTTTGGCGGGATACTACCGAATGTTTGTGGATGGTTTTTCCAAGATTGCTGCTCCTTTGACGAAGCTGTTGCAAAATGATGTTAAGTATGAGTGGACGGAAGAGAGACAGCAGGCTTTTGAGAAGCTTAAGGCGGCTTTGACGCAAGCTCCTATCTTGATTCAGCCTGAATCAGGGAAAGAGTTTGTGGTTTACAGTGATGCATCCTATGTTGGTTTGGGGTGTGTGCTGATGCAGGAGGGTAAGGTGGTGGCTTATGCATCGCGGCAGTTGAAAGTGCATGAGCGCAATTACCCTACGCATGATATTGAGCTGGCTGCAGTGGTTTTTGCTCTGAAGATCTGGAGACATTATCTGTATGGTGAGAAGTGTACTGTGTACACGGATCACAAGAGTTTGAGGTATCTGATGTCTCAGAAGGAGTTGAATCTTAGGCAGCGGCGTTGGTTGGAGTTGCTCAAGGATTATGATCTGACGATTGAGTACCATCCTGGAAAAGCTAATGTTGTTGCGGATGCCTTGAGTAGGAAGGTAGCTGTTGAGCTGAGGGCTATGTTTGCTAGCTTGAGCATATCGCAAGATGGTGGTCTCGTTGCTGAGTTGCAAGTGAAACCCTCTTTGGTTCAGTTGATCAAGGATAAGCAGTTGTTGGATGATTCCTTGGTGTCTCATGTTCAGGATATCGCGGAGGGTAGACCTTCGGATTTCTGTTTCAATGATGATGGTGTGCTGTGTTTTGGGAGTCGGATAGTAGTGCCTGCTGATGCTGAGTTGAGGCGTGCTATTCTGACTGAAGGTCATAGTAGTCCTTTTTCTATGCACCCTGGTAGTACTAAGATGTACCGTGATCTTCGTGATGAGTACTATTGGGTGGGTTTGAAGAAGGATGTTGCGGAGTTTGTTAGCAAGTGTTTGGTGTGTCAGCGAGTTAAGGCTGAGCATCAGTTTCCTTCAGGGTTGTTGCAACCGTTGAAAATCCCTGAATGGAAGTGGGAGAGGGTTACCATGGATTTTGTATCTGGTTTACCTTTGTCTCCATCGAAGAAGAATTCGGTCTGGGTGATTGTGGATCGCCTGACGAAGTGTGCGCATTTCTTGCCTGTGCATACCACGTTTTCTTTGGATAAGCTGGCAGAGCTGTACATTGCTGAGATTGTGCGGCTGCATGGTGTGCCTAAGTCGATTGTGTCGGATAGGGATCCGAGGTTCACATCGCGGTTTTGGCAGTGTTTGCATCAAGCTCTGGGTACAAGGTTGCATTTCAGTACATCCTATCATCCTCAGTCGGATGGTCAGTCTGAGCGGGTTATCCAGATTTTGGAGGATATGTTGAGGTGCTGCGTGATTGAGTTCCAAGGTTCTTGGGAGAAGCATCTGCCTTTGGTTGAGTTTGCTTATAACAATAGTTATCAGGCAAGTATACAGATGGCACCTTATGAGGCTTTGTACGGGAGGAAGTGTAGGACTCCTCTTTGTTGGGCTGAGACTGGTCAAAAGTTGGTTTCGATGCCGGCTTTGTTGAAAGGGACCACAGAGAAGGTAAAGCTCATTTGTGAGCGGTTAAAGGCTGCTTCTGATCGGCAGAAGTCTTACGCGGATTTGAAGCGTAAGGAGATAGAGTATGCGGTGGGTGACCGTGTGTTCTTGAAGGTTTCGCCTTGGAAGAAGGTGATGCGGTTTGGCCGAAAGGGTAAGTTGAGCCCTAGGTACATTGGACCATATGAGGTGGTTGAGTGTGTGGGTCCTGTTGCGTATCGGTTGAGGTTACCACAGGAGTTGGAGAAGATTCATGATGTGTTCCATGTCTCTATGCTCCGGAGGTATAGATCTGATCCTTCGCATGTGATGCCTGTGGAGGAAGTGGTTTTGAATCCGGATTTGACCTATGATGAGGAACCGGTGAAGGTTCTGGATTCGGATAGCAAGGTTCTTCGTGGCAAGACCATTGAGTTGGTGAAGGTGCTGTGGAAGCATCGCGGTGTTGAGGAAGCCACGTGGGAGCGGAAGGAAGACATGCTGAAGCAGTTTCCTTATCTCTTTCCTTCAGGTAAATTTCGAGGACGAAATTTCTTAAGGGGGGAGAGTTGTAACGCCCCGGTTTTGGGCTTAGAAGTTTTGGGCGTTGACCGGTTTGGTCAAAGTGCTATTCAAATCTAAAGAGGTGAAATTAGGAAAGCTTAGTTTGGGTTGCATTAAAAATATGGAAAAATGTTCTAAAATCATCTTTTAATATAATTAAGTGAACTGTGAAATCAATTTTGGAAAATGAGTTTCGGAAGGGTGACATTTTGGCTAGTGACCAAAATGTAATTTTTGAAAGTTTTGTGACTGTTTTAAAAGGGATTGAAACTTTGAATCTTTAGGGAGCTATTTACCCAAAGGGGAGTTTCTCCAGATTTTCTAGAATATTAAATGATTTAATAATGGTTTAAAATAAAAGTAAAAAGGAGGGAAAGATATTTTTAGTCATCTTTAACTAACTTTCTAAATTTTCCATTCTCATTTTCTCTCATCTTTTCTCTCAAACCAAACACATTCTCTCCAGATCTTTTCCTCTGATTTTTATCACCTAAATACTTCTTTTCAATCCCGATTTGATTCCTAATCATCTTCTCATCAAAACCTTTGTATTTGCTACTTGATTCATCAAGCTTTTTGGCTCTAAAAGAGGAGAAACTCAAGTTTGGAGGTAAGAACGTCCTTCTCCTCTAAACTTCAAGTTCTTTAATGAAATTCCTAAGTTCTCAATCCCTAATTGATGTTTTATAAATGGCTTTTAAGATTGTTTAGTGGATCTTGGCTTAAAATGCAAGATTTGGTGTGTTTTTGATGAAATTTCGTTGGATCTGTTTAAGCAGTGTTTTAAGGTGATAAAATGATGATTAATGAATGTTAATTTGATAAGGAAATGAGTTTTGATTAATGCAATCCCGGATAGGTTGTGTTTCCTAAGTTTAGCTTGTGATTCTTGGATGTTTTTGTGGTGATCTTGTGGATCTGATGTTGCTGGAGGTATAAGGATGTTTATAGGTTGTTTTTAGATGTTAAATGGTGTTAATGGATGTTAGGTTTTGCTGGTTTGTGGCTGGGCTTTGTTGAGAAGTTGTTTTGATGCAATTTCGGTTGTGTTTGGTGGCCGAAATTCGAGTGTGAATGAGAGCAGCGAGTTTGAGTGCTTTCATTGAAGCTTTTGATGCATGATGATGCATTAAATCTCTGCTTTAATGTGTTTAATCAGGGGAGGCATCTTTGGATCCAAGAGTTGTTGATCCGGAGGCTTGTTTTGGTGCTTTGGCAAGAGGCGAAGTGGAATCGGTGAGTGAAATTGGGTTTTCGGCTTTGAAACCAATGACTTGGGAGCTTAGTTTAAGTCTAAACAACTTTGCTAAGCTCGAGTGTAAGTTTTTTCGGAAATTCTCTCTAGTGGTGGCCATGATTTTGTTGTGATGCAATGTGGTTTATTGCATGTTTTGATTACTGTTTTGAAAGCATGATTTAGCATGGTATTTGCTGTTTTGATAAGCCATATGTTAAAGGAAGCTCAAGGTAAGAGTTCCTTGTTTTTGAACATTGATTAAATGTGGTTTGATGCTTTTAAGTGCATGATGAATATGGCTTGGTTTAATGCTTTAAAACAGTGGATTAATTGATGAAAATGATGTATATTGGCAAGTGATGTTTTGAAAAGGTTAAGGTCACTAAGGTGGTTAAAAGTCCTTGAGTGAGCCTTGTTACTTAAGAACATCAAGGTGGTTAAAAGTCCTTGGATGGTTCTTGTTACGGACACAAAGGTGGTTAAAAGTCCTTGTGTGGTCCATTCTATGGTGTTTAAAAGTCCATAGGCCAAGGTGTTTAAAAGTCCTTGGGGTTCAAGGTGTTTAAAAGTCCTTGAGGTAATGCATTTCATGGTGTTTAAAAGTCCATGGCCAAGGTGTTTAAAAGTCCTTGGGATCAAGGTGTTTAAAAGTCCTTGATGTGATACATTCTATGGTGTTTAAAAGTCCATAGGCCAAGGTGTTTAAAAGTCCTTGGGGCCAAGGTGTTTAAAAGTCCTTGGGGTGAAAGTTGATGAACTTGTTTTCAAAGAAATGAAATGTATCACTTGAGGCCAATATGACATGTAATGAAATGAAGCATGAGATGCTTGTTTTAAGTATGCTTTTGAGCATGTGTAAATGATGTTTGAAGCATGTTTTATAAGTGTTTTATAAATGCATTATTGGATGGTTTTATTGAGTATTCCTCACTAAGCCTTTGCTTACGCTCTCTTCCGTTTTCTTAATTCAATAATGCAGAGCATTAGAGTACTTGAGGGCAGCAAGGAGGGCAAGCATCCAAGTGGAAACAAAGCTCTAAGTATGGAAGGTTTTCTAAGTACATTTTAGCTTTTGGTAATTTGGCAATGGGGGACCTATGTGTATGTTTTGGGAGATGTTTTGAACTCCCTAAGTATGTTAAATGTTGTTGAGAATGCTGGTTATTGTGGTTGGCCTTTATATGCTAGAATTGGAAGTTTATGCTTGAATGGCTTACTTGTGTAGGAAGCATGCCTATAGATTTGGGGCTTTTCATATGTGTGGATGTTTTGATGAATTGTTGATGCAAGTATGTATCATATATGTTGAATTGCATGTTGGCAAAGTTTGGTGGCATTTGGAGCATGATTGGTTGGTCAATTGCATGTTTAAGCATGCATTTTTGGGCAATCTATGCAGGGTGTTTCGGAACAGCACCTACCGTTTCGGAACAGGTGCCTTAATTGTGCCCAGGCGTCCGAAACGGGAGGGGCCGTTCCGAAACGGAAAGGCCACTGCCAGACCCCCGTTTCGGTACGCGTTACGGAACGGCCCCGAGTTTCGAAACGGGCTATGCCTGTTTCGGAACGGGTGACCGTTGGGGGCTGACATTGGCAGTTATATGTTTTGGAATGTTTGCGTTTTGGTCCTGAAACTTGTTTGTGCAATTGTATGAGTTTGGGAAGTCCTTTTGAGCTGAAATTTCACAGAGAAGCATGAAATATGATTAAGTTCAGGTTGGTAACTTTAATTTGGATTAAGTCCTTATAATTATCAGAATTTACAATTTGGTCCCTAAAGTTGTATTTTGTTCAATTGGGTCCCTGTTTGATCTCTGATGTTTGTGATCTTTTGGTATGATGGTTGTGTGATCACAATTAGGCTTAATGTGCATCTAGACAAGATTAAAAGAAGAAAAAAAAGGGTCGTTAATCGAGGTTGACTTTCGGGTTGACTTTGGTTTTCCCCGTGTGACTTTCTTAATTCGGGTCAACCGTCTAGGCCGGGTTAAGGGGGTTACACGCAAACTCAACCAACGGCAAGTGGTTTTCCCAAGAACCCTGAAAATATATCACACATCATCTCAACATATCCTCAAGCACCTGAATCACACGTTCCGACTGTCCATCCGTCTGCGGGTGATAAGAAGTGCTGAAATTCAACCGTGTACCCAAGGCTTGATGCAAACATTCCCAAAATCGCGCTGCAAACCTCGGATCCCTATCCGACACAATGGACTTTGGCACACCGTGCAACCGCACAATCTCAGCTATGTACAGTTCAGCCAACTTATCCAAAGTATATGTGGTATGCACAGGCAGAAAATGTGCACACTTCGTAAGCCGATCCACAATCACCCAAATTGAATTCTTCTTTGTCGGTGACAAAGGCAAACCAGACACAAAATCCATGGTGATTCTCTCCCACTTCCATTCTGGAATTCTCAAAGGCTGCAACAATCCAGAAGGAACCTGATGCTCAGCCTTCACTCGATGACATACCATACACTTACTAACGAACTCTGCAACATCCTTTTTCAACCCCACCCAATAGTACTCATCATTTAGATCACGATACATCTTTGTACTACCCGGGTGCATGGCAAAAGGACTACAATGAGCTTTAGTCAGAATAGTGCGCCTTAACTCAGCCTTATCTGGCACCACTATTCGACTTCCATAACACAGAACACTATCATCAGTAAAGCTGAAATCCGAAGGTCTCTCCTCTGCAATGTCTTGAACATGTGATACAAGAGAATCATCAAGCAACTATTTCTCTTTAATCAACTGCAACAAGGATGGTTTCACTTGTAACTCCGCCACACGACCACCTTCACGCGATATGCTCAAACGAGCAAACATCGCCCTCAACTCGACAGCCACCTTCCGACTCAAAGCATCGGCCACAACATTAGCCTTACCTGGGTGATACTCAATCGCCAGATCATAATCCTTAAGCAACTCCACCCAACGTCGTAGCCTAAGATTCAACTCCTTCTGAGACATAAGGTATTTCAAGCTCTTATGATCCGTGAACACAACACATTTCTCACCATACAGGTAATGCCTCCAAATCTTCAAGGCAAATACCACAGCCGCAAGCTCCAGATCATGAGTAGGGTAGTTGCGCTCATGCACCTTCAACTGTCTAGATGCATAGGCCACCACCTTACCTTCCTGCATCAACACGCAACCCAAACCTACAATGGACACATCACTATAAACCATAACCTCCTTACTAGACTTAGGTTGAATCAAAACAGGAGCTTGCGTCAAAGATTCCTTTAGCTTCTCAAAGGCTTGCTGCCTCGCCTATGTCCACTCAAAGCGAACATTCTTCTGCAACAACTTGGTCAAAGGTGCCACTATCTTTGAGAAACCCTCAACAAACCTACGGTAGTACCCAGCCAACCCAAGGAAACTTCGTACCTCAGTCACTGACTTAGGCACTATCCAACTCATAACAGCCTCCACTTTTTGCTGATCAACGCGAATACCCTCAGCCGATACAACATGCCCAAGGAAGACCACCTCCCTAAGCCAAAACTCACATTTACTCAGCTTCGCATACAACAGATTCTCCAACAACGCTTGCAAAACGATCCTTAAGTGCTTATCATGATCCTCCTCAGTACGCGAATACACAAGGATATCATCGATGAACACCACCACAAACTGATCCAAGAATTCATGGAATACACGATTCATTGTTGGAGTATGCCCAAAGACCAATCATTTGATGATTGAATAGACATACTATTTTACTAGATTTATCAAGTAATGGAATTGCCGTTATTATCATCTGGTATGTTTCTGTGCATCAAACTAACCATTGAATAATAATGTCCATACAATAATACGATTATTGTTAAATAGGATCCTTAGTCGAATATTATTACGGGAATGGACAGTGATAATATATAAAGACTAATATGTGGTTGATTGATAACAAGTGTTGTCATCGACATAGAGATGTCAAAATCAACACATAAGTATTTGTTAGAGAACAACATACTGGATTGACCCGCTATGAGAATGTTTCTTGGGTAATTATGTGACAGTCACAACATTGATCATGATAAACATATGTATAATCCTCAGACTTGAGATCAACATGATTTCAACATAAAGATTTACGTATTTTGACATAGTCAAACGTGTGTCATAACTGACTACATTATAAAGATTGATGATTGGATACGTGATGACCTATGTAGTGAAATATGGTTGATCAAGAAAGGATTTGTCCCTCCTACATAATGGGATAAATATCATCGGCCACTTGATTGAGTGAGATTAGAAAATGCATGACCATGCTCGAATATTATGATATGAGATATCATAGAGATTCATTTATCATAATCTACTCAAGACATCAAGAAACACTAGATGGACAACGCAAGTGTGACTAACCCATGACTTGTGTTCATCTAAGATATAAATGACAAAAGGATGAAATACATAAAGGAAGTTTATTCAGGAATTAGGAAAGTCAAACCATGACTTCATACAACATAGGTAGCAATGATGTATTGCTAGATGCCACTCATTGTTTGTAAAATTAGAACAGTTCTAATTTTGCTGCTAATGTTGCATGAACCTACAAGGGTCACACCCTTCGAATGAAACGAACAAAAATTGGAAACCATACTCCCTATTTTAGGGAGGTTGCTGAAAATCCCCTATGGGATAAGGGAAATCGGCAACTCCCTTAAATGGGAATAATATTGGATAAATATTGTATTTATCAAATATTATTTAGAGTATGAAAAATATTTAGAGACTTAAATATTATAGAATAAGATTCTAGAAATTTAAATATATATTTGGAATTTATATACATGTAGAATTAGATTCCACATAATTAAAAACATATATTTAAATATATTTAAATCCAATTAAAAATAGAATGAGATTCTATATAATAAAAATATAAATATTTGGATTAAATATAATGTATATTTAAATCCATGTTTTATGTAGAATAAGATTCTACATAATTAAATATATATATTTCATTTAATATTATTAAATATAATGTATATTTAATATAAACCAATTTCAAGTAGAATTAGATTCTATGAATTTTGGTTGAACTTGGATTTAAGGAATTCAACTAGAATTAAGTCTCTGAATACTATTTAAAGGGACAAGGGCTAGCAACCAAATCATCCCTCTTCCTCCTCTTGAAGATTTCGACAACACCCTAGGGATTCCCCACTGGAATTCGACATATCCCAGAAAGCTCTCTGAGAAGCTGTTCGATATTTTTCTGGTGTTCTACTTGCCCCCTGGAAAATCCCTGAAGGTTCCCTTGCTCGATTGCAAGTCCCGATTGAACTCTTGGTCGATTTCAGACTCCCTCGGGAATCCCTGGAGGGATTTCGACTTCTCCCTGGAACGTGTTCAAACCTGTCGAAATTTATCCCTAAGTGTTAGGCAGGCGGAAACTTTGTTCGTCTTGTTCGGGTGTACTCCGTAGAGGTCGTTGCGAACCTGTGACGATTCCGGTTTTACTTGACGTGGTTATTCTGACATACCCTCGGTTTTCCAGTTTCCAGAGATTTAAAAGCTAACTCTTCATCTTTTCTCCCCGGATTCGTTCCTGTACATGGCTCTTGACTGGATTACGTCGGATTATTTTTCCGCTGCGCCACGGGGCGTGCCGACGTGCCCCAACAGTGGTATCAGAGCCACTTGTATCATACGAATTCAGACTTAAATTCTTGGGTGATATTTATGTTTGAAAAGCATGATGTTTGATTCGATTTAGATATTTATCGTTTATCGTATCACACCTAATAAAGACTTATTTTGATTATCACTGAATGATTAAAAGTTAATCATAATTGTGTTAGGTTGCTTCAATGTTAAATGTTAACATGTTGAGACTAATAGTTAGTCTAGAGAACAAGTAGTTGTTCGTAGTTTCATAGATTTATGAAATCTCTGAAAGGGCTTCTAATTTGATAAAACTTATCAAACTATCTTTCACGGTGAATCCATAAGAGTTATGGTTAGACGTTATGAAAAATGCATGTCTAGGATTGGCATCATCAAAGACTTGGTACTTAAGTGTGCCTAGTGCACCACCTCTCTTTCATGTTGACCTACCTGGTGCATTTGTTCATTAACGCAAATGGTTTATGAAACCTCGTGATCCTTCTTTGGCCTATTAACCGCAACATAGGGATAATCAGTTTAAAACTCCGTAAACACGTCGTTACTTTGTTCGCATGATGTTTGAAATGCGTGTCGTGCCTTTCTCTATCTTCTATTGTACTTCTCTTCTCATCTCACTCCCTCGCATGTAACACGAGTTTCTGAAAATTGTAAATACTCATGGAGATAAAGCAAGAACCAAGGTAGCAGCGTGGTGGGCCTTCCCTGGTGGACCGGGCATTTCAGAAGCAGATTCTATCTTCAGTAGAATGGTCCTCCCATTGGCTTGGGACGGGTCACCTTAGGTTAAGAAGGGCTATAATCATTGCATATTTATTTACCGCTTATATTTACCTTGTATGTGATTCAATGGATGTTTTATAAGCATGATTAAACATACTTCTATTGATAGGATCAATGTTAAAATGATGAGATAATTAAATAAATCCCTCATTGTATTTCTAAGTTTGTTTTAACCATCCAATATTTACCCTCGTTAAAGCTTCGATCGATATAATGCGAGCTTTGCCAAAGCAATGTCACATTTATCTATCTTAGTTAAACGCGAATAATAAGCTAGTGATATTCGCCAGTTAAGATATTGGTATTGACTTAGATGGGTTGTTCTAATAGGATTAGAAAACCTAGTGGTTAAAAGTTTTGGATAATCATAAGATGATTTAATGAACAAGAGTTGTTCGCCAAAAGATGAGGAATTACATGAGATGTAATTATTAAGGTGTTACTTACCTAAATAACCATTTCCAAAAAGACTGGCCAAAGCTGATTTAGGAATGGTGAAATACGGATCCTCACTCACTAGAAAAACTATCGAAACGTTTTTCCGAAATTAAAACTAGAGGGTTTTTAATTTTGAAGAAAATAGTGGGAGTAAATTTATAGTAAAGACCTATCTATAAATTTTAAAATTTAGTAAAACTTATGTAGCATATTTTCTTTGTTGTAGAATTAATGGCAAATAATACTCTATCTCTGCGATCTATCCTTGAGAAGGATAAGCTCAATGACATAAATTTCCTTGACTGGTTCCGCAATTTGAGAATTGTTCTCAAACAGGAAAAAAAGGAATATGTCATTGAAGAACATGTTCCTAATGAACCGGTTGCCACTGCTTCCAGAGCTGACAAAGACAAGTTTAAGAAACACATGGACGACATGCTGGATGTCGGTTGTCTTATGCTTGCCTCTATGACCCCTGAGCTTCAGAAGCAACATGAGGACATGATAGCTTATGATATGATTCAAAATCTCAAGGAGATTTATGAAGGGCAAGCTTGTCAAGAGAGGTACGAGACCTCTAAAGCTCTGTTTCAATGCAAGATGAGTGAGGGATCTCCCGTAGGACCTCACGCCATCAAAATGATGGGCTACATTCAAACGTTGGAGAAGCTCGGCTTTCCGCTGAACGATGAATTAGCTACTGATGTCATCCTGCAATTGTTGCCGGATAGTTTCAAATAGTTCGTCCTTAATTTCAATATGAATGAAATTAACAAGACGCTGCCACAGTTTCTCGGCATGTTGAGAACTGCTGAAATCAACCTGAAGAAGGTAGGACCTAAACATGTTCTGATGGTCCGCAAGGGCAAGTAGAAAGGTAAATCGGCAGCAAAGTCTAAAGGTGATGGTAAGACCAAAACCGATGGAAAGGAGGCATTGAAACCTAAGAAGGAAATCAAGAAGGATGGAAAATATTTCCATTGCGGCAAGACCGGACATTAGAAGAGAAACTGCCCCACACACCTACAAGAAGTCAAGAAAGCAAAAACGAGTGAGGCATCAACCTTAGAGGCTTCTAAAGAGAAGGCATAAGAATAGACATGGACCTGCGAATGGAAATAAAGCAAGAGTTGCTACATCATCCATTAGGACATGTGTTTTTGCTTAAATAGATTTGTTTTAGTTTTTAAGATTATTATTTTGTGCCTATGTTTTAGTTATCTTGTAAGGACATGATATTTTAATTTTGAGATTATTTAAATAAATGTTATTCTTTTAATCTCTTATGGCACAACGAATCAATGATCTTTAAACTAATCAAATCAAAATATTTATAAGATAAAAAAACAAATGACTAATCTCAAACTCATAAAAAGTATTAAGGTAATTTGATGAGATCAAATTCAAGAATATTTAAAGTTTGATGAACTTTCAAAGAATATGGGATTGTCCCATAATTAAATCCCACAAGTGGAACGAAAAGTCTTTGAAAGAGAATCAAATATGTTAGACATGTTTTGATTCAGAACAAGTCATTTTCGACTTCTTTACACGCTAGAAAAATAACTCTCATACTTAATCGTGTTTTTTCCGAAATGTCATATAAGATATGGACTAAGAATTGTTCTAGAATACCTCTGAAGTTTTAAGGTTACTTACATGTTAAAATGTTTACAAAGTTCAAACCTTAAAAAAACTCCATTTGTTGTTTATCCTAACGAGAACAAAGCGTTTGTTTCTCAAACGAGAGTTTATCTTGAAAGAGATTAATTCTCACAAAGGGATATTATTTCTTCAACTTTAACGAGAACAAAATATTTGTTGCTCAAACGATAGTTTATCTCGAAAGAGAATACTTATCACTAAGGGATTTCATTTTTTAACGAGAACAAAATGTTTGTTGCTCAAACGAAAGTTTCTCTCGAAAGAGATTACCTCCCACAAAAGGAAAAAATGGAATTTGGAATGTGAAGAAATTTTAGACAACAAATTTATGAACCAAAGATTGAGAATGTTCCACAAATGATCAAGGAACATTAGAACAAAACACAACCATTGTGTTGATCCTTAAGAGAATACCATATACTTGAGAAATATGGATTTCTCACTACCCGTACATGGAAACACTCTTCTTTTCGAATCAAGATAAAGACTAGGTCTTATCAGAAAGCAATAGTGAGCCCAAAATTCGAGAAATGGCTAAGAGCCATGAGATATGAGATGGAATCCATGTCTAAAACCAAGTATAGACTTTGGTTACCTAAAAGGGTAAAACCTAAGAGGTATGGATGAGTTTTTCAAAAAGGAAAAACCGACATGGATGATAAAACATACAAAGGATGATCCGTCACTAAAAGTTTTCGACAAACTTCATAGTATAGACTATGATAAAGCATCTTCCTAGTAGCTATGTTTAATCCATCTTAATCTCACTTGCAAGTAGTTACATACGATGATTATGGAATCAAATAAAGGAATGTCAAAACCACTTTTCTAAGGGAAAACTTGAAACAGATGTGTACATGACACATCCAGAAGGTTTTGTCACTCCAATAAACACTTGGAAGGTATGTAAGATACAAAGGTCTATCCATAGACTAAGGCAAGCTTCTCAAAGTTGGGATATTCGTTTCAGAAGATACAATCAAAAGGTTTGGTTTATCTAAAAACAAAGGGGAGTCTTGTTTTCAAAAAGGCTAGTGGGAGCATTGTTACTTTCCTAAGTATTGTATGTAGATGACATACTCGTCAAAAGGAACTAAAGATCGCAATCCGTTTTGCATTAATAAAAGATAATGCGAGTTAGCAACATGAGAAAGTACCTAACTCTACAACATAGGCTGAATGTATTACAGTCGATATAGCAATAAAGAAGGATGTTTGGATCTAAAGTGTTCACTTCTGAACTAAGGGTTGTTCCCAGCATATTAGATGCTACATAACTCTGTTATGATGGAACCTTTGCGTAAGCAAATAAAACTCAAATCTCATCAATAAATCCAAACATATTCTAAAGTGCTTACATCTTGGAGATGTGAAAGTATGAAACATACGCACAAAGTTGATAAATTTGTCAACTCCCTGACAAAGCTTTTGACACAGCATAAGCATGTCAGCTACACTAAGCCATGTCGTATTAGATACGAGAATGATTGGTCTTAGTGCTAGTGGGAGATTGTTAGAGTATGCCCAAAGACCAATCATATGATGATTGAATAGACATACTATTTTACTAGATTTATCAAGTAATGGCAGTTCCGTTATTATCATTTGGTATGTTTCTGTAAATCAAACTAACCATTGGATAATAATGTCCATACAATAATACGATTATTGTTAAATAGGATCCTTAGTCGAATATTATTACGGGTATGGACAGTGATAATATATAAAGACTAATATGTGGTTGATGGCAAGCGTTGTTATTGACATAGAGATGTCAAAATCAACACATAAGTATTTGTTAGAGAACAACATACTGGATTGACCCGCTATGAGCATGTTTCTTGGGTAATTATGTGACAGTCACAACATTGCTCATGATAAACATATGTATAATCCTCAGACTTGAGATCAACATGATTTCAACATAAAGATTTACGTATTTTGACATAGTCAAACGTGTGTCGTAACTGACTACATTATAAAGACTGATGATTGGATACGTGATGACCTATATAGTGAAATATGGTTGATCAAGAAAGAATTTGTCCCTCCTACATAATGGGAGAAATATCTTCGGCCACTTGATTGAGTGAGATTAGAAAATGCATGGCTAGGCTCGAATATTATGATATGAGATATCATAGAGATTCGTTTATCATAATCTACTCAAGACATCAAGAAACACTAGATGGACAACGCAAGTGTGACTGACCCATTACTTGTGTTCATCTAAGATATAAAGGACAAAAGGATGAAATACATAAAGGAAGTTTATTCAAGAATTAGGAAAGTCAAACCATGACTTCATACAACTTAGGTAGCAATGATGTATTGCTAGATGCCACTCATTGTTTGTAAAATTAGAACAGTTCTAATTTTGCTGCTAACGTTGCATGAACCTACAAGGGTCACACCCTACGAATGAAACGAACAAAAATTGGAAATCATACTCCCTATTTTAGGACGGTTGCCGAAAATCCCGTATGGGATAAGGGAAATCGGCAACTCCCTTAAATAGGAATAATATTGGATAAATATTGTATTTATCAAATATTATTTAGAGTATGGAAAATATTTAAAGACTTAAATATTATAGAATAAGATTCTAGAAATTTAAATATATATTTGGAATTTATATAATGTATATTTAATTCCAAGTTTATGTAGAATTAGATTCCACATAATTAAAAACATATATTTAAATATATTTAAATCCAAGTAAAGATAGAATGAGATTCTATATAATAAATATATATATATATATTTGGATTAAATATAATGTATATTTAAATCCATGTTTTATGTAGAATAAGATTCTACATAATTAAATATATACATTTCATTTAATATTATTAAATATAATGTATATTTAATATAAACCAATTTCAAGTAGAATTAGATTCTATGAATTTTGGTTGAACTTGGATTTGAGGAATTCAACTAGAATTAAGTCTCTGAATACTATTTAAAGGTACAAGGGCTAGCAACCAAATCATCCCTCTTCCTCCTCTTGAAGATTTCGACAACACCCCTAGGGATTCCCCACTAGAATTCGACATATCCAGAAAGCTCTCTAAGAAGCTGTTCGATATTTTTCTGGTGTTCTACTTGACCCCTGGCAAATCCCTGAAGGTTCCCCTGCTCGATTGCAAGTCCCGGTTGAACTCCTGGTCGATTTCAGACTCCCTCAGGAATCCCTAGAGGGATTTTGACTTCTCCCTGGAAGGTGTTCAAACCTGTCAAAATTTATCCCTAAGTGTTAGGGAGGCGGAAACTTTGTTCGTTTTGTTCGGGTGGACTCCGTAGAGGTCGTTGCGAACCTGTGACGATTCCGGTTTTACTTGACGTGGTTATTCCGACATACCGTCGGTTTTCCAGTTTTCAGAGTTTTAAAAGGTAACTCTTAATCTTTTCTCCCCGGATTCGTTCCTGTACATGGATCCTGACTGGGTTACGTCGGATTATTTTTCCGCTGCGCCACGGGGCGTGCTGACATGACCCAACATTCATCATGTCCATGAAAGCAGCAGGCGCGTTGGTCAAACCAAAAGGCATCACCAAAAACTCATAATGCTTGTACCTTGTCCGAAAAGCAGTTTTAGGTACGTCCACATCCTTCACCTTCAGCTGATAGTACCCTGATCTCAAGCCTATCTTAGAAAACACTGAGGCTCCCCGGAATTGATCAAAGAGATCATCAATTCTAGGCAAGGGATACTTGTTTTTAATCGTCAACTTGTTCAGTTGCCGATAATCTATACACATTATCATCGTCCCATCTCTCTTCTTTACAAACAGAACCGGTGCACCCCAAGGTGACACACTAGGCCGAATGAAACCTCGATCCAGCAACTCTTGCAACTACGTTTTCAACTCTTTTAACTCATTGGGTGCCATGCGATAAGGAGCAATGGACACCGGAGTTGTGTTCTCGTACAACTCTATACCAAACTCAACTTCCCTATTTGGTGGCAAACCAGGCAATTCTTCCGGAAAGACACCCGGAAAATCGTGAACCGTGCGAATGTCCTACACACGCACGTCCTTGGTACTAGGATTCATCACATAAGCAAGGTAAGCCTCACATCCCAACCTCATCAAACGGTTTGCTTCCAAGGCCGAAATTACATTCGACAAGAATTTCACATTCTCGCCCGCTACGACAACCTCATAGTCGTCAGCCAACTTTAAGGTGATCGCTTAACATCAAAGTCAACCACGACTCTATGCTCCGTCAACCAATCCATGCCAAGGATTACATCGAATCCATAGAAAGGAAATTCCATCAAATCTACAAGGAAAACATGACCTTGCACAGACAGAGGACACCTCCTATACAACTTCCTAGTGACTACAGTCTCACCAAAAGAACTAGTCACGTCCATTCTTCTTCCAAGCATCTCAACTGGTATATCAAGCAGATGCGCATGCTCACTCAAGATATAAGAATGAGTGGATCTAGAATCAATCAAAGCCAGCAAAGATAAAGATTGGAGAGCAAAGGTACCTGCAATCACATCGGTATCGTTGCACTCCTCGCGCTGAGCATACACCCTCGCTGGTCCGCCTCCCTCCGGTCCAACAGCTACAACGTGAGCAACACCTCATCCCTCCTCTGGAAATTCCCACGGCCGCGCCCACGGCCTCTCTGAGGTGCAGCTACAACAGGAGCATGTCCTTGGCCACCACCAGCCAACAAAGGACACTCCCTCCTCATATGGTCTGCCGAACCACAATTCCACCAGGCGTTCCCTGTCACTACAACAGGAACCTGAACCTCTCTAACTGCTCGAGGACAATCTCGCCTCAAATGGTCCCTCGAACCACAAGTCCAGCATGTATGCTGCTCGGACCTCATACGACCTCCCTGAGCCTGCCCACCTCGACTTGGAACACCACGCCTTCCCTCAGGCTGATGTCTCCTATCACGGCCTCTCTTGTTCCGTCCACCACTGGAACTATACTCAGCAGTCCTCTTTCCAGAGCTAGAACAAACACCTCTAGAAGACAAGCCCAGGTTCTGCTCGATGTCCTTCGCCCGACACACAAGCACATCAAAATCCATGTAGTCCGCAGCTAGCATGTACGTCTTAATATCCTGCACCAATCCATACCGGAAGCAATCACAGTGATGTCTCTCACTTGGTACCAGCTCAGGGGCGTACTAGCTCAATCGTACGAACTGGACCTCGTACTCAGCCACCGATAGATTACCCTGAACGAGAGACATAAACTCTCGTTTCTTCTCATCCAAGTATCTAACACCCAGATACTTTCTCCGGAAGGCACCCCTGAAGAACTCCAAATCAACTTCATTGGGTTCCATACCAGCTGTGGTAGTCGTCCACCAGCTGTAAGCATCGCCTTGCAGCAAGGAAATTGCACATCCAAGCTTACGTCCATCGTTGCAACCCATCTGATCCATGATACGGATCGTACTTGCCAACCAGGCCTCAGACGCCTCCGGTGCCATACCATAAAACTCTACTGCTCCCAAGCTCATCAACCTTTCCAAAGGTAGACCCGCCTGCCCAGCTGCAGGGGCCTGTACTTGCGCTCTGGCAACAGCAGCCTGAAACGCTCCGGTAATCGCCTCAACTAATGGCGCCAAATTACCCAATCCAGGACCAGCTTGTCCTTGTTGCTCCTGCCCCCCACCTCCAGGTGGTGGCGGGGGAGGTAGATCTCCACCAGGAGGGACAACAGCATCCTGCTCAGCCTGGTTTTCCTGCCCAGCCGCAGGCACTATCGTATTGGACCTCAATTCTCTTCTAGGTCCCATGTGCTATTTTAAACAACCATAACAACGAAAACAAATCAAACCATTTAGGCCAGCTGCAAGCAAGAATCCAAGATTACAAAAAAAATTGATTAGTGTAATAAGGCAATGGGCACCCAGTTTCCCCACAAAGCATAGCATACATAAATATCATGCTCACATACTTTCCACCCTCAATCCAAATCAGCACATATCCACACAACATCATCATCATACTATCATATTCACCTCACATGCAATTCACATCAGTCAACACATCATAATTTCAAAAATTCATTTGTTAGCATTCTTTTCAAACATAATACTTCAACTCACATCAATAACACATACCAACATTCCCATTTCTTCCGAAACCATGCTCTGATACCAACAAATGTAACCCCCTTAGCCCGGCCTAGACGTTTGACCCGAACTACGAAGATTACACGGGGAAAACCAAAGTCAACCTGAAAGTCAACCTTGATTAACGACCCTTTTTTTTCTTTTTAACTTCTCAAGATGCAAATTACGCCTATGTGGTTACTCAAGAAACATACGGGAGAAGAGCAACGGGATTAGAAAACATTTAGGGACTCGATTGCATGATTTACACATTTTAGGGACTAATATGTAATTTTTAGAAAATATAAGGACTTGGCTGAATTTAGGATTACCAACATGCAATTAATCATGTTACATGCTTCTTTTTCAAGTTTCAGCTTAAGAAGACATTCCAAGCTCAAGCAATTGCATCCACAACATTCAGGACTAAAATGTAAAACATGGAAACTTTAAACAATTCAAAAACAACACCCAACGGTCAACCGTTTCGGAACACCCAACCACCGTACCGAAACACTCGTATCGAAATGGTGTTGACCGTTTCGGTATGCGGGTGCGTTCCGAGACCAGTACCGAAACGAGCTTCACCATTAACCAAAGTGTATCGGAACACTTTCAACCGTAGTGAAACGCTATGGCCATTACAGGCCTCTGTTTCGAAACAGTTAAGGGTGTTTCGATACACCCTGCACTGTGACAGCAAAAAATACTGGTTTCTCACACTTTTTCACCCTCGAATTAACCCTGAGTCATGCCACATCATGCATACATCAAGAATACATATCAACAAACATCATATCTAAGCTATAGCCTAAACATGGCAACCAACACCCAAACAAAGGCTCTAAAGGCATGCTTCCTAGTTTGCCAAAACAAAAACAAGGCAAAACTCCAAATAATCCAAAATCCAAACTCCAAAGGCCATTTACAAACCAAGTAAAGTCAAACCAATATACTCAAAGTAAAAGGAACATCCCAAACATTCCAAAGTATAAATTCCCACCCATTGCCTCTTATTACACTAAGGGTGAACCACATATATTTCTTTAGCAAAACCTTGGATTCCTCTTGCTATCGAGCTGCCTCCAAATGTTCAATTTTCTGCATTGATGAAACAAACGAGCGTAAGAAATAATCTTAGTGAGGATCGCTAAACAACATTCATCAATGCATAACCCATGATTTGCAAACACATTTAACATCTCATGCCCTTTATAAAACAAGTCTTCTCAAGACTTCAATGCACTTTTGAAACCTCATGCACATATGCATCAATTTAAAACAGCAAATAAACCTTTGCTCATGCTCTAACAAGCATCACATTCATTCTTGCATCATACACATATTTCTCATGCACCCTTGCATCATTTACAAGCATCTCATGCTTCACTTAGTTCATTTACATTATATTGGCTTTCAAGTGATAGTTCACAACTCATTTCAACACAAGACACAATCGGATACGCAGATTACAAGCGTTGTCCCTCACGCTTCATACAAACTACCGGACTACACAAGGTGGAGACAAATGGCACAATCACAACCCCTCAACACCCGTGATGGAGACTAATGTCACAATCACAACCCCTCAACATCACTCATCGGTAGTTGTATAATTCCACTAACGAGAGTATGGGACACATACACAAGACTCACACATGGGACTAACCATTCACAGTTGTGATCTTAACCTCTATCGTTAGGGTACTTGGATGGAGATTACGGCACAATCACAACCCCTCAACATCCAAGGAAACTTTATTAACGGTGCACCCAATCCTATAGCCGGCTAACTATATCCAATTAAAGTAACCAAAAACCAATTTCATCACTTGCCAATATAATTAATTAGCCACATTAATCCATTGTTTTTCAAGCATCAAAACAATGTCATTTCCACAAGCACACATGCTTAACATCATATGCATTTTCATATGAAATCCAAGGATCACTTACCTAGTGCATCCTTAACTTGATGACATAAAAATCCAGCATTAAACCATGCTTAAACATGCTTAAAATAGTAAACAAATCCACTCTTACATCAAATGCATTTTCATCAAACTTAGCACATTTCCAAGAGAGGGATTACCGAAACACTTACGCTTGAGCTTAGTTAAGTGTATCAAACTTACACTAAGCTCCAAAGAGCACGCTCAAAGCGTTACAAAGCAGGAAATTGCATCTCCACTCACCGATACGTGAAGCCTTGTCGCCGACACGGAAATTACACCTCCGGAGCTTCCAAAATCACCTCGTTAGCCTCCGGATCAAGATCCCCTATTTTCACAACAACAAAACAGAGATCCAAATGCATTAAAATGCATTCAAACACCAGCAACAATCCATAGACTCGTTTCCCACTCAAACTACACCAAAATACCCTTCTAACACAACCGAAAACTCAATCGATTGCCTTCTAAACCAAGCCCAGCCATCATGCAACACTTCCAAAGCTTTAACAACATCAAAACACATCCATTAAACATCCTAACTCATCCTTATACCTCCAGCAATCACACCAAAATTACATTTAAAACTACCAAGAAACTCAAGGATCTCAAGGATTTCGGGATCTATATCATTAACACATCATTTTAACATATAAATCAACTTAAGAATCATTTAGAATCAACACAAAACAGTGCCCAACTCATCAAGTCCGAAAATTAAGATTTCATCCATATTTTCACAAGATTTTGATCTCAAATCAAAACTATATTGAAAACTCAATCAAAAATAGTTATTAGAAGCCAAATATTTTGGGAATTTCAATAAAGAACTTAGATTAGAGGTTGAGAACGGTATTTACCTCCAATCCTTGCTTCCTTCAATAGATGACAAGTTTTGCTTGCAAAATTCTTGAGGAATTAAAGAAGATCTCTTGAAAAAGGTTTAGGAAAAGTTGAGAGGATTTTTAAAAGAAGGAATTCTTGAAAATATGAGAGAAAATAGTGTTTGGCTAGAATGAGAGTGAATTGGTAGTTACGTAAAATGAAAATCCACTAACTACCAATTAATTAATATCATATTTTAATTAAAATCCTTTAATTAAAAATCCATTTAATTCACATGCCATATTGAAGAAAGGTCAAATTGACTTAAAGCCCCCTAAAGATTCTAAGATTTTGGCTTCCACCTTTAAAATCACATTTTCCAAGTTTTGAAACTTTACAATTTGGTCAATATTCAAAATGTCCATTTTCCAAATCCCTTTTTGTAAAATTGACTTGACCAACCTCTTAATTATATTCTTAGAGGATTTTAACCATTTTATCACAATTTTATCCTATCCCAATCTTTGATTTCCAAAAGTCACCTTACGTGATTCTAACCGTTCTCAACCAATCCGATCTGATGTTTAAAACATCCATGCCCAAAGCGAGGGCGTTACAACAATTGTCATACCTCTACCTCCGCTTATGCTCCCGGAGCTCTTAGTCTCTACGCTGCACCTTAAAATGTGAAGCATCATGGCCTGTAGTGCCCTTATTTCCGGCCTTCGAGACCCATGCCTCTAGGTCATGTTCGACATGACTGTCATCAAGTCTGTCTGACCATGCTTAAAAGCCTATTGTATGGGAGTCGGACCTAATCCTTCCAACCAATCAATAGCTGTCACTAGATCAAATCTCTTCTATTAAACATTATCACCCAGTTATAAATAACCATCAATCTAAGATAATGGGCAAATCGACTAACCTCACCTCGTTTCCAACCAACTCTCTCCATATCACTCTAACCATCGTCTTTGGCTCTCCGCCCATTCCAGAATGGGTGAACCACCACAAACCACCACTAGCCTCCTCCTTAACCACCATCTCCACCAACTTATTCGGTGTGATACATTCGACATCAATAATTGGTGCGGTGAGCCTAGAGATATTTCTGACCAAAAGATCAGCCAAGATAGCTTTCTCGTTTTGCTATTTCTGCCATGAAGAAGGAAGAAGTAGAAAGGATAGGCTAGCAATTTTTCACCACACACATTTTGGTAGGTGTTGTGGGACCGACAAGATAGCAATATCTCACCAGTCATGCTGAAGGTGATAAGTCGAATGTTGGTGAAAGTTTGCTATCTAGTGAAAGTTCGGAACCACTTGAAACCAAGGGGTGAAGCTAGCTTAAAGAAGTTATGCTCCTCATCGAGCTCTACAAAACCAACCCCTGGGTGTGGCCACCAGCGCATGCTAGTGGCGACACTTAGCATACACTCACCAACAATATGTGTTACATGTATACAAGGTATAAGTGTAATAGAGTGCCAGCCCCAGATCTCATGAAAGATGCCTCTAGCATGAGGACAAAGGAGTATCAATAGAATTCATGGAAACCAGTTTGGCAACTAAAAGTCCTGAAACCACCCCGAGCCCAATATGCATGAGAAACGCCATCAGTCGAAAACCCACCATTCATTTATAATACATTTACATGTAAATATTTGCCTTTTTAGGTGGCTTAGAGCTTAGACATCTCCGGAGTAGATGTCCTCCGATGTACATATAAAATTTATGTTTTAAAGGTAAACCTCCTCCTTTAAACTACCGTTGTGTGTAGATTTAATGGAAGCATTGAGGTTTTCTGACATGTAAATATTTCCCTCAAATGTCTCTATTGCAAATGTATCCCATCCCAAACCTCAAGGTATCGGGGAAAACCCCCCATTGCTTAAGCACCCTAGGAACTTGGTACAGTCCTAGGAAAATGCTCCAACTACTTATGAATGCTTGAATGGACATTTTGAATGGCTACATGTTTGCTTGAATAATAAAGTTGTTGAATGTATGAATAAATGAATGCCAACATGTACACCCAAACATTCACAACTCCACTCCTCAATATTGCTCTCCGCTAGGTATACTGAGTCACCTCCGCTCATTCAACACCTCTAAAATTACGTCTACATCTTTGAATCTTGAGATACCTTCGCTTAATGATACATTTGTTTCTCCAATAGTGTCGAGAAGACTCCACTCAATAAACGATTGTTTCTCCAAAAATAATGAAATACTTTCATCCATTCAATGTCGTCGACATTGTGTTTTTCCAAGGACGTTGAGATGCCTATGTTTCATTCCAATTAAAGCACGTGGATGTTACAAACGGATGGTTGCCTCCGATTTCTTTGCCCAATCGTCGCAGGCCATTGTGGAACTATGAAGAACGAAGATGCCTCCATCAATTTAATGCCACTGACATTGCGTGTAACCCGCTTAGCCCGGCCTAGACGGTTGACCCAAACTACGAAGATTACACGGGGAAAACTAAAGTCAACCCGAAAGTCAACCTTGATTTACGACCCTTTTTTTCTTTTTAAAACCTGTCTAGATGCACATTAAACCTAGGCATACTCTTGAGATAAGCATACTCAAAAATCACAGCAATCGGAAAACAATAAGGGACCCAAATGCACAACATACGAATTTAGGGACCATTTTGTAAATTCTGGAAATTAAGAGGACTTTACCAATTTTTAAGTTACCATTATGAAATTAGTCATGTTTCATGCCTCTCTGCCAAATTTCATCTCAAACGGACATCTCAAACTCAATCAATTGCACATACAAAATCAGGACTAAAACGTAAAGCTTGCAAACTTCAAAACCATTCAAATCTGTGCCCAACAGTCAAGTGTTTCGAAACGGGGTTAGCCCGTTCAGAAACGGGGCTTGGCAGTATCCAAAGTGTTTCGAAACACCTCTACCCGTTTCGAAACACCCAGGCCAATTCAAGCACCTGTTTCGAAACAGGCAAGGGTGTTTCGAAACACCGTGCCCAGAAACAGCAGATAGGCCTGTTTTAACACATTTAAACCCCATCAGACATGCTCCAAATCAATCCTCAACAAAGCAACAACATGCCAAGCATCATAACCACCAACTTGCATTAAAATCTAGATACAAAACCACCCCTAGATGCACCAACTCTTTCAACACATCCAACACTTAATCATGCTTTTAAAACAAGAAGCATAGCATAATGACTTATGAATAAGAAGATTCAACGTTGCAAGCGTTAAACCACGTAGTTCAAATCATAAACCAAACTTGTCCAACATACACAATCTCATTAAACATCAACATAAAAGACTCTCCCCCATTGCCTTTATTATCTATAACTATTAACCGAGACATACATCTCAAGTGTAGCTCTCCTTGAATCCCTTGCTTCTTGTTGTCCCAACTTCAAATATCTGCATTGATGGACAAAAAGGAGCGTAAGCACATAATGCTTAGTGAGGAATGCTCAAAACCAAAACACCATCAATGCAGCGAGTCATAAAACCTCTTTTAAAAGTAAACACATTCCGATAAACCAAAGCAGTGTTTGAAAACCCCTTTTTAAACAACATGCTTTAAATCATGCATTGCCCAAACATGGAAACCAACCCTTAGCTTAGAAAAGCTAAGTAACTCACTTCAAAGCACATCCTTGCAAAACCATCAATTTAACCTTTCCATGCAAGAACATCATATGCAAAGTTAAATACGAGTTCCTTGGAAAACACTTCCACTTCACATTATACTTTTCTCATATTTGAAAATCATCTCAATGCAAGAAACCTTTGAAAACCACTTACTCCTTCAATCTATCTCATGCATTACACAAATGCAACATATGAACCACAAAAACAACGTTTGCATTACATGCCTTTTAAAACAAGCCTTCACAAGACTTCAATGCACTAAAGAGATTCCATGCACATATGCACCATTCTCAATAGAAGATAAACACTTGTTCAAGCTAACGAGTAATACATGCATTCTTTGTACATTACACACTTTCCATGCAACCTTGCATCATTTCAAGCATCTCATGCTTCATTACATTCAAGAACATTATATTGGCTTCCAAGTGATAATTCACAAACCATCATAACACAAGACACAATCGGATACGCGGATTACAAGCGTTGTCCCACACGCTCCATACACACTTCCGAACAACACAAGGTGGAGTTTACCGGTACAATCACAACCCCTCAACACCCGTGATGGAGTTTAACGGTACAATCACAACCCCTCAACATCACTCATCGGAAGTTGTATAATACACTAGCGAGAGCTGGGACGCATCACAAGGCTTACACATGGAAGCTACCACAACCATTGTAATCACCTTAACCAAGCTCACACACGGAAGCAACCCTCCACCGTTGTGACGCTTAACAAAGTCCACCCACGAGAGCCACCCTCCATCGTGGTGACTTTTAACAAGGTTCACCCACGAGAGCCATCCTCCATCGTGGTGACACTAATTTCCTCAATCGCTAGGATTCTTGGATGGAGTTTACGGTACAATTACAACCCCCTCGACATCCAAGGCGACTCAATTCACGGTGCACCCAATCCTATAGCCGGCTAACTATATCCGATTAAAGTAACCGAGAACCACTTACATCACTTGCCAATATAACCATTTTACCACATTAATCCATTGTTTTTACAAGCATAACCAAAATGCCAAAACCACCAATTACCATCATCACTTCACTGTTTTGAAGCATTAAACAAAGCCATTAAACAACATGCAACACTATGCATCAATTCCACAATTCCAATGTACAAAACCAAGGATCTCTTACCTTGAGCATCCTTCACACATGACTTTCAAAACCAGCATTAAACCATGCTAAAATATGCTTTCAAAACAGAATTTAAACATGCAAATCACATGCATTGCATCCAACAATCACAAGTACTTTAAAAACCAATTCATATCACAAACCAAGAGAGAAATTTCATTTACTTACTCTTGAGCTTAGCTAAGTTGCTTAGACTTAAACTAAGCTCCCAAAACCTTTAAACATTGGTTTTAAAGCTGAAAACCTCAACTTCACTCACCGATACACAAAACTAGGCTAGCCAACAAGCCTTCCAAGCATCTGAAACCATCAACGCCACCTCTATTGCTCACGGATCATTCTCCCATGTTTCAAGCACATAACAACAGAGAATTAATGCATCATTATGCATTCAAAACACCAGCAACACACCTGAACTCGCTGCTCTTCATAAACCCAACATTTCGGCTACCAAACACAACCGAAATCACATCCAAACACTTCCAAAACTTAACCCAGCCAAGATCCATCACTTCTAACAATTTTTAGACATCAATTAACATCCAAAATAAACTCAAACTCGTCCTTATACCTCCAGCATTAACAAAACACCAAGATCACCCCAAAAACCACCATTTTCACAAGTAAAAACTTAGGAAAATCAACCTATTCGGGATTTCATTGATCAAACCTCAATTACACATCATTTAGACATCCAAAATACATCAAAAAGACAGCTCAAAACAGAGCCCAATCATCCAATACGAATTTCTTCAAAATTAAATCCAAATCTTGCATTTTAAGCCAAAATCAAGATCACAACATTAAAACATTTAATAAAACTTAATTTAAGGATTGAGAACTTGAGAATTTCAGTAAAGAACTGAGTATTTAGAGGAGAAGGACGTTCATACCTCTAAATGTGGATTTCTCCTTGTTTAGAGCCAAAATCCTTGAAAATTCATTAAGCAAATGATGAGGATTTGATGTAGAAATGATTAGGAATCATTTAGGAATTGAAATATCAACTTTAGGTGTGAAAATCAAAGGAAAAGTTGCTGTGGAAATGTGTTTGGCTGAGGGAAATTTGAGAGAAAATGAAATGGGAAAATTTTGGTAAAAGTTAGTTATGAAACTAAAATTATCTTTTTCCCTCTTTTCTTTTCATTAATTAAACCTTAAATGAGTCTTTAAAAAATCAAGAAAAATCTGGAGAAATCCTCCCTTGGGTAAATTAACTCCTTAAAGATTCAAAGTTTCAATCCTTTTAAAACAGTCACGAACTTTTTAAAAATTACATTTTAGTCACTAACTCAAAATGTCATATTTCCAAACCTCATTTTGTAAAATTGATTTCACCATCCTCTTATATACATTAAAAGAGGATTTTTAGATATTTTTCCATATTTTTAATGCATCCCGAACTAGGCTTTCCTTAAAACCACCTTTTATATTCGAACCGAAAATCCGACCGGTCCGGCTCAAACCCAAAACCTCTAAGCCCAAAATTGGGGTGTTACAACTCTCCCCCTCTTAGGAAATTTCATCCTCGAAATTTCAACCGGCGAAAAGAGCACAACCAGGCTTCTCAAATCAACCCACAAGGCCACACAGGAGACTTAACCACTACTGAACACTCTACACACAAAACTCCACCAAACCCAACACCACCACCTACTATTCACAAATTCTAGAACACTCAGATGTTACCCACAGCTTAACCTTTCACACTTCCGGACTGCACATAGCCCCAACAACAACCTGAAGAACCTCCAAACTTTTACAGCATACACCACCTTAACTCATAACTCCCAAAACTCGTACACACGGTGACACCAACCCATCCAGTTCAGCCACCATGTGACCCACAACCTTCACTGCTTCTAAAACCCCTTGCACAACTGCTCAACCTCTTCCAAAGGTTACCACATCAAGCAAAAGAAATTCTTAAGCATCAACTGCTTACTCAAACTTCTCAACGTATTGACGACATTCCTTCACATTCGCCGCTATCATTACCATAACGACTCACCAGGGCTACTCACCTAACATCCGAAAATCACGTCACAAAACCCCAACCTTGACTCTGCCAGCTGTTCCACATACCATTAGCTGACTTCAGAAGGGGTTTACTTATACACGACTAGCCAACCACTTCTCACAAGAACCCGTCCAACCAACAATGGCCCTTGAACTTACATTGCCTTTCCATCTCAAGCTTTGACTACAACACTAGCCTTACCAGGACACCGCCCATTCTATACATACATATTAAGATTACGAAACTTCTATTCACCCCAGGCCAACCTTTTTCTACAACCCACAACACAACCTCTTCTCAACTCTTCGAAGGTTGCTACGAACCATCACCTACAAAAACAACCTTCCATTACAACATCAATGCCACGTTACCTCAGCACTCTAGAAACACATCCACTAACCTGCAACATCACTTAACACCAAGAAACTACCACTTCTACTAGCTATTCACAATCACTTTAACTGATTCTAATTTCAACCGGTAATCTCCTCACCACTATACCGCTAAACTCTTTAAGCGCCAAAACACTTTCCTTCTGTCAACATGCTATATCGCACTCACTATTACTGACGGCTCGCTTAATACCCTCCATTACTTCTAACATTCTCCTAACACCAATCAACTTTTAAAACCCATCAACCAACCTAACCCTATCACCACACTAACAAACCCGATTAGCTATTAGCGAGTGTGAACGTTCGTATGCATGGTCACCTATATGCCCTATCAATGCCTGTGTACATGTATGCAAAACCTCTAATGTCATGTCGCATGTATGCATGTACCAACATATATAATATAGCATATAACAAATGATTTTAACTGTGCATGTATGTCGGTTCACACCCACCAATAACATCCTCAGGATCCGTCTAAGAACAAACTCCTATCTCACTTCCAACTTGTCCAACTCCATCATTCTAACAACCCATTAACCACAAAACGCCCACTAATGCCCTCTTCACACTAAAGTTGTTTCCAAAACAACACCAACCACTACCCCAAACTTGCTAGCTATAAGACCATACCCACTACGCAAGGGAAAACCAAACCGAACCCAAACTAAGATAACTAGGGCAAGATTACTTAACAAGGTTACCTGAAAACATCTCACTGCCTCGGGGCTTCAACAGACAAACTCTCTTCTTCGCATAACCATCATTCTCTAACCGCACCACCGCAGCATCAGCCAACACCTTAAGGTCATCACCATCTCCCTGCGATAAAGAACCCTGACTACCCCGAGCCAACTTCAAACAATTTCGTCTCAAATGCCCAATAGACCCACAATTCCAACAAGATTCCTTCCCCAAGCTCCTCACACCTTTCTGCCCTTCCGGCCACCTTCGAACTTTGTCTCGGCCGCGCCTACGACCCTTCAGAGACCCTTTTGCTACCACTGAAGCTGATCTCACCACTTGAGGACAATTTAACTTCACATGCTCCTTAGAACCACAGTTCCAACAAACTCTCACGCCCCAACAACCTCCAACATGACACCTTCCACAATGGTCACACTTCGGCAACCGAGCTACCACTCCTTGGTCATACCGCACTTGACCCACGTCTGCACCACCACCAAGACTTTGATTTAAGCAAAACCTTCTATCACATAGCCTCTTCCGCTGACCACTCCCAAGGCCAGTATCCACAGCTCTCTTGTTTAAACTTTTCTCAACTTCATAATCTGAAGCCACACCCCCACGTTGCTTCACCCTTGGAAATTTCCCTCCAAGGTACCTTTCATAAAAGGCAGACACAAAGAAGACCCAATCTATATCGTGGATATGCGTTGCCACCGCCACAGTTGTCCACCAAACACAGGCGTCCTCCAACATCAATGAGACAACACTTCCTAGCTTACAGGCGTAGTCACAACCTTCCTGATCCAAAATCAGAATTACACTGGCCAACCAGGCCTCGAACGCCTCAGGTGTCGAACCATGATACTCCACAGCTCCCAAATCATGTAAACACTGTTTTGACAAACTCGCGTGTCCCACAGTCGGCACGTCTACAGGCCTCACTTTCGCCACAGCCTGAGATGTTCCCGACACCTCTTGAACTATAGGTGATGAACCCTTCATCACAGTACCATCTTCTTCCTCCTGCCTCACTACCTCAACTCCAGGCACTGAAGACTAAAACAAAACACCTCCACTAAAAGGTGAATTGCACGCCTTAACAACCTGCTCTAAAGCAGCAACCATCTCATCCAACTGCCATTCTCTCATCGATTCCATCATGCTAAAAACAACAAGCAATCATATCAAAACAACAAAACGATCAGGCCAGCTTCAAGCAAGGATTCAAGACTCCCACGCCTACATAACACAATAGCTATAATAATAAGGCAATGGGTATCCCAAATTCTCCCCTTTTACATGACATAACAGTCAATAAAAACACGGATATCACAACATCGAGCATATCAATCAACATACTTCGATCATGCTCTCATCAAACAACATTCACTCGCAACAACATAACATCAACATATCATACCCATTACACTTTCATCATTCATAAAATAAGCTCGCATCACCATCATATCATCAATACAAATCCACATTAGCTCAATGAAGATTCACAATCAAAAAGCATGACAAAAACATCAACAATTCGCTCACAGACACACATTTCAACCGACTTTCAACCACACATCAGAATAAACATTAAACACTTAGCCCGGGCTAGACGGTTGATACCAGCAAATGTAACCCCCTTAGCCCGGCCTAGACGGTTGACCCGAACTACGAAGATTACACGGGGAAAACCAAAGTCGACCCGAAAGTCAACCTTGATTAACGACCCTTTTTTTTCTTTTTAAAACATGTCTAGATGCACATTAAACCTAGGCATACTCTTGAGATAAGCATACTCAAAAATCACAGCAATCGGAAAACAATAAGGGACCCAAATGCACAACATACGAATTTAGGGACCATTTTGTAAATTCTGGAAATTAAGAGGACTTTACCAATTTTTAAGTTACCATTATGAAATTAGTCATGTTTCATGCCTCTCTGCCAAATTTCATCTCAAACGGACATCTCAAACTCAATCAATTGCACATACAAAAATCAGGACTAAAACGTAAAGCTTGCAAACCTCAAAACCATTCAAATCTGTGCCCAACGGTCAAGTGTTTCGAAACGGAGTTAGCCCGTTCAGAAACGGGGCTTGGAAGTAGCCAAAGTGTTTCGAAACACCTCTACCCGTTTTGAAACACCCAGGCCAATTCAAGCACCTGTTTCGAAACATGCAAGGGTGTTTCGAAACACCCTACCCAGAAACAGCAGATAGGCCTGTTTTAACACATTTAAACCCCATCGAACATGCTCCAAATCAATCCTCAACAAAGCAACAACATGCCAAGCATCATAACCACCAACTTGCATTAAAATCTAGATACAAAACCACCCCTAGATGCACCAACTCTTTCAACACATCCAACACTTAATCATGCTTTTAAAACAAGAAGCATAGCATAACGACTTATGAATAAGAAGATTCAACGTTGCAAGCGTTAAACCACGTAGTTCAAATCATAAACCAAATTTTTCCAACATACACAATCTCATTAAACATCAACATAAAAGACTCTCCCCCCATTGCCTTTATTATCTATAACTATTAACCGAGACATACATCTCAAGTGGAGCTCTCCTTGAATCCCTTGCTTCTTGCTGTCCCAACTTCAAATATCTGCATTGATGGACAAAAAGGAGCGTAAGCACATAATGCATAGTGAGGAATGCTCAAAACCAAAACACCATCAATGCAGCGAGTCATAAAACCTCTTTTAAAAGTAAATACATTCCGATAAACCAAAGCAGTGTTTGAAAACCCCTTTTTAAACAACATGCTTTAAATCATGCATTGCCCAAACATGAAAACCAACCCTTAGCTTAGAAAAGCTAAGTAACTCACTTCAACGCACATCCTTGCAAAACCATCAATTTAACCTTTCCATGCATGAACATCATATGCAAAGTTAAATACGAGTTCCTTGGAAAACACTTCCACTTCACATTATACTTTTCTCATATTTGAAAATCATCTCAATGCAAGAAACCTTTGAAAACCACTTACTCCTTCAATCTATCTCATGCATTACACAAATGCAACATATGAGCAACAAAAACAACGTTTGCATTACATGCCTTTTAAAACAAGCCTTCACAAGACTTCAATGCACTAAAGAGATTCCATGCACATATGTACCATTCTCAATAGAAGATAAACACTAGTTCAAGCTAACGAGTAATACATGCATTCTTGGTACATTACACACTTTCCATGCAACCTTGCATCATTTCAAGCATCTCATGCTTCATTACATTCAAGAACATTATATTGGCTTCCAAGTGATAATTCACAAACCATCACAACACAAGACACAATCGGATACACGGATTACAAGCGTTGTCCCACACGTTCCATACACACTTCCGAACAACACAAGGTGGAGTTTACTGGTACAATCACAACCCCTCAACACCCGTGATGGAGTTTAACGGTACAATCACAACCCCTCAACATCACTCATCGGAAGTTGTATAATACACTAGCGAGAGCCGGGACACATAACAAGGCTTACACATGGAAGCTACCACAACCATTGTAATCACCTTAACCAAACTCACACACGGAAGCAACCCTCCACCGTTGTGACACTTAACAAAGTCCACCCACGAGAGCCACCCTCCATCGTGGTGACTTTTAACAAGGTTCACCCACGAGAGCCATCCTCCATCGTGGTGGCACTTAACCAAGCCCACCCACGAGAGCCATCCTCCATCGTGGTGACACCAATTTCCTCAATCGCTAGGATTCTTGGATGGAGTTTACGGTACAATTACACCCCCCTCGACATCCAAGGCGAATCAATTCACGGTGCACCCAATCCTATAGCCGGCTAACTATATCCGATTAAAGTAACCAAGAACCACTTACATCACTTGCCAATATAACCATTTTACCACATTAATCCATTGTTTTTACAAGCATAACCAAAATGCCAAAACCACCAATTACCATCATCACTTCACTGTTTTGAAGCATTAAACAAAGCCATTAAACAACATGCAACACTATGCATCAATTCCACAATTCCAATGTACAAAACCAAGGATCTCTTACCTTGAGCATCCTTCACACATGACTTTCAAAACCAGCATTAAACCATGCTAAAATATGCTTTCAAAACAGAATTTAAATATGCAAATCACATGCATTGCATCCAACAATCACAAGTACTTTAAAAACCAATTCATATCACAAACCAAGAGAGAAATTTTATTTACTTACTCTTGAGCTTAGCTAAGTTGCTTAGAATTAAACTAAGCTCCCAAAACCTTCAAACATTGGTTTTAAAGCTGAAAACCCCAACTTCACTCACCGATACACAAAACTAGGCTAGCCAACAAGCCTTCCAAGCATCCGAAACCATCAACGCCACCTCTATTGCTCACAGATCATTCTCCCCTGTTTCAAGCACATAACAACAGAGAACTAATGCATCATTATGCATTCAAAACACCAGCAACACACCTAAACTTGCTGCTCTTCATAACCCCAACATTTCGGCTACCAAACACAACCGAAATCACATCCAAACACTTCCAAAACTTAACCCAGCCAAGATCCATCACTTCTAACAATTTTTAGACATCAATTAACATCCAAAATAAACTCAAACTCGTCCTTATACCTCCAGCATTAACAAAACACCAAGATCACCCCAAAAACCACCATTTTCACAAGTAAAAACTTAGGAAAATCAACCTATTCGGGATTGCATTGATCAAACCTCAATTACACATCATTTAGACATCCAAAATACATCAAAAAGACAGCTCAAAACAGAGCCCAATCATCCAATACGAATTTCTTCAAAATTAAATTCAAATCTTGCATTTTAAGCCAAAATCAAGATCACAACATTAAAACCTTTAATAAAACTTAATTTAAGGATTGAGAACTTGGGAATTTCAGTAAAGAACTGAGTATTTAGAGGAGAAGGACGTTCATACCTCTAAATGTGGATTTCTCCTTGTTTAGAGCCAAAATCTTTGAAAATTCATTAAGCAAATGATGAGGATTTGATGTAGAAATGATTAGGAATCATTTAGGAATTGAAATCTCAACTTTAGATGTGAAAATCAAAGGAAAATTTTCTGTGGAAATGTGTTTGGCTGAGGGAAATTTGAGAGAAAATGAAATGGGAAAATTTTGGTAAAAGTTAGTTATGAAACTAAAATTATCTTTTTCCCTCTTTTCTTTTCATTAATTAAACCTTAAATGAGTCTTTAAAAAATCAAGAAAAATCTAGAGAAATCCTCCCTTGGGTAAATTAGCTCCTTAAAGATTCAAAGTTTCAATCCTTTTAAAACAGTCATGAACTTTTTAAAAATTACATTTTAGTCACTAACTCAAAATGTCATATTTCCAAACCTCATTTTGTAAAATTGATTTCACCATCCTCTTATATACATTAAAAGAGGGTTTTTAGATATTTTTCCATATTTTTAATACATCACGAACTAGGCTTTCCTTAAAACCACCTTTTATATTCGAACCGAAAATCCGACCGGTCCGGCTCAAACCCAAAACTTCTAAGCCCAAAATTGGGGTGTTACATTGCATTTTCTCCAAGGACGTTAAGATATTCTTGTTTCATGGTAATTAAGGTATCTAGATGCTACGAACACACAGATGCCTCCGTGCCACTTTAGATTGACTATCTAAGAGCACAGATATATCTCCACTCAATGTGCGCACATTTATCCAAGAGTGTCGAGCTATCTCCATTCAATTTGTGTTTGCTCCTCCAAGAGTGATGAGATGCATCAACGCCATTCACGGTTGCCACTCTAATGGTATGAGATGCCTCTACACGGATATATCCCCATTCAATTTATGATTACTTGTCTTATAGTGATGAGACACAAGAAATATCTCCAAGGGTATAAAATGTCTCTGCCCCACTTTTGCTTAACTCTCTAAAGGTTATAGATGACAGTTTTCAAGAAATATCTCCAAGGGCACGTGATAAATTGCCCCAAAATAACGAGGCAATCCCAAAATTCACACGGGTTATTGTCACTCCGCCTGCCACTATTGCTCAAAATGAATGCAGGTAATCTCCCCCACACTGTAAGCGAGATACCTCCGACAAGGGGTGTGGCTTGTTACACTAAAATGAACCCACCCAAAACATTAGGACAAATTGGCCAAAATTTCGACAAGATTATTGAACCGCATGGAAAAAACATTAGAAACGCGGGCAAAAAAACACTACAGCCTGACACTTACCCAAAATTCTGAAAGATAAAATGCAAAGCATGCTTAAACAATATGCAATTTCATTAATATACCAAAAATTACAACAATTCATATAATAACTAGTAAAAAGGACAAAGTCTCTGGAAGGTCTATTTGTGGAGAAGTCCTTGCTTCAACCTCCAAAGGATCCACTTGTGGAGGACTCCTTGATTCAGACCCCGGAACCCCTTGCAGGGGATTTCTTGGTTCAACCTTCAGAGGGTCATCTGCATGAGTAGAGGGCTCACCATCTACCTCATTCTGGGTGTTGGGTAACAATTTCACACGGGCATCTTCCCAAGACTCTCCCGAGGGATTGTAAACATCAAAATCTACCCTATCTTCTACTACCTCACCAACAACAGCAGGGGTCCAAATTACTCAAATTTAGTGAACCCGTGATCACTTGGTCAGCACACATGAAGCTGTGTTCACACTTGTCTACATAACCATCGTATTCTTCCAACTACTTCTCAACGTCGAGTCTTATGACCCTCTCTGCTTCGACCTCCCCTTGAAGAGCAGTCCTCTCCTTCTCCAGCTCTCCCTTATGTTGTTGAATCATCAGCTCCAAAGTTCCCATCGAATATTTCTTCTCCTTCTGCAAGGCCTCCTTCAACTCTTTTTTCTTCTTTTAAAGTTGATCTACCTCTTCATTTTTCTCCTTCAGCTCCACCTCCATGGTTGCTCTCACGACTATCTCCTTCTGCCTATGGGCATCTGTCTTGGTGTAGAGCGTTTTATGTGCTCTCTATTTATGAGCGCAAGTGCACACTCTTGTCAAGTTATAGTATAAAATATATCGTCTCCCATAGGGATTGGAGCAACTACTATGAGTGTTTTCTTGCACAAGGTAATAGTAATTGTATTATTAAATTTCTGAGTATTGTAAAGCATAAAAATAAAAACACAAATAATTAAAGATAGAAAGGAGAAAGGGATAAGGTTGTTAGATTGGGCCAGATAGTTCTAGCTCAGTAGTGTGTAGACTGCGTTGTAAAGATTAAGTGTGTTTTGCGCTGCCACGATCTGCTGCCTCGGCGAGTAAAGGCGGATTGAGGCTGCGGCAACTTTCGCTAACACAGCGGCACTCTACGCTTGCAACTTTCAATGTCTCGTCATGTGAGATGAAGGAAAGTCCTGGCGGCAAGTTTGGCAGATACTCCAAGTTCGGCGAAGCAATTCTGAAGTGATCCTTCCTATGTCTAGGCAAGGATTATGTCACCAAGTGATGTAGGCAATACCTAGCAATCTCAGCATAAACCTAACACAGGCAGTCGACGTTTGGTTGCTCCTTTTAGCCGCTAAAATTATAACTTATATCTAAACCGAATTAGTCAACACCTCGACATGATGAGACCGTGCTTACTTCTTTCGTGAGTTTGACACTGTCGTGCCCGACAAATGGATTTCTTCAACTGGACTTTTGGAACTAACTGAAGAAGTGAAGAACATGAATTAAGCAAACTTGAGAGTATTTTATTGAAAACACAACTTAAACTATTATAATTGTTTCTCACAACTACTTTACATACAAAAACCTAAACCCTAAGGTGTATTAGACGGCAGCTCTCTCTCTGCACGTCCTTATACCCTTACTTAATCTATCTATCCCTCTATGCCCCTAAACCCTTACAAGCATGGGTATATATAGGGCTTGGCCTAAGTTTGAGTCCTCCTTGGAGTAGAAGTCCTTAAAGTAACTTTACATTAAATGTTGACTCCTTTTTGACTTGAATGTGGACTCTTCGAACGTTGCCTTCTCTAGCAAGTAAATGTTGGGTCACGTCGGCAGGCCCCGTGGTGCAGCGGAAAAATAATCTGACGTAATCCAGCCAGGATCCATGTACAAGAACGAATCCGGGGTGAAAAGATGAAGAGTTACCTTTTAAAACTCTGGAAACTGGAAAACCGACGGTATGTCGGAATAACCACGTCAAGTAAAACCGAAATCGTCACAGGTTCGCAACGACCTCTACGGAGTCCACCCGAACAAAACGAACAAAGTTTCCGCCTCCCTAACACTTAGGGATAAATTTCGACAGGTTTGAACACCTTCCAGGGAGAAGTCGAAATCCCTCTAGGGATTCCTGAGGGAGTCTGAAATCGACCAGGGGTTCTACCGGGATTTGGATTCGAACTAGGAAATCGTCAGGAATTTGCCAGGGGGCAAGAGGAACACCAGAAAAATATCGAACAGCTTCTCAGAAGAAATCTGGGACTTGTCGAAAATTCCAGAGGGGAATTCCCAGGGATATGTCGAAATTTGCAAGGAGGAATATGGATGATTTGGTTTCTAGCCCTTGTCCCTTTAAATAGTATTCAGAGTTTTAATTCTAGTTGAATTCCTTAAATCCAAGTTCAACCAAAATTCATAGAATCTATTTCTACTTGAAATTGGTATATATTAAATATACATTATATTTAATAATATTAAATGAAATATATGTATTTAATTATGTAGAATCTTATTCTACATAAAACATGGATTTAAATATACATTATATTTAATCCAAATATATATATTTTATTATATAGAATCGCATTCTATCTTTACTTGGATTTAAATATATTTAAATATATATTTTTAATTATGTGGAATCTAATTCTACATAAACTTGGAATTAAATATACATTATATAAATTCCAAATATATATTTAAATTTCTAGAATCTTATTATATAATATTTAAGTCTCTAAATATTTTCCATACTCTAAATAATATTTGATAAATACAATATTTATCCAATATTATTCCCATTTAAGGGAGTTGCCGATTTCCCCTATCCCATAGGGGATTTTCGGCAACCTCCCTAAAATAGGTAGTATGGTTTCTAATTTTTGTTCGTTTCATTCGAAGGGTGTGACCCTTGTAGGTTCATGCAACATTAGCAGCAAAATTAGAACTGTTCTAATTTTACAAACAACGAGTGGCATCTAGCAATACATCATTGCTACCTAAGTTGCATGAAGTCATGGTTTGACTTTTCTAATTCCTGAATAAACTTCCTTTATGTATTTCATCCTTTTTTCCTTTATATCTTAGATGAACACAAGTCATGGGTTAGTCACACTTGCGTTGTCCATCTAGTGTTTCTTGATATCTTGAGTAGATTATGATAAACGAATCTCTATGATATCTCATATCATAATATTCGAGCATGGCCATGCATTTTCTAATCTCACTCAATCAAGTGGCTGAAGATATTTCTCCCATTATGTAGGAGGGAAAAATCCTTTCTTGATCAACCATATTTCACTACATAGGTCATCATGTATCCAATCATCGGTCTTTATAATGTAGTCAGTTACGACACACGTTTGACTATGTCAAAATACGTAAATCTTTATGTTGAAATCATGTTGATCTCAAGTCTGAGGATTATACATATGTTTATCATGAGTAATGTTGTGACTGTCACATAATTACCCAAGAAACATGCTTATAGCGGGTCAATCCAGTATATTATTCTCTAACAAATACTTATGTGTTGATTTTGACATCTCTATGTCAATGACAACGCTTTTCATCAACCGCATATTAGTCTTTATATATTATCACTGTCTATACCCGTAATAATATTCGACTAAGGATCCTATTTAACAATAATCGTATTATTGTATGGACATTATTATCCAATGGTTAGTTTCATGCACAGAAACATACCAAATGATAATAACGGCAATGTCATTACTTGATAAATCTAGTAAAATAGTATGTCTATTCAATCATCATATGATTGGTCTTTGGGCATACTCCAACAATCTCCCACAAGCACTAAGACCAATCATTCTCGTATCTAATACGATATGGCTTAGTGTATCTGACATGCTTATGCTGTGTCAAAAGCTTTGTTAGGGAGTTGACAAAGTTATCAACTTTGTGCGTATGTTGCATACTTTCACATCTCCAAGATGTAAGTACTTTAGAATATGTTTGGATTTATTGATGAGATCTGCGTTTTATTTGCTTACGCAAAGGTTCCATCATAACCGAGTTATGTAGCATCTAATATGCTGGGAACAACCCTTAGTTCAAAAGTGAACCCTTTAGATCCAAACATCCTTCTTTATTACTATGTCGACTGTAATACATTCAGCCTATGTTGTAGAGTTAGATACTGTCTCATGTTGCTAACTCGCAGTATCTTTTATTAATGCAAAACAGATTGCGATCTTTAGTTCCTTTTGATGAGTATGTCATCTACATACAATACTTAGGAAAGTAACAATGCTCCCACTAGCTCTTTTGAAAACAAGACTCCCCTTTGTTTCTAGATAAACCAAACCTTTTGATTGTATCTTCTGAAACGAATATCCCAACTTCAAGAAGCTTGCCTTAGTCTACGGATAGACCTTTGTAGCTTACATACCTTCCAAGTGTTTACTGGAGTGACAAAACCTTCTTGATGTGTCATGTACACATCTGTTTCAAGTTTTCCCTTAGGAAAGTGGTTTTGACATTCCTTTATTTGATTCCATAATCATCGTATGTAACTACTTGCAAATGAGATTAAGATTGATTAAACATAGCTACAAGGAATATGATTTATCATAGTCTATACTATGAAGTTTGTCGACTACTTTTAGCGACGAATCATCCTTTGTATGTTTTATCATCCATGTCGGTTTTTCCTTTTTGAAAAACTCATCCATACCTCTTAGGTTTTACCCTTTTAGGTAACCAAAGTTTATACTTGGTTTTAGACATGGATTCCATCTCATATCTCATGGCTCTTAGCCATTTCTCGAATTTGGGGCTCACCATTGCTTTCTGATAAGACCTAGTCTTTATCTTGATCCGAAAAGAAAAGTGTTTCCATGTACGGATAGTGAGAAATCCATATTTCTCAAGTATATGGTATTCTCTTAAGGATCAACACAATGGTTGTGTTTTGTTCCAATGTTCCTTGATCATTTGTGGAACATTCTCAATCTTTGGTTCATAAATTTGTTGTATAAAATTTCTTCACATTCCAAATTTCAATTTTTTTTCTTTTGTGAGAGGTAATCTCTTTCGAGAGAAACTTTCGTTTGAGCAACAAACATTTTGTTCTCGTTGAAAAATGAAATCCCTTAGTGATAAGTATTCTCTTTCTAGATAAACTATCGTTTGAGCAACAAATATTTTGTTCTCGTTAAAGTTGAAGAAATAATATCCCTTTGTGAGAATTAATATCTTTCAAGATAAACTCTCGTTTGAGAAACAAACGCTTTGTTCTCGTTAGGATAAACAAGAAATAGAGTTTTTAAGGTTCGAACTTTGTAAACACTTTAACATGTAAGTAACCTTAAAACTTCAAAGGTATTCTAGAACAATTCTTAGTCCATATCTTATATGACGTTTCGAAAAAAAAGAACACGATTAAGTATGAGAGTTGTTTTTCTAGTGTGTAAAGAAGTCGAAAATGACTTGTTCTGAATCAAAACATGTCTAACATATTTGATTCTTTTTCAAAGACTTTTCGTTCCACTTGGGGAATTTATGGGACAATCCCATATTCTTTGAAAGTTCATCAAACTTTAAATATTCTTGAATTTGATCTCATCAAATTACCTTAATACTTTTTATGAGTTTGAGATTAGTCATTTGTTTTATTTATCTTATAAATATTATTGCTTTGATTAGTTTAAAGATCATTGATTCGTTGTGCCATAAGAGATTAAAAGAATAACATTTATTTAAATAATCTCAAAATTAAAATATCTTGTCCTTACAAGATAACTAAAACTTGGGCACAAAATAATAATCTTAAAAACTAAAACAAATCTATTTAAGCAAAAACACATGTCCTAATGGATGATGTAGCAACTCTTGCTTTATCTCCATTCGCAGGTCCATGTCTATTCTGATGCATTCTCTTTAGAAGCCTCTAAGGTTGATGCCTCACTCGTTTTTGCTTTCTTGACTTCTTGTAGCTGTGTGGGGCAGTTTCTCTTCCAATGTCCGGTCTTGCCGCAATGGAAACATTTTCCATCCCTCTTGATTTCCTTCTTAGTTTTCAATGCCTCCTTTCCATCGGTTTTGGTCTTACCATCACCTTTAGACTTTGATGCCGATTTAACTTTCTTCTTGCCCTTGCGAACCATCAGAACAGGTTTAGGTCCTACCTTCTTCAGGTTGATTTCAGCAGTTCTCAACATGCCGAGCAATTGTGGCAGCGTCTTGTTAATTTCATTCATATTGAAATTAAGGACGAACTGATTGAAACTATCCGGCAACGATTGCAGGATGACATCAGTAGCTAATTCGTCTTTCAGCGGAAAGCAGAGCTTCTCCAACGTTTGGATGTAGCCCATCATTTTGATGACGTAAGCTCTTACGGGAGATCCCTCACTCATCTTGCATTGAAACAGAGCTTTTGAGGTCTCGTACCTCTCTTGACGAGCTTGCCCTTCATAAATCTCCTTGAGATTTTGAATCATATCATAAGCTACCATGTCCTCATGTTGCTTCTGAAGCTCAGGGGTCATGGAGGCAAGAATAAGACAACCGACATCCAACATGTCGTCCATGTGTTTCTTAAACTTGTCTTTGTGAGCTCTGGAAGAAGTGGCAACCGGTTCATCAGGAACAGGTTCTTCAATGACATATTCCTTCTTTTCCTGTTTGAGAACAATTCTCAAATTGCGGAACCAGTGAAGGAAGTTTATGCCATTGAGCTTATCCTTCTCAAGGATAGATCGCAGAGATAGAGTATTATTTGCCATTAATTCTACCACAAAGAAAATATGCTACATAAGTTTTACTAAATTTTAAAATTTATAGATAGGTATTTACTATAAATTTACTCCCACTATTTTCTTCAAAATTAAAAACCCTCTAGTTTTAATTTCGGAAAAACGTATCGATAGTTTTTCTAGTGAGCGAGGATCCGTATTTCACCATTCCTAAATCAGCTTTGGCCAGTCTTTTAGGAAATGGTTATTTAGGTAAGTAACACCTTACTAATTACATCTCATGTAATTCCTCATCTTTTGGCGAACAACTCTTGTTCTTTAAATCATCTTATGATTATCCAAAACTTTTAACCACTAGGTTTTCTAATCCTATTAGAACAACCCAGCTAAGTCAATACCAATATCTCAACCGTCGAATATCACTAGCTTATTCTTCGCGTTTAACTAAGATAGATAAATGTGACATTGCTTTGGCAAAGCTCGCATTATATCGATCGAAGCTTTAACGAGGGTAAATATTGGATGGTTAAAACAGACTTAGAATTATAGTGAGGGATTTACTTAATTATCTCATCATTTTAACATTGATCCTATCAATAGAAGTATGTTTAATCATGCTTATAAAACATCCATTGCATCACATACAAGGTAAATATAAGCGGTAAATAAATATGCAATGATTATAGCCCTTCTTAACCTAAAGCGACCCGTCTCAAGCCAATGTGAGGACCATTCTACTGAAGATAGAATCTGCTTCTGAAACGCCCGGTCCACCAGGGAAGGCCCACCACGCTGCTACCTTGGTTCTTGCTTTATCTCCATGAGTATTTACAATTTTCAGAAACTCGCGTTACATGCGAGGGAGTGAGATGAGAAGAGAAGTACAATAGAAGATAGAGAAAGGCACGACACGCAGGTCGTATTTATAAAAACCAAAACTATAAAGGCTATGGGCTATAACCATGCAAAATAAAAACCGTGCAATCTAACATGCATTTCAAACATCGTGCGAACAAAGTAATGACGTGTTTACAGAGTTTTAAACTGATTATCCCTATGTTGCGGTTAATGGGCCAAAGAAGGATCACGAGGTTTCATAAAACATTTGCGTTAACGAATAAATGCACCAGGTAGGTCAACATGAAAGAGAGGTGGCGCACTAGGCACACTTAAGTACCAGGTCTTTGATGAAGCCAATCCTAGACATGCATTTTTCATAACGTCTAACCATAACTCTCATGGATTCACCGTGAAAGATAGTTTGATAACTTTTATCAAATTAGAAGCCCTTTCAGAGATTCCATAAATCTATTAAACTACGAACAACTACTTGTTCTCTAGACTAACTATTAGTCTCAACATGTTAACATTTAACATTGAAGCAACCCAACATAGTTATGATTAAATCTTAATCATTCAGTGATAATCGAAATAAGTCTTTATTAGGTGTGATACGATAAACGATAAATATCTAAATCGAATCAAACATCATGCATCTCATACATAAACATCACCCAAGAATTTAAGTCTGAATTCGTATAATACAAGTGGCTCTGATACCACTATTGGGTCACGTCGGCATGCCCCGTGGCACAGCGGATAAATAATTCGACGTAATCCAACCAGGATCCATGTATAGGAACGAATCCGTGGTGAAAAGATGAAGAGTTACCTTTTAAAACTCTGGAAACTGGAAACCCGACGGTATGTCGGAATAACCACGTCAAGTAAAACCGGAATCGTCACAGGTTCACAACAACCTCTACGGAGTCCACCCGAACAAAACGAACAAAGTTTCCGCCTCCCTAACACTTAGGGATAAATTTCGACAGGTTTGAACACCTTATAGGGAGAAGTCGAAATCCCTCCAGGGATTCCTGAGGGAGTCTGAAATCGACCAAAGGTTCTACCAGGATTTGGATTCAAACTAGGAAATCACCAGGAATTTGTCAGGGGGCAAGAGGAACACCAGAAAAATATCGAACAGCTTCTCAGAAGAAATCTGGGACTTGTCGAAAATTCCATAGGGGAATTCCCAGGGATATGTCGAAATTTGCAAGAAGGAATATGGATTATTTGGTTGCTAGCCCTTGTCCCTTTAAATAGTATTCAGAGACTTAATTCTAGTTGAATTCCTTAAATCTAAGTTCAACCAAAATTCATAGAATCTAATTCTACTTGAAATTGGTTTATATTAAATATAAATTATATTTAATAATATTAAATGAAATATATATATTTAATTATGTAGAATCTTATTCTACATAAAACATAGATTTAAATATACATTATATTTAATCCAAATATATATATTTTATTATATAGAATCTCATTCTATCTTTACTTGGATTTAAATATATTTAAATATATATTTTTAATTATGTGGAATCTAATTCTACATAAACTTGGAATTAAATATACATTATATAAATTTCAAATATATATTTAAATTTCTAGAATCTTATTCTATAATATTTAAGTCTCTAAATATTTTCCATACTCTAAATAATATTTGATAAATACAATATTTATCTAATATTATTCTCATTTAAGGGAGTTGCCGATTTCCCCTATCTCATAGGGGATTTTCGGCAACCTCCCTAAAATAGGGAGTATGGTTTCCAATTTTTGTTCGTTTCATTCGAAGGGTGTGACCCTTGTAGGTTCATGCAACGTTAGCAGCAAAATTAGAACTGTTCTAATTTTACAAACAATGAGTGGCATCTAGCAATACATCATTGCTACCTAAGTTGCACGAAGTCATGGTTTGACTTTCCTAATTCCTGAATAAACTTCCTTTATGTATTTCATCATTTTGTCCTTTATATCTTAGATGAACACAAGTCATGGGTTAGTCACACTTGTGTTGTCCATCTAGTGTTTCTTGATGTCTTAAGTAGATTATGATAAACGAATCTCTATGATATCTCATATCATAATATTCGAGCATGGCCATGCATTTTCTAATCTCACTCAATCAAGTGGCCGAAGATATTTCTCCCATTATGTAGGAGGGACAAATCCTTTCTTGATCAACCATATTTCACTACATAGGTCATCACGTATCCAATCATCAGTCTTTATAATGTAGTCAGTTACGACATACGTTTGACTATGTCAAAATACGTAAATCTTTATGTTGAAATCATGTTGATCTCAAGTCTGAGGATTATACATATGTTTATCTTGAGCAATGTTGTGACTGTCACAGAATTACCCAAGAAACATGCTCATAGCGGGTCAATCCAGTATGTTGTTATCTAACAAATACTTAAGTGTTGATTTTGACATCTCTATGTCAATGACAACGCTTGTCATCAACCACATATTAGTCTTTATATATTATCACTATCCATACCCGTAATAATATTCGACTAAGGATCCTATTTAACAATAATCATATTATTGTATGGACATTATTATCCAATGGTTAGTTTGATGCACAGAAACATACCAAATAATAATAACGGCAATGCCATTACTTGATAAATCTAGTAAAATAGTATGTCTATTCAATCATCATATGATTGGTCTTTAGGAATACTCCAACAGTAAAGATAAGTCACTTTACTTATCCCTCTTCAATCAGCTCTTCAGGCCACTACAGGCTTCAGAAAACTGTAAGACTGGGCTCATTGGACTTTGGGAATTGTCCTCTTTCAATCGCAACCCATCTTGACTAAGTGGGTTTAACTCCTTCCTGGGTGGCAGTCGGCGGCAATTTTGTTGTAGCGGCGTCCTTGGCGGCAACTGGAACTGCTTCAGTATAGCTCCTTTTGCTCCCTAATTTCAAGTCTTCTCCTCCTCTACTCGGCTACAGCACCTGAAAATGAAAACTAAATTAAAAGAGTATCTTTTCTTAACCAAACATTGAATATTCGATAAAAGCATGGTAAAAGAGTAAATACTATTATTCTGCAAGTAATGCACCTAAATATGCCTAAGTAATCCTAAGAACAACAATAATAAAGGCAAGAATGTGTACAAAATATAGAACTTGTGGACACTCTACATACCCCAAACTCGAACTATTGCTTGTCCTCAAGCAATGCAACATAACTAGTAAACCTGCCCCTTGCACAAAATTTAACAGAATCTTTGCCTTTAACTTGATTTCTTACCTCAAGGTCGTGGCACCTTTAACTTGAATAGAGTCATCCTGTGAGGGCTTTCATTCACTCTTGCTAATTTGTCTGTCACTTCAAATTATTTCAGATACTTGGACATTGATATCAGTGGAGTGTCCTTGCTCATGATCATTCCTAGAGCCTATTTCGGGCACCTATAGGGTATTAAACATCCTTCCTAGAGCCTGTTTCGGGCACCTCTAGGGTATTAAACATCTTTGTGCCGCTTCCCTGTGCTATCGCGACGACAAACCTGTATCCAATTAAGAAATTTTCAAGAAATAAAGCAGGCAATGTTATACTTAGAACTCAAGCAAAACTCAACACTTAACAGACAGTGTAAAAATAATTGGCAAGTAAAAAATTTTCTAAGTATTTTTCATGCTTCTTCCCATGATTAAATTAAATTTTAAGTATGGTGCGAAAATAAGTAATCTGCTAACTATCATAGGCACAAGTTTTTAGACTAAGACTTTCTATTTCATGATGTGCTAGGGCAGAATTTACATATGCGACTAAATGCTGCTAAAAACAAAGAAAACAAAGAGGACTAACCCCCCCCCCAAACTCAAGGTTGGCATTGTCCTCAATGCTTTACACAAAATATAAAAAAAAAGAAAACATAAAAAGAAAAAGAAAAATAGAAAATTAAAAGAAAACATAAAAAGAAAGAAAAAATAAAGAAATATGTGCTATAGAGTAGGGGAGTTCCCCTCCATTTCGGTTTCTGCGTCGGAGGAGGATTCTGAGGAGGCGGGGAGGACGAGGCGGCGTATGGCATAAGCTTTGGCGGCTAGGCTCTTCTTCTGACCGCGTGGTGGCTGGATGCGGTTGGGAGTGGGTCTTTTTGCTAGTGCTTCTAGCTCGGTTTCAGACCCTTAACCTTGAGGCTTAGTCGCAACGGTCGGTCGCTTCCTTTTCCTTGCTGCCTCGGTCGGTTCTTTATCAAAGGAATCAAATATCTCCATGTCTGAGTCCTCGGCTTCTTTGGCAGCTGCCTCCTTTGCTGCTGGGGAGGCGACAATTGTCTCCTCCTCTTTTTCAGACTTAGATGAGGAGGTGAGGTTGTATGGCTGGATGGGAGTGGGCGAGGTCCTTCTTTTAGGTCGGATATGCGACCCTTCGCTGTCGGCAGCGACTAGAGTGGCAGCTGGTCTAGGTGTGATCTGGGTTGGTTTAGAAGCTGCTAACTCTGATGAGAAGGCTGGCAACTTTGGACCGGCATCGTGGTATTTATCTAGCAAGTAGGCCACAAAGGCCTCTTGCACCTCTATGATGTACCTTGTAAAGATGACATGCTTGTGCTCTATCCTCTGGTAGCTCTCTACAAGGCTTCGAAGCAGAGGAACTACATCGGAGGAAAGGGCAGCATCAGTACTGCCCGATGTGGCTGGGGTGGCAACAGGTTGGGACGGCGGCTGGGCGGTTGTTGGCTTTTCAGGCTTTGGATCCTGCATCATCTGGAGGTGTGCCTTCCTTGTTCACCTTTCTTTAGTGGCAATAATGGTATCTTTGGGGTTCAGCGGCACACAGAAGTTGGCGCAGAGGCCTGTGATGAGTGTGGGGAAGACGATGGGTCCCTTGGAGTTGGATTTTGCTGCGTTGATATGAATTTCTTCAAGAATAACTTCTCCAGCGTTGATTGGCCGCCCCTTCATGATGCTATGGATAAGGGCCAGCCGCGGCCTGTTGACTGTAGAATTCAAAAGGTACGAAGGAATTATTTACCCATCGTCTCATTTGATGATGTACTGTAGAAAGATGGCTTACTATCTCGACAATGAGAAGCTACTTATACAATGTTTCTAAGACAGTTTGACAGGGTCAGCCGCTCGTTGGTATACGCAGCTAAGTCAAGCTGACATAAGAACATGGACGAACCTATCAAGTGCTTTCGTCTACCAGTAGAATAATATAGTTATTCTTAAATGTCCTTAGTCGAGTATTATTCTCGGCATGGACAACAATAATATATTAAGACTAATATGTGGTTGAATGATGACAAAGTATTGTCATTGACATGAAGATGTCAAAATTAATACATAAGTATGTGTTAGAGAACGATATACTACACCGACCCGCTATGAGCATGTTTCTTGGATTATTATGTGGTAGTCACAACATTGCTCATTGTGATAACTATTTGTATGATCCTAAGACTTGAGATCATCATTATTTCAAAATTGTGAGTGTGTAACAACGGAGTCGCCACCGGTCCCTTTTATTATATTAGGTGGACTGAAAACCTAAAAACCAACCAGATCGAGGGTTCGGGGGCACGGTTACGTGTGAGGAAGGATTAACACCCCCATCACGCCCAGAAGTCGGCGCTTACTTGATCACTAATATTTTCCTTATAACCTAGATGCGTGCATGCAAAGATTAATAACGAAATCCATGAAGTTCTAAACTTGGCCCAAACTCGCTCACGACTGAGAAAATCTGAATCAATCTAGACGCAAAGGGATTAAGGTATTAATCCTTAAAATTCGAAAATGCACTTTTGCATAGGAGTCTCGACCATTCCCACAATGAATAGGGGAAGACCAAATTAATCCTAATTGAAAATACATTCGTTTCCATGATACAATAAAACCTTTTTTGAATGATTTTTTATTCGGCCTTTATTATATTTCTAAACTTAAAGTATCGATTATTAAGTGGTTAAGCTGACTAATCCTAAAAGTCTTTACTTGATAATTTTTTAATCAAAAGCATATTTAATCCTAATTAAAAAATGTGTTATGTGGGAGAAGATCCTAAACTTAGTATTAAAGCCTACAAGGAAATTAATGATTCCCTACACCTTTCTGTATGCAATTTGATAGCTAAGCCTAAAGTATATATTTTTAAGAATATACAAATTTTAAATTACAAAGAAATTATATTATTCAAGGGTATGTATAGTCTATTTAACCTACATTTTTATGGGTGTTTGATAAGCAAATTAAATAATATTAAAAAAATAAAAGGATTAAATTGCATGAAATACAAAATTAAGGAACTGGAATTAAATAAAAAGGACTAGTGTAGAAATTGCAAACTGTGAGGCTGAAGTAGGAGACGGGCGAAAGAAAAGTGCGGGTCATGTCTTGGAGGCGGGTCGGTTCGTGGATCCACTCGCGGGTCAAATATAATTCCCCCAAATTTCTGAATGAAGCTTCATTTGCCTCCCCTTGGCTGAATGGTTCTAAATCCCCTTCCCTAAATTCTCTAAAAGGAAAAGGGAAAATCGGCATGGGCGAGAGAGCTCCATCACGCGTGTCCCGGTTCTGACGTCGATTCGCTGCACCCTTCCCTATTGGCCACCGTGGCTTTCAGTCGAGGGTAGTTCTCCGGCAGCATTTCATCTCCATTTTGGCCCCTGCTTCCGATGGCGTCGACGGCTTAATCCTCCGGTGACAGCTTCTTCTTCTCCGAACGGTAATGACCCACGCCCGTTCCTTCATTTTGACTTGGATAATGCAGAAAATATATAAAAAATTGACAGTATACCTCAAAATTTCAGCTGGAAATTGCTTGTATATTGCTTCTGGAAAAATATGTGTCTTACATCAGTAGGATTCAAGGCACTTTTATAGGCCGACTACATGTATGAACTAATGGAAGGAGAATCCTTTCCTCGATTACAAATGAAACCCTAATTTTTATGGGGTTTTGTTGCCAATTTTGATGACGATTCTTGCCCTATTTGGTAATACTTTTGCTTGATCTTCACGCCAATTTTGCTTGCTCTTAGTTCGGTCAAATCTGGCCGATCTCTTGCCTTATTTGTTTGATTTGGTTCCATTTTCACCGTGTTTGAATGATTCCTTACCATAATTGCTTTATTTAATTTTGTTTCGAATTTAACCTCTCTTTTCCTTTGTTTGTATGTCACGGTAAAAAAAACATAGAGACGACGAAAATGGAGGCTCGCGGCAACCGACGCCGATTGAAGAAGATGAACGATCGAGTGGGAGCCAAAGCGTCAGGCGCGTGAAGGGAACGTGCGATCCACGTGAATCTCCTTTTGGTGATCTGAGCCGTTAATCGCAGCTTGATCCAAGGGCGCGGGTGATGCGTTGTTAGGGTTTCTGAGTGAAAATTTGAACCGTTGATCTCTAACAGATCGAACAGCTAGAGGGCGTGCGACGATGAAGCTTCATGCGCTAGGGTTTCTGTGCACAAATTTGGACCATTGGATCAAAGAATGATCCAACGGCCATAGAGGGTGACAGCGCAAAGGTTAAAGGGACTACTCTCTTAGGTTCCGAACTGGGCTTGTAGTTTTTGGGCTCCCCTTTGTAAAAAATTTAATCAAATGGATTACATATTGTTTTGGGGTTTTCAGGTATCTCTTTTTTGTCTTGTTGTTTTTTTGGGGATCTAATATATACAAAAATTAATTGAATATGGGCCAAATAGAATAGGTGACTACAGCTGCCCCTCTTTGCACAAATGATGCAATTCATTTTTCCGGAGCGGCAGAAACAAACTGAGCACCTCTAACTCGTCTTTCCGAAACAGAAAAGAGCTAAGTAACTCTTCAGTTGATCTATTCCTCTAAAGTGGAAGTAAATAAATCAAATGTCCTCAATCGGTAAAAGACTTGTTTCTCTAGAGCGATAGAAACACATATAATGAACTATTGTATCATTCCAAAGCGACAATGAACATTTCAAATGATGCAATTTGTTTCTCCAGAACATCAGACACAAACTGGGTACCACTAACTCTTCTTTCCGAAGTGGCAAAGATCTAAGTAATTTTTCAGTTGATCTATTCCTCCGAAGTAGTAGTAAATAAATCAAATGACCTCAATCGGTAAAAGGCTTGTTTCTCTGGAGCGGCAAAAACAAATATAATGAACTATTGTATCATTCCGAAGCGGCAGTGAACAAATCTTTAAATGACCCATTCCTCCGAAACGACAGTGAAAACTTCAGCCGATGAAAAGACATGTTTCTCTGTAGTGGCAGAAACAAATTGGATAAATATGGCTTATCATTTCGAAGCGACAGTGGACACTGCAGTTCCTCAAATGACTTATTCCTCCAAAGCGGCAGCAAATAAATCAAATGAATTCAGATGGCGAAAGGATCTGTTTCTCTAAAGCGGCAGAAACAAATCAGATAAAACTAGGTGTGCCATTCTAGAGCGGCAATGGATAACCTAGGTATCAATTCTTCAAATCGGTAAGGTTACTTGCTCTTTCGGACCCATGGAGAGCAAATCGAATGACTCTTCTTTAGATGGCGCGGAGCATTAAGCTGAAACTGACCATGTCTTTGCACCTCTTTGCTTTATAAAAAAACATCTGATCTTTGCATATTTACTCACTTAACCTAGTAATCTTGTACTCTTGATGTGTAGAGTAGTCTTTCAGTTCGTCAAAGCTTCTTGAATTTCTGGCATGTGAATCTTTGTAGCAAAGCTTACTTCCACCTTGAATGTCTTGGAATGACAGAATCTTGCCCCCAATCTGCACAAAATTCTATGCTTATGCAGATGATATGATCAGAGTCAAAATAAAAAAATGCATCGTAGTTCCTATACTTCTTAAATCGCTTTCAGAGTAATGCTTAAAAAAATGTTATGCAAATCCATTGGTTCCCATTTCAATATGAAGAAAAAGAGGTACAAAGAGAAGGTTTTAAGGAAAGCAAAAAAGTGGTTACAAAGTGTTCAGATATCAAGGACTAAAGTGCTCTGAGTCGATCCCTCGATGATTCTTCCGAGTGCAACCCCTGCTGAATGAATTGTCGATTCTTCCAAATGGTCATCAATATTCAAGCCGCCCTTTGCGGGTTTTCAACTTGAATCCTCCTTTAGTTTCAAGACGCCCTTTGCGGGTTTTCATCTTTAACCCTCCTTTTTCTTTTTCTTGGACCTAAAACGCTCTTTACGGGTTTTCACTTTTAGATCTCACTTTTCTTTTCCTTTTCTTTTTTCATTTTTTCTTTTTTTTCTTTTTTTCTTCAAGCATAGTAATGTTTGACCGAGTTTGAATTCACAGGGCCTTGCAGCTCATCCCCATCCATTTCGGCTAAAATGAGAGCTCCTCCAGAAAGAGCCTTGGTAACCACATAAGGTCCCTCCCAATTGAGTGTCCACTTCCCATGTGAATCTCTTTGAATTGGCAACATCTTTTTCAACACCAAGTCTCCTTCTTGAAACTTTCTCGGGCGAACCTTCTTGTCATGGGCTCCAATCATCATCTTCCGGTACATTTGGCTATGGCATATTGCCTTCAATCTTTTCTCCTCAATTAGATTCAACTGATCATAGCGTGCTTGAATCCATTCAGCCTCTATCAAAACACGGAGTGATGGGATCTCAACTTCAATTGGTAACACAGCCTCAATGTCATATACTAAGGAAAACGGCGTTACCCCTGTTGACGTTCGCACAACCGTCCGGTAGGCATATAGGGCATAAGGCAACTTTTCATGCCAGTCCTTGTAAGTCTCGGTCATCTTGGAGACTATCTTCTTAATTTTCTTGTTTGCAGCCTCCATTGCCCCGTTCATCTTTGGGCAATACGTTACCGAGTTGTGATGCTTAATCTGAAATTCCTCACAAATTGCGGTTATCATCTTGTTATTTAGATTTGAGGCATTATCTATGATAATACTATCAGGGATCCCATAGCGGAAAATGATCTCTTTCTTGAGGAAATTGTAAACCGTTGATCTAGTGATGTTTGTATAGGAAACTGCCTCAACCCACTTGGTGAAGTAGTCGGTAGCCACCAGGATAAACCTATGTTCGTTAGAGGCTTTTGGATGAATTTGTTCGATCACGTCCATGTCCCACATTGAAAATGGCCAAGGCACGGTCATCACGTGAAGAGGTTTACCTCAATTTCTTGGTGCATCATGTCATGGAAAAGGTTTACCATAGTCCTCTCATAGGTGGCTCCAGCATTCTTTAGTCCGAAAGGCATTACCTTGTAGCAAAAGGTTCCCTATTGCATCACAAATGTGGTTTTTTCTATGTCTTCAGGGCACATCTTGATCTGGTTGTAGCCCGAGAAACCATCCATGAATGAAAATAGGGAGTGGTCGGTCGTATTATCCACCAAAGAATCAATGTGTGGGAGTGGGAAGTTATCCTTTGGGCTTGCCCGAATGAGGTCTATGTAATCGACGCACATGCGGACCTTCCTATCTTTCTTTGGAACTGGCATGATGTTAGCCACCCATTCAGGGTATCTGGCTTCTTATAGGAAACCTGCGCCATATTTCTTTTTCACCTCATCCTTTATCTTCAGTAACATGTCAGTCTTCATCTTTCGTAGCTTCTATTGCACAGGCCGACATTCTAGCCTTATGGGTAAACGATGTACCACAATGTCCGTATCCAGGCCAAGCATATCCTGGTATGACAAGGCGAAGACGTCCGTGTAGTCTTGCAAAAGCTTGATCAATCCTTGACATGTTCCTGCGGTAACAGTAGTGCCAATCTTTACTTCACTTCTCTCTTCTTCGGTGCCAAGATTCACGATTTCTAACGGCTCCTGGTAGGGGATGATTCGTTTTTCCTCACTCTTCATTAGTCGAAGTAAATCTTCTAGGATACCGACCTTGATTTCATCAACAGGGTCTTCGAATCCTTCTGAACACATGGGCCGATCGAAATCCACTCCTGATTCAGACTCAAGATTTCTTATGTCCTTGATATCAATGGACCTGTAAGGAAAGGGAATATATCGATATTTGCTAAAAGAAAATGAAATGCTTGGTATGGTTTGTTTCGTTTTTGTTTTTTGTTTTTTTTATGTTTTAAGTGTTTGTTTGCCATGCAAGATTTATTGAAGGGAAATGCATTTTATTGAATAGGAACCAAATGGTTTCGCATATGCCCTTTACATAAAAGATCCCACGCTGCTTTCGGGCTAAAATAGTGGGTTGGTTTTGAAAATTACTCTAAAAGAGATTTAAAAACTACATGAAGTTCCTCTACAGTCCAATTATTGAGCTCGTCACACGGGCGAATCATTTGTAGGTATCCACCCTCTCATTCCCTTTCCAATACTGCATTGATGTTCAAATTGTCGAATGGCTCAGCGATCTCATCCTGCTCCTCCTTGTCTTGAGCCACATTGGGGTTGATAAATCCCCCTAAAACAAAAGTGAAATTAAAGGGTAGAAACGTAATTGGGTCCCACGTGGTCTCCTCCTCTCTTAGTTTGTTCTTTCTTCTTTCGTGACTTTTCATTATGGCGGCCCTCCTCTGTGCCGTGTTGGGCTTGAATCTTAACCCAAACTTGTCATTCTTTTCAGCAATGGTTACTAGGTACAACCTACCTTGGTGATGTTTTCCAAATCCCTTTCCTATTTCAGCACCCTTTCCTAGAGTTTCCTTCACCTACATCTTGGCACATTTGCAGAAGTTCGGCTTTTGCCTCTTGCTACCCTCAGAAACAAAGGTCGCGCTTACCAGCTCCAGCGACCTAAAAGAACATTCTAGTGCCCCTGCATCAATCTCGATGTAAGGTGCCTCAGTTGACACATCGGTAATAATATCTTCTTTTGCACTGATAGTTATGAGTTGTCCATCAACCATAAATTTCAACTTCTGATACAGTCTGGAAGGGACCGCACCAGCTGAATCGATCCATGGACTCCTCAAAAAGCAACTGTAAGTATGTCAAATGTCCATCACCACAAAATCGATCTCGAATGTAGACGGTTCAATCTGTAACGGTACTTCTATCTTTTCGAGCACGTCCCTCTGTGTTCCATCAAAAGCTCTGATCATATTTCGATACGTTTTCATGTGAGACACGTCTATCGGCAATTTCTTTAACGTGGTCATAGGTAGGACATTTAAAGCGGAGCCATTATCTATGAGAACCTTTGGTAGCATATTTCCTTTGCATCGAGTAGAGATGTGAAGAGCCTTATATGATCCTCTTCCTCCTTCAAGGATTTTTTCGTCACTGGAGGAAATGAAATTATCCACAGCCATATTACCAACCAACCGGTCCAGCTTGTCGGTGGCAATTAATAAATTTATAAAATTACAATTAAAACCAGTCATCATAGAACATAAATAAAAGAATAATGAGATATAAACCACAACAAATTTAGATAAAACAAATATGGTAAAAACTTAAACCATAAAAATCTTTTTTACCAAAAAACCATAAAAATCTAGATCGATCTGATTGAACACATAAAATTAAAGATAAATTTAAATAATGTAAAATTAATTGAGATAGAATAAACCGAAAACATAACTAAATAAGGAAATCATATGATCTTTTGAAAGAAAACTGTCGGTTGCTTTTATTATTAATCAATGGAGCTTTAAGACAAAACAAAAAAAAACCCAAAAACCAGCTTTCAACAAATAAGAAATAAAGAGAAAAATAGAAAACCAAACGACACAAAAAGCCTCAAACAAACCCACACAACCGACATCTCAACACCTCTGAAACAAAATCAAGAAACGCAAGGGTTCCAAAGCGCAGAGAGGGGTGGAGGAGAAACTCCAGCAAATCGAGCCTGCAAACGCAAAAATGGAGCTGATACAAGAAAGCTTATGTCCGATGAAGGTCTTGACGCTACGCCTCCACCAAGCTTTCGACAGACGGAGGAGTCTCTTCAACCTAGAAGGAATCCTCAAAATCCCAGGAAGAATCCGCCGCCAGAGCATGAGCCACCTGATTTCTGGCACGAGAAATGTGGGAGAACTGCGATGCATGTAACGAGAGGGCCAAGTTCTTCGCTTCCCAGACCAACGCACTTAAAACTGATAGATCTGGGGTCAGTGAATTCATTTTCCTGACCACGGTCAGCAAATCGCCCTAAAAAATAACCGTTGAGAGACCCAAACCAATTGCAAAACGAATCGCATGTATTAGCGCCATAGCCTCTTCTGCAATCGCCGATTGGATCTGGTAAGCTTTCCTACGACACGCCCCTAGAACTTGTCCTTCCATATCACGAATCACAATTCCTGACCATGAGTTTTTTGTTTATGGATTAAATTTGGCATCAAAATTTGCCTTAACAAACAGAGCATGAGGTGGAGACCAAGCATGTGGACGTGCTTGAGACAAAGCTTGAAGACGAACCAGTAAAATCTTCAACTCATTACAATAGGATCTGAAGTATGTAACTATGTCCTGTGTCCTCTGATTAATATTCTCATGGATATATTTGTTTCGAGAAAACCATAATGCCCACAGTGTAATTAGGATTTCTGTATACCTGCCTGTTGAGTGGATCGATTGAATGATCAAGACCAAGAGGGGGTGAATTGGGATTTTAAAACTTTGTTGGAGTGAATGGACAATTAAAAATGAAGAACAAAGGATTTTAGAGTGGTTCAAGTTCCAAATGAACTCTACATTCACTACCTTAGCTACCACTAAGGATTTGCAACAATTCACTAATTTGTTCTTCCCCTTTTCAAGGCTTAGGAGGTAACCTTTACACAACCGGTCAAATTTTCTACCCAAAATTTGACCAAACCCTCACAAATATACAAAGAAGAAATTGGACAAGAAATATATCTCTCAAATACAATATTGTCCCTTGAAGTACAACACTCAACCCAAATTTGAAGATAGAATAAGAATTGAATACAACTCAATTTGGGGTTTACAAGAAATTGGAAAATAGGCACACTTGAGGTTGGATTTTTGCTTTGATGTTTATCTTTGATGCAAATAGTTGTTGATGGTCTTCAGAGAGCTTCAATTTATACCTTCTCTATCAATTCTAGCTGTTTGGGTGGTTAAGGTATTGATTATAGCCGTTGGGACCCTCTCTTACCACCATAAATGCACTTCTGCAGCTATCCGTATCAGTACACGGGGAGTCGTATCGATACATGTCTCAAAACAGAAAGAGTTGTTGTACATAATAAAGAGGGCGTATCGAAATGCGTGTAAGCGCATCGGTACGGGACAGGGAGCGTTTCGATACGGAAGAGACCGTATCGATATCTTTTTCTCAACTTAGCTCACTAGAAGTTTTCGTTTCGATACGGGGGTTCACCGTATCGATACGGGACAACTGCCACTTTAAATGTTTGTTACCTAACGACTGACACCAACGGTCGAAAACATTTAAAACACTTCGAATTAAAAATTCAATTAAAATCGTATCGATACAGGTTAAGCCGTATCGGTACACCATTCAAACTCTTTCAGTTTTTGCAGAGGGGCATATCGATACAGATTGAATCTATTTCGATACGCTGTTTCGATACGGTTAAGAGCGTATCGAAACGCGTCTTTCCAGTAGCCAAATTTGTAAAAAAGGTATCGATACGGCTGGAAGCATATCAATACACCTGGACGATTTTCAATACTTTGGCCTTGGAACACTTAGAAAATATTTGGAGTTTGAGTTTTTCAAATCAGTTTAAAGTGTTGGTGATTTATAAACTATTAAAGGGACTTAGAAATCAATTTCAAGTTTTCAGTTTAATCATTAACAACTTAATTATATCAAAATCAAATATAGGTTTCACAATCTCCCCCTTTTTGATATAAAAAAACTAAAACTTCAAATTTTTGATACTTTGAAAAACTTTGCAAAATAACTCCCCCTTAATATTAGCTAGGTAACTTTTAAGTTTGGAAATCAAAATTTTTAAGTGGTGTGAGCTTCCCTCTCCCCCTTTTTGTTAGATCAAAAATAATTGAGACATAATGTAAAGTGCATAAATAGGAAAAAGGTATAAATAAGAAAGCAATATAATATCATTAAGTTCAAAATAAAAGATAACATTAACTTAAAAATCCAAATAACAGAAAAATCAAAGCATGGGTTTAAAATAATTCAAACTTAATCCTAAAAACATAAAGCAAAGGTGCATAAAGTAAATATCCTAGATGATATGAATGGTATGCAAAGATAGGCTACTATGCATCTCATCGCCGTCTTCATCATCTTCCTCAATTGAATCATCATTCCCCAAGGTTTGACGCCACTCGTCATGGAAAGCGGTGAGAGAGATATTCATCGAGTTGTGACCGCCTTCAAGAGAAGTGAGTCGAGTCTCCACGTTCTTCATCCTATCTTCAAGGCTTGTAAACCTTGTATTAATAGCGGTAAATCCCGATTTCATAACTTGATCGATTGAGGCCATTCCCGTGCGCAAACCCGTGAATTTCTCATTGAGGAAAGTCATGAGGGAGTCCATAGAAGGTGGAGGAGGAGCTTGAGGAACTTGTTCAACTTGAGGATTAGCAAAATGTTCCGCGGCCTCACTAGGGAGCTCGGATAGACGAAGCCAATTCCCATTAAAGTAATGGAACTTACTCCTTGCAAGAGATCGTTCATCGATAGGATCGGTGAGGGGAGTTGGGTAGTTATGCGAGCAATCTATCTCTTTTTGTTGGAAAAAGTAACTTAAGGACGTACCATAGGTGAAGGAAGTGACAAGTGTGGTGTGGCGATGTTGCACGAGATATACGATCTCCGCAAACATGATACGAGCAAGGTTCGGACGTTTTCTCTCACGGAAGCATCGGATCCAAAAAACATCTACTTGGCGGATTGTGGAATACATCCCTCCCGAGGGCCTAAACCACCAAGAGACCATCAAATGGAGGATCCGATCCTGAGCATTTAGGGCGGTGACGGAACCACTTAGAACATGACCAAGAGCATTCTCATTATCATAGCCTTCATCCTCCAATTTGAACACATCACAAATAGATTGAACATCTATAGTGATCTTTTTACCCATAAGATGAGAATTAACGGACGTAACAACACCATCTCGATTGGCACAACATTTGGCATTAGCATAAAAGATTAAAACCAAAATACGAAAGTAAAACCCGGGAATAGAGAGAAAATCCATAAACTTTCATTCTTGGAGCAAAGGTAGATATTCAAACTTGAATCGCTCCGAGTTAAGAAAAGGAATAGAGATTACCCTCTCCGGACGGATCTTATAGTTTTGAAATTGGCGAAAATAGGTGAGAGCTCTGGGGGTTTGAAAACATTGTTGATAGATATGAGTAAGATTCGGACGAGCACCACCTCCGGTATTGGATGCTTCACCGGCTTCATTAGTGCGTGTTCTCTTCCTAGAAGGTGCCATGAACTAGATAAAACAATGTATGCATTAAGATTTCTTCATTCAACTCATTGAAAACCAATAATCAAGGTTAAAAAAAGATTTTTAAAGCCAATTTTGAAAAGAGAGATTGGTTTGAGAAGAAAAAATAAAAAACAAAACAAGAGAAACTTTGAAAACGAAAATAAAAAAAAAATTAAAAGAAAAAAGAAAGAGTTTTACCTTGATATTGATTAGGGATGAATGGAAGAAGAGCTTAGCACCCAATTGATGAAAAAGCCTTAGAGCTTTGATTGATTTTGAAAATCCTCTTGAGTTTTTTAGTTGTGGTGTGAAAATATGAGGGAGGAAGAGGCTATTTATAGACTGAAAACGGCTAGGGTTTTTAGGGTTTTGTGAAATTTTAATTTTGGTAAAAGTTGAACTCTTAAATGCCAATTGATAGCTGTCTGCGCAATCGCGTATCGATACGCCTGAGGGTGTATCGATACGGGGGTAAAAACGTAATTCCATTTAAAATGCCCGTTGAAGGATCGTATCGAAACGGATGCAATCCGTATCGAAACGATTGTTGCTCGTATCGAAACGGGTTTAACCGTATCGATACCCGTTTAAGGCAAAATGAAGTCTGGAAGCTAATACAGTACTCGTATCGATACGCTGAAGGCCGTATCGATACCCTATGCCCAGAAATACATTTTAGGCTTGAAGAACAACCAAAAGCTCGATTCTAACATCTCTTAAATGAATGCAAATGATGAATGAGCAGTTCTAAGCATATTTTAATAGAATCATACTCTCCCTTGCTATAAGCATGGATATTTTCAAAAGCTACAACACATTAACATGCAATTTCACAAGATCAAGCAATTTTAACTTTAAAAAGGGTCCTAAAGGGTCAAGGAAGGCTAGTTAGACCTAACTCTCTCCTAAAGGACCAAAAATGCTCTTTATCTAAAGGTTTTGTAAAGATGTCCGCTAATTGATTTAAGGTGTCGACATACTCTATAACAACATCTTCTTTAAGGACATGATCTCTAATGAAATGATGCCTTATTTCTATATGTTTGGTTCTAGAGTGTTGGATGGGATTTTTTGGTAAACATATGGCACTAGTGTTATCACACTTAAGGGGTATGGTTTCAACTTTAATACCATAATCTAAGAGTTGTTGCTTCATCCAAAGGACTTGAGCACAACAACTCCCTAAGGATATGTACTCGGCTTTGGTGGTAGATAAGGCAACACTATTTTGTTTCCTAGAGAACCAAGATATGAGCATACTACCTAAGAAATTGACAAGTTCCCGAAGTACTCTTCCTATCGATTTTACACCCCCCATAATCTGCATCCGAATAAGCATGAAGGTTGAAGGTGGAGTCTCTAGGGTACCAAAGACCTAAACAAGGGGTATCTCTAAGGTACCTAAAGATTATCTTAACGGCTATAAGGTGAGACTCTCTAGGACTACCTTGAAACCTAGCACACAAGCAAACACTAAACAAGATATTCGGTCTACTTGCGGTAAGGTAAAGCAATGATCCAATCATAGAACGGTAAAGCTTAGAGTCAACACACTTACCTCCTTCATCTTTGTCAAGCTTTGTAGATGAGCTCATAGGTGTGGCTTGAGGCTTTGCATTCTCCAAGCCAAACTTCTTGAGCATATCCTTGATGTACTTTGCTTGATTGTTGAAGGTGGCATCTTTCCTTTGCTTGATTTGGGGTCCCAAAAAGAATGAGAGCTCCCCCACCATGCTCATCTCGAATTCACCTTGCATTAACTTAGCAAACTCTTTGCAATGACATTCGTTAGTAGAACAAAAAATAATATCATCAACATAAAATTGTACTACTAAGATGTCATTTTTATACATTTTTATGAAAAGTGTAGTGTCCACCTTACCTTTTTCAAAACCTTTTTCAATTAAAAAGTTTGAAAGTCTTTCATACCAAGCTTTAGGAGCTTGTTTTAAACCATAAAGAGCTTTAGTAAGTTTGAAAACATGATTTGGAAATTTTGAGTCTTCAAAACCTGGTGATTGTTCCACATACACTTCTTCATTTATAAAACCATTTAAAAATGCGCTTTTAACATCCATTTGAAAAAGCTTGAAATCATGATAACATGCATATACAAGCAACATCCTAATGGCTTCCATTCTAGCTACGGGTGCATAGGTTTCATCAAAATCTATCCCCTCTTCTTGAGTGTAACCTTGGGCTACTAGTCTAGCTTTATTTCTCACAATGTTACCACTCTCATCTAGTTTGTTCCTAAAGACCCATTTAGTTCCTATAGTGGATTGATTACTAGGCTTATCAACTAATGTCCAAACATTACTTCTCTCAAATTGATTTAACTCTTCTTGCATAGCCATAATCCAAAAATCATCTTTCAATGCTTCTTTTATATTCTTAGGCTCTATGCATGAGATAAATGCAACATGGTTCATAAGTTTAAGAGAAGATCTAGTGGTTACCCCCTTGGATGGATCACCCAAGATTTCACCATCTTTGACATAGTTGAACTCCCTTGGGTAGCTCACTTCATTTTCCTCAAAAGCCAAGTCCTTCAAGGCTTCAAGAGGTGGATCTTGTGTGTCCTCTTCTTTTGTTGGAATCTCATCCTCCTTTGAAGTTTGTCCTTCATCAAAGGCATTAATGATTCCTACATCATCATCATCACAAGAATCCTTCCTTGGAAGGAGGTTATCATTGAATACAACATGTATAGATTCCTCTACTACTAAAGTTCTCTTATTTAATACACGATAGGCTTTAGAGGTTAAAGAATATCCTATGAAAATAGCTTCATCACTTTTTGCATCAAATTTACCTAAGTTATCTTTTCCATTATTTAAAACAAAACACTTGCAACCAAATGGATGAAAATAGCTAATGTTAGGCTTTTTAGATTTTGAAATCTCATATGGTGTTTTCTTTAAAATCGGTCTAATCATTACTCGGTTTACAATGTAGCAAGCGGTGTTTGTGGCTTCCGCCCAAAAATATTTAGGTAAATTGTTTTCACAAAGCATGGTTCTAGCCATTTCTTGTAAAGTTCTATTTTTCCTCTCAACTACCCCATTTTGTTGAGGAGTTCAAGGAGCTGAAAAATTGTGGCTAATACCATTTTCATTTAAAAACTCTTCAAACCCTAGATTTTGAAATTTGGTTCCATGATCGCTTCTTATATGAGAAATTCTAAGTTCAAGATCATTTTGGGTTAATTTTGAAAATGTGATGAATTTTTTCTAAAGCCTCGTCTTTAGTACTTAAAAATAGAACCCAAGTAAATCTAGAAAAATCATCAACAAGCACAAAACCATAAGATTTACCACCCAAGCTCATAGTCCTAATAGGCCCAAATAAATCCATATGAATAAGTTGTAAATACCTACTTGTAGAAACATCATTAATGGATTTAAAGGATGACTTATGTTGTTTACCCTTAGAGCATGCATCACAAATTTTATCGTTTGAGAACTTAATCTTGGGTAAACCTCTAACTAGATCAAGGGAAACTAATTTTTCTAAAACACTAATGCTAGCATGTCCTAGTTTTCTATGCCATAGCCATGCATCATTTTCATTTTGAGCTACTAAACATGCATGGGATGTATATATGTCATCTAAATACACCATGTAAATGTTACCTATGCGATGACCTATGAGCATAATATTATTAGATTTAATGTCAACAATTTTGCACCCATTTTTATCAAAAAAAACATTAAATCCTTTATCACATAATTGGCTTATGCTCAACAAATTATGTTTAAGACCATTGACATACAAGACATTTTCAATAAGAATGGTAGAGTGATTACCTATGGAGCCAATACCTTTAATGTGGCCTTTGGAGTTGTCACTAAATGTCACCACTCCTCCACTTTTTGGCTTTAAGTCTATGAATCTACTCTTGTCTCCGGTCATATGCCTCTTGCATCCACTATCAAGGTACCAAGAATTTTGACTTTGTGCTTTGGCCTTGTAGCAATGCTCCCCCTACAAACAAAGATATTAAACTTTTGTTTTTGGTACCCAAATCATTTTGGGTCCACGAGTGTTAGCTCCCAATAGCTTGGTTCCCTTAGGAATCCAAGGTGACATAGCAACAACATTATTAGATTCTACAAGTTTCTTAGGAACCCATACACTTCTAATCTTTTTAGTTCTATTATGTCTAGGGAAGCTACTTTGTTTGTAGTTATTAGTCTTTTTCCTAGGTTGGTTTGTTTTAGATGATTCACCTATTTCATGCTTCACATGACCAACATTTTTTAAAGACTCTTTGAGCTTGTTAAGCTCATCTAACACCTTTTGGTATTCACTATTGCATTGAGAAAGAAGATTATTTAGGTCTACATTTTCATCTTGGAAAAACTTAAGTTCATCTTTCAAACCTAAAATCTTTTTCTCAAATTTTAAGTTAGCTTGAGAAAGTGAGTCATTTTTATCATTTAATTCTGAAATAATTTTCTTATTCCTAATGACCGACTCCTTGTATTTCTCAACTAACTCATCATAAACCTCTTGCAACTCATCATATGCATCATTTAATTCATCAAATGTAAAATCAAAAGATGATGAGTTAGAGGTTACCATAGAGGAATCCTCCTCAAGTGCCATGAGGCAAAGGTTGGCCACTTCTTGTTCGTCATCCTTGGATGACTCCTCATCACTCCAAGTAGCAAGCTTGGCTTTGAGCTTCTTCTTCTCAAAGCCCTTCTTCTTGAGTTGAGGGCACTCCGAACGAATGTGATCGGGCTTATTGCACTCGAAGCAAATGATTTCATCCCTCCCTTCTTCTTATCTTTTACCTTTGAAGTCCATCTTTCTTTGAATTTTCCTTCCACTGTTGGACCTCATGAATCGAGAGAACTTTTTGGCTATCATAGCCAATTCTTCAAGGTCATCCTCCTCACTAGAAGAGCTCTCCTCAAGTAATGAAGCTTTAAGAGCCACTCCCATTTTCTTATTCTTTTCCACCTCTAGCTTCTCCACTCTTTTCTCTTCCTTCTTCTTTTCTTCTTCCCTTCCTTGCTTCATAATCTCATGAGTAAGGAGAGAAGCCACTAGCTCATCAAGTTTTAGAGTCTTCAAGTTTTTGGCCTCGACGATGGCGGTTCTCTTCCCATCCCAAGATTCGGGAAGTGAGTAGAGTAGCTTCCGGACAAGCTTGTCTTCCGGGATAGTCTCTCCAAAGCCTTTAAGCCCGTTGACGATGGTTGAGAAGCGATCAAACATCTTTGACATCGTTTCATCGGGCTCCATCTTGAAATTCTCATAACTAAGATTGAGAATTCCAATCTTGGTTTCCTTCGCATCATTGGTTCCTTCATAGGTGGTCTCCAGAGTATCCCACACTTCCTTGGAACTTTCAATGGAGGAAACTTTGGAGTAGATGTCGGGACCGAAAGAATAAAAGACCATGTGAAGAGCTTTGTCATTTATTTGGATCTTCTTCCTCTCTTCTTCACTCATCTCCATCTTTTTCTTTAGCACCATCCTTCCTTCATTATCTTGCTTCAATGGAATATAGGGACCGTCTTCAATGACATACCAAACCAAGTAATCGTTGGACTTGATGAAGAGGCGCATCCAATTCTTCCAAAACGGATAGTTGTCACCATTGAAGAAAGGTGGTTTTGTAGTGGATTGAGACTCGTACATGCTAGATCCGGAGGTAGATGCCATGCCTTGATTTTTGGATGATCACACTCTTCCTAGGAACTCCTCTTGTGGTTTTTAATCCTTCAAAGAGGTAGGCTCTGATACCAATTGTTGAATGGATCGATTGAATGATCAAGACCAAGAGGGGTGAATTGGGATTTTAAAACTTTGTTGGAGTGAATAGACAATTAAAAATGAAGAACAAAGGATTTTAGAGTGGTTCAAGATCCAAATGAACTCTACATCCACTACCTTAGCTACCACTAAGGATTTGCAACAATTCACTAATTTGTTCTTCCCCTTTTCAAGGCTTAGGAGGTAACCTTTATACAACCAGTCAAATTTTCTACCCAAAATTTGACCAAACCCTCACAAATAGACAAAGAAGAAATTGGACAAGAAATATATCTCTCAAATACAATATTGTCCCTTGAAGTACAACACTCAACCCAAATTTGAAGATAGAATAAGAATTGAATACAACTCAATTTGGGGTTTACAAGAAATTGGAAAATATGCACACTTGAGGTTGGATTTTTGCTTTAATGTTTATCTTTGATGCAAATAGTTGTTGCTGGTCTTCAAAGAGCTTCAATTTATACCTTCTCTATCAATTCTATCCATTTGGGTGGTTAGGGTATTGATTATAGCCGTTGGGACCCTCTCTTACCACCATAAATGCACTTCTGCAGCTATCTGTATCGGTACACGGGGAGCCGTATCGATACATGTCTCAAAAAAGAAAGAGCTGTTGTACATAATAAAGAGGGCGTATCGAAACGCGTGTAAGCGTATCGGTACGGGACATGGAGCGTTTCGATACGGAAGAGACCGTATCGATACCTTTTTCTCAACTTAGCTCACTGGAAGTCTCCGTTTCGATACGGGGGTTCACCGTATCGATACGGTTCAACTGCCACTTTAAATGTTGGTTACCTAACGACTGACACCAACGGTCGAAAACATTTAAAACACTTCGAATTAAAAATTCAATTAAAATCGTATCGATACGGGTTAAGCCGTATCGGTACACCATGCAAACTCCTTCAGTTTTTGCAGAGGGGCGTATCGATACAGATTGAATCTATTTCGATACGATGTTTCGATACGGTTAAGAGCGTATCGAAACGCGTCTTTCCAGTAGCCAACTTTGTAAAAAAGGTATCGATACGGCTGGAAGCGTATCGATACACCTGGACGATTTTTAATACTTTGGCCTTGGAACACTTAAAAAATATTTGGAGTTTGAGTTTTTCAAATTAGTTTAAAGTGTTGGTGATTTATAAACTATTAAAGGGACTTAGAAATCAATTTCAAGTTTTCAATTTAATCCTTAACAACTTAATTATATCAAAATCAAATATAGGTTTCACACTGCCTCTTACTGTTGAGTTGTGAGGTACTCGATTCCTTCAACCGTTCTTGCTCGCCAAGTGTGGAGAAGTGGAAATCTTGTTGAATGTGGTGTGGAAGCTAAAAAGATATGTGACACAATGATTTATAGTGGTTCAACCTTCTAACCAAGGTCTACATCCACTACCTTAGCTTCCCACTAAGGATTTCCAATCAATCCACTATTGTTTCGTCCCCTTTTCTAGGCTTAGGAGGAAACCCTTATACATCGATCAAGCTTTCTACCCAAAGCCTTGATCAACCCCTCTTTACAAGAGAAAAGATTAGCAAACACAAATCCCTCTAATAGGTTTTTGTTTGCACAATTTAGCTCTCACCCAAAACCTAAAACACTTGAGCAAATTTAACAATTTTGGCTCACTAGTGTTTGTCTATACAAAGAAATGACAATTTAAGTACAAAGACAATTCTTGATCATTTGTTGATTGAAAATTGAAGCATTAACCATTGCTTGATGCTTGGAGGTCCCTTTTATACTTCTTAATGAGTTTTTAACCGTTACTAGCCGTTGGGGTTGAATTGCAGCCGTTGGAGACATAAATTCCCACGATAAATGTAGTTTTGCTGCTACCCGTATCGAAATGCTCGAACCCATTTTGATACGCTCTTCAAGTAGAAAGAGCCGTTGCAGTATGATGCAGCACCCGTACTGAAACGCCCTTGGCCGTATCGAAACACCTAGTCCCGTATCGAAACGATCTGCATTTAAATGTTAGTTGGGAAATAGCCATTGGGGTTTATGACCGTTGTGGTCGATGCCACGTAGGCATATCGAAACGGCATAGCACGTATTGAAATGCTTGGAAAAAATCCACTTCCAGAAAGGACCCGTTTCGAAACGTTTTGACACTTGAAGACCCCGTATCAAAACACCTAGGGTGTTTCGAAACGCTTGGAAGGTTTTGTCTAGTTTGGCTTTGAAAACATGTAAAAACCTTTGAAAATATCCCCTTAAACATAGTTTCAAGTTGTTTGGACTTTAGAAATAGTTTTTAATTCTTTTTAACTTAGTCCAAAATATTTTTCAATTATTATATCAAAACATTACTTCTACAATCTCCCCCTTTTTGATATAATAAAACTAACTTGAAAAATTGTTTGGGATTCTCCCCCTTTAATCTTAAAATTGTGAATAAGAGATAAAAAATTGAAATCAAATAAAGCTCCCCCTTATTCATTTGAAAGTTCAATTTTTCAAACTATTTCTCCCCTTTTTTGTTATATCAAAAAGAATTTAAAACATTAAGTTCAAAATAATAAGAGAGGAATAAAAGTTGACGAAAATAAGAATTTGGTTTTAAAATGGCTCCCCCTTACTCAAAGCATCATAAGAAAGTTAGTCCAACATATATGATCATAATCTAGTTGAAATGAAAATAAATCAAATTAAATAAATAAAGCAACTAGATTTTTACCAACACTTGAACCCAATGGAGGATATGAAGCCTTCCTTCTTCAAGTGTTCTTCCTTGTGTGCATGGAGCTCCCCCTCAAAGTTTGACTTGTTGATCACTCTTCCTTGTGTTGATGCCAAGCCCTTTGAGCTTCTTCTCCTCCATAGCTCTAATTTCTTCCCTCTTCTTCTCATCTTCTTTGTTTTTCTTCATGATTTGATGAGTGAGGAGTGACCTCATGAGTTCATCAAGCCTCAAGGTCTTTAAGTTCTTGGCTTCGATGATGGCAGTCCTCTTTGAGTCCCATGACTCGAGAAGTGAGTAGGTGAGCTTTCGGACAAGCTTTTCCTCCTGGATGGCTTCTCCATAGCCTTTGAGACCATTGGTGATAGTGGAGAACCTATCAAACATCTTCTCGATGTTCTCTTCCAGATCCATCTTGAAGTTCTCATACTCTAAGGTGAAAAGCCCAATCTTGGTCTCCTTAACTTCATCGGTTCCCTCGTCTGTGACTTCAAGCTTGTCTCATACCTCCTTGGCACTCTCACAAGAAGACATCTTCTCATAGATGGTTGGGCCAAAAGCACAAAAGAGGATGTGCAAGGCTTTGCAATTAAGCTCCATCTTCTTGCGATCTTCGGCACTCCATTCCGCTTTGCTTCGTTGAGGCACGAACGGACCATCTTCAACTATGTCACATAGCTTGTAGTCTCTTGACATAATGAAGAACTTCATCTTTGTCTTCCAATGGGCATAGTGAGTTCCGTCGAAGAAGGGAGGTTTGTCGATTGATTGCGTCATTGAGCCGGTTGTGTGAAATGATGATCAAGCTTGCCGGATCTTCTCAATAGGATGTTAATCCTCTTCGATTGAGCCAAGCTCTGATACCAATTGTTGAGTTGTGAGGTGCTCGATTCCTTCAACCGTTCTTGCTCGCCAAGTGTGGAGAAGTGGAAATTTTGGTGAATGTGGTGTGGAAGCTAAAAAGATATGTGACACAATGATTGATAGTGGTTCAACCTTCTAACCAAGGTCTACATCCACAACCTTAGCTTCCCACTAAGAATTTCCAATCAATCCACTATTGATTCGTCCCCTTTTCTAGGCTTAAGAGGAAACCCTTATACACCGATCAAGCTTTCTACTCAAAGCCTTGATCAAATTATCTCTCACCCAAAACACAAATCCATCTAATAGGTGTTTGTTTGCACAATTTATCTCTCACCCAAAACCTAAAACACTTGAGCAAATTTAACAATTTTGGCTCACTAGTGTTTGTCTATACAAAGAAATGACAATTTAAGTACAAAGACAATTCTTGATCATTTGTTGATTGACAATTGAAGCATTAACCATTACTTGATGCTTGGAGGTCCCTTTTATACTCCTTAATGAGTTTTTAGCCGTTACTAGCCGTTGGGGTTGAATTGGAGCCGTTAGAGACATAAATTCCCACTATAAATGCAGTTTTGCTGTTACCCGTATCGAAACGCTCAAACCCGTTTCGATACGCTCTTCTAGTAGAAAGAGTCGTTGCAGTCTGATGCAGCACCCGTACCGAAACGCCCTTGGCCGTATCGAAACGCCTAGTCCCGTATCAAAACGATCTGCATTTAAATGTTAGTTGGGAAATAGTCGTTGGGGTTTATGATCGTTGTGGTCGATGCCACGTAGGCTTATCGAAACGGAATAGCCCGTATCGAAACGCTTGGCAAAAATCCACTTCCAAAAAGAACCCGTTTCGAAACGTTTTGACACTGGAAGACCCCGTATCGAAACACCTAGGGGTGTTTCAAAATGCCTGGAAGGTTTTGTCTAGTTTGGCTTTGAAAACATGTAAAAACCTTTGAAAATATCCCCTAAACATAGTTTCAAGTTGTTTGGACTTTAGAAATAGTTTTGAATTCTTTTTAACTTAGTCCAAAATATTTTTCAAGTGTTATATCAAAACATTAGTTCTACACTTACAATACTAGCAAAGATCCAAGAAAGCCATTCCTTAAAACCTAATTGTGACAGTGTAGTAGGCTAGGAATAACCTAAGCTTAGCCAAACTGCTTGTGCCCTCTGACAGTCTCGCTTGACATGTAGAATATCTTCTGGTGAATTATAACAGAAAGGATAGTTAGACTCATGTAGAATCCTCTTAAAATATAGATTAGCCTTTGTAGGAACATAGTTCTGGGTGAACTTCCAAACATGTAGTTTAACCTTAGAAGTGGAATCCACTGACCATAGCTTACGATAAAGAAGCTTTTCTGATTGTGAAGCAACACTTGATTCCAATAGGATTCTATATCCACTACGAACCGAATAGACTCCCGACAGTTCTTCATTCCAAACCTGACAATCCTCTTGGTAGAATCTAGATAAGGGGATGGATAGGACTTTATCCGCTTCCTCCTCAGAAAAAATTCCCCTCACCAAATCCATATTCCAGTGACCAGTGTTGGGTAGCATTAAGTCAGCTACCATCATTATCTCGTCGATTGGTTCAGAGGATATTTGTTGGGGAGGAGAAGAGGGCAACCAATAGTCGTTCTAGATGTTTATAGAGGTCCAAGCCCCTACTTTCCATCGCAAGCCTCGTTCAAGTAACCCTCGTGCACTCCATATACTTTTCCAAATGTATGATGGCTGTGATCCGAGATGAGAAGTAAGAAAAGAGGAACCGGATAGTATTTTGCTCTGAAAATCCGTCCCACCAATAATGTAACACCCGGGTTTGGGGGTCGAGTGAAATAAATAAATAAAATAATGTCTCGGTTTTTGTTTTGCAAAATTAAATTTAAAGTGTTGGACCAATTTTTTTATATTTAAGCCCAGTAGCCATTTCAATGGCATTTTTGTAAATAGTTGGTCTTTCCAAATAAAACCCATTTCTTTCATTATATTTCAAATAAACAAATTTTATCATCTTCTTCTCCAACAAAAGAAACCCACGACACTTTTCTCTCTTCTAGAGTTTCACTGTTACATCTCCTTTCTTCTCCATTTTTGGTCGGTTTTGAAAGGTAATTATATCCCTATCTTACTCTCATCTTCCTCTCTTCAAAAGTTCCATTAGATTTCATTTTTATCATTGTTTTAGAAATTTTGGTTTTCCATGGAAAATGTTAAAGGTTGCTACTTTATGGGTTTTGATTTAAGTTTTTGATTTGTTAAAGTCCGATATGATCTTAGAAACCAAAAAGGTCCAACATATCTTAATTTTGGATGAATTTAAGCTAATTTTCAGAAATGGGTTTTGTTGGGGTTTTAGAGAGGTTTTAGAGTTGGTTTAAGGGCTATTTTAAGTGGGAAAATGTTTGGTTATGATAGTATGGTATATGAGGATCGTTTTGGGTGTGTTTGATGATCGTTTGGTTGTTTGAAATGGAATATTTCAGTGGGTATAGAGGGCTGCTCGGGAATTCGGTTTTGAGCATGATTTTGGTTGCTAAATTGCTTGGAATGTTAATCTGGGTTGTTCCGACGACTAGTATTTGATTGTGGTGTTCTGTTTGTGTTTGGATTTGGTTAGAATCAAGGTTTGGCATCAGTGAGACATCGGGAGTGAATCCGGACGCTTGAAGGTCTTGGTTGCTTGGTTGTTGAGCTTGGAAGTGAAGGTGAGTGGTTAAATGTTTTAAAATGGTTTTTGAGTATTGGTTCAAACATGTGGACTAGGTTGGGCTTGGTAGACCCACCTAGAGTTGGGATTAGGGTGGTAGCCTAATCCTAAGCTTTAGATAGAGACTATGGTTGATCTTTATATGTTGTGGATGCCTCACGTTTAAATTGTGATTATGTTAGTTATGTATATTGTGTTATACATGTATGATGAGGCATGGTATTGATACATTGTGATATGCATGTGGATTGCTTATGATGGTGATCATGGTGAGTACGTACTAAGCACGGAAGATGTTATGAAATGATGTTGTGGATTGTGTTTAATATTGGCACTAGTATGCTTGGGTACAAATGATTGATCAGTAGGATGTTTAGTGTGCACACGTGAGTCAAATGCGCGCGTGGTCTTGGTGATGGTAGTCACCAAGATGGAGTACGGGTTCGCCCGAAAAACCTTCTTATATATATGATAGTCGGTGATGAGTGTAATCTCATCGACGGGGCGTGAGGATGAGTGGAATCCCCTTCGCGTGAACGGTGATGAGTGTAATCCCACCGTAAGGTAATGGTTGTTGTTGGATGTGAGTTCCAACATGTTATCCGTGTATTCGAGTCATAGCTAGGTGCCAATATGAGATGATATGTGTACCAATGTGTTTTGAGATGTGCTTCCAATATGGATTAATATATGTGTTTGCATATGAGGTGGATTTGAGCTGATAAGCATGGCATAATATTGAATATATATGTTCATGCATCGTGTGTATTCTGGCTCATGTGGATCGAAGGTAAGAACATGCATTTACCATGGTTGTGCTCGTGCTTGGACCCTGCATTGTCGAGGTTTGTTTTTAATGAGCTTACCCTCACTAAGCTTTATGCTTACGCTCTCTTTTGTTTGACAATGCAGATCCGTAGTTCGTGGGTTGCTAGTGCAAGAAGGGGCCTCCAAGTGTGCTAGTTGGGCTTTTGAATCTTTCAAGTATGGACTTTATGTTATATGATGTAATGGTCAAGCAATGGGACATGTATTAGTTGCTTTGAGCTTTTGAAGTATGTTGGTGTTGGATTGTTTAGGAGCATGTTAGACTCCTTTATATATGTTATGTTGGTTTGGCTTTTGGTTGCCTTGCCTTGCTTGTAAAACCATGTTTAAGTTGCTTACCATGAATGCTTATGTATGGTTGTTAAAGTATGAAACCTTCTAAGTGCTATGTATGTCTCCTTTGAGTAAAAGCATGAATCCTTGAATGAATGTTCCTTGTTTGTGTTCGTTGCCTTGTATGCTGATTCCTTGGTTGTTGAATGTTGTATGTATGTTTGTATGTGGCTAGGGAAGTCTTATAATGCATCTAGAGTTGTGTTTGAGTGTCTTAGGCTGCAAAATTGAGTGTTGTAGTGCAGGGCGTATCGGTACGCCCAAGGGCCGTATCGATACGGTCCTACACTTTGGGACTCAAGTTTGGCCTATCGTATCGATACGCGGGGGTGTATCGATACGCCCAAAGCTCACTGGAAATCTGAGATTTTGACGAGACTTTGGCATATCGGTACGGGTCTAGGGTGTATCGATACGGTCTTGTATCGTTGACCGTGAGATGTTGACCAATCAGGGCGTATCGGTACGGTCAACCTGTGTACTGATACGGTCTCCCTGGTTTGACCTTGGGTTGTTGACCTAGTCAGGGCGTATCGATACCCTCTTTGAGTGTATCGATACAGCCTGCTTTAAAAAGGTAAAATGGGTTGTTTTAGGTCTTATGTTCGTTTGTTCATTTTGCTTGTTGCTTCCGCTGTCGTTTGTTCACATAGGATATATAATAAAGCATCTAGAGAAGATAATTAATGAAAAGTTTTCCTTGGGTCGGTAACCGAAGTGGAGCCTTAATGAGTTTCGCCTCGGTTATCCCCGTGTAGCCCACTCGGATCGGTCAAGCGTCCGGACCAAGACGAGGGGGTTACAAATAAAGTCGGGTGCATAAGTAAACGCCATCCTTGTTTGGCTAGCAATGCAACATTAAATTTCATTAGGTCTCGAAAGCCTAGGCCACCATCTTCCTTCAATTTACATAACTCGGCCCAGACGCGCCAGTGAATGCCCCTTTTATCTTGACCTTTTTGCCACCAATACTTAGCCATAATAGTCTCTAGTGACTTGCACAACAGTTTAGGCAGAAGAAAAACACTCATAGCATATATTGGGATAGCTTGAAGAACGGATTTAATAAAGACTTCTTTCCCTCCCTGCGACAAAGGACGAATACTCCAATTATGCACTTTCGCATTCATTTTCTCCCCAAGCCCACTAAAGGCCAATTGTTTGTTTCTGCCAACTAAAGGGGGAAGGCCTAAATACTTCTCCAAACTCGATGTACTCTCCACCCCAATTATTTGTTTTACCAGATTTCGGTCGTGATCAGGGACATTTGACGAGAAAAATAAACCCAGTTTGTCAAAATTAATTAACTGCCCTGAACTCGCAGCAGAAACATGGAGAAGGTCTTTTACATGCACCGCCCCTGTATAGGATGCCTTCCCAAAGATAAGGCAATCGTTAGCAAATAGAAGATGTGTTACCGAAGGCACATATCTATTCAACCGAAAGCCACTAAGGTTTCCATTGTTGAGTGCTTGCCGAATTAGAGCAGATAAGCCTTCACTACAGAAGAGAAATAAATAAGGGCTGAAAGGGTCCCCTTGTCGCAACCCCCTAGATGGAGAAAAAGATTCACCAACAACCCTATTAATAACCACAGAATAAGATATTGAAGTGAGGCAACGCTCAATTAAAAACAACCACTCGTTTGCAAAGCCCATTTTCCTCATAACAGCCAGCACAAAACCTCATTCTACACGATCATATGCTTTACTCATATCGAGTTTAAGTGCGAAAAACCTCTCTCGGCCAGTCTGATTCTTATGAAACGAATGTAGCACTTCATAAGCTATCATAACATTATCAGTTATCGCAAGACATGGAATGAATGCACTCTGGCTCTCATCAATACAATTGTCAAGAAACCTCTGCAACCGATTTGCTAACAACTTCGAGGCAAGTTTAAAAATAACATTGCAAAAACTAATTGGGCGATAATGGGTCATATTGGATGGGTCACTCACCTTTGGAATAAGCACAATATGAGTCCTATTAACTGATTGCATGCCATACGCTCCACTCAGCAAACCAATGCAGAAGTCCGCAATCTCATCCCCCAAAATATGCCAGAACCGCTGATAAAAGACTGCCCATAAACCATCAGCACCCGTAGCCTTAAGAGGACCCATAGATTGCAACGCTATGTAAACCTCCTTTTTATCAAAAGGGGACAACAGAATTTCATTCACGTCATCAGAAATACACGAAGTAATTCCATCTAAAATATGATAAAAATTAACAGGATGATGTGAGGAAAAAATATCCATAAAATAACTTCTTACAATTGAATGAATCTCTACATTCGATTCCATACGAATGCCCTGGATCGAATGCATAAATGAAATCTTGTCCTGTCTTTTCCGCTGGGACGCAAAGCGATTGAAAAAAACGGAATTCTGATCACCATGTCTCAACTAGTTTGCACGAGCACGTTGTTCCCAATATAACTCATTCTTGTCCAACTCTAGATTCAGCGCAAGCTTAGTCTCCAGAATCTCTTCCAAGGTATCATCTATAGGTACGAGGTCAGCCAAAACCTCAAGGCGTTTTTTAAGAGCTGAGTTTGTCACCTTACGTGAGCATCGAAGTTTACGAAACCAACAATCCAACCCCTTACTGACAACATCTAGACGATCGGTAACAAGGCCTATCGAACCTGTCCACAACCGATGAACCTCATGTTCACAACTATCCTCAACAAGCCAGGCTGCTTCAAATTTAAAATGCGAATGCCGCATCTCCCTAGGATCTATACACGTGTCAAGTAATATGGGACAGTGATCAGACAAAGAATCAACTAGATGTGTCAAGGAGAACCGAGGGAACAAACTCCACCATGGACTATTTCCTACTCCTCTATCCAACCGTTCACGAATATTCGTGGCCGAGAAATTGACCTTCTCCCACGTGTACCATCGGCCCTTGTAGCCTAAATCAGTAAGGTTGCACTCATCCAATACATTCTGAAAAGCATCTATTTGCCGCTGACTACGAATGCGCCCCCCAACCTTCTCAGTGGTATATAAAATTTCATTAAAGTCCCCGATTACCACCCATGGGATATCTGGACTATCATCAAGATGACGGAGTAAATTCCAAGATTCAGCTCGCAATTGCTTCTCCAGTGCCCCATAAAAGCCTGTAAAACACCAACAATTACCATCAGAGTCCCTCGATATCATAGCATCTATATGTCGATCTGAGAAAGATCGCAAAGTTACATCACAATCCACTTTCGAAGCAAGACAAAGCCACCCACTCCTCCCACGAGAACTAACATTTCCTCGCCCGAGACTTATCCAAGCCTCGGACGTTCCAACTGAGAAGCTTCATTGGTCCCAGCTGGCCTGTTTATCCAGACTTGCCGATCGAGAAAAGGTTGACTCATTGGAATCTTTTTTGCCAGAAACTATCGAGTGAGGACGTTGGCATTTAAGCCCATCTGAAGTTGTGACTGGTGTTCCATCTTCTCCCATATCCATAGCTGTATCAAAATTGGGAAGCATGGGCCCAAATGGCAGACCAATACCAAGGCCCCGCACTTGGGCCGAATTTAAAACTATTTCTCCTCTGGACGCTATCTCATTCAATCCCGAGATTTGAGTAGATTGTGCCCCCGCATTAGTAGCCAACGGAGGCTGGTTTTTAATTCCATGATTCCTGCTCGTTTGATTCCACCAATTAGATGTCCGGCCACCATCTTCCTCGCGTAACCAGAGGCTAGACTGCACATTGCGGCGGTATATCGGAGCTTTCAAAGAAGCATCCCATTGAAAAGCCACCTTTGATTGATCCTGAAGCACCCGAAGAGGGCAAAACCCCTCGCCATGGCCCAGCCGTCCACACCTATAGCAGAAAAGTCTCAATTTCTCGTATTGGAAAGTAACAAAGACACTCTACCCATTCGATAAGAGTAACTTTTTCCGCCTTTTCAGAGGATTCTGGACATTCAAACACATAGAACCCCGGATACCCAATACTAGAGCCTTAGAGTCATACTCTAGAAAAGTTCCAATAAAATTCCCCAACTATTTTGCCAATGTCTCTTTCACAAAACCTGGAGGGAGATCATGAATTAACACCAAAAATTTTACCATCTGGAGCGGCACACCCATCGGATCATCACTGTCACTGAGTTTATGTAGAACAAGCAGATGTGAATTAAATTACCAAGGCCCGTCCTGTTCGATTCGTTCCACATCCACTACATGATAAAGCTGAAATAGGTATCGCCCAGATCCCAGATTTGATATCGCAATCCCACCGATCAGATGCTAAACATTTGCTAGCGTATTACGCATCGACTGGAAATTCACCATACTCGTAGTCAAGAAAGACCCCACAAAACAATTGACAAAAGAGATCTGATTCTCTGCCGGATCTGGGTCATTTTCAACCACAATCACTTCATCCTCGTCTAGGGAGAGATCAGCCAAACCATCTGTCACATTCACCATAAAGGAAGAGAAAAGGAAAGACTGGCAAAACCAGAAAAAAGAAAGTAATGGAAACTGGCAAAAACTAGAGAGAAAAACTGGCAAAAACCAGAGAAAAGAAAGCATAAACAAATATTTCTCTTAATTTAAATATTTATATTTGATAAAGCCTATAAATTATACATGCATGTGTGGGGACCTAGAAATTAATTAATTTACTCAATAAAGTTACATTGGGGCTCGTACCAATTCTGAAAGAGGAAAAACACAAAAAGAAACTCGCAATTCAGAGCCTTCAATCGGAAATTTCCAAACTCACCCACGGCCACCACCACCACTTCATCTTCCTGCCCCCCCCCCCCCCACAAATCATATGATCTTAGATTACAATCTAATTCAACTTGATTCATGAATAAATCTATTAAACTATATTTTATGAGAAAAGAAAAACTAAACACCATTAGGCGTTACAATTATTGTGCAAGATATATAAAACTTCATCCGGAAGATTTTAAATCTTTGCTAGATGCATTCTTCACCATATTGTTAGTCAGAATACTCATATACCACCTTCCAATTTTCTCGGTTAAAGTCATCAATGAGATTCAGAATTTGTGATTTAAATTGTTTTGTATTTAGAGAGAAATTAAAATAAATCATAGAAATTTGTTTTTATGAAGGGATAATAAAGAAAATATTGATGATTGATTATAGGGCATTAATTTGATGTTAACATGTCCCATTTTGTAGATGCATATGCTTAATGGTCTCACATGTATGTTTGGGGTGCGGAAGGTCTAGGGTGCGGCTAAAAGAAGGTAAGTTTTGGAATTTGTCCAAGTACTTAAAATGTTAAATTTTTGATAACATTTTAGGTTGAATTTTTTGTGTTTTTGGACAAGTATCTGTTGGGCTCGAACGACCAACCGAATTCGCCAAGAAGGGGTGAATTGACCTTTGAGTGATTATGGTGGAAGCAATTAGAAATTAAATAATTGCACAATGATTTATAATGTTCGACTTCTAAACCAAGTCTACCTCCACTACCTTAGCTATTCACACTAGATTTTCCACAAATTCACGAATTTGTCTTTCCTTTTCCGAGGCTCAAGGAGATAATCTTTACAACCCTCAAATCTTATACCCCAAAGCTATGAGAACTCTCTCTCTCTCTCTCTCTCAAAGAGATACAAATTTAGCAAACAAGGAAAACCTCACAAGGAAAAAATGTTTGCAATTTTAAACTCTCACCCAAAACCTAACACTTGAACAAATATAACAATTAAGCTCGTAAGTGTATTCTACAATAAAAATGATAATTTAAAGCTCAAAAACACTTTCTCTATACATTGAATGTTAGCAAGTTGTTTCTTGTTGTTCCATGGCTGCTTAAAGGTTGCTTTTAAACCCTCTAAGGAGTTCTTAACCGTTACTAGCCATTGAGGGGTTTATTAGAGTCATTGGAAATTTTAATTTTAACCATAAATGTACTTTTGAGTTTGTTGGTATCGATACGCGACCATTGATATCGGTACATGCCTTAAATAGAAAGAGTCGTTGAGCATTTATTACACTAGGTACCGATACACGATACTAGTGTATCGGTACAGGTTCTTGAGTATCGGTACGGCTGAAGCCGTATCGGTACTCGGTTTGGCTACTAGAATTTGTCAAAACTTAGGGATATGGGTGTAACGGTACAGGGCAAATGGGTACATGTACGACTGACTAAGTATCGATACCAAAGAAAGGATATCGGTTCTCAAAGCTTGTTTTTGACATTTGGGCTATTTTGAAAGTATTTAAACATGTCAAAAACTCTTTGAAAGCCTTTTAAACATATTTTCAGGTTAATGGACTCTTAAAATATTTTTGCAAATTAGTGTAAGTCCAAAAACATTTTTTAAGTTATATCAAAATAAATATCTCAACAATCTTCTCCTTTTTGATATAACGAAACTACTTGAAAATTTGTTTTTGAAAATTCCCCCCTTGGAAAATAATTTTAGAAAAAAAGATAATATTTTAGAAAAATATTAAAGCTACCCTTTTTTTGAAATTTAATTTTTCAAACAATCCATTTCCCTTTTTGTTATATAAAAAATAATTCAAAACAAAGTTTGAAATCACATTTAAGTTCAATATAACAATGGAGAAAAGACCAAAAAGATTTTAACATGGAAAGAATTAAAAAAGAATAGCTCCCATTAATTAAAATCAAGAAAATTGTTAGTCCAACAATTCAAGAGAAATATTGAATTTCATAAAATGAATAATTAAATAAACACAAGAAACTAAATTTAAATATGCCATATAACAAAATATATGAAATAAGCATACAAGACATGGCAACAAAGAGACAAAATTGTCCCTTTTTTATTGTGCGTACTGGTACGAAGACGTTCGTATCAATACTTGGTTGAAGGCCATATTAGTACTGTATAGGCGGTATTGGTACTGAAAGCACGAACTGGTGAAAATATGCAACAAAATCAAGTCAAAAAACCTTACAAGTTAATCTTAGGTTCATACAAAGGCTCTAAGAGGTCTTAGATACATATTTTGATCATTTTTGCCACAAATTAACAACATGTTTTCCAAAACATAACATTTAAAACATAGAAGGCATGATTTCACCAAGATTCAACCAAACATTACAAGTTTAAGGCCAAAAACATAGATATAAGCATACTAAGCCAAAAACATATAACTCATGCAATTGAGACTTCCTCTAACTATATGCAGGTACAACATGGAGTCATACAAAAATGATTGAAACATAAACAAGATTAAACAATTTAGACATGATCAGACAATTGCATGGAACTTAAATTTATCACTTGAAATAAGGTAGGATGCTAAGCCTCTCATTTTTCAAGTGTCTCTATCCCTTGTGTGTCAAGAGTTATCAAAATTTGACTTTGCTCATCAATGCTCAAACACACCTACAAGTAGACAATCAAGTAACTTTTGATATCAGAGTTGCTTTGGATCCAATGACATTAGTCCTAAAAATTCTAGTTCCCTTACGGATCCATTTTTCAATGACATCCCTATCTTTAAAAGAAATGAGTCATTTTGGGACCCAAATATTCTTAACATTTTTCTCATTAAAAAATTTAAAGGAACTATGTAGAACTAAGTGTTTTGATATAATATTTGAAAAATGTTTTGAACTAAATTGAAAAGAATTTAAAATATGTTTTTAGTCAAAAACAACTTGAAAATATGTTTAAAGGTCTTACAAGGCTTTGGAATGATTTAAAGCACATTTAAAGTAGTCAAAACCAGCCTTTTCAAGTGCTCGTACCGATACGGTCTCAGACCGTACCGATACGCCTTAGGGTTTTAACTACCTGATTTTTCCAGTAGCCAAAACTCGTACCGATACGCGTAGCCGTATCGGTACGGTGTGTTTTGAAATAGCCCAACGGCTAGTCGCGTACCGATACGGGTGTATCGCGTACCGATACGCCTAACTACCCCAACGGTCATTTTCCCAACGGTGTTTTAATTTGCAGGACCGTATCGATACGCTAGGTAAGCGTATCGATACGCATCAGCTGAAGAAGCCCAATGGCTAATTCCTTATCGGGACCGTATCGATACGGTTTGAAGGGTATCGATATGCCAAGCTGCAGAACTGCATTTATGGTGGGAAATAAAGGCTCCAACGGCTCCAATTCAATCCCAACGGCTAGTAACGGCTACAAACTCATCAAGGAGTATAAAAGGGACCTCCAAGCATCTTGTAATGGTTAATGCTTCAATTGTTACAACATTATGATGTCAAAATATGTCTAGAGCTTAAATTGTAAATTCCTTGCTTAGACAACACTTGTGAGCTTACATTGTTATATTTGCTCAAGTGTTTAGGTTTTGGGTGAGTGCTTAGAATTGCAAACAAACACCTTTTAGAGGGATTTCTAGTTTGCTAAGTTTTTCTTGTAAAAAAAAGTGTTTCCTCAAGCTTTGGGTAGAAAGCTTTGAGGGTTGTAAAGGTTGCCTCCTTAGCCTAGAAAAGGGGACGAAATTCTTAGTGAATTTGTTTGGAAATGTGGGAAGCTAAGGTAGTGGATGTAGACCTTGGTTAGAAGGTTGAACCACTATAAATCCTTGTGTCAATTGTCTATTTTTTCCTTCCCACATTTACACCCAAATTATCCAACTTCTCCACACTTGGCGAGCAAGAACGGTTGAACGAATCGAGCCCCTAAAATCTCAACAATTGGCCACATGGAGTGATGAAGACTCTACCGATGATGAAGTAGCCCACCTATGCTTGATGGCCCTCAATAAGGGGGAGGTAACTTCTAACTCATCTATTTCAAATTCATATACATTTGATGAGTTGCAAGATGCCTATGATGATTTGCTTTTAGAATTCAAGGCATCATTTTCCAAGAACAAAAAGTTTATTTCAAAAATAAAAAATTGAAAATGATTTGCTTTCCAAAACAAATCTTGAACTTGAAGCAAAATTGAAAGATTTTGAACAAAAATGTTTTGATTTACAAAATTTGCTTCTTAAAGTTCAAAAAGAAAAAAATTTGATTTCCAATGAACTTGAAAAGAAAAATAGTTTTGGAAAATCAAATTTTTATGTAAGACAATCTAGTGCCCCTAGATTTGTGAATGGTAAATGTTTTAGAAGTGTTTGGGTCCCAAAAGGACTAACCACATCAACTAAAAAGGATGAAATTGAAAAATGGATTCCTAAGGGGACTAAATTTTGTGCTACTAATGTCTATGGATCCAAAGAAATTTGGATACCAAAAATTACTTGATTGTCTTTTGCTAGGTGTGATGGAGAGTGATCAACAAGTACAAAATTGAGGGGGAGCTCCATGCACACAAAGGAAGAACACTTGAAGAAGGAAGGCTTCACATCCTTCCTTGGGTTCAAGTGTGGTAAAATCTAGTTGTTTTTGTTCTTATTTGATTTATTTTAATTTATGTCAACTAGATAATCGTATATGTTGAACTAACATTCTTATGATGCTTTGAGTAAGGGGGAGCCAAATTTTTAAACCAAATTTTTAAGTGTGTCAAATTTTTCTTACCTCCTAAGTTATCTTGAGCTCAATGTCATTTTAAATTCTTTTTGATATAACAAAAAGGGGGAGAAATGGTTTGAAAAATTGATTTTTTTTTAAGTTTTTCAAGAGAATAAGGGGGAGCCTAAATCAAATTTAATTTTTAAGTCTCTTATTCAATTTTTAAAATACAAAGGGGGAGAGAATCCCAAACAAATTTTCAAGTTGGTTTTATTATATCAAAAAGGGGGAGATTGTAGAACTTAGTGTTTTGATATAATATTTGAAAAATGTTTTGGACCAAATTGAAAATAATTTAAAATATGTTTTTAGTCAAAAACAACTTGAAAATATGTTTAAGGGTTTTACAAGGCTTTGGAATGATTTAAAGCACATTTAAAGTACTCAAAACCAGCCTTTTCAAGTGCCCGTACCGATACGGTCTCGGACCGTACCGATACGCCTTAGGGTTTTAACTACCTAATTTTTCCAGTAGCCAAAACCCGTACCGATACGCGTAGCCATATCGATACGGTGTGTTTTGAAATAGCCCAACGGCTAGTCGCGTACCGATACGGGTGTATCACGTACCGATACGCCTAACTACCCCAACGGTCATTTTCCCAACGGTCTTTTAATTTGCAGGACCGTACTGATACGCTAGGTAAGCGTATCGATACGCATCAGCTGAAGAAGCCCAACAGCTAATTCCTTATCGGGACCGTATCGATACGGTTTGAAGGGTATCGATACGCCAAGCTGCAGAACTGCATTTATGGTGGGAAATAAAGGCTCCAACGGCTCCAATTCAATCCCAACGGCTAGTAAGGGCTACAAACTCATCAAGGAGTATAAAAGGGACCTCCAAGCATCTTGTAATGGTTAATGCTTCAATTGTTACAGCATTATGATGTCAAAATATGTCTAGAGCTTAAATTGTAAATTCCTTGCTTAGACAATACTTGTGAGCTTACATTCTTATATTTGCTCAAGTGTTTAGGTTTTGGGTGAGTGCTTAGAATTGCAAACAAACACCTTTTAGAAGGATTTCTAGTTTGCTAAGTTTTTCTTGTAAAATAGAGTGTTTCCTCAAGCTTTGGGTAGAAAGCTTTGAGGGTTGTAAAGGTTGCCTCTTTAGCCTAGAAAAAGGGACGAAATTCTTAGTGAATTTGTTTGGAAATCCTTAGTGGGAAGCTAAGGTAGTGGATGTAGACCTTGGTTAGAAGGTTGAACCACTATAAATCCTTGTGTAAATTGTCTATTTTTTCCTTCCCACATTTACACCCAAATTATCCAACTTCTCCACACTTGGCGAGGAAGAACGGTTGAACAAATCGAGCCCCTAAAATCTCAACAAACTAGATTGTCTTACATAAAAATATGATTTTACAAAAAATAATTTTGGAGCATTCTTCATTTTTCTTTTTAAAACTTTTTTAAATCAAATATTTTTCTTTCTTAAGATCATCTATTTCTTTTTGATGATGTTCTTGAACTTGTTGAAGCAAATTTTTTAAATCAACATTCTTTTTTTCAAACTCTTTGATTTTTGCTTCAAGTTCATCTTTGGTTTTAGAAATCAAATCATTTTGAAATTTTAAATTTGAAACCATTTTCTTATTTTTTTAAATATGATTTTTAAACTCTAAAACTAAATCATCATTGGCATCTTGTAATTCATCAAATGTATATGAAATTAAAGTAGAAGAATTAGAAGTTACCCTTAAATCTTCTTCGATGACCATGAGACAAAGGTTGGCTACCTCATTATCGGTGGAATCTTCTTCATCACTCCATGTAGCCACAAATGCCTTCTTCTTATGGCTTGATCCATTCTTGTTTATCTTTGGACAATCGTACTTGACGTGTCCCGGTTTCTTACATTTGAAGCATATGATGGGATCCCTCTGTAACCCCCTTAGCCCGACCTAGACGGTTGACCCGAACTACGAAGATTACACAGGGAAAACCAAAGTCAACCCCAAAGTCAACCTTGATTAACGACCCTTTTTTCCTTTTTAAGCTTGTCTAGATGCACATTAACCCTAGGTTAACTCTTGAGATAAGCATACTCAAAAATCACAGCAATCGGAAAACAATAAGGGACTCAATTGCACAACATACGAATTTAGGGACCAATTTGTAAATTCTGGAAATTAAGAGGACTTTACCAATTTTTGAGTTACCATTATGGAATTAATCACGTTTCATGCCTCTCTGCCAAATTTCACCTTAAACGGACATCTCGAACTCAAGCAATTGCACATACAAAAATCAGGACTAAAACGTAAAGCTTGCAAACTTCAAAACCATTCAAATCAGTGCCCAACGGTCAAGTGCTTCGAAACGGGAATAGACCGTTCAGAAACGGGGCTTGGCAGTAGCCAAAGTGTTTCGAAACACCTCTACCCGTTTCGAAACACCCAGGCCAAATCCAGCACCTGTTTCGAAACAGGCAAGGGTGTTTCGAAACACCCTGCCCAGAAACAGCAGGAAAGCCTGTTTTAACTCGTCTAAACACCAACGAACGTACTCTAAATCAATCCTCAACAAATCAACAACATGCCAAGCATCATAACTACCAAATTGCATTAAAATCTAGATACAAAACAACCCCTAGGTGCACCAACTCTTCAACACATCCAACACTTAATCATGCTTTTTAAAACAAGAAGCATAGCATAACGACTTATGAATAAGAAGATTCAAACGTTGCAAGCGTTAAACCACATAGTTCAAATCATAAACCAAACTTGTCCAACATACACAATCTCATACACATCAATATAAAAGACTCTCCCCCCATTGCCTTTATTATCTATAGCTATTAACCGAGACATACTTCTCAAGTGGAGCTCTCCTTGAATCCCTTGCTTCTTGCTGTCCCAACTTCAATTATCTGCATTGATGGACAAAAATGAGCGTAAGCACATAATGCTTAGTGAGGAATGCTCAAAACCAAAACACCATCAATGCAGCGAATCACAAAACCTTCTTAAAAAGTAGATACAATTCGGTAAACCAAAGCATTGTTTGAAAACTCCTTTTTAAACAACATGCTTTAAATCATGCATTGCTCAATCATGAAAACCAACCCTTAGCTTAGAAAAGCTAAAACCTCACTTCAAAGCACATTCTCGCAAAACCATCAATTAAAACCTTTCCAAGCATGAACACCTTATGCAAAGTTAAACTCAAATACCTTGAAAAACATTTCCTCTTCATAACATGCTTTTCTCATGCTTAATGATCCATTCAAGCAAAATCTTTGGAAAACCATTTGTTCCCTCTAACTATCTCATGTATTCAACAAATGCACAACACATGATCTACCAAAGCAACATTTACAATTCACGCCTTTCTAAACAAGTCTTCACAAGACTTCAATGCATTTAAGAGATTCCTTGCACATAAACACTATTCATAAAAGAAGATAAACACTTGTTCAAGCTTAACAAGTAATACATGAATTCTTAGAACATCACACACTTCCCATGCAACCTTGCATCATTTCAAGCATCTCATGCTTCATTATATCCAAGAACATTATATTGGCTTCCAAGTGATAATTCACAAACCATCACAACACAAGACACAATCGGATACGCGGATTACAAGTGTTGTCCCACACGCTTCATACACACAACCGAACAACACAAGGTGGAGTTTACCGGTACAATCACAACCCCCTCAACACCCATGATGGAGTTTAACGGTACAATCACAACCCCTCAACATCACTCATCGGAAGTTGTATAACACACTAGCGAGAGCCAGGACACATCACAAGGCTTACACATGGAAGCTACCACAACCATTGTAATCACCTTAACCAAGCTCACCCACGAGAGCCATCCTCCATCGTGGTGGCACTTAACCAAGCCCACCCACGAGAGCCATCCTCCATCGTGGTGGCACTTAACAAAGCCCACCCACGAGAGCCATCCTCCATCGTGGTGACACCAATTTCCTCAATCGCTAGGATTCTCGGATGGAGTTTACGGTACAATTACAACCCCCTCGACATCCAAGGTGACTCAATTCACGGTGCACCCAATCCTATAGCCGGCTAACTATATCCGATTAAAGTAACCAACAACCACTTACATCACTTACCAATACCATCAATTACCATCATCACTTCACTGTTTTGAAGCATTAAACAAAGCCATTAAACAACATGCACCACTATGCATCAATTCCATAATTCCAATGTACAAAACCAAGGATCTCTTACCTTGAGCATCCTTCAACACATGACTTTCAAAACCAGCATTAAACCATGCTAAAACATGCTTTCAAAACAGAATTTAAACATGCAAATCACATACATTGCATCCAACCATCTCAAGTGCATTAAAAACCAATTCATAACACAAACCAAGAGAGAAATTCCATTTACTTACTCTTGAGCTTAGCTAAGTTGCTTAGACTTAAACTAAGCTCCCAAAACCTTCAAACATTGGTTTTAAAGCTGAAAACCCCAACTTCACTCACCGATACACAAAACTACGCTAGTCGTTAAGCCTTCCAAGCATCCGAAACCCTCCAACGCTACCTCTATTGCTTCCGGATCATTCTCCCCTGTTTTAAACACATAACAACAGAGGATTAATGCACCATCATGCATTAAAAACACCAGCAACACAACTCAACTCGCTGCTCTACATAAATCCAACATTTCGGCTACCAAACACAACCGAAAACACCTCCAAACTCTTCCAAAACTTAACCCAGCCAAGATCCATCACTTCTAACCATTTTTAAACATCAATTAACATCCAAAATGAACCCAAACTCGTCCTTATACCTCCAGCATTAACAGAACACCAAGATCACCCCAAAAACTACCATTTTCACAAGTAAAAACTTAGGAAAATCAACCTATTCGGGATTGCATTGATTAAACCTCAATTTCACATCATTTAGACATCCAAAATACATCAAAAAGACATCTCAAAACAGAGCCCAAACATCTATTACGAATTTCTTCAAAATTAAATCCAAATCTTGCATTTTAAGCCAAAATCAAGATCACAACATTAAAACCTTTAATAAAACTCAATTTAAGGATTTAGAACTTGGGAATTTTAGTAAAGAACTGAGTATTTAGAGGAGAAGGACGTTCATACCTCTAAATGTGGATTTCTCCTTGTTTAGAGCCAAAATCCTTGAAAATTCTTTAAGCAAATGGTGAGGATTTGATGTAGAAATGATTAGGAATCATTAAGGAATTGAAATCTCAACTTTAGGTGTGAAAATCAAAGGAAAAGTTTCTGTGGAAATGTGTTTGGCTGAGGGAATTTTGAGAGAAAATGAAATGGGAAAATTTTGGTAAAAGTTAGTTATGAAACTAAAAATATCTTTTTCCCTCTTTTCTTTTTATTAATTAAACACTAAATGGGTCTTTAAAAATCAAGAAAAATCTGGAGAAATCCTCCCTTGGGTAAATTAGCTCCTTAAAGATTCAAAGTTTCAATCCTTTTAAAACAGTCACGAACTTTTCAAAAATTACATTTTAGTCACTAACTCAAAATGTCATATTTCCAAACCTCATTTTGTAAAATTGATTTCACCACCCTCTTATTTATATTAAAATAGGATTTTTAGATATTTTTCCATATTTTTAATGCATCCCGAACTAGGCTTTCCTTAAAACCACCTTTTATATTCGAACCGAAAATCCGACCGGGCCGGTTCAAACCCAAAACTTCTAAGCCCAAAATTGGGGTGTTACAACTCTCCCCCTCTTAGGAAATTTCGTCCTCGAAATTTCAACCGGCGAAAAGAGCACAACCAAACTTCTCCAGGCAACCTACAAGGCAACACAGGAGACTTAACCACCACTGAACACTCTCCACACAAAACTCTACAAACCAACTCCTCCACAAATCAACTTACACTATAACCAAACCCAACACCACCGCATACTGTTCACAATTCCCAGAACACTCAGATGTTAACCACAGCTTAACCTTTCACACTTCCGAACTGCGCATAGCCCCAACAACCCGAAGAACCTCCAAACTTTTACAGCATACACCACCTTAACTCATAACTCCCAAAACTCGTACACACGGTGACACTAACCCATCCAGTTTCAGCCACCATGTGACCCACAACCTTCACTGCTTCTAAAACCCCTTGCAAAACTACTCAACTTCTTCCAAAGGTTACCACATCAAGCAAAAATTCTTAAGCATCAACTACTTACTCAAACTTCTCAACGTATTGATGACATTCCTTCACATCCGCCACTATCATTACCATAACGCCTCACCAGGACTACTCACCCAACATCCGAAATTCACGTCACAAAACCCCAACCTTGGTTCCGCCAGCCGTTCCACATACCACTAGCTGACTACAGAAGTGATTTACTTATACGCGACTAGCCAAACACTTCTCACAAGAACCCGTCCAACCAACAATGGCCCTTGAACTTACATTGCCTTTCCACCTCAAGCTTTGACTACAACAATAGCCTTACCAGGACACCGCCCAATCTATACATACATATTAAGATTACAAAACTTCTATTCACCCCAGGCCAACCCTTTTCTACAGCCCTCAACACAACCTCTTCTCAACTCTCAAAGGTTGCTACGAACCATCACCTACAAAAACAACCCTTATATTACAACATCAATGCCAAGTTACCTCAGCACTCTGGAACACATCCACTAACTTACTACATCACTTAACACCAAGAGACTACCACTTCTACCAGCTATTCACAACCACTCTGACCGATTCTAGCTTCAACCGGTAATCTCCTCACCACCACACCGCTAAACTCTTTAAGCACCAAAACACTTTCCTTCTACCAACATGCTATATCGCACTCACTATTACTGTCAGCTCGCTTAATACCCTTCATTACTTCTAACATTCTCCCAGCACCAAAACAACTTTAAAACCCATCATCCAACCTAACCCTATCCCAACACTAACGGACCCAACTAGCTATTAGCAAGTGTGAACGTTCGTATGCATGGTCACCAATATGCCCTATCAATACCTGTGTACATGTATGCAAAACCTCTAATGTCATGTCACATGTATGCATGTACCAACACATATATATAATATAGTATATAACAAATGGTTTTAACTGTGCATGTATGTCAGTTCACACCCACCAATAACATCCTCAGGATCTGCCTAAGAACAACCTCCTATCTCACTTCCAACTTGTCCAACCCTACCATTCTAACAACCCACTAACCACAAAATACCACTAATGCCCTCTTCACACTAAAGTTGTTTTCAAAACAACACCAACTACTACCCCAAACTTGCTAGCTATAAGACCATACCACCACGCAAGGGAAAACCAAACCGAAACCAAACTAAGATAACTAGGGTAAAGGTTACTTAACAAGGTTACCTGTAAACATCTCACTGCCTTGGGGCTTCAACAGACAAGCTCTCTTCTTCGCAGAACCATCATTCTCTAGCCGCACCACCGCAGCATCAGCCAACACCTTAAGATCATCACCATCTCCCTGCGGTAAAGAACCCTGGCTACCCCGAGCCAACTTCAAACAATTACGTCTCAAATGTCCAACAGACCCACAATTCCAACAAGATTCATTCCCCAAGCTCCTCACACCTTTCTGCCCTTCCTGCCACCTTCGAACCTTGTCTCGGCCGTGCCCACGACCCTTCTGAAACCCTTTTGCTACTACTGAAGCTGATCTCACCACTTGAGGACAATTTCGCTTCACATGCTCCTTAGAACCACAGTTCCAACAAACTCCCGCGCCCCAACAACCTCTAACATGACACCTTCCACAACGGTTACACTTCGGCAACCGAACTACCACTCCTTGATCATACCACACTTGACCCACGTCTGCACCACCACCCAGACTTCGATTCAAATAAAACCTTCTATCACGTAGCCTCTTACGCTGACCGCTCCCGAGGTCAGTACCCACAACTCTCTTTCTTAAGCTTTTCTCACCTTCATAATCTGAAGCCACACCTCCACGCTGCTTAACCCTTGGAAATTTCTCTCCAAGGTACCTTTCATAAAAGGCAGACACAAAGAAGTCCCAATCTATATCGTGGATATGCGATGCCACCGCCACAGATGTCCACCAAGCACAAGCGTCCTCCAACATCAATGAGACAACACTTCCTAGCTTACAGGCGTAGTCACAACCTTCCTGATCCAAAATCAGAATTACACTGGCCAACCAGGCCTCGAACGTCTCAGGTGTCGAACTATGATACTCCACAGCTCCCAAATCATGTAAACGTTGTTTTGACAAACTCGCACGTCCCACAGTCAGCACGTCTATAGGCCTCACTTTCGCCACAGCCTGAGATGTTCCCGACATCTCTTGAACTATAGGTGATGAACCCTTCATCACATAACCAGCTTCTTCCCCCTGCCTCACTACCTCAACTCCAGGCACTGAAGACTGAGACGAAACACCTCCACTAAAAGGTGAATTCCACGCCCTAACAACCTGCTCTAAAGCAGCAACCATCTCACCCAAATGCCATTCTCTCATCGATTTCACCATGCTATTAACAACAAATAATCATAACAAAACAAACAAAACGATCAGGCCAGCTTCAAGCAAGGATTCAAAACTCCAACTCCAACATAACACAATAGCTATAATAATAAGGCAATGGGTATCCCGAATTCTCCCCTTTTACACAACATAACAATCAATAAAAACATGATTATCACAACATCGAGCGTACCAATCAACATACATCGATCATGCTCTCATCAAACAACATTCACCCGCAACAGCATAACATCAACATATCATACCCATTACACTTTCATCATTCATAAAATCAGCTCACATCACCAGCATATCATCAGCACAAATCTACATTAGCTCAATGAAGATACATAACCAAAAAGCATGATAAAAACATCAACAATTCGCTCAAAGACACACATTTCAACGTACTTTCAACCACACATCAGAATAAACATCAAACACTTATTACAACAATTTACCATTTCCCCAAGCATTCGCAACTCAGCTCTGATACCACCAAATGTAACCCCCTTAGCCCGGCCTAGACGGTTGACCCGAACTACGAAGATTACACGGGGAAAACCAAAGTCAACCCGAAAGTCAACCTTGATTAACGACCCTTTTTTCTTTTTAAGCTTTTCTAGATGCACATTAACCCTAGGTGAACTCTTGAGATAAGCATACTCAAAAATCACAGCAATCGGAAAACAATAAGGGACTCAATTGCACAACATACGAATTTAGGGACCAATTTGTAAATTCTGGAAATTAAGAGGACTTTACCAATATTTGAGTTACCATTATGAAATTAATCATGTTTCATGCCTCTCTGCCAAATTTCACCTTAAACGGACATCTCGAACTCAAGCAATTGCACATAAAAAAATCAGGACTAAAACGTAAAGCTTGCAAACTTCAAAACCATTCAAATCAGTGCCCAACGGTCAAGTGTTTCGAAACGGGAATAGACCTTTCAGAAACGGGGCTTGGCAGTAGCCAAAGTGTTTCGAAACACCTCTACCCGTTTCGAAACACCCAGGCCAAACCCAGCACCTGTTTCGAAACAGGCAAGGGTGTTTCGAAACACCCTGCCCAGAAACAGTAGGAAATCCTCAACAAATCAACAACATGCCAAGCATCATAACTACCAAATTGCATTAAAATCTAGATACAAAACAACCCCTAGGTGCACCAACTCTTCAACACATCCAACACTTAATCATGCTTTTTAAAACAAGAAGCATAGCATAACGACTTATGAATAAGAAGATTCAAACGTTGCAAGCGTTAAACCACATAGTTCAAATCATAAACCAAACTTGTCCAACATACACAATCTCATACACATCAGTATAAAAGACTCTCCCCCATTGCCTTTATTATCTATAGCTATTAACCGAGACATACTTCTCAAGTGGAGCTCTCCTTGAATCCCTTGCTTCTTGATGTCCCAACTTCAATTATCTGCATTGATGGACAAAAAGAAGCGTAAGCACATAATGCTTAGTGAGGAATGCTCAAAACCAAAACACCATCAATGCAGTGAATCACAAAACCTTCTTAAAAAGTAGATACAATTCGGTAAACCAAAGCATTGTTTGAAAACTCCTTTTTAAACAACATGCTTTAAATCATGCATTGCTCAATCATGAAAACCAACCCTTAGCTTAGAAAAGCTAAAAACTCACTTCAAAGCACATTCTCGCAAAACCATCAATTAAAACATTTCCAAGCATGAACACCTTATGCAAAGTTAAACTCAAATACCTTGAAAAACATTTCCTCTTCATAACATGCTTTTCTCATGCTTAATGATCCATTCAAGCAAAATCTTTGGAAAACCATTTGTTCCCTCTAACTATCTCATGTATTCAACAAATGCACAACACATGATCTACCAAAGCAACATTTACAATTCACGCCTTTCTAAACAAGTCTTCACAAGACTTCAATGCATTTAAGAGATTCCTTGCACATAAACATCATTCATAAAAGAAGATAAACACTTGTTCAAGCTTAACAAGTAATACATGCATTCTTAGAACATCACACACTTCCCATGCAACCTTGCATCATTTCAAGCATCTCATGCTTCATTACATCCAAGAACATTATATTGGCTTCCAAGTAACACAAGCGTTGTCCCACACGCTTCATACACATAACCGAACAACACAAGGTGGAGTTTACCGGTACAATCACAACCCCCTCAACACCCGTGATGGAGTTTAACGGTACAATCACAACCCCTCAACATCACTCATCGGAAGTTGTATAACACACTAGCGAGAGCCGGGACACATCACAAGGCTTACACATGGAAGCTACCACAACCATTGTAATCACCTTAACCAAGCTCACACACGGGAGCAACCCTCCACCGTTGTGACACTTAACAAGGTTCACCCACGAGAGCCATCCTCCATCATGGTGACGTTTAACAAGGTCCACCCACGAGAGCCATCCTCCATCGTGGTGGCACTTAACCAAGCCCACCCACGAGAGCCATCCTCCATTGTGGTGGCACTTAACAAATCCCACCCACGAGAGCCATCCTCCATCGTGGTGACACCAATTTCCTCAATTGCTAGGATTCTCGGATGGAGTTTACGGTACAATTACAACCCCCTCGACATCCAAGGTGACTCAATTCACGGTGCACCCAATCCTATAGCCGGCTAACTATATCCGATTAAAGTAACCAACAACCACTTACATCACTTACCAATACCATCAATTACCATCATCACTTCATTGTTTTGAAGCATTAAACAAAGCCATTAAACAACATGCAACACTATGCATCAATTCCACAATTCCAATGTACAAAACCAAGGATCTCTTACCTTGAGCATCCTTCAACACATAACTTTCAAAACCAGCATTAAACCATGCTAAAACATGCTTTCAAAACAGAATTTAAACATGCAAATCACATACATTGCATCCAACCATCTCAAGTGCATTAAAAACCAATTCATAACACAAACCAAGAGAGAAATTTCATTTACTTACTCTTGAGCTTAGCTAAGTTGCTTAGACTTAAACTAAGCTCCCAAAACCTTCAAACATTGGTTTTAAAGCTGAAAACCCCAACTTCACTCACCGATACACAAAACTACGCTAGCCGTTAAGCCTTCCAAGCATCTGAAACCCTCCAACACTACCTCTATTGCTTCCGGATCATTCTCCCCTGTTTTAAACACATAACAACAGAGGATTAATGCACCATCATGCATTAAAAACACCAGTAACACAACTCAACTCGCTGCTCTACATAAATCCAACATTTCGGCTACCAAACACAACCGAAAACACCTCCAAACTCTTCCAAAACTTAACCCAGCCAAGATCCATCACTTCTAACCATTTTTAAACATCAATTAGCATCCAAAATGAACCCAAACTCGTCCTTATACCTCCAGCATTAACAGAACACCAAGATCACCCCAAAAACTACCATTTTCACAAGTAAAAACTTAGGAAAATCAACCTATTCGGGATTGCATTGATTAAACCTCCATTTCACATCATTTAGACATCCAAATAACATCAAAAAGACATCTCAAAACAGAGCCCAAACATCTATTACGAATTTCTTCAAAATTAAATCCAAATCTTGCATTTTAAGCCAAAATCAAGATCACAACATTAAAACCCTTAATAAAATTCAATTTAAGGATTTAGAACTTGGGAATTTCAGTAAAGAACTGAGTATTTAGAGGAGAAGGACGTTCATACCTCTAAATGTGGATTTCTCCTTGTTTAGAGCCAAAATCCTTGAAAATTCTTTAAGCAAATGGTGAGGATTTGATGTAGAAATGATTAGGAATCATTTAGGAATTGAAATCTCAACTTTAGGTGTGAAAATCAAAGGAAAAGTTGCTGTGGAAATTTGTTTGGCTGAGGGAATTTTGAGAGAAAATGAAATGGGAAAATTTTGGTAAAAGTTAGTTATGAAACTAAAAATATCTTTTTCCCTCTTTTCTTTTTATTAATTAAACACTAAATGAGTCTTTAAAAATCAAGAAAAATCTGGAGAAATCCTCCCTTGGATAAATTAGCTCCTTAAAGATTCAAAGTTTCATTCCTTTTAAAACAGTCACAAACTTTTCAAAAATTACATTTTAGTCACTAACTCAAAATGTCATATTTCCAAACCTCATTTTGTAAAATTGATTTCACCACCCTCTTATTTATATTAAAAGAGGATTTTTAGATATTTTTCCATATTTTTAATGCATCCCGAACTAGGCTTTCCTTAAAACCACCTTTTATATTCGAACCGAAAATCCGACCAGTCCGGTTCAAACCCAAAACTTCTAAGCCCAAAATTGGGGTGTTACACCCTCATCTTTATTTTTGATTCATGTCTTGATTCTTCATTTTCTTGCTTCACAAATCAAGTGAACTTCTTGAATAGCATGGCCATCTCTTCTTCTTCACTATCATCTCCACTTGAATCTTCTTGTTTGCTTGTGGAGGATTTAAGAGCAACATTCATTTTTTCAATGTATTCTTCTTTCTTTTTCTTCCCCTTTGACATCATCATTTCATGGGTGAGAAAAGATCCCATAATCTCGTCAAGCTTGAGCTCTTTCAAATTCTTTGCTTCAAAGATTGCATTCTTCTTAGAACCATGAATTGGGTAGTGAATAGATCAATATTCTTACAAGCTTGTCATCTGAAATCATCTCTCTGAATCATTTAAGCTCATTTACGATGATAGAGAACCGATCGAACATAGCTTTGATTGCCTCTACTGGGTTCGTCTTGAAGTTCTCATAGCTTAGATTGAGGAGCCCAATCTTGGTCTCCTTCACTTCGTTTGTACCTTCATGAGTAACTTTTAGCTTGTCTTAAATCTCCTTGGCACTCGAGCAAAAAGACGTCTCGGCATACTCGTCGGGACCAAGAGCACAAAACAAGATGTGCGTAGCTTTGTCATTGAGTTGCAACTTCTTCTAATCTTCATCGGTCCATTCTTATCTTTCTTTCTCGACAAGTTGGTCTCCTACTCTCTTTATTGGAATAGATGGCCCATTTATCACTACATCCCAAAGGCAGCGGTCATTTGATTTATTGAATAATCTTATCATATTCTTCTAATAAGAATAGTGAGCACCGTTGAAGTAAGGAGGCTTGTCGGTGAATTGCGCCATAAGCTCCGGTTGATATAAAAAGGTTGAGCACTTCAAGGATCAACTCTAGGATGTTAATCTGATGTAGAGATGAGTCTCTGATGCCAATTGTTGGGCTCGAATAATCAATCTAATTCACCAAAAGGGGGTGAATTGACCTTTCCACAGTAATGATTTTCTACATCCACTACCTTAGCTATCCACAGTAATGATTTTCTACAAACTCACTAATTTGTCTTTCCTTTTTCTGTGCTAAGAAGATAACCTTTATAACCCTCAAAGCTTTGAGAATACACTCTCTCAAAGAGATACAAATTTAACAAACAAGCAAAACTTCACAAGGCAAAAATGTTTGCAATTTTAAGCTCTGGCCCAAAAACTAACACTTGAGCAAATATAACAATTAAGCTCATAAGTGTGTTCTACAATAAAAATGACAATTTAAAGCTCAAAAATATTTTCTCTATACATTAAATGTTGGCAAGTTGTTTCTTGTTGTTTCATGGTTGCTTGAAAGTTTCTTTTAAATCCTATAAGTAGTTCTTAATCGTTACTAATCATTGGAGATTTATTAGAGTTATTGGAGACTTTAATTCTAGCCATAAATGTAGTTCTAGGCTCATTGGTATCGGTACGCGACCATCGATATTGGTACCTGCCTTAAATAGAAAGAGGCGTTGGGCATTTATTACACTAGGTACCGATACACGATACTAGCGTATCGGTATAGGTCCTTGAGTATCGGTACGGTCGAAGCCATATCGGTACGATTGAAGCCGTATCGGTACTCAGTTTGGCTACTATAATTTGTCAAAACTTGGGGAATAGAAGGCTTATCGGTACGGGGAAAATGTGTACCGATACGTCTGACTGAGTATCGATACCGAAGAAGGGTATCGGTACTCAAAGTCTGTTTTTGACACTTGGGCTATTTTAAAAGCATTTAAACATGTCAAAAATCCTTTGAAAGCCTTTCAAACATATTTTTTAAGTTAATGGACTTTTAAAATATTTTTAGCAAATTAGTTTAAGTTCAAAAATATTTTTCATTTTAAATTATATTAAAACAAATATCTCGACAGTGTCAATACTTATTTTGTAAGTATCGATACTTAGTTTTTGTTATAGCATTTTAAGTTTTTAAACGAGTATTGATACTTATCAAGAAACACGAAAAAACTAACATAAAATGTTATCAAAAAAATCTAACATTTTGAGCTTTTGAACAAGTATTGAAACTTTTCATCTTTTAGCCGTACCCTGGACTTGTTATATGTTAGACTCACCCATTGGTTTTCACACACAACTCTACCTTGTGTGTTTTTACCTCGGCCCACGGATGCGGTGGGACTCACAAGACCAAGTGAGTTCACCACGAGGATCTGACTCATTCCATCACTGGATTTATATATACAATATTATTTCCAATACATTGCCAAGCCTGCAACTTCTGGATTTTTACATGTGACACCTTGCATCTGCATTTTTCTTAATTTTGCCTTTAAGTCTTGAGAATTGAGGGATCTTGTAGGGTCCTTTTAATGCATTTAAGATTTATCCACATAATATTCATAATTTGAAATTGAAAATTAAAACAAATATTGATATTTGAATCCTGATTTGTTAAATGCTACAAATATATTTTTTGAATGACTCGAGTGCATTCATACTATAACCTCAATAAAGATGAATTAATATCGATGTCAATCGATAAATTGTCCTCAAAATAATTTTTGCAAAGAAGCTTGGAATTCAACAACCGGATTCAGGAAACACGCACAACTAATACCCCAGAATCAACAAAAGATTGATCAAAACAAACCCCAAAATTCCTCAATTCCTTGAACCCTTTCTTCTTGACTATCATAAAAAATCAATCCACAAGGAAATTAACATGAAAATTGCTAATTTGCTACATCATAAATTCGAATTCTAGCCAATTAAATTGGTATTTACAATAATCAAATGATAAAAATTTTGAAGAAAAAGAAATTAATTGCTTTTTTTCTTTAATAATTTTGTTTATTCCAAAACAGAATTGGAGCTTGAGCTTATGCTTATGCTTCTTGTAAACCTACGGAACATAGATGTTGAACCATTCCTGGTCAACCCACCGGATTCTTCCCTTCCCCGGTGGGACCTCAAACCCCTCAAAAACGACGTCACGTTCCTAACAACTCTCCTAAGCCCGTTCTCTCTTCTTCTAACCCCGACCCACGTAACCCTCCTCGGTGCTCCATGCTCCGAACCCGATTCACCAAACCCACCGTCCATCTCTGTGTAAACAACCGGCACTTCTCTTTCCCCCCTAAACCTTCCCACCGCGAAAACCCCACCAGGTAACCTCCATATACTCAGCCCCACCGTCTCTGAAACATCGTCGTTTGACTCGCTCCGATCCGACGGCAATTCGTGGCGGCAAAGTGGGCATGAGTTTCGAAGCGAGAGCCATGGGATGATACAATCCTCGTGGTAAATATGCTTACACGGCATCTCCCTAGCTTCCGTACCGAGCTCGAAAGCTTCTTTACAAACGGCACAGTGAGTTTCTGAGCAAACATGGGTCTTTTCTATTTGAACCGTCGGCATCGATTCGATTGCTGATTTCGAAGCAGGTGGATTCTCGGGTTGACCCAGTCCGGTCATTTCGATCTGGGAAAGCTGTTCCAATAAACGATCAAAACCCATACCCATTAAAGATTCGGACATCGAAGTCGGTATGGGTCTTAAACCAGACCCAGATCCGTCGTCGTAGAAGAACCCAAAGCCGCTGCCGTTGTTTCCATCTGCTGTGCTGTTCTCCTCATCAGTTGAACCACGCAGGACGATGATCGGATTGATGTTTGACCGGTCAACGGAACCTCGGCGATTCCTACGAAAAACGAGATTTCGTGTCCGGTTCGAATTTTGACGGCTGTTATCGTTGCTGGCGATCATATACATAGCTGGAAATCGACGGTGGTGATTATCCGATGAGTCGATCTCCTCAATGAAACCACCGTCACAGTAGGGGCATACAACGGCGTCGTTCGTCCCTTCTAAAGCTAAGACACGAACCAGACGGGTGCAACTGTAACACCAATAAGACGACGACGTTGAAGACATGCTTGAATCCCCGGCGAGAATTCCAGATCCAGAAGGAAAAAGTAAAATAAAGAATGATTCTTCGGGGAATGAAATGAGGAGCTTCACTAGCTTTTAAGGCAAAACAGGCCGCCTTAAAGTTTCAACGACGTAAGGCGTGTGAGTCCACGTGGCGGTTCAGGAGTGGAGGAGAAGGGGGAATTTAACGGCGTTAAGGGATTGACCAGTCATGTGGAGACTGGCGTTAAAGTTAAAAAACTGGGTATAAGAGTTAAAATCTGAAGCTGTAAAAATGTCGGGACGCCGAGTTTGAAATTCAAACAAGAAACCGAGTAATGAGAGGCGCGTGTGACGTGCTGGAGCGTGAGTGGACAACTGGCAGGAACTACTAGGAAGATTCTTTAAACCGAGGCAGCATAGAGGGTCTTGTCGTGTCTTTGGTTGGCGCGTGAGATGGACCCACACTCTTATCAATAAGTAAAGTAATATAGAAACCATACAATTTGTGGACAAAAACTTAAAACTCCCTGCGAAAAATTATCCAAACTAAGTAGTATAATGTGTAATTAGGCTTAGTTTGCGGTTACTTTAAAAAGTGTGGTGAAAAAATTGATTTTTAAACTAGCGGTTAAAAAGTAGTTTTGAAAAGTTGGTTTGTATTTGCCATTGATATCAAAAAGTGAGTTTGAGGAGATAAAATGTCTATTGTAGACATTATATTGAAAAGTAAAAGTAAACTTGGGTGATGTTCAAATAGTTAATGTTATGATATATGAAATAAGTCAATTTTAATTATAATAAAAATTTTATTTTATTTTTTATAAAATTTAATTTGAAAATACAAACTACATTCTAGATTATATACAGACATATCACTTACAAATTAATAATAAATATAAAAAAATAATTTTATTCTCAATATAAATATTATAAAATATATATTATTTTACAATTATATATGCATAATGTACAATAAATTATAATTAAATAATAAAAATAAAAAAGTAATTTTATTTTCAAACTAGCTTTTCTACCCAAGAAGCTATAAAATTTAGCTTTTTGGTTTGGGTGGAAAAGCTAGTTTTAAAAGCAACTAAAAACATCAAAAAACAAGTGAAAGCACTTAAAAAAGCCCATTTGAGCTGCCAAACGCAACCACAAACGGGGCTTTAGAATTGTTAGGTCAATTGTTGTTGGCCAAAATTAAAAAAAAAACAGGTCGAAGACGGTCCAAATGGCATCAAGGAATGTGTCTTTATTTGGGACGAGTCTAAAAGAAAATTCCTTAAAAAAAAGGTTAAAAGAAGGTAGTACCAGTCCAATACTATGGTTAGATTAAGTGTCATAAAATTTAAGCCGTTGAATTTAAAAAAAAAAATTATAAAAAAGTAATGGTAAAATCGATTAATCGGTAGGCTAAGAAAGGAGTAAAAACTCTTTTTTCCAAGCTGCATCGGTACCCTAGTTCCTCTTCAAATTGTTTTGAAACTTTTTTCAAACTTCTCCAAACATTTTTTATTGAAATTTTTAAAATTTTGAGTTTGAAGGGAGTTAGATTTATGGTAAGAAAACTTGTCCTTAGCAATACATTAAATTGTAATTTCAAAAAATATTGTTACCCAAACTACATGAGTAGCAAAAATAGTATTTTTTAAAATTTTGCAACCGGTTATAATTTGTTACTCAGCGTGACAGATTTTGGATGATGGGTTTGTATTTACTCACACAAAATTATTGATGTTTTCATTTTGTAGCAATTGAAATGATGTAAAGAGCAAATTAAAAAGGTTGAGAGAAGAAGCAAGCATTCGAAAATGAGACAGTTTTGGTTGAAAAATGAGACACCTATGGTACGTTTTATGCAATGTAATAGGCTTACGATTATAGTAGGCTTACAAATGGTTCTGTTGAGTATGAATTTTGAGGCGAAAATACATTTCTGGTGATTTAAAATCGTATTGTTCTATCGATATCAATGCTTCGTAAATGTATGGTTAGATTATAGTAGTACGTATATTGTTCATGATGATATCAATAATGTTCATGTAATTTTGGTATCAAATATGTATTATTGAAGCATGATAAAAGTTAGCTACTTCACAGCCTAAAATGATATCGGTACTATTAAATGAAATATAATGTGAATGTGTATATTATACCAATATCTTATAATGAGTATTGATAGTATTGATTGAGAAGGGATGTTAAGGTTGAAGAAGTATATATAGTAATCTAATAGGATGATGATGGAAGAAATTATTAAAAGATATATAGTGTAGATAATTGTGGTTATAACATGGAGACGCGTTAAAAAATTATATATAGAGAACTATTAACAATATTTGAATAGATAAGTATTAAAGATACTTAATTTGTTTTAGTCCAATAGTGGGTGATGTTGAATATTATTTCTGTTATAAATTTATGTCACATTAACTTTAGAAGAAGTTGATTGAGCATGAATTAAAATAGCAATTTGGACGTAGAAGGGGTGATAGATGACACGGTCGCAGTGGTTGAGACACAAAACTATTGTCTGCATATTTTCATTTCTAGTAAGTTAAACTTGAATGTAAATTGAATGTTTGAAATTGTTAATTGGTTAGAATTAAGTATTGTGCATAGGGTAACTTTGAATTAATGTATGTACAATATTAGTGAATGTAAAGAATGTAAGGGAGGGAAGAAGAAAATGACAAATGAGGTAAGTGGGAAGTTTGAAATAGTTTTATGTGATTTATATTTATTACTGATGTTTTCATATGATAAAAATATAATAGTTTCTTACTAATACAGGAAAATATTAGCAAAAAATGGGTACAAATGAGTGATGAGGAAAAAGCCTTATATTGATATGCACTTGCAACAAAAGGAACTATATATAGAATGGACATCAAAAGGTCGAGGCACAACAAACATTGACGTAATTAACCGTATCTTATCCGTTGTAGGAGGTATCTGTAGAACTAAGTTTTTGATATAATAATTGAAAAATGTTTTGGACAAATTTGAAAAGAATTTAAAACTTGTCTTTAAGTCCAAAAACCTTGAAAATATGTTTGGGGTATTTAAAAAGGTTTTTGGAAAAGATTTTAATGATTTAAAGTAGCCAAACTTGACTTTTCAGCAAGCCCGTACCGATACGGTGTACCCCGTATCGATACCTTTTTGCCCAGGTTTTGATTCTGCCAAAACCCGTACCGATACGGGTGAGACCGTATCGATACGGAAATGGATCGTTTTGATACGCCCCTTAAGCGTACCGATCCCTGTTTTAACAACCCCAACGACTATTTCCCAACGGTCTTTTAAATGACATACCGTACCGATACACCATCAAGCGTATCGATACGCTTAGGCTGGTAAGAGCCCAACGGCTAGTTTCTGAAGAAGGACGTACCGATAAGGGTCCTCGCGTATCGATACGGAAGGCTGCAGAACAGCATTAAAGATGGGAAATAAAGTCTCCAACGGCTCCAATTCAACCCCAACGGCTAGTAACGGCTACAAACTCAAAGAGGAGTATAAAAGGGACCTCCAAGCATCTAGTAATGGTTAATGCTTAAATTGTAATACAACATATGATCAAAATGTGTCTTAATGCTTAAGTGTCAATTTCTTGTATAGACAAACACTAGTGAGCCAAAATTGTTAGATTTGCTCAAGTGTTTTAGGATTGGTGTGAGAGCTTAATTGTTCAAATAAATACCTATTATAGGGATTTGAGTTTGCTTATCTTTATCTCTTTGTAAAGAGGGTTTGATCAAGGCTTTGGGTAGAAAGCTTGATCGGTTTGTAAGGGTTCCCCCCTAAGCCTAGAAAAGGGGACGAATCAATAGTGGATTGATTGGAAATCCTTATTGGGAAGCTAAGGTAGTGAATGTAGACCTTGGTTAGAATGTTAAACCACTATAAATCATCTTGTCTTTTTTTCTTTTTAGCTTCCACACCTCTTACACCCAAAATTCCACTTCTCCACCACTTCGCAAGCAAGAACGGTTGAACGAATTGAGCACCACACAACCCAACAATTGGTATCAGAGCTTCGCTCAATTGAAGAGGATTAACATCCTATTGAGAAGATCCGGCAAGCTCGATCATCATTTCAAACAACCGGCTTTATGGCGTAATCCATTGACAAACCTCCCTTCTTCGACGGAACACACTATGCCCATTGAAAGACAAGGATGAAGTTCTTCATAAAGTTAAAGGACTACAAGCTTTGGGACATAGTAGAAGATGGTATGTTCGTGCCTCAACGAAGCAAAGCGGATTGGAGTGCCGAAGATTGTAAGAATATGAAGCTTAATTGCAGAGCCTTGCACATCCTCTTTTGTGCATTTGGCCCAAACATCTATGAGAAGATATCTTCTTGTGACAGTGCCAATGAGGTATGGGACAAGCTTGAAGTCACATACGAAGGAACCGACGAAGTAAAGGAGACCAAGATTGGGCTCCTCAACCTTGCGTATGAAAACTTCAAGATGGATCCGGAAGAGAACATCGGGAAGATGTTTGATAGGTTCTCCACTATCACCAATGGACTCAAAGGTTATGAAGAAGCCATCCCAGAAGAGAAGCTTATCCGAAAGCTCATCTACTCCCTTCTCGAGTCATGAGACTCAAAAAGGACCGCCATCATCGAAACTAAGAACCTCAAGACCTTGAAGCTTGATGAACTCATGGGGTCACTTCTCACTCACCAAATTATGAAGAAAAAAAAGGAGAAGAAGAGGGAAGAAATTAGAGCTATGGGGGAGAAGAAGCTCAAAGGGCTTGGCATCAACACAAATGCCATTTCTCTCAAATCCTCCACATGCCATCATGTTGATTCAAGTGAAGAGGAGGATGATGAAGAAGAGATAGTTCATCTCTTCAAGAAGTGTGCCCCTTACATGAAGAAAGCCTTAAAAGAGCTTGAACGAGAATCCATGAAAAGGAAGAGGGCAAGCACTTCAAGCCATAAGAAGAAGGCATATGTGGCTACTTGGAGTAATGAGGACTCCACCAACGATGAACAAGCCAACCTTTTCCTTATGGCCATCGGAGAAGATTCAAGGGTAACTTCTAATTCATCTACTTCATGTTCATATTCATTTGATGAATTACAAGATGCCTATGACGATTTGGTTTTAGAGTTTAAAAATCACATTTTGAAAAACAATAATGTAACACCCCAAAATCCGGTCTAGTCGGAGTTAAGTTCCGTTGAACGGAAATCCTACTTTAGTAAAAGCTTAAATATTGCTTCGAATAGTTAATTATTGTTATCGAATCCTAAATTGGCTTAAAACGTTGTGATTGAACTCTATTAAGTAAAACTAAACTTTTAGTGACTAAAAAGGAAGGAGTGTAAGTTAAAGTGCAAAACTTTAATTGCATGAAAGATGAGGAATTAATCTTGCGATTAGCCCCTCCTCTATTATAAAGGCTTACGTGGGGTTGTCTGGGAGCTTTCCTTCAATTGAAGGAAAGCTAAATAGCCAAAGTCTTTATAATAAAAAAAGGATTAAAGTAAGGAAAGCTTACCCGAAAATATAGGAAGCAAGCACCACCCTTTCATCATCTTCTTCACCTAAGCACACACCTCCATTGGAGGAAACTCAAGCTTTGAGATTTCTTTACTTTATCGATATCGAATTCTTCCCATCGATAGGGTAAGCTATTTTCCTCAATTGATTCACGGATTCTATAGTCATATTGAGTATAATCAAAGCTAGGGTTTTGCCCAAACATGGATATGTCATCGTTGTTGTCTCTATTGAAGTTGGATATCAATTTTGATATTGTTATATTGATTTTGATATCGAAACACCAATTCTAATAAGTTTCCTATTAATCTTTCTAGCTCAAGAAGGGGAGAAAGAGGTATCATCATCTCCCTTACAAACTAGGAACAAAGGAATTTCTATCCGAGAGTCTTGAAGCTTCGGATTGCTAAGGTGAGTGTAGTCGGAGTATCGGGTTAGGCGAAAGGCCTTCCCGGATCATTATTTGTTGTTTTAGACCATTTCGCTAACATTGCTATTGAAGCGAATGCATTGGATAATAAATCAGACACTTTGGTAAGTGTCGGTAAGTTACCATTGAACATTGATTATGGTCATTGTGCCTTGTCATTGAAATAAGCATTGTTATAGGGTTATTGCATTGAAAACAGCGGACATTGATAATGACACCAATTCATGAAACATTGATATTAAGATATATGTATATTAATCATCGGCCACATCGAATTTATGGAAACATTGGTAGATCATTGATCATTGGAATGAATATGTACATTGTGACCTTGGGTTGGAATGGACTCGGGATACAATTGGCATGCCATAGAATTCATGAGCTCAGTGTACGAGTGGACTACGGTCCTAAGGCTACGACCTATATTGATTTGGCGAAGCGGAGGGATGTGTATTGTTATTGGTCACATTGGCGAGGCGGAGGCATAGACCATTCATTGATTTGGTGAGGCGTAGGAATTCGCGTATCCACGATCTTGATTCAATCTAAGGAACTATGAATGAAAGAGAAACATGTTTATTACTTTATGCATTGTTATATAGCATTGATTATGTTAACATGAGATTAAGTACTATGGTAGCTATGGCATTCCATCATTTATGTTATTTGTGACTACCTCACTAGGCAAAGTGTGCCTAACGTGTCCCCTTTCATGCATTTTCAGGTTAAAAGAGTTTGTACGTTGGAAGATCGGATCGGCCGCAAGGACAAGTCACTATTAAGCTACAAGTAATGTAAATATGACCTTGAACTCCTAGGAAGGTGGTGAAGTAGTTAGACTAGTCCAATATGCTCGTTTTGTTGTGTTGGTGCCTTGCTTATTTTGTAATGAGGTCATTGGCCTTAAATGGTCTTTATGGTCCCTTTGACATAGTCTTATAAATACATGTTTTGCTAAAAAGGTAAAAACGAGGTAAACGTATTTATATAGCCATGAAAATTTGCATGCTAGTAGTTTATATCATTGAAATGTCGCGTATAAAGTTTCGTTGCATTTGGGCATCATATGGTAGGGTAATTTGAATAAAAAATAGATAAAATCTGTCATTACAGGCCTCTCCGTATCGAAACGGGTGATGTCGTTTCGATACGGCTACCCATCTTTGAGCCTGAGATTCAGGACGTTCCGGAACGAAGTGATGCCGTTTCGGAACAGGTTGCCTCTGGAGACCCTTGTTTCGATACGAGTTTCGGAACGGTCAAAGTTAAAGTCAACGGTGGTCAATCCGTTCCGATACTGGTCAAGCCTGTATCGAAACGATCTATGGTGTTAGGTCAACATAGTTGACTCTTGTACACCCGTTCCGAAACAGCTTAGGGTGTTTCGAAACGGGGTTAGGTAAGTTTGTAAAAGCTCATGGACAATTTTGATTATATTACAAATAAGTCATTGAATCTTGTAGAGTCAAATTGATAATGCTAATGTCTTCCGGAATGAATGAAATTTGGTAGGCATAACCCTTAAGTAATGAATTTCACTTTGGTAGGGTCTTAACAATAAAGAACCTTAAGTTTGTTAAAATTTACAATTAGTCCTACATGTCTGTAGTAGTTGTATAATGACCCTTGATTATTAATTGTGCATCCTTTTTGATGATATGGAATAATGGGTGCATTGCATGTATAATGGAAATTATTTATTGATCATTCATGAGATTAAAATGAAAATTTATAACACTGTTTGTCGCATCGTCTTCTGGTAACACACTCTGACCTGGTTCTCTACCAGACCGGGGAGAGGGTGTTACATTTGTGGTATCAGAGCTAGAGTTTAGTCGATTCTAGGACTAAACTGAAGTCTATTGTATTGTTATTATGTTACTTTGCCACATAGGAGTTCTGTTTTGTGTATATTGTGACTTGTCGACTAATCCGATCTTTCCTATAGATATGTCTGCGACAAATGAAGCTCACGTATATGAGCATACTACCGGCTCCTCGACACATGGCGAGGAGGTTAGGGGAGGAAATCCTCCAGATCCACCGCAACCACAGGACCCTCTTGTTAAGGGTGCTGAGCCTATTGCACCTAATGTGTAACACCCCAAAAATTACGCCCAAAATTGTAAACCCTAGATTCGAAATATCCCTAATTTAGAAACCTAATTTTGAAATCCTTAAATTCAAAACCCTTTTTATTTGGGAATTTTAATTCAAAAACCCTAATTTTAATTCTTATGGCCTAATTGAGAAGTTTGGGAGTTAAATGATCTTTAATCATAATTTTTTGACTTTATCGAACAAATTAGAAGTTTGGGGACTTGTTAGGTGATTAACCCATTATTTTAAAAGAAGTTTTAATTTCCAGTCGAATCATCTTTTTTTAATTATTATTTAAATGTTATTATATATATATAGTACTTTAATTTTAAATTGAATTCTAATCCCCTCCTCTACTTGTCTTCTTTTAATTATTTTATTTACTTTTATTCTTTTCTATTCTATACCACTTTCATTATTTTACTTAAATTAGGTTTACTCTCCCTATATATATGCACACACATAGTTCAAATAAGATCACCCCAAGAACCCTATTTTTTATATAGTTTCATGCCGCAAAAATCCTTTATTGATTTGTTAAATTCCTATGTAATAATCTCCACCGCTCTATACCCATTCTTGTTCGTTAATCCCTTCAACCCAAGTTTAGTCCGGTACGAATACAGTTAGATCCAATACTTCTAATCATGGAAAATCACATCGTTCTGTAGGTTGAGTATAGCTTGGCTAATGTGTGTTTTCTTCCGGTGCTATAATTAAATTATATACTATTTTTCTATGTGTTAGTGTTTTACCTCTTGTATGATTATTTATATATATTATGGCTTGTATGGTTGACATCATATGCATACGATTTCAGAATTTATTTTGGTTATGTATTACGAACATTGATTTATGAAACCCGGTTCTCTACCAGACCGGGGAGGGGGTGTTACATTTATGGTATCAGAGCTAGAGTTTAGTCGATTCTAGGACAAAACTGAAGTCCATTGTATTGTTATTATGTTACTTTGCCACCTAGGAGTTTTATTTTGTGTATATTGTGACTTGTCGACTAATCCGATCTTTCCTATATATATGTCTGTGACAAATGAAGCTCAAGTAGATGAGCATAATGCCGGCTCCTCGACACATGGCGAGGAGGTTAGGGAGGAAATCATCCAGATCCACCACAACCACAGGACCCTCCTGTTCAGGGTGCTGAGCCTGTTGCACCTAATGCTCAGGCTGAATGTTATCAGAATATGACCAACATGTTTAAGCAGTTTATGACCGCAATGCAAGCAACGCCACCTGTTCAACCTACTTTTCATGTTGCTCAGTATGTCCGAGCCCCTTTGGACAAACTCGCTTCCCTCCGAGCCTATTCTTTCACCGGTTAGGATGATGATAACCTTGAAATTGTTGAATACTGGTTGGATAATACCTTACGCATCCTAAACAAACAGTTGCAGTGTTCCGACGAGCACAAGCTAGAGTGTGCTATTGCTTTGTTAACCGATGAAGCCCTAATGTGGTGGGAGACTACAATTCTTACCGTTCCTGAAGAGTCGGTCACTTGGGAATTTTTTCTCAAGGAATTCTTGAACAAGTACATCAACGAGTACTATCTCGCGGAAAGGCGGAGCACTTTTCTCCATTTGAGACAAGGTGGGAAGCCTATCGAGCAGTACATCTATGATTTCTGCAAGTATTGTCGATATGGAGCTGAGTTTATAAAGAAAGAAGAAGACAAGTGCCGAATGTTTATCGCTGGGTTGAACGATGAACTGCGACCTATTTTTACTGCCTTGGGTATCACCAACTTTCAGGATTTGGTGAACCGAGTTAAAGAAACCGAAGCAGCGCAGAGAGCTCAGAGAGGAAATATGTCTAACAAATCCGAGAAGAGAGCATGGAGCGACTCTCGACCTCCCAAGTGGAACAAGAAGGGTAAGTACCAAGGTTCGAAGCAAACTTCATTTTCACAGCCTTCCCGTACCGAGAACATTAAGAGACCGCAGACTATCACACAGTCCTGGTCTAAGGCAGCCTCAGTTGAAAGTACTGGAGGTTTGAACCGAAGTGTTCAGCATCCAGTTTGTAATTTCTGTTAGAAACGGCACCAAACAGGTCAATGTCGCAAGCAGACGGGGGCATGTTTCTTTTGTGGAGAACAAGGACATTTTATCAGAGACTTTCATCAGAATCCCTCCAAGTCAGTGGCCGTGCACGGAGACATCTCTTCACCCGCCCAGTCCTTTCGAGGAAAAGGGCTAAGACAAGCACCATCGGGAGCCTCAGGCAGGCCAGGCGGATCCGGGAAGCAAGGTAACAAGCAAGAATCGAAGGCCTCTGCCCAAATTTATCATGTGAGAGGCCGCGAGGAGAAGGACGAACCTGATGTTATAGCAGGTACCGCTATGTTATATGCACACTCATTGTATGTATTGATTGATCCTGGATCTACACACTCTTTTATAAGCATGGAACTGGTTAAAAGACATAGGATGTCTAGTGAACCTTTAGAAAAACAAAAGTCTCCGTGACAAATCCGTTAGGTGATTGTGTCACTCTAAGTCTTGTATGCAAGAATTGTCTGATCTTGATTCAAGGAATTCCGTTCCCTGCGGATTTCTTAGTCTTACCAATCCACGAGTTTGATGCAATTTTAGGCATGGATTGGCTTAGTAAACATCAGGCGTGGGTTGATTGTAATAAGCAAAAAGTGTATCTTCGAGGCCTTGGCAAAGAGAGGATAATGTTGATGGGATCTTGGAACTCCATGTTGTGTGCATTGTCCACCGAATCCAAGAATGAACGTCAGATCCATGACATTGACATAGTAAATGAATTCCCAAATGTTTTTCCTAACGAGCTTCCGGGACTGCCCACAACCCGTGAAGTGGAGTTTGGTATTGAGGTGCAACCTGGGACTGGTCCAGTTTCCATTGCACCATATCGGATGGCGGCTGTGGAGTTAAAGGAATTAAAAGCTCAAATTCAAGACCTTATGAACAAGGGTTTTATCCAACCGAGCTCTTCACCTTGGGGAGCCCCGATTCTTTTTGTTAAGAACAAGGATGATTATATGCGTTTGTGCATCAATTATAGACAACTGAACAAAGTCACCATTAAGAATAAGTACCCTTTGCCCAGGATAGACGACCTGTTCGATCAATTAAAAGATGCTTCTGTGTTCTCCAAGATTGATCTAAGGTCGGGATACTATCAAATGAAAGTGGAGTGTGATGTGCCCAAGACTACTTTTCGTACAAGATATGGACACTATGAATTCTTAGTGATGCCCTTCAGACTAACTAATGCACCGACGGCTTTTATGGATTTAATGAATCGGGTATTCAGACCCTAATTTTCAAAACTTTAACCTATATTGTTATTTTTGACCTTAAAAGTCCTTTAAATTCTTTTTGTTATAACAAAAAGGGGGAGAAATTGTTTGAAAATTGAATTTTCAAACTAATAAGGGAGAGCTTTAATTGATTTTGAATCTTTATTCTCTTATTCAAAATTTATTTCACAAAGGGGGAGAAATCCCAAATAATTTTTCAAGATAGTTTTATTATATCAAAAAGGGGGAGATTGTAGAACTAAGTGTTTTGATATAATAATTGAAAAATGTATTGGAAAAATTTGAAAAGAATTTAAAACTTGTCTTTAAGTCCAAACAACTTGAAAATATGTTTGAGGTATTTAAAAAGGTTTTTTGGTGTAGCCAAACTTGAAAAAAAGTTTTTAATGATTTAAAGTAGCCAAACTTGACTTTTCAGCAAGCCCGTACCGATATGGTGTACCCCGTATCGATACCTTTTTGCCCAAGTTTTGATTCTACAAAAACCCATACCGATACGGGTGAGACCGTATCGATACAGAAATGGATCGTTTCGATACGCCCCTTAAGCGTACTGATCCCTGATTTAACAACCCCAACGGCTATTTCCCAACGGTATTTTAAATGACATATTGTACTGATACGCCATCAAGCGTATCGATACGCTTAGGCTGGTAAGAGCCGAACGGCTAGTTTCTGAAGAAGGCCGTACCGATACGGGTCCTCAAGTATTGATACGGAAGGCTGCAGAACAACATTAAAGATGGGAAATAAAGTCTCTAACGGCTCCAATTTAACCCCAACGGCTAGTAACAGCTACAAACTCAAAGAGAAGTATAAAAGGGATCTCCAAGCATCTAGTAATGGTTAATGCTTCAATTGTAATACAACATATGATCAAAATGTGTCTTAGTGCTTAAGTGTCAATTTCTTGTATAGACAAACACTAGTGAGCCAAAATTGTTAGATTTGCTCAAGTGTTTTAGGATTGGGTGAGAGCTTAATTGTGCAAACAAATACCTATTAGAGGGATTTGAGTTTGCTTATCTTTATCTCTTTGTAAGGAGGGTTTGATCAAGGCTTTGGGTAGAAAGCTTGATCGGTTTGTAAGGGTTTCCTCCCAAGCCTAGAAAAGGGGACGAATCAATAGTGGATTGAATGGAAATCCTTAGTGGGAAGCTAAGGTAGTGGATGTAGACCTTGGTTAGATGGTTGAACCACTATAAATCATCTTGTCTTTTTTCTCATTAGCTTCCACACCTCTTACACCCAAAATCCCACTTCTCCACCACTTGGCGAGCAAGAACGGTTGAACGAATCGAGCACCACACAACCCAACAATATCATTAAGGTGTAGCATGAAAATGTTGTCAAAATTGTTTAAAGGGAAGAAAATTGACGGTGTTGTTGGAGAACTTGGGTTCAGGGGTTTTCTTGGGATAAAATCTCGAACAATTGTCATGATCTATGTCGTGATTTAGTAGAGAGTTTTGATGTTGAAAGGTCAATGATGTAATTTAATGGGCACAATATTTCTGTAATGGTGGAAGATGTGGAAGTTATTCTGGGTTATTTTGGTATTTTGTTTTGATAAGTGCCCAAATGTCCTATATTTTGACCCATTTTAAAAGGCAATTATCACTCAACATACACCCATTTGAGCTGCATTATGGCCCTTCATGCATGGATTTCATCATTTATGCCTTTGATCCTTATATTCTATTTATTCTATGGAAAAAGTACTATTTGATGCATGTTTGGTGCTTTTGCAGACTTGCACGATGCGAGAGCAGGATGATGACGTGACGGCACTGGAGGACAAGGGAAGAATGAGGCAGAACCATCTAGTAGCAGGCCCTAATCGAACCAAGCCACAACAGATAGCTTCTACAGAGGGAAGCTAATTTTTGATGAAGTCTTGCGGAGCAGAACCATTCACAGACCCATGCCGAGGCGGCAAAATGCTATGCCGTGGCCGTGTCTACTCTACCTGCCAAAGGCAAATCAGGAAAATTGGTAGCCGATTTGAACAGCTTTAAACGCCGGATTTTCTACACACTTTGCGTGGCAGTCGAAGCTCGAGAAGAGGACAGAAACATGGAAGGAGGGATAAAGTTGGACTTTTGGCTAAAAATGTATATTGTATTAAATTAACGAGATTCACCTCTTTAATAAAGTTAAGTCCAAGTCCAACTTAACTTCCTCTCCAAGATAGATTTGTGCCTACACCTTCCCCTATATAAAGAGGCTTGCCGCCATCAAGAAGTACGACGGAAGAGAGAGGAGAGAGCTTAGGATTAGGTTGTGTTTTCTTTTCATCCATTATGTTTTAATTTCTTTAGGGTTAGGATTAGTTTGTTTAGTAGTTGTGTGAAGACTATTGTACTTTGTTTATGTTCTTAATGCAATTAAGTTGAGGTTTGCTTATTCTTGGTTTCAATCATTCTTGCATTCTTGTCGAGAGAGAGTTTGTGAGATTATCCATTTATTCGATGTCGAGAGAGTTGAATTCACGAAACGAGTAAGCATGGTTTTCATCCAATTGGTGTTAACTAATTCAGCCTAGAGATAGGTTAAGAATTTCAGCGGCTAAGAGAAGCGTGTGATTGGTTGGTGTTTGTCTTTAGTTTACGTCGAGATATATAGTTAGATTTCAACCATCAACAGTGTTCCGAGCTTAGAGATAAGGAGGAGCCATTCAAGGATGCTTTGCCGAGCCTTAACAGCATCTGCCCAAGAGCAAGAGATTGCCGCGGCAGAGATTCAACCTTTGCGGCTGCGGTAGGAACTTAGGATACCGCCAAGGCAGTATTGTGTTGCAGCATTCAAGAAAAGAGACAAGTCAATAGGATTCCACACTATGACACATTCTAATCCGGCCCATTCTCTCAACTTGATTTTCACTTTACTTTTACTTTTGGCTTATTTTAGTTTTAGTATTTTTAGAATACTCAACAACATAACTCATCTATGTTTTTACTTTAATTATTTTGCAGTGCGAGGAAGTAGGACCAAAAGGCTAGCTCAATCCATGTGGAGACGATACTCGATATATTTATCACTATGTTACTTGACGTGTACACTTGCACTATTGCGGGGCACTTTTACGCGAGCATCAAGTTTTTGGCGCCGTTGCCGGGGATTGATAACTTTTTTTTATTTTCTTGTACTTTTTATTTTATTTAGTTTATTTTTTTAGTACTAATAAAACTTGGTTTTGTTTCGGTGCATGACCAGAGCGAACTCCGGAAGCCCAGTGTGAGACTTAGATCCAGAACTCGAACGCTCTTACCTAAAGCTTAGACAAAAGATCGTAGCCGCAATGCAGGAACATGAGGTCCAAGGCCGAGGTTGAGGCCGAGGCATCAACCAAGGGGCCCTGGCACAAAATGTCATTGGGCAGCCACCTGCCGACGAGCTGCTACTTGCCGATAGGCAGCAAAATATTTCGGCAGGAGATGGAGAAAATCTGCGAGCTCCATTCGTACCCAACAGTTTGAGACTACCTTGAAGAGGACCTTAACGAACTAAACCTTGGAGTTGTTACCCCAGAGATAGAGGCCACCCATTTTGAGCTGAAGTTCGTGATGTTTAACATGATCAACACTATGGTGCAATTTGGCGGCTTAACAATTGAAGATGCCAGACAACACCTCAAGTCCTTCCTCCAGATTTGTAACTCATTTAAAATAAAGGGACTACATGTGGATATTCTGAGATTGAAAATGTTCCTCTATTCACTGAGGGATAGGGCAAAAACCTGGCTCAACAATATCCCAACAGGATCAATTGGATCCTGGAGTGATCTATGTCGTGATTTCTTAGCGCGCTTTAATCTTACAAATTTAACTGATAAGTTGCGTAACGAGATCACTTCTTTTTGACAAGCTGATGACGAGTCCATGCACGAGGCTTGGGAGCGATATAGAGAGCTATTACACAAATGCCCCTTGCACAGATTCCTAGTATAGACGCATGTGACTATGTTCTATAATATGGTCAACACGGCAACTAGGATGATGCTCAATGCCTCCGCAAATGACATACTCTTAGACAAGGAACTAGAAGAAGCCATGGAGATTCTAAATAGGACGACCAAGAACGACTATCAGTTCCCAACAGCCGGAAGGGGAGGAATCTGCCGTCAACCCACATTAAATGAAATAGGGTCCTCGGACTCAATTTCATCTCAAGTCACCACCTTGACAAAGCTGGTTCTGAACTTGCAATCGCAAAACAATCAACAAGAAGTCAAGGTAATGGATTTATTTTGCGAAAATTGTGGAGGTAACCATGTTTCTTCTGAATGCTTGCAGAACCTAGAGTCGGCCTACTATGTAGGAAATTTCAATCAGAACAACAACCAGATGTCCAACAACTACAATCCAGCATGGAAAAAGCACCCCGACTTCTCTTGGATCAACCCCAACAATGCACTCAATCCGCAACATCAGAATGCTCTAGCCGCAGGATTCCAACAAAACATGCCGCCACAACAGCACATGTCGTCGCAACAACCAATGCAGTCTAGTTCTTTAGAAAACACTCTTCATGCTTTTATGACTCAGACTAGTGCATATATGGCTAACACTGATAAGTTCATAAAAAAACTTAAACTTTAATGGACATGACATAGATGAGGTTGCAGAACAACGAGGCAACGTTGAAATCCCTAGAAACTCAAGTGGGACAGATTGCACAAATTCTGAACACTAGGCCAGTTGGAGGTTTTCCTATCGACACTAAAGCCGCTAAGGGGACATCATATGAGCAGTGCAAGGCTGTAACCACCAGGAGTGATATTCAACTATAGGGGCCGTAGAATAAGCAAACATCACCGGAGAAACCAGATGAGTCAACTACCACAGCACAGACCAAAGACAACGAGGCCGCGGCAACAACCAAAAACAATGTTGCGCCGATAGTACCTGTGGCAGTGCCCATGACAGAACCTAGAGACAGCACACCAGCCCCACCATTCCCACAAAGGCTAAAACAACAAAAGCAAGAGTACCAGTTTAAGAAGTTCTTGGACATCCTAAAGTAGGTACACATTAATATAAATTTGGTGGAGGCAATCAAGGAGATCCCAAACTATGCCAAGTTCCTCAAGGACATAGTGTCAAAACGGAAAAGGATTGGGGAATTTAAAACGATAGCCGTAGCAGAAGAATGCATGGCCGCATTACACAGCCGAGCTCCACCCAAGCTAAAGGATCCCGAAAGCTTCCTCATACCACGCGCAATTGGGAATTATTACGAGGGAAGGCACTCTGTGATCTAGGGGAAAGCATAAACATCATGCCAAAGTCAGTCTTCCAAAAATTGGGGATTGGGACGGCTAGACCAACAACAATAATGCTACAACTTGCCGATGGATCCCATGTGCAACCTGAGGGGAAAATCAAGGACATACTGGTAAAAGTTAATAAATTTATTTTCCCTACTGAATTCCTCATTCTAGATTGCGATGCGGATGAAAGAGCCCCACTCATTTTGGGATGACCATTCCTTGCTACTAGGAGGACAATAATTAATGTTGAGAAAGGAGAGCGGACAATGCGAATTAATGACGAGCATGTAAAACTTCACGTACTGAACGCAAGGAAACATACTGTGGAGTTAGAGAGATGCCAAGCACTTCAGGTCATAAGGAAACCTTACCTCAACAAAGAACCAGCCTGTCCAGGCAAAGAAGCTACACAATGCCGTGGCAAACATGTAGGACCCTGCCAGGAAAAATGCCGCGGCATACCAACGAGAAATCCTGGACACAGCTGCTACCTCACAAAGGATCACATGCGATGAGGGATAAGGAAGTAAACACTATAGGAGATGCATCCACATGCACTCTGTAACACCCCGGTTTTGGGCTTAGAAGTTTTGGGCGTTGACCGGTTCGGTCAAAGTGCTGATCGAATATATAAGAGTGAATTTAGGAAAGCCTAGTTCGGGTTGCGTTAAAAATATGGAAAAATGTTCTAAAATCATCTTTTATTATATAAAAGTGAACTGTGAAATCAATTTTGGAAAATGAGGTTTGGAAGGTTGACATTTTGGCTAGTGACCAAAATGTAATTTTTGAAAGTTGCGGGACAGTTTTATAAAGGATTGAAACTTTGAATCTTTAAGGAGCTATTGTTCCAAAAAGGATTTCTCCAGATTTTTCTAAGATATTTTAAGGCTTTATTCTGATTTTAAAGATTAAGAAAAGGAGGGAAATCATTTTAACCAATTTCCTAACTACTTTTTCATTTTCTCTCCATTTTCCTTTTCTCTTATTTTCTCTCAACCCAAACAAAATTCTCCAGATTTCTTTCTCTGATTTTGGCATCTAAATCTCTCATTTCAACTCTCACTTGATTCCTAATCATCTCATCAACAAAACCTCTCAATTTGCAAGTTGTTTCATCATGCTTTTTGGCTCTAAAAAGGAGAAATTCAAGTTTGGAGGTAAGAACGTCTCTCTCCTCTAAACTATCAGTTCTTTACTGAAATTCCCAAGTTCTCAATCCTTGATTTGTGATTTGTTAATGGTTTTTCAAATGAGATCTTGATTTTTGGCTAAAATGCAAGATTTGGTGATTTTGGTGGAATTTTCGTGTGATCTGTTTGGGCAGTGTTTTGAAGTGTCAAAATGATGTTAAATGAATGCTAAGTTGATTAGAAATTGATGTTTAATGAATGCAATCCCGGATAGGTTGAATTTCCTAAGTTTCGCTTGAGTTTTTGGTTGTTTTTGGAGTGTTTTTGGTGATCTGTTATACCTGGAGGTATAAGGATGTGTTTGTATTCATTTTGGATGTTAATTGGTGTATAAAAATGGTTAGAAGTGATGGATCTTGGCTGGGTTAAGTTTTGGTAATGTTTGGAGGTGATTTCGGTTGTGTTTTGTAGCCGAATTGTTGGATTTGTGTTGAGCAGCGAGTTTGATTGTGTGGCTGCTGTTCTTAATGCATAATGATGCATTAATGTGCTGTTTTTGTGTGCTTGAAACAGGGGAGTTTGACCCTTGAGCTTTGAAGGTGTTTGCGGAAGGTTTCGGAAGCTTGGAAGGCTTGTTGGCTAGTCTTGTTTGGTTATCGGTGAGTGAAGTTGGGTTTTCAGCTTTTAATCAAAGGTTTGAAGGTTTTGGGAGCTTAGTTTAAGTCTAAACAACTTTGCTAAGCTCAAGAGTAAGTAAATGGATTTCTTACTTGATTTGTGTTATGAAGTGGTTTTTAGACAATTGTGGTTGATGATTGAAATGCATGTGTTTTGCATGGTTTAGTTCTGTTTTGAAAGCATATTTTAGCATGGTTTAGTGCTGGTTTTGAAAGCCATATGTGAAGGATGCTCTAGGTAGGAGATCCTTGGTTTTATACATTGAAAATGTGGTTTTGATGCATGATGTTGCATGATGTTCAAAGGCTTTGTTTAATGCTTTAAAACAGTGAGTTGATGATGATAAATGATGGTTTTGCATATTGGTTATGCATGTGAATCATTGGTTTATAATGAAATGGTTTTGCATATTGGTTATGCATGTGAATCATTGGTTTATAATGAAATGGTTTTGGCATATTGGCTATGCATGTGAAATATTGGATTAATGTGGCAAGATGGTTATGTTGGCAAGTGATGTAAGTGGTTCTTGGTTCTTTGATCGGATATAGTTAGCCGGCTATAGGATTGGGTGCACCGTGAATAAAGTCGCCTTGGAGGTGGAGTGGTCAAGAGTGGACCGGATAAGCTCCCTTCAAGTTTCCTAACGAGATGAGGTCATAGTGGAGGTGTTGCCCACTCGAGGACCTTGGTTATTTGAGGTCATAATGGAGGTGTTGCCCATTCGAGGACCTTGGTTAAGCAAAGGTTATATGGTGTTTAAAAGTCCATATGTGAGGACCTTGTGCTTGTTGAGATCACAATGGCGGTGTTAAGTCCATGTGTGGATCTTGTATAGGGTGTCCCGGATCTCGTTAGTGATTTCTACAACTACCAATCGGTTATGCAAAGGTTGTATGGTGGTTAAAAGTCCATACGGGAGAACCTTGTGCATGTTGAGGTTGTATGGTTGTCCATACATGGGAACCTCGGGAAAAGCTAAGGTTGTATGGTGTTTAAAAGTCCATGCATGGGAACTTTAGGCTTGTAAGGTCATAATGGAGGTGTTGCCCATTCGAGGACCTTGGATTGGGTAGGGTGTAGGGAGCGTAGGGACAACGCTCGGAATCCGCGTATCCGATCGGGTGTTGAGTTGGAAAGTGGATGTGATTGATTACTTGAAGGCCAATATGATGTTCTTAAATATAAAGAAGCATGAGATGCTTGAAATGATGCATGGTTGCATGTGAAGCATGAGATGCTTGAAATGATGCATGGTTGCATGTGAAGCATGAGATGCTTGAAATGATGCATGGTTGCATGTGAAGCATGAGTTGCTTGGAAAGATGCATTGTTGCATGAAAGGTGTATGATGCATGTGAATGCATGTTTACTTGTTAGGTTGAACAAGTGTTGATTATCATTTGGTAAATGATGTATGTGAGCATGAATATCTTTAATGCATTGAAGTCTTGTAGGACTTGTTTGAAAGGCATGTGAATATGTTTGTATGGTATATATGTTGCCTTGGTGTAATGCAAGTGTTGGTTGGCTTGTGAAATGGTTTTAAAGGTTTCTTGTTTGAAATGGCTTTCAAGTTTATGAAAGGTATGTTGTGAAATGGAAGTGTTTCCATGGTTTTGTTTTAGCTTTGCATATGGCATTTATGCATGGTGGATGCTTGTGGTTGAAAAGGATTTCAAACATGGTTTTGGTAAACAAATCGGGTTTGTTTTACAAGTGTTTTATGACCCGCTGCATTGATGGTGTTTTGGTTTTGAGCATTCCTCACTAATCATTATGTGCTTACGCTCTCTTTGTCCATCAATGCAGATCTTTGAAGTTTGGACAGCAAGGAGCAAGGGATTCAAGGTGGACTCCAAGTGAGATGTATGTCTCGGTGAATAGCTATAGTTAATAAAGGCAATGGGGGTAGAATCTCTTGAGATTATTGTGTTTGTGATCGTTTATGTTGTTCAAGATTGTTTTAATGTTGTTAAAGTTGTTGGAACATGATTTGGCTTAATTGAGTTTGTTTTGGAAGGTTTGTGCCTAAATGGTTGCTTGTGTAGGAAGCATGCCTATAGATTTGGGGCTTTTTGTATATGATGTGTTTCTGTTGAATTGTTGATGCAAGCATGTCTCATTTATGTTGAATTGCATGCTGGTAAAGTTTGGTGGCTTTTGGAGCATGTTTGGATGGTCAATTGTGTGTTTGAGTGAGCAAAATGCAGCTTTCTGGGCTAGGCGTTTCGGAACAGGAGACACCGTTTCGGAACGGGTGCCCTGCATGAACCCAGGCGTCCGAAACGGGTGAGACCGTTCCGAAACGGAAAGGCCTCTGCCCGACCCCCGTTTCGAAACGGGCTATGCCTGTTTCGGAACGGCCCCGCGTTTCGGAACGGGCTGTCTCCCGTTTCGGAACGGTTGACCGTTGGGGGCTGACAGTGGCAGTTATGTGTTTCAAAATGTTTGCATTTTGGTCCTGAATCTTGTTTGTGCAATTGTATGAGTTTGGGATGTCCGTTTGAGCTGAAATTTGGCCGAGATGCATGAAACATGATTAATTTTAAGTTGGTAACTTAAAATCTGGTTAAGGCCTCAAAGTTTTCAAAATTTGCAATTTGGTCCTTAAAGTTGTGTTTTGTGCAATTGGGTCCCTGAATGATCTCTGATGGCTATGATATTTGAGTATGTTGCTTGTGTGATCACATATAGGACTAATGTGCATCTAGATAAGATTAAAAAGAAAAAAAAAGGGTCGTTAATCAAGGTTGACTTTCGGGTTGACTTTGGTTTTCCCCGTGTAATCTTCGTAGTTCGGGTCAACCGTCTAGGCCGGGCTATGGGGGTTACACACTCCTTTAGTGCTCTAATCTTTTCTCTCAATTTTTTATTTTAAATTTTTAGTTTTTAGTTGTTAGTTTTCAATTTCAGTTATTTTTAATTTTCTACAACTTTTTTTAGGAATGATATTTTATTTTTCTTGTGTATTTTTAAGACGGAGATCAAGAAAGGAAGAAGAGATAAAACGGCTAGGAGAAAACCGTTAGCTGCCGCGGCAATTTTCGCCCAATGAACCACAACAGCTCGTTTACAATGGGAAGAACCGCAACGGGCAGAAACAGCTCATAACAGCTAAAAGTGTCGCGGCCGAAAATTGCGCTCCAACGGCATGATATGCCAAAACTCTATAAAAGGGCCACTATTCTCCATTATTCTTCACCTTAACATTCTCTTCTACTGCCTTGCAATCTCCAAAGCTTTTATTTTCCTTTACTCTCAAACAACTACTCTCAACTCTTCTCCAACTTCAGATGGCAATCCGAGGCGAAAGCTCTAGCACTGCCGCGACACAGACTTACAGTCGCTTTTCACCATCGGGAGTCGAACATAGATTCAAGAAACATTTCATCTCTCGACAAGTGTTGGAAGAACAAGGCTTCCGAGTTTCCGACGAACCCAACCTCGACATCGACCACTATCTATTCGACAAAATCAACCACTAGAAGTGGTACATATTTTTCCTTCAACCTACTTGGGCCAAAATCACCATAGTCTTAGAATTCTATGCCCAGTGGCCCAGTGACGAAACACTCTTCGTACACGTAAGAGGGAAGGCGATAAGGGTTGATGCTGACACCATAAATCAATTTTATGGCTTGCATATTGAAAGAGATGAACACGCGGAAGTCTTAGAAGCACTTACGAAGAAGATTACCAACATATCAAAGAGGAGATTTGCTATGCCGACACGTCATGGGAGGCCAAGGCACACCGAGGGTCAGTCCAAAGGCAAAGCCTCAGACTAGAAACAAAGCTGTGGAACAAGTTCATTTGCCACCCCCTCATGCCAACCTCACAAAACACTGGCATTGACCGGCCCAGGCTTGCTCTTATTCATTCTATTATGCATAATCGAAAGATTAATGTTGTTAAACTTATTTGTCAGGAAATCTACAAGTGCGCGCAAAAGGATAAGGGGCCGCTTTACTTCATGTCGCTAATTACCGGCCTGTGCACGGAAAAGGAGGTGCTCGTTGATGAAGCCGACAAATACACGCCACATCGAAAAGGCTGGGATAGGGAGGCCTACCACAGGCTGATGAACATCACTGAAGCCGACCCAGTCCAGGCCATGCTAATGTAGGGCATTTCCAGGGCAGCAGCCTCGGCAAACATTCCAAAAACGCCCTAGACACATGCCTCGGCCGCGACAGACCTCCAACAGATTATGTAAAAGCTGGAGGAAATAGACCAACGCCAGAAGCTGTTCATGGCACACATAAGGGACTTCCATGCCTCCATTGTTTAGCTGATCCAGATGAAGTTCCCAGACCAGACGGTCCAGTTTCCTCCCTTCCCTACCGTCTTCACTGTCGCACCGTCCCTGAGCCTAGAGAGGAAGCAACCCCTGCCGCTGCCACTGCCCAGGCATCCCAAGTACCCATTGCCATGGCCTCTGTCACCCTTTCGGCTGCGGAAAGGAAAGGCAAGCGCAAGGTCAGCCTGGATACACCTGCCGGATCTCCGTACCACACTACCTTCAGCTGGTCCGATCATTCGGTCAGTCGGGTCTTTAAGAACTTAAACGCAATGCAGTGATCATGGATTAAATCTGCCCCGACATAGAGGACGAAGAGGTCACTGCCCTGGCAGCAAAGCCCACCCTAGCCTCACGCATCCAGCCACCCCGCGAATCCAAACAAATCAAGTACACAACATCCAAGCCGAAGAGACTGATCTTACAGAGTGAAAGTGAAAAGGAATATAAATCTTCCATTTTTAATGCTCTCATATTTTGTGTGCTAATTTTTTCTATCTCAAATGTATGAAATGTAAGCATTGAGGGAAATGCTTGGTTCGAGTTTGGGGTGTAGGTTCAGTTGCCAAGGCAATGAGATGTCATGGCAGTATAATTGCCATGCAATTTTGTTCTTTTACTTGTCAATTTTTTTACTGTATTTCCTTAACCGAATTTTTCTTATGCCTCGGCAGCACTTTCTATCAATATCCTTAGTTTAGTTTTAATTAAATCTTCTTTATTGGCAATAGAACTCTCTCTTCTTACCATTATTTAGAATTGTTTAGAGCCTTTATTTTTAGGATGCTTAAGGAATATAACTTAGGATCACACTATGAGATTACAACTTTAAAACACCTTCGTGACTTGCATGATTTAAGGAATTCTAGTACACTTAGGGCATAGACTAGCTTAGAAAGAAAATTGGGTAAGACTTTAGAGGTGCCTAACACTAGCTCTAGCTTAAGGAAGCCCTAGAGGTGCCCAAAACCGGCTCTAGGCTAATCACTAGAGGTGCCCGAAATTGGCTCTAGTTGGTTAGGATACTTATTAAAAAATATATAATATATTACCCAAATTAAGTAGGTTAATGTTTAAGTGTTTGCTTAGAATCCTTATAATCATCTTGTTCACAATGCATGCACACACTCACAAATCTTATAGTTTGATTCCAGGGAATTCTTAAGGCATCCAAAGACTTAAGGGCCGAGCGTTCTTCGTCATGGTTTGAAGAGAGAAGGAAAAGTAAGACCAAAGAAAACAATTTATAAAAATTAAGGTTTGGCGATTGATGGTTTGCATTGCTTGAGGATAAGAAATAGTTCGAGTTTGGGGGTGTGATAAGTGGCCAAAAGTCCTATATTTTGACCCATTTTACATGGCAATTATAGCTCAACCTACACCCATTTGAGCTGCATTATGACCCTTCATGCATGGATTTCATCATTTATGCCTTTGATCCTCATATTTGTTTATTATATGGAAAAGATACTATTTGATGCATGTTTGGTGCTTTTGCAGATTTGCACGATGCGAGGGCAGGATGATGCCATGACGATACTGGAGGACAAGGGAAGAATTAGGTAGAACCAGCTAGTACCAGACCCTGATCGAGCCAAGCCACAACAGATAGCTTCTACTAAGGGAAGCTGATTTATGATGACGCCTTACGGAGCAGAACCATTCACAGACCCATGCCAAGGCAGCAAAGTGCTATGCCGCGCCCGTGTACTACTCTACCTGTCGGAGGGTAAATCAGGCAAAGTGGTAGCCGATTTGAAGAGCTTTAAACACCGAAGTTTTCTACACACTTTGCGTGGCAGTCGGAGCTCGAGAAGAGGATGAAAACATAGAAGGAAGGATAAAGTTGGACTTTTGGCTAAAAGTGTATATTGTATTAAATTAAAGAGATTCATCTCTTTAATAAAGTTAAGTCCAAGTCCAACTTAACTTTCTCTCCAAGATGGATTTGTGCCTACACCTTTCCCTATATAAGGAGGCTTGCCACCATCAAGAAGTACAATAGAAGAGAGAGGATAGAGCTTAGGATTAGTTTGTGTTTTCTTTTTATCCATTATGTTCTAATTTCCTTAGGGTTAGGATTAGTTTGTTTAGTAGTTGTGTGAAGACTATTGTACTTTGTTTATGTTTTTAATGCAATTAAGTTGAGGTTTGCTTATTCATTGTTTCAATCATTCTTGCATTCTTGTCGAGAGAGTTTGTGAGATTATCCATTTATTCGATGTCGAGAGAGTTGAATTCACGAAACGAGTAAGCACGATTTTCATCCAAGTGGTGTTAACTAATTCAGCCTAGAGATAGGTTAAGAATTTCAGCGGCTAAGAGAAGCGTGTGATTGGTTGATGTTTGTCTTTGGTTTACGCCTAGAGGTATGGTCAGAGTTCAGCCATCAACAGTGTTACGAGCTTAGAGATAATGAGGAGTCATTCAAGGATGCTTTGCCGAGCCTTAATAGCAGCTGCCCAAGAGCAAGTGATTGCCGCAGCTGAGATTAAATCTTTGTGGCCGCGGTTTCTTACAATAAGTTTAAAAGGGATTTGGATGTACTTACCACAATGTATCGATACTAATTTATCAATATCATTAAGCGGTTTCTTACAAGTATAGCAACGAACGAAAATGGTACTGATGTTACGAAATAATATTGATATCAATGACATATTATAGGTGCCATAAGAACATTATCGATTTTGATTTAAACATTAAACATAAGCATCGATGCTAGACAAACAACACCGACTCTTAACAATGTTTTCTTGGTGATTTCAGGTAGGAATTTGTGTTACTACTATTTTTTACAGTTTTCATAAGAATTTACGTAGGTTCATTAAGAATTTCTATAGGTACCATCAATCTTATGAGTTCAACAACAAATTATGTTATATTGTAAGAGTTAAGGTTTATATCAAAAATTCTTACCATAAGTTTAAAGGTTTTTTCATTTGGTGATCACGAGTAAGAATTTATGTTATTACACAAATTAATATAGGTTCAGTAACAGTTTGTGAAGCTACCCTAATTCTTATGAGATTAGTAACAAATAAAGCTATCCTTTAAGATTTTATGCTGTAACACAATTTCTTACCATAAGTTTAGAAGATTTTTGATTTGGTGATCTCGGGTAAGAATTTGTGCTACTACCTTTTTTTACTAGTTTTATAATAATATACGTAGGTTTCGTAACAATTTGTGTAAGTACACTATTTCTTATGAGTTTTTTCAGAAATAGAGTTATCTTTTAAGACTTCATGTTATAACATAATTTCTTACCATATGATTAGAGGACTTTGATTTGGTGATCTCGGGTAAGAATTTGTGTTACTACTTTTTTTCTTACCGGTTCTATAATAATTTGTGTAGGTTTCGTAAAAAATTGTGTAGGTACTTTACTCTTTATGAGTTTGGTAAGAAATAGAGTTATCTATTAAGACTCTATGTCATAACACAATTTCTTATCGTAAGTTTTGAGGATTTTCGATTTGGTGATCTCGGGTAAGACTTTGTGTTATTACATTTTTTCTTACAAATTTTATAATAATTTATGTAGATTTCGTAACAATTTGTGTAAGTATCTTATTTCTTATGAGTTTGGTAAGAAATAAAGTTATCTTTTAAAATTTTATGTTATAATACAATTTCTTTTCATGAGTTTAGAGGATTTTCGATTTTGTGATCTCCGGTAAGAAATTGTGTTATTATCATTTTTCTTACCAGTTCTATAATACATTATGTAGGTTTCATAACAATTTGTGTAGGTGCCCTATTTCTCACGAGTTTGGTAAGAAATAGAGTTATCCTTTAAGATTTTATGTTATAACACAACTTTTTACCATAAATTTTGAGGATTTTCGATTTGGTGATATTGGGTAAGAATTTGTGTTGTGATTTTTTTTACGATTTTTATAATACTTTATTTAGATCACGTGAGAATTTGTGTAGGTACGTTAACTCTTATGGGTTTGGCAAGAAATTAAGTTATCTTTTAAGATTTTATGTTACAACAAAAAATTTTACCATAAGTTTAAATGGCTTTCGATTTGGTGATCTCGGGTAAAAATTTGTGTCATTACCATTTTTTTCCAGGCTCTATAATATTTTATGTAAGTTTTGTAACAGTTTGTGTAGCTACCATACTTCTTATGAGTTTCTTAAAAAATAATGTTATCTTCTACAGTTTTATGTCATAACACAATTTCTTAAAAGTAAGAATTTGTGTTATCACATATTTCACTAACATTTGTGTAGGGGAAGAATGATTTAAGAAAAAAAAAATATAGTAATTGTAAGAAAAATATCACGTGGCTAAAATTAGGCTAAAATATGTAAATGTCACTTGATATAACATAGTATTTCATGGGGCAATAATATCTAAAAAATTGTTAAGATTAAATGATCAAAATTAGTCAAAGGCTTAATTAGTTCAATTGATTGATTCAGAGGCTTAATTGATTGAGAAAAACTTCCAAAGTTTAATTGATTTTTTTCAAAAGTTCAATAGTTCTTACCCCTTGAACTATTTATATATTATATATAACTCGATTTTATTTTTTATCGGGTTATTATTAGCATACCTATTTATTTTTATTAAGAATTGGTTCATATTTGGTTGCTTAAGTCAATGTGCGACCGTATCGTCCAGATTAATTAAGAAGAAGTTTTGAAAACTGAGAGAGCAACAAAAAATTAAATCAACAGCAATCACTATTATAAATAGTTATTATAAACATTGAAGCGTATAATTAATTTAATTTTAATAAACCTAATTATAATCAGAATTAATTACTATAAATATTAAATTATATAATTGATTTAAGAACTTAATTAATTTAAATCTAAATTAAAATTAATTAAAAAATTCGCATATATTTATGCAAAATGTTATCAAATTAATTAAATACTTAACACCCAGGTCTGCCAAAGACTTTAATGACATGAATAATAACTAGTCATAGCTGAATTTTTATTGCTTTTTAGAATCTAATTATACTATCTGGCATGTCCATGAATAGAGTTTCACTAGCTTGATTAACCAAAGAAAAACATCATTTGTTAAGTCGATTCGACAAATCCATACAAAACACAGATTATGATTGAAAAATATTACTCTATACATCCCACTAAAAATGTTATATGTTGACATATTTTTGTTCCATTTGTTTCAACTTTATCAATAATAATTTTTAAATTATAAAAAGTTAAAATTGACTATAAAATCGTACACATGTGGCAGTTTGTGTGGTACGAAGGTAGTAGTAAAAACATTAGAATTAGACATAAATTTTAATACGAGGGTAATAATATTGTCTCGATGTATGTACTATAGCTATACCTGGCAAACTTGACCTGAGACCCGAAATCCGAACCGAATTATCCGAACTGAAACTCGATTTTGACCCGAACATGATGATTCGAAGTTGACCCGAAACTCGAACCGAATCGAACCGAACCGAACCGAAATTTTTTGTTGAACCGAAATGGACCCGAACCGAATGCTACCCGAACCGAAAGCTGAACCGAAAGCTGAACCGAATATCGACCCGATTTTAACCCGATTTTGACCCGATTTTAACCCGAATATCTATTTTTAACAATATAATAAATAATAAAATGAAGTATAGAAATTTGAGATCTTGGTGACCAATTTTATAATTTCATCATAAAATATAGCATAAAAATGAAATTGTAGACTAAATTGACAATTTGGAAGTGGAGAAATTTGAGAGTCCAATGACCAATTTTGTAACTATACCATATAAATAAATAGGGGTCAATTTTGGCTAAAAATTAATTCTTTGAAATTAAAATGAACGAAAATATCAATATATTAAATTAATAGACTAAATTACAAAGATTAATTAATTTCAACTAAAAGTAAATTTTTAGAGACTAAATATCACTACGGGAGGATATTTCTATATCCGAAGTCTAAACCGTGGGAATACTTGTGACTAAATTAAATTAAAACTTAAAGTTGACTAAAATGTAACATTTTAAATGCAACATGACCTAAAAAGTAATTAATCTCTAGCTTAAAAAATTGGTGGCTTATTTCCCTCCAAAATTTTGTCTTTTCTCTCTCTATTTTTTCCAATTGTCTTTTTTTTTTAATATAGCTTAAAAAATTGGTGGCTTATTTCCCTCCAAAATTTTGTTTTTCTCTCTCTATTTTTATCAATTGTCTTTCTCTTTTCTTAATTTAATTGAGTTTCAATTTAGATTAATTTAATTGAAATTTCATATTTAGTTTTAAAATTATTTTAATTATGTCCGTGATTTATGCTTTTAGATTTTGGTTAGTTCAATTAGATCCTAAGTTTAATAAATTAATTCATTTCAGACAATATTATTATTATTATTATTATTATTATTATTATTATTATTATAAACTTTGATTTAATATAATTATACAAAAAAATTTATATGGATACATGAAGCTTTGATTTAAATATTTAATCAAATTCAAATGCATAGATTAACAAGTTGAATCAGAATTAATCTCATACACCAATAACTCTAAACTAAACTATAAATACTAAACCTCAAACCTTTTACCCAACTCAAATCGAATTGACCCGAAAATTTAAATGTTGACCCGACCCGAAATTGACCCGAACTGAAAGCGACCCGAACGACCCAATTTTGACCCGAACCGAAAGCGACCGATCCGATATTGACCCGACCCGAAAACAACCGATCCGATTTTGACCCGATCCAATACCCGAACCGAATCCGACTCATCACAGACCCGAACCCGAACCCGAACCGACCCGAATCGAATCTAAACCGATTCTAGATAGACCCGAAATGACCCGAACCGAAACGACCCGACCCGAACCCGAACCGAATGACCCGATTGCCACCTCTAACTATAGCGTAGATTGTGATTTAATCCGAATACTTGTTTTTTGTTAATACATACCAACACCATTAAAGGTTAAACCTGAATACTTAGCTGGTAATCCTGGTGAATCATTTCCAGCAACTGTCCTGGTGGCTTGGCAACGCATAAACTTTCCGGTTGTTGTCCTCGTGAAAGAGACGCCGGTTGGTTCGCTACTGCATTAAGTGTTTGTCTGACATGTTTGCAGTGAAACTTCCCATTCTCGCTTTAAAAGTTCCTATATTACCATTATAAGAGCATTCCAATATTGATTCGAATCTATCTTTAGCAAAGCATTCACCGCCTCAAGATTATCATACTCCATTTTGATTCGCCTATAACCGAGTCTCCATGCGTGTTGTAACCCATCCAGAATCGCCCATAGCTCCGAATTTAATACAAAGTATTTTTCGATGCTATAGGAAAACCCATCCCTCGGTCTCTACCATGGTAGGATATTCCGATTTCTAGTTAGCGGGATCAACTCTCAAAGCTCTTTTATTTCCTCCATAAATTGTAAGACCGAGGGAATAAGGTCCACTTTCTCCACATATTAGTCATCAAATAGTAGTTTATTCCTTCTATTCCACAACTTCCAACAGATGATAGAGAAGAGAGTCGCACATGAATCATATCGTTGGCCACAAAAATTAGGTTGTCGAATGTTGAAGCGAAACCAATCTTCAAGAGACAAAGAGTTGAAATCCTGCAGCTTATCTTGTGGGATAATATCTCTCCAAATACATTGTATAACCCCCTCGACTCGGTCTGGATGAAAGACCGAATCGAACGGGTCACACGGGAAATATTGAAGTAAACCGGGAAGTTTACTCCAATAAACGACCCTAATTTTTATTCATTTTATCTTTTCTAGATGTCCTTATTATCCTATGTGATAAACATCGCATCGGAACAATTTGAAACTCGATCAGACAACACTTAGGGACTTAATTGAACACAAACACATTTTAGGGACCATTTTCTAATTTCATCAAATTACAGGACTTCATCCATTTTTAAAACTTTTAATTAATCACATCACATGCCTCTCTGTCAAATCTCAGCTCAAAACAATCATCCAAACTCATTTAATTACATCCACAACATTTAGGGATTAAAACGTAAAAAAATAAAACTCTAAAAGATTCCAATAACCAACTTAACAGTTGGGTGTTTCGGTACAGGCCATTTATAAGCCTCAATCATACATGGCAATTCCAACATCATAACATGACAATAAGCATTAAGGAAATCTATAGGCATGCTACCTATACAAAGACCATTCAAAAGCCAAAACACAATCCAAAGCAAATATCAACAAGACAATTTACAAGTCATCAAATGCATCACAAACTTGCCACAAACCAGAGAGTTTCAAATTAAACTCTCCCAAAACATTAAGACATCATTCCATTGCCAATTATTATTACCAATAGGTAAACGTAAAATCATACTTGAGCTAGGTCTCACTCCTTGAGATCCTTCTTGCCTCTTTGCTGCCCAAATTATGCTATTTCTCTTCATTGTTGGAAAAAAAAAGAGAGCATAAGTAATAATACCTAGTGAGGGATGCTCAAAACAACCAACAACAACAATGCATTTTAAAATCATTTCTTAATTAGAAAACTCTATCTCATCATGCTCAATCTATCTCATGCTTGAAATTATTTTTAAAGCAAAAGCCACAACATTAAAACCACATGTACCATCTATCTCATGCATTAACCCAAATGCATAATCTCAAAGCAAAACCACACATGCTTGTTTCTCATAAGCACTTCCCAAATCATGTTCTCATATGCAAAACACAAGGCCTAAAATCATTTATAAACAAGGTACATGTGAATCTCATATATTGGCATTTAAGAAACAATACTCGGATATGCGGATAGCTTGACAGAATCTAACATCGTCAAGTCCTACCTCGGTGGGATCTCACATCACCGAACTCTCTTGGTGATATCTCTCATCGCCACAAAGCTTGATGGAATCTCACATCATCAAGACCTACCGTGGTGGAATCTCTCATCACCACACTCTCACTTTGGAACGGGATGGCACTACCCTCATTGCCCGAACCAAAGAGCATGTACGAATTTTGTATATTATAGTGCACTTCTTTAAAGTCTTTTAAAGGCTTTAAAACCAATTTCACTCACCGAAAATGCCTCGCTTGCTTTGCTGAAGCGTAATCAAGCTTCCAAAGCTCCCAGAACTTCACTGATTTCTTCTGATACGTTCTCCCTTGTTTATACCAAACAAGAAAAGATTATTAATGCATCTCAATGCATTAAAATCACCAGTAACCAAAGCCACTTAACCGCTCTACCTAAAAACACCAAAACGCCTATCCAAATCAATCGAAAACACTTTCGATTACTCTACAAACTCATCCCAGCCAAAATCTAACACTTCCATTCATTCTTAATCATCAAATAACATCCAAAAACAACCTAATTGCATCCTTATATATCCAACAACACCAGAACCACATTATCACCACATAACCCCTAAATCAAGCAACCTAACAACTAGAGATCCAATTCATTCGGGATTACTATGATAAAACCTTTATTTCAACATCATTTAACATCCAAATAATGATTAAAATCAATCTCAAATTAATCAAAACAATAGCATTATGAAAATCTTGAGAAATCATCTTTAAAAGCTTGATCTAACCATTTTCATCAAATAGATTATACAACTTTATTAGTAAACACAATTAGAGAGCCAAAGACTTGGGAATTTCATTAAAGAACCTTGATTAGAGGAGAGAAAAGAAAGATCACCTCTAACACAAGTTTTCCCTTTGATTGCAATGATTTAGATGAAAACCTTCAAGAAATCAATAGCTAGTTGATGTAGAAATCCATGAGAATCATTTAGAAATCAAAAGTGGATGAAAAGAGATAAATCTCTAGAAATTTTAGTGATGAAAAGATAGTTTGGCTGATGGGAAAGTTGAGAGAAAATTTTAGGAGAAAAGTAGTTACGTAAGAATATGTTTTAGCCTTTTAAAATCATTTTTATCAAATCTCATTTAATAAAACTTTTAAAAATACAAAAACAAGGGAAAATGCTGATAACACCTTGGTGTAATAGATACCTAAAGATTCTAAGTTTTGGCCCTCTTTCAAAATAGTCCTTAAAAACAAATTTTACAACTTTTACAAATTAGTCACTAAACTGAAATGTCAATCTTCCAAAAGTCATTTTAAAAAATTGACTTTCCTAAACCTTTATATATATATTTAGAAGATTTAAGAAATTTCCCATAATTTTATCATATCCCGAACCATGTTTTCCCTGAACCACTCCCGAGCTAAACTGGATCTCTAGTCTAGGTTCATCGGACCCTGAAACCAACGTAGAAACTCCTAGGCCCAAAACCGGGGCGTTACAACTCTCCCCAACTTAGAAATTTTGTCCTTGAAATTTTACCTGATGGAAAAAAGATTAGGAAACTGCTTCTTCATATCTTCATTTCTTTCCCACGTGGCTTCCTCCAGACCACGATGTCGCCCCAAGACCTTAACCAACTCAATGGTCTTACCACGAAGAACCTTGTTGTTCGAATCTAAGATCTCGACTACTTTATCATAGGACAAATCCGGATTCAACTCAATCTCCTCAACAAACATCACATGAGACGGATCCGATCTATATCTCCGAAGCATGGATACATGGAAAACATCATGTATCTTCTCTAACTCGGAAGGAAACCTCAACCTATAAGAAACAGATCCAACACGTTCAAGCACCACATATGGTCCAATAAACCTCAGACTCAACTTGTCATTCCGGCCAAATCTCATCACATTTTCCCAAGGTGAAACCTTCAAAAACACCTTATCACCTACAGCATACTCAACTTCCTTACGCTTCAAATCCGTGTAAGAATTTTGCCGATCTAAAGCCACTTTCAACCTCTCACTAATGAGCATCACTTTTATCGTAGCGCCCTTCAACACATTAGGCAAAGAGACAAACTTTTGGCCCACTTACGCACAACAAAGAGGCGTTCTACACTTCCATCCATACAAAGCCTAATAAGGATCCATTTGAATACTCGCTTGATAACTATTATTGTAAGAAAACTCCACCAAGGGTAACTATTTCTCCCAAGAACCTTGTAAATTAATGATGCAACACCTCAACATATCCTCTAACACTTGGATAACCCGTTCAGACTGACCATCCGTCTGCGGATGATACAAAGTACTGAAACTTAAACGCGTACCTAACACTCGATGTAGACACTCCCAAAACCTCGTTGTGAAACGCGGATCTTGATCTGAAACAATAGACTTAGGCACATGCAACCTCACAATCTCAGAGATGTACAAATCCGCTAACCTATCCAACGTATACGTAGTATACACCGCCAGAAAATGTGCACACTTCGTAAAATGATCAACAATCACCTAAATAGAATTCTTCTTGGACGGTGTCAAAGGCAAACCCGTCACGAAATGGTGATTCTCTCCTATTTCCACTCTAGAATCTTCAATGGTTGGAACAATCTAGAAGGAAATTGATGCTCAGCTTTAACACGCTGACAAACCATGCATTTACTAACAAAATCAGCCACATCTTTCTTCAAACCAACCCTAGTACTCATCCTTCAACCCACGATACATCTTTGTACTACCAGGATGCATGGGAAAATGGCTACTATGTGCCTCAGTCAAAATAGTGCGCCTCAACTCAACATCCTCCGACACAATTATTCGACTCTTAAAGCACAAAACACCATTATCATTGACACAAAAGTCCGTTGGATTTCCTTCCGCAATGTCCTGAACATGCGGTACCAACGAAGAATCCAACAACTGCTTCTCCTTAATCAACTCCACCAACGAGGGTTTCAATTGCAATTTAGCCACTAAACCACCATCTCGCGATATACACAATCGAGCAAACATTATCCTCAACTCTACAGCCACCTTCATACTCAAGGCATAGACTACAATATTAGCCTTCCCCGGATGATACTCAATCGTCAAGTCGTAATCTTTAATCAACTCCAACCACCGTCGTTGTCTTAGATTCAACTCTTTCTGTGACATCAAGTACTTTAAACTTTTGTGGTCCGTGTACACTGTATACTTTTCACCATAAAGGTAATGCCTCCAAAGTTTCAAGGCAAACACCACCGCAGCCAACTCGATATCATACGTAGGGTAATTATGCTCACGCACTTTCAACTGTCGAGAGGCATAAGCTACCACCCTACCTTCTTGCATCAACACACATCCCAAACCAACATAGGATGCATCGCTATAAACCACAAACTCTATACCCGATTTAGGCTGAATCAAGATAGAAGCTTGCGTCAACGCTTCCTTCAACTTCTCGAAAGCTTGTTGCCTAACCTCCGTCCATTCAAACTTAACATCTTTTTGCAACAACTTTGTCAAAGGAGCAGCAATCCTTGAAAAAACCATCCACAAACCTATGATTTAGGCGACTTCTAATTCATTACCACCTCAACCTTTTGGGGATCGACCTGAATCCCTTCGACCGACACTACATGACCAAGGAAACTAACTTCCTTAACCCAAAACTTGCACTTTCTCAACTTAGCATAAAGTTAATTTTTCCAATAAAACTTGCAACACAATCCGCAAATGCTTATCATAATCCTCTACGGTACGAAAGTACCCAAGAATGTCATTGATAAACCCGACCACAAACCTTTCCAAGAGCTAATGAAACACTCGATTCATCATATCTATGAATGCAACCAGTGCATTCGTCAAGCCAAACGGCATCAGCAAAAACTCATAATGCCCGTACCTCGTGCGAAAAATAGTCTTATGCACATCTACATCATTTACCTTCAACTGGTAATATCCAGATCTCAGATCAATCTTGGAAAACACTGAAACATCTTGAAACTGATCGAATAGAACATCGATCCTTGGCAAATGATACATGTAAAAGTGTCTATCGCAATGTAGTGCAAGTGTACACGACGCAAGTAGTAAAGTGATACGTAAGTATCGGATATCGTCTCCACAAGGACTGGGCTAATAGCTTCACCTTGGATTACTGCACGAGAGAGGAAAATAAAGAGTTTAAATGTTTGTCACGAAAATATAAAGAATACTAAAAATAAGAGTAACAAAATCAAGATAGAGAGAATGGGCCGATATTGAATTGCTCAGTAGTGTAGGTGTTGCAAAGTCTAGGAAACTCTGTTCTGTCGTCGCGCCTGCTGCGGCAGCACCTGTCGCGGCAGCGGTCTGTTGGTTATCGCGGCAGCGATTACTCAACTCTGTACTTCAAGCTTGGCAAGAATCCCTAATATGCCTTGGCCTATCCCTAGGTCCAAGTCTGTCATGAACACGTCTTTGATGATACCTCCCGGCGTGAATCGAAGGATGAACACTGATGTTGTTGAATTCTTCTTTAGCCACTTAACCTCGTCCTATCCCTAGGTCCGAGATAGTTCAACCATAAACTGGAGAACCTGTACTTATTCCTTTCGTATACTTAACTCTCCCAATATTAAGTAAATGAGTAATCTCACAATGCTCTCCTGTAACGCCCCAGTTTTGGGCTTAGAAGTTTTGGGCGTTGACCGGTTTGGTCAAAGTGCTGTTCGAATCTATAAGGGTGACATTAGGAAAGCCTAGTTCGGGTTGCATTAAAAATATGGAAAAGTGTTCTAAAATCATCTTTTAATATATATAAGTGAACTGTGAAATCAATTTTGAAAAATGAGGTTTGGAAGGGTGACATTTTGGCTAGTGACCAAAATGTAATTTTTGAAAGTTGCGTGACTGTTTTATAAAGGATTGAAACTTTGAATCTTTAAGGAGCTATTATTCCAAAAGTAGTTTCTCCAGATTTTTCTAAGATATTTTAAGGTTTTATTCTGATTTTTAAACATAAGAAAAGAGGAGGGAAAGTCATTTTGGCTATTTTGTAACTAACTTTTCATTTTCTTTTCTCTCATTTTCTCTCAACCCAAACACTTTCTCTCCAGAGAGTTTCTTCTGATTTTGTTACCTAAATCTCTCCTTTCAACTCTCTTTTGATTTCTAATCATCATATCTACAAAACCTCTCAATTTGCAAGTTGATTCTTCAAGCTTTTTGGCTCTAAAAGAGGAGAAACTCAAGTTTGGAGGTAAGAACGTCCTTCTCCTCTAAACTATCAGTTCTTTACTGAAATTCCTAAGTTCTCAATCCTTAATTGATGTTGTATAAATGGCTTTTAAGATTGTTTAATGGATCTTGGCTTAAAATGCAAGATTTGGTGTGTTTTTGATGAAATTTCGTTGGATCTGTTTAAGCAGTGTTTTAAGGTGTTAAAATGATGATTAATGAATGTTAATTTGATAAGGAATTGGGTTTTGATTAATGCAATCCCGGATAGGTTGAATTTCCTAAGTTTAGCTTATGATTCTTGGTTGTTTTTGGAGTGATCTTGTGGATATGTTGTTGCTGGAGGTATAAGGATGTTGTTAGGTTCTTTTTAGATGTTAAAGGATGTTAGGTTTTGATGGTTTATGGCTGGGCTTTGTTAAGAAGTGGTTTGGATGCATTTTCGGTTGTGTTTAGTGGCCGAAAATGGAGTGTGGATGAGAGCAGCGAGTTTAGGTGCTTTCATTGAAGCTATTAATGTATGATGATGCATTAATCTACTGTTTTAATGTGTTAAAACAGGGGAGTCATCTTTGGATCCAAGCGGTGGTGATCCGGAGGCTTGATTTGGTGCTTCGGCAAGAGGCGAAGTGGAATCGGTGAGTGAAATTGGGTTTTCGGCTTGAAACCAATGTCTTGGGAGCTTAGTTTAAGTCTAAACAACTTTGCTAAGCTCAAGTGTAAGTTTCGGAAATACTCTCTAGTGGTGGCCATGATTTGATTGTTGTGCAATGTGGTTTATTGCATGTTTTAAACTCTGTTTTGAAAGCATGATTTAGCATGGTTAATGCTGTTTTTGTAAGCCATATGTTGAAGGTAGCTCAAGGTAAGAGTTCCTTGTTTTTGAACATTGATTAAATGTGGTTTGATGCTTTTGAATGCATGATGGATATGGCTTGGTTTAATGCTTTAAAACAGTGGATAAATTGAAGATAATGATGTATATTGGCAAGTGATGTTTTGAAAAGGTTAAGGTCACTAAGGTGGTTAAAAGTCCTTGAGTGAACCTTGTTTACTTAAGAACATCAAGGTGGTTAAAAGTCCTTGGATGATTCTTGCTACGGACACAAAGTTGGTTAAAAGTCCTTGTGTGGTCCTTTCCATGGTGTTTAAAAGTCCATGGGCCAAGGTGTTTAAAAGTCCTTGGGGCCAAGGTGTTTAAAAGTCCTTGGGGTGATTATTATCATGGTGTTTAAAAGTCCATGGCCAAGGTGTTTAAAAGTCCTTGGGGCCAAGGTGTTTAAAAGTCCTTGGGGTGATTATTATCATGGTGTTTAAAAGTCCTTGGGGCCAAGGTGTTTAAAAGTCCTTGGGGTGAAAGTTGATGAACTTGTTTTTAAAGAAATGAAATGTATCACTTGTGGCCAATATGACATGTAATGATATGAAGCATGAGATGCTTGTTTAAAGATTGCTTTTGAGCATGTGTAAATGATGATTTGAAGCATGATTTATAAAGTGTTTATAAATGCATTATTGAATGGTTTTATTGAGCATTCCTCACTAAGCTTTTGCTTACGCTCTCTTTGTTTTCTCAAATCAATAATGCAGAACATTAAAGTACTTTGAGGGCAGCAAGGAAGGCAAGCATTCAAGTGGAAGTAAAGCTCAAAGTATGGAAGGTTTTCTTAAGAACATTTAGCTTTTGGTAATTTGGCAATGGGGGACCTATGTGTATGTTTTGGGAGATGTTTTGAACTCCCTAGGTATTTTGAATGTTGTTGAGGTTGCTGGTTTTTGTGGTTGGTCATTATATGCTTGAATTGAAAGTTTATGCTTGAATGGTTGCTTGAGTAGGAAGCATGCCTATAGATTTGGGGCTTTCCATATATGTGGATGTTTTGATGAATTGTTGATGCAAGTATGTCTCTTATATGTTGAATTGCATGTTGGTAAAGTTTGGTGGCATTTGGAGCATGATTGGATGTTTAATTGCATGTTAAAGTATGCATTTTTGGGTAATCTGTGCAGGGTGTTTCGGAACAGCACCTACCGTTTCGGAACGGGTGCCTTAAACAAGCCCAGGCGTCCGAAACGGGAGGGACCGTTCCGAAACGGTTTGGCTACTGCCAGCCCGTGTTGCGGTACGCGTTGCGGAACGGCCCCGTGTTTCGAAACGGGCTCTGCTTGTTTCGGAACGGGTGACCGTTAGGGGCTGACATTGGCAGTTAAATGTTTTGAATTGTTTGCGTTTTGGTCCTGAATCTTGTTTGTGCAATTGTATGAGTTTGAGAAGTCCTTTTGAGCTGAAATTTCACAGAGAAGCATGAAACCTGATTAATTTCAAGTTGGTAACTTTAATTTGGGTTAAGTCCTCATATATATCAGAAATTACAATTTGGTCCCTAAAGTTGTAATTTGTTCAATTGGGTCCCTGTTTGATCTCTGATGTTTATGATCTTTGAGTATGCTGTTGTATGATCATATCTAAGGATTAATATGCATCTAGACAAGTTTAAAAAGAAAAAAAAAGGGTCGTTAATCAAGGTTGACTTTCGGGTTGACTTTGGTTTTCCCCGTGTGACTTTCTTAATTCGGGTCAACCGTCTAGGCCGGGTTAAGGGGGTTACATCTCCCGATACTCTTGTAAGATGTTGAAAACCAGAATAAGCAAACTTGAAGTCTATTTTATTGAACAGAAAAAAATCCTAAAACAATGCAATCCTTGCAACTACTTTACAGAATCAACCCTTAGCCCTAGGGGAAGTTTAGAACATGACGAGGAAGGGAAAACATCTAGGGTTTTGGGAAGAAGGCTAGAGAATATGATGATGTCCTCTCCTAGGTCGAATTACATGCTTTTATATAGGCCTTGGGTTCAAGTTTTCTAATATGGCAAGAATACAACTTTAAATTAAAGTACAACTCTATTAAAGACTAAATCTTCAGAGCATAAGTCTTTAATTCGTCCTTCCTTCTTGCTTGGAGTTTCTTCCTTAAACCTTGGGCTTGGCCTTCATTCAGATCTAGGGCTTGGAAAAATATAAGGATGCTCCACGACAGATGGGCTTAATTTTCTCTTTCTGTCGAGGCCCACTTCACTTCTTCCCTTCACTATCATTGTCGTCCTTGGCTGCCACGGGAGCGGCCATGGCAGCATCGTCCTTCACGTCTGCATATCCAGTTCCAGCTCTGCTTCTTCACTGCCCATCGTCAGCTTCTCTACTGCTCTCCATCTGCTACAACAGCTACCTGCAAAAGCAACCAATATCAGTAGAAACTGTGCCCATTGATATATATATGTGATGTATAACTGAAATCTAACCTAAATGCAATGAATTATGCTTGAATGCATCAGAAATATGGGTTAAATAGGGGGTAAAATATAGAACTTTTACACACTCAACACACCCCCAAACTCAAGTTTTTGCTTGCCCTCAAGCAATTCAGACCTAACAAAGAAAAATACAATTTTTTTTGGCTTAAAACAGTGAACCTTCCCTTTCCTACCATTTCATTCCCTATTGTAAGCAACACCTTGTTGGATAATTCAGGATTCATTCGGAACCATGCTATAATTCTCGTGTAGTGTGTGCATGCTTTGTGAACAATTATATGCCTAGACTCACTTAGCTTACTAGAATAGTTGAAACTTCTAACTTGAATTTTTATGCCAATTTTCATCTTTTTGGAGGCAATTCTTAGGCTCCTTTAGTTTTTATTCAGACTCGATTCTATTTCTCAAGCTTAAGTTTGACTAGAGCCGGTTTCGGTCACCTCTAGGTGTAAGAATCTATTTTTCTTAACTTCTTTTCCTAGAGCCAGTGTTAGGCACCTCTAGGGGCTATTCAAGTATTAAGCTTTTCCCTATTCTAGTTTACTAGTAAAGTTCTAGACAGTATAAAGGTCACAAATGGTGTTTTGAGATTTCAGAACTATAGTAAGGCTCTAAACTGCTCCTAAAACTATCCTAAAGGCACTGCCACGACAGAGGCTGTTACGGCAAGTAAGTTCAGTTTAAAGACTTAAGCCAAATTTTCATTTTTAAGCAAAAATAAACTAAGTACAAGACACAAATTTTAAACTTAAAAGACTCCATTGATGAAGGGCTGCCACCCCCAAACTCGAGGGTTGCATTGCCCTCAATGCAAATGACAGATAAAAGAAAACAAAAAGTACATCACAAAATATATAAAAAGGCATACATCAATATAAGATGAGAGACTTAAAATTTAGGCGCTGTCGTCGCCGCTGCTATTGAGCTGGATTTGCCGGCGGGCAGTGACTTTCTTTGCTGGTGCTGTCAGACGAATGGGAGAGGCAGAAGTATTCTTTGTTTTGGCCTCCCTTGGTGGTTGGATACGGGTAGGAGAGATATGAGGTGGTTTCTCCACTACCTGGACCTTGGAGCTGCTGCTACTCTCGGTGCCACTGCCGCTACTGCTGCTGCTGCTACTGCCGCTATCAGATTTTTCTTTGTCTGCGACTGTTTTCTGCCGCTTCTCTGATGTGAACCTTGGACAAGTTCCTCTTGACAGAGGGCTTGTTGTCGGATTCCGCCCAGATTGAGGAAGAGGAGAACCCTGCTATATAGGCGTCAAGTTCAGCCGAAGGCATCTTTCTCTTGGTTGCCCTGGCAGAGTTTTCGGCTGTGCGACTGCCACCTGCAGCTGTTGTGGCAGGGGCCGGTGTGGACGCAGCAGATTGCGTTTTGGGTGTGGCAGCAGGTGTAGGGTATGGGCAGGGGTGGGGGCAGCAAAGTATTGATTGGGGAAAGTAGGGAATAGAGCATCTGAATAATTTAAAGAAGTGTGGATGAAATGTACCGTGGCAGTGGTAAAGTCTCGGATGAAACTCATGAGGCCGAGCTGTCTCTCCTCCAATTTTTGTATGGCAGCAAGGATCTGGGAGGAGGTGTCAGTTGGAGGTGCTGCTACTGTAGGCTGCCTGGGGTTTGTGGCAGCAGGCTCGATATCGGTGGGTTCTGTCGGCTCTGCTGCTGTGGCAGTAGGGTCGAAAGACGACAGGGGCGTGGCAGCAGTGAGTTCCATCAGGCTAAGTATGTTTCTGTCTGTCCAGCCTTTCCCTCGAACTCGTAAATCATCAGCTGTCTCCGGTACGTTGTGGCCGCAGCAAAGGGGCAGTGATGAGATATGGGTAGAAGAGTGGTCCGGTCGGTCGGTATGCGCAATCCAAGATGCCCTCTCAGACATATCTGCTAACGTTAATCGGCCTCTCATGCAATATGGAATGGATGAGGGCTAACCTGGGTTGGTCGACTGTTGTATTGTGAGAGGATGTCATAATTTGCTTTTTGATGAAAGCGTTCCAAAACTTTACCTTCGGGATTAGTTGTACTCTCTTCACCGTCCTTGGATTTTTCGGATCTGTGTTCCACTCGGTACCCTCGTCCGTGAGTTCTGCCATCTCAGTGTCGTAGTCGGCAGGCTCTAGACTCTCGAGAAAATGTTGGTGGCCATCGTCATTTCTGCCCACATAGAATCCGAAGAGAGTGTTGATATACTCGGGCTCGATCGGTACCTCTTTTCCTCGTACGGTGACTGCTGTCGCGTTCCTGCTACCGATGGCAGCATAAAAATCTCGGACAAGCGTCACATTCATCTCCTTTGGCTGCTCCGCGAATATTTGTCAGTGCAGGGCTCTGATTTTACTGGCTATGAACGGCTGCAGCCCCAAGTTCCCTGTTTTGGAAGTGTAGATAAAACCCTTCTCTTCCCACATATCACGGATCTGGAAGGATCGTGGAGTTGATGCTGCTTGAGCAGATCCTGAGGCAGCACTTCGGCGGGTGTTTCTAGAAGACATGTTGCAAGGACTGTGGAAGAAAATGAAAACAAATAAAAATATTAGAGAAAGCAAGTAGAAAGAGTAGAAGTGAGTGAAAAATGAATAGTAAAATAGGGTTTATATAGAGGGGGAGTTTGCTGCCCGTTGGAGCTGTAACGACAGGCGCGAATAACGGTGCCAGCTGTTATGCGGTTTCTGACACGTCTGTTAGGCGTTTCCGTTTCTGCTGCGCGTCTGTTACGCGTTTTACGTGTCTGCTGCGACAGCGTGTTGACAGGCTGGATTTTCCGTGTCTGTCGCAGTTGCTGTAACGGTAGGCTCCAAAAGTTGGGCTTTTTTTTGGGCTGATGGAAAATGGTGGGTTGGATTCACTTCTCCTTTTCTCCTTGTCTCCTTTATTTCCTGAAAATAATAAAAATAAAAACTTTAATTCCTAAAAAAATATAACTCTAATTACCTAATATAATAATAAAAATAAAAATAAAATTAGGTTAAATTAGGGATTCCAGGAGGGGCATCTCCTAAAGTAACCACTTCCTGCATTCTTGGGGCTTCAGTCCCCTGATAGCGCTTCAGTCTTTGTCCATTGACTTTAAATTGATGCTCGTCTTGTAAGGATCAGATTGTAATGGCACCATGGGGATAAACTTGCACCACTTGGAATGGGCCGGACCATCTAGGCTTTAGCTTTCCTGGGAAAAGCTTTAACCTAGAGTTGAACAACAACACAAGCTGCCCTGGGCAGAACTGTCGTGGAAGCAACTTCTTATCATGCCACTTCTTTGTCTTGTCCATGTAAATCCTTGCGTTGTCATAGGTCATTGCTCGAATTTCTTCTATCTCGTTCAAGTCAAGGAGCCTTTTCTGTCCTGCTCTTTCCAAGTCCATATTCACTGCCTTGATGGCCCATTATGCTCTATGCTCAATTTCAACAGGTAGATGGCATGTTTTCCCGTAAATCAGCCGATAAGGGGACATTCCCAATGGAGTTTTGAACGCTGTTCTGTAGGCCCATAATGCATCGTTGAGGTGTAAAGACCAGTCCTTCCGAGTTGGCTTAACCATCTTTTCAAGGATGTTCTTAACCTCTCTGTTTGATATTTCAGCCTGTCCATTGGTCTGAGGGTGGTATGCTGTTGCAATCCGATGTTTGACACCATACTTTTTTAATGCAGCAACTATATCCCTATTGTCGAAATGCCTCCCTTCATCACTGATGATCTCCTTGGGGATGCCAAATCTGGAAAAAATGTTTTTATGTAAAAACCTTTGAACTGTCTTGGCATCGCTCTTTTGAGTAGCGATCGCTCCAACCCATTTGGACACATAATCTACTACAAGGAGGATGTATAAATTCCCACATGAAGTTGGGAATGGTCCCATAAAATATATCCCCAAACGTCGAAGATATCGACTTCAAGAATGTTTTGCAGCGGCATCTCATGTCTTCTCGAGATGTTTCCAGTCCGTTGACACTTGTCACAATTTTTGTAGAATGTTTGGGCATCCTTAAACAGCGACAGCCAGTAAAATACAGACTGCAAAACTTTGGCAGCAGTTTTGTTACCACCTAAGTGTCCTCCATACTGTGAAGCATGACAATGATGTAGTATAGCTTCCTATTCATCCTGTGGTACACATATCCTAATAACATGATCTGCACAGTATTTGAAAAGAAGAGGTTCGTCCCAATAATAATGCTTAACATTATTTTGGAACCTCTTCCTAGCTTGATAGTTAAGGTCAGGAGGAGTTATTCCACTAACTAAATAATTAACGAAAGTAGCATACCAGGGGAGTTCAGAAAACTTACTTGCCGCCATGGCTGTCGCGGTAATGATTGTGGCAGCAAACAACTACTCATCAGGGAAAGTCTCCATTATGAGTGTCTCGTCTGCTGGGAGATTCTTTCCCTTCTCTAATCTTGAAAAGTGATCTGTAACTTGATTCTCTGTCCTCTTTTTGTCCTTGATCTCAAGGTCGAACTCTTGCAGTAGCAGAATCCAACGTATCAGTCTAGGCTTTGCATCCTTTTTAGCGAACAAATACTTCAATGCAGAGTGGTCTGTGTGGACTATGACCTTCGTTCCAAGTATATATGAACGAAACTTGTCAATAGAGAACACCACAGCTAACAGTTCCTTCTTTGTTGTGGTGTAGTTTACTTAGGCATCGTTCAGTGTTTTGCTGGCATAGTATATGACATGAAAGACCTTGTCTTTTCTCTGCCCAAGTGCTGCCCCAACAACATAGTCACTAGCATCACACATAATCTCGAATGGCAGTTTCCAATCTAGTGGTTGTACTATTGGGGCTGTTACCAGCTTTTCTTTCAGAACCTTGAATGCCTCAGTACATTCAGCGTTGAAGTCGAAGGGATGGTTCTGCTCCAGAAGATGGCATAAGGGTTTGGTAATCTTTGAAAAATTTGCGACGAATCTCCGATAAAAACCAGCATGCCCTAAGAAACTTCTGATTCCCTTGACTGTGGTGGGTGGTGGCAGCTTTTCGATTACCTCGATCTTGGCTCTGTCGACTTCTATGCCACGACATCTCACTTTATGGCCTAGAACTATCCCTTCATCTACCATGAAGTGACATTTTTCCCAGTTTAATACCAGGTTTGCTTTCTCACATCTTTCAAGCACTTTCTGTAGGTTGCCAAGGCAGCTTTCGAAATTGTCTCCAAAGACTGAGAAATAATCCATGAATATCTCTAGGAAATCCTCCACCATATCGGAGAATATTGCCATCATGCACCTTTGGAAAGTTGCTGGTGCATTACAAAGTCCAAATGGCATCCTCCAAAAGGCATACGTACCGTATGGGCATGTGAACGTCGTTTTCTCTTGATCTTCCGGTAGGATGGCTATTTGATTATAACCTGAGTAACCAACAAGAAAACAATAGTAAGGCTTTCCCGCTAATCTATCAATAAAAGGAAGGGGAAAGTGGTCCTTCCGGGTAGCTTTGTTAAGCTTCCGATAGTCCATACAAACCCTCCAACCGGTCACAGTCCTGGTTGGGATTAGCTCGTTTTCTTCGTTGGTCACCACGATTATTCCTCCTTTCTTGGGAATGCACTGCACCGGGCTCACCCACTTGTTATCCGAGATGGCATAGATTATTCCAGCATCTAGCCACTTCATGATCTCTTTACGAACCACCTCTCGCATAGCATCGTTCAGACGTCTCCGTGCATCAATGGTCGGCTTATGATCATCCTTAAGAAGGATTTTATGCATGCATAATGCCAGACTGATGCCTTGGATAACAGCTATCGTCCATCCAATAGCCCTTTTGTGCTGCTGCAGCATCCCTGTCAGCTGTTGTTCCTGTTCCTGCATCAACTTGGAAGAGATGATTACGGGCAATGTATCATTTAAACCAAGGAAAACATATTTTAGCTGCCCTGGCAGCGGCTTAAGATCTAGAACAAGTGGCTCTACAGTTGATGGCTTTTGGACTATATGTTCATTCGAGGTATAGTTTAAGGGCTCAAATAACTTACCTGGACGATTTCCTATCCACTTTACCTCCTCATGATCTTCAGTATCAGATGTATCAGACTCTGAGGAGCTGCTGTCGTCGGTGCTGTCATGACAGTCTTCTAAATGGCTGCTGAGGCAGTGGCCAATTGTGATGTCGTGGCAGCCCGACCTGATGCAGGGTTGGTCAAAGGTAATTGCAGTGATGGCCTTGCACTCTTCTTCTGCATCAGCATGTTTTATTGCCTGGAGAACATTCAGCTTGATCTCTTGATCGTTTACTCTCATAGTGAGTTCTCCTTTTTCCACATCAATCAGTGATCTTCCTGTGGCTAAGAAGGGTCACCCCAGGATGATTGGTGCGTTTTCATCTACTTCACAATCTAAGACAAGAAAGTCAGCAGGAAATATAAATTTATCCACTCTTCCCAGAATATCTTCAATTTTTCCTTCTGGATGAACATAAGAGCGGTATGCCAACTGCAGTACTACTGTTGTGGGCCGAGCTTTTCCAATACCTAATTTCTGAAAAACAGATTTGGGCATTAAATTTATACTAGCACCAAGATCACAAAGTGCCTTACCCACAAATTTGTCTCTGATTATGCACGGTATGATGAAGCTTACAGGATCCTTCTATTTCTGGGGTGGATGCTTGTGCAGAATACTCATGCATCCCTCTGTCATTTTAACCGTTTCAAATTTCCCAAGTCTGAATTTCTTCGACATGGCATCCTTGAGAAATTTGGCATAACCAGGTATTTCCCTAACGACATCTAACAGTGGAATATTGATATGGACCTGCTTAAAAATACCATAGATCTTCTTAAGCTGGGATTCCTGCTTCAATTTCTGTAACCGCTGAGGAAAAGGAGGTGGGGGACGATAATCAGCAATGTGTCCTTCCCACTGCATTCGGATCTGATGAGGCTTAGATTCTTCGTTTTTCTCCTCTGTCCCTTCTACTGTCGTGACAGGTTCATCGGCAGCAGGCTGCTTGTCATCTGCCGGGGCAGTGTTCTCGGCAGTTGACTCCAAGGCCGGTTTCTTAATTGTTTCAGCTTCCTTCTCTGGCCCTGGTAATCTCTTCCCACTCCTAGTAGTGATGGCTTTACACTGCTCATGTGTGGGTTGTCTAGCGTTTTCAGTGTCGCTAGGAATTCCTCCATTCTGCCTCGGTTTAATATGCTAGGAAACCTGACCCATCTGTGTCTCCAATGATTTCAGAGTAGCTTCATGGTTGGTCATCCGCATCTCTGTTTTATCCATGAATGTCTCAGTCTTCTTGACGAAGTGATTCATGTTCTCAATGTAAGTTCCTGTTTGAGATATAAACTTAGCCAAGGTCTGCTCCAGTATACTAGTCGTGACAGGTGGTGGCTGTTGTTGCTGCTGCTGCGGTTGCTGCCGAGTCATTAATCTAGGTCCTCCCTGATTTTGTGTGTTCTGTGCTTGAGGATTTAGGGCATTATTAGGGTTGCTCCAAGAGAACTTGGGATCCTTTCTCCAGTTGGGATTGTAGTTGTTGGAATTATAGTTCTGTTTGTTGTAGTTCCCAACATACATCCCTTCCTCTAGCTGTATCGGGCAATCTTCCGAACTGTGATTTCCATTGCAAGTCTCGCATACCTCTTCAGCAGAGTAGACAGGCTGTGAATCTTCTTTCAAGAGCTTTTTCATTGCTTTAGTGAGATATGCCACCTATGATTTTAAAGAACTGTCGGCTTCATAATCTTTTACAACTAGAACTCGTTTACCCCCTCTTCTTGCTGTAGGAAATTGTTCCTCATTCTTTGCCAGATTTTTCAAACCTGCCATTGCATCTTCAGGATCTTTGTCCAACAGCAGTCCATTTACTGCTGAATCAATTCTCATACGAGTCTGTAAATTGGCAGCATTGTAAAACTTAGTTACCTGGTTCCAAACGGGAAATCTATGCATCAGGCAGTTCCTCAAGAGAGTGGTAAATCTGTCCCAGGCCTCGTGTATTGGCTCGTCATCTTCCTGTTGAAAAGTAGCAATTTCGTTACGTAATCGCTCAAATAAGTGTGAAAGATTAAAACGAGACAAAAATTCACGAGTTAAATCTGCCCAAGTTCGTATTGAACCCGGCGTTAGTTTATTCCACCAAGTTTTCTCCCTGTCCCTCAATCAATGAGGAAATAACCGAAGCCTCAGTATCTCCGGATTAACTACTGGTAGTCTAAACGAACCCACAGATTTCCTGGAACGTTTTCAGATGCTCCCTAGCATCCTCTGTAGCAGCACCACTAAATTGGCCAACGTTGTTGATCATGCTGAACATAACAGGTTTCAGCTCAAAGTTGTCAACGTCTACATCTGGCAGGGTTGTTTCTAGTTCTACATGATCATTGAGCATGTAGTCTCGGCATGGCCGACGTGCGGCAGCGACAGGAGGATCGGCAGGTTGACCGTTCCTTCCATCTCCAGCAGGATTATCATTATCCTGGGGATTCCCTTGGTTGTTCATGGCCTCTAACTGTTCTTCGAGGTATTCGTTTCTGGCTAACACGTAGCGAAGTCGGTTCCTAAGCTTGTACGAGTGTTCGATTTCAGGGTCTAATCGATATTCAGGTTCCTCTCCTCGTCTCGATCTGCGCATAAACAGAAAACCTTGTGAAAAGCACAGGTTGAACAATCCAAGAAAAATAAAACAGAAAAATAAAAGAAGTGCAGTAAAAGATAGGGTAAAGATATGTTGTCGTCCCCGACAACGGCGCCAAAAACTTGTTGCGTGTAAAAGTGTCTATCGCAATTTAGTGCAAGTGTACACGACGCAAGTAGTAAAGTGATACGTAAGTATCGGATATTGTCTCCACAGGGACTGGGCTAATAGCTTCACCTTGGATTACTGCACGAGAGAGGAAAATAAAGAGTTTAAATGTTTGTCACGAAAATATAAAGAATACTGAAAATAAGAGTAACGAAATCAAGATAGAGAGAATAGGCCGGTATTGAATTGCTCAGTAGTGTAGGTGTTGCAAAGTCTAGGAAACTTTGTTCTGTCGTCGCGCCTGCTGCGGCAGCACCTGTCGCGGCAGCGGTCTGTTGGTTATCGCGGCAGCGATTACTCAACTCTGTACTTCAAGCTTGGCCAGAATCCCTGATATGCCTTGGCCTATCCCTAGGTCCAAGTCTGTCGATGAACACGTCTTTGATGATACCTCCCGGCGTGAATCGAAGGATGAACACCGATGTTGTTGAATTCTTCCTTATCCATTTAACCTCATCCTATCCCTAGGTCCGAGATAGTTCAACCATAAACTGGAGAACCTGTACTTATTCCTTTCGTATACTTAACTCTCTCAATATTAAGTAAATGAGTAATCTCACAATGCTCTCCCGATACTCTTGTAAGATGTTGAAAACCAGAATAATCAAACTTGAAGTCTATTTTATTGAACAGAAAAAAAATCCTAAAACAATGCAATCCTTGCAACTACTTTACAGAATCAACCCTTAGCCCTAGGGGAAGTTTAGAACATGATGAGGAAGGGAAAACAGCTAGGGTTTTGGGAAGAAGGCTAGAGAATATGATGATGTCCTCTCCTAGGTCGAATTACATGCCTTTATATAGGCCTTGGGTTCAAGTTTTCTAATATGGCAAGAATACAACTTTAAATTAAAGTACAACTCTATTAAAGACTAAATCTTCAGAGCATAAGTCTTTAATTCGTCCTTCCTTCTTGCTTGGAGTTTCTTCCTTGAACCTTGGGCTTGGCCTTCATTCTGATCTAGGGCTTGGAAAAATATAAGGATGCTCTACGACAGATGGGCTTAATTTTCTCTTTCTGTCGAGGCCCACTTCACTTCTTCCCTTCACTATCACTGTCGTCCTTGGCTGCCACGGCAGCGGCCATCGCAGCATCGTCCTTCACGTCTGCATATCCAGTTCCAGCTTTGCTTCTTCACTGCCCAGCGTCTGCTTCTCTACTGCTCTCCATCTGCTACAGCAGCTACCTGCAAAAGTAACCAATTTCAGTAGAAACTGTGCCCATTGATATATTTGTGATGTATAATTGAAATCTAACCTAAATGCAATGAATTATGCTTGAATGTAGCAGAAATATGGGTTAAATAGGGGGTAAAATATAGAACTTTTACACACTCAACAATATTTGTTCTTAATTATCAACTTATTCAATTGTCGATAATCTATACACATCCGCATCGTGCCATATTTCTTCTTCACAAATAAGACCGGTGCACCCCAAGGTGAAACACTAGGCCTAATGAAACCTCGATCAGGCAACTCCTGAAGTTGCATCTTCAACTCCTTCAACTCTTTCGGTGCCATTCGATAGGGAACAATTGACACTGGAGTCGTATTTTCATACAACTCAATGCCAAACTCAACCTCTCTGTTTGGTGGCAAACCAGACAACTCTTCCGGAAATACACCCGGAAACTCACATACCATACGTATGTCCTGTACTCACACCTCCTTTGTACCCAGATTCATCACATAAGCCATGTAAGCTTCACATCCCAAACGCATCAACTGACTCGCTTCAAGAGCTAAAACCACATTAGACAAGAACTTTTCATTTTCATCTACGATCACCACCTCATAATCATCTTCAAGTTTCAACGAATCTCGCTTGGTCTCAAAATCAACCACAACTCAATGCTCAGATAACCAATCTATACAGACAATTACATCAAAACCATAGAAAGGCAACTCCATAAGATCAACCTCAAACACATGACCTTGAATAGACAAAGGACACCTCCTATACAACTTCCTTGTAACAATCGTCTCACCAAAAGAACTGGTTATACGCATACCAACATCTAACAACTCAACAGGTAAATCAAGAACTTGTGCATGCTCACGTAAAATGTAAGAATGAGTAGAACCAGAATCAATCAAAGAAAGTAATGACAAGGATTGCAAAGTAAAGGTACCTAAGATCACATCCGTGTCATTCCTTCCCTATCGGTGTGCATACACCCTAGCCTGTTCACCCCCTTAGGATGAACAACAACAACATGAGAAAGATTCCTCTGCCCATCATATTTAAGCTGAAAGTTACCACGACTGCGCCTACAACCTCTCTGTGGCTCAGCAGCATGCACCGGAGCTTGTCCATCTCTAGCAGGTTTTGGACAATCACGCTTCATATGTCCTCATGATCCACAATTCCAACATGTACCAAAATTACCCTAACACTCTCTCGTGTGCCTCCTACCGCACCGGTTACACTCTAGAGTACGAACAAAAGCATTATGGCCTTGTTGACCACGACCAGGGTTACCTCCACCACGCCTTGGATCCAGTTGATACCTCCTATCCTTGTGCTTCTTGAAACGATTCTTACTAGCATCAAACTCAGTTGACCTCTTTTCAGAACTAGAACCACCCGAACGAGCCACCAAACCCAAATTATGCTTGATGTCCTTAGCCGCAGTGATGGTCGTCCACCATGTATAAGCATCTTCATGTAGCAAGGATACCACACAACCCAACTTATGCGCATCATTACAACCCATCTGACCAAGAATTGTAACCCCCTAAACCTGACCCAGAAGAATTGGGCCAAATCTAGGAAGTTAGGTTTAAAACTTGTCCCTCAAGTTATAAATATTAGGTTTAAAAATATTTTAAAATATATAATTGAATTAATTAATAATATTTAACGTAAAATTTCTCAAATATTTATGAAACTCGATCATTAAAACATATACTGAATGTTTCATAAAAAAAAATCTCAATTAAACTGAAAATGCATGCTGAACCATTATCCCAAATTAAATATCCCAATGTCTGAAATTACAAAATATCTCAAAGAGATGTTAAAACAATAATCTAAAATATTTGGAAAGAGTTCCTACTGAATAATTTAATATCCGAGTAAAAATACAAGATGCTCCAAGTACCGTGTCACCTAATAAGTCTGGATATCTGAAAGAAAAACTATAGGGGTGTAAGCTAAAGAGCTTAGTGTGTCTCTAAAGTGCAAACAAACACAAAACCAAAACAATATTTTATTTTCTGATAAGGTCTTTTCTGAAAACACAATATATCCGATAAATCAAAATCATAATGTTATGATGTCCGATGCATGACTCAATACTCGACTTTCCGATATCATACAGAGTGGAGGTTACCCTCGCCAGAGTGGAGCTTTCGCTAGCCAGAGTGGAGGTTGCCCTCACGTTTTCCGAACACTATCTCGATCCCGATCCCATGACTCATGATATGATTTTTAAAACCATAAATCCGAACTCTTATGAGTGTCACATTTTCTGAAATTCAAATGCTTGATTTAAAAACACAATTTAGTATGTCATGTATGATGTTTTCAAAATCATTCACAAAACACAATCAATCAGATAACAAATCAAGTAGAGTATAAAACATAAGTTTCAATTATATAGCACAGTGAGAAACACACCTTAAGCAACAATAGCTTTAATGTCGAGAAAAGCGCGTCTCACGCTCAGATCTAACTGAATCAAAACCTACGAGGTAAAACTCTATATTAATATTTATTACTATCACTAAGCCACCAACTATAAAACATAAGACTAATCCGAATGTATATCCACTGAAAGATCTTGAAAAACGTGTACAGTTTGTCTGAATAGGATGAGGTAACTCGTCAGCCTCAGTGTCGATACCTGAACATGAGAATATTACAAATTAGATTCTGAAGTCAACAACTTACCAAATTCTATGTAATAATTAATTGAAATTAGCAAAAAGGAGCTTTTAGAATCTATTTGACAAAACGGGCAGCAGATTCGAACTCAGGACGTCGAAAAAGGTCAAGAAGAAGGTTGTCTGAAAAAGTCCACTCTTGGTCAACCCTGGTCAAAGTCAACTGGTCAAAGTTGGTTCGGTCAAACCCGGTCAACTTCCGGTGAAACTGTTCAAGTCAAGGTCAAAGCTAGTTCGGGTCAACGGTCCGAGTAGGTCAATGGGTCCGGTCCGGTTCAGTACATATCAATGCTGGTTTGGGTCAAATCTGCTGGTCTGGTTCACTAAACATTAGGCTTATCTCTGACCAAAGGCAAGAGCAATTATTAGTTCGCAAAGCAGAATGAACAATTACATACCATCTATATTTTGCATATAGGACATCCATCCATAGCTTATTATCATCTTGTATTAAATGGACCCCTAACTTCATTAGGAATGCTTTATTGTATTTCTAGATTGTGGAACCCCAAACCACCCTGATTGATAGGATGTTGCACATCTTCTCATCAAAAAAGGTTAATTCCATGGTGATCGGTTGAATTACCCCATATGAAACCTCGAATACACTTGTCAATCTTCAAGCAAACCACTTTCAACAACCAAGTTGCTTGCATAGTGTAGCTTGGAATTGCCTGGAACACTGACCAAGAAGATAAACAACCTCTAACCTTGTCCAACATAAATCTATAAGTAGAATTGGTAACTCGATGGTGCAAAAGAGGAATACCAAGATATTTAACAAGATCCTAAACTTCAATAAATCCAAACCCATGTGTAATTTCTTCACGAATATCTACACAAGTGTTTTGTGAGAAAAATATTTGAATTTTTGTCGTGCTTATCTTGTGACAAGATATCTGAAAAAAGGTGTCAAGCAATGAACGTACAATAAACATTTGATCAATTGTGGCCTCACAAAACAAAACCAAATCGTATTCAAAACACACATGGGAGATTCCAGGTCCACGACGGGTAAGCCTAATTTCATGTCAATATCCTTGATTGATTTGTTCCTAAATAGCTTGCAATAGTCATTCCATGCACAGAACAAAGATGTAAGGGGGAGAGTGGATCACTCTTCCAAATGCCACGGGATGGCGAAGAATGTTCCGACAACTCACCATTCCATAACACTTTGGAAACAATAGTAATGCGTGTCAATATCGACTTTATAAAACTAGTCGGCAATCAACTGTCGAGCAATTTCTCCTCAATAAAAGGCCACTCCAAACGATCATAGGCCTACTCAAGGTCAATCTTGATCACCATTCATCCCATTTTTCCTGCTTTCTTTCACATCGAATGCACCATCTCCCTGCTAGTATCACTTTATCCATGATGCAACGACCCGAGACAAAACTGACTTGTTTCTGAGAGATCCACTAAGGTAAGAAAGGCTTGCGATGATTAACTATCACCTTTTTCAGTGCCTTATATGTCACCGTACTCAGAGTAATAGGTCTAAAGTGACTAAATGGTTTTGGAGCTTCCATTTTCGGAATAAGGACTAAGACTGTGTGATTAAATTGTTCAGGATAGCTCCCATATTCAAAGCAGTATTGAATGAACAAACTCAAACTATTCCCTATGATATGCCAATTCTTTTGAAATAACTAGTGGTGGATCTAGGAATTCAAGAATGAGGGTTAAAAATACTTTTCTTCTCAAATGGTTATGCAAATTTTTATTTTCCCATCTCTACACACTAAATTAATTTTTTTGAAGAAGAAATTCAACACTAAAAAAATTTCCCCCAAAAATGGGGGTGTAATTGCCCCTTGGTGGCCATTTAGGTATGCCACTAGAAAAAATCATGGCACAAATGCCATCAACCCCGAGGGTCTTCAAAGGGTCCATACTGAGTATCACTTGTCGAACCTCCTCATCTGTTACGTCCATGGTCAAACTGCACAATTCTTCCACACTCAATATCTAAAATTTGCCTCGTAAAGGCAACAAGGTTGTCGAGTGAAGTTCAAATTCGACCAACCCTTGGAAATACTTCACTGCCCATGATCGAATTAGCATACGATCATCACACCACTCCTCATTTTCAAGTTTTAGCATGCTGATAGTACTTTGAGCTTTTTGAACCCTTGCCTTACGATGGTAGTATTTCGTGTTGCGATCTCCATCCTTGATTCAATCACTTCGCAATCTTGGAACCATATCCATTTCGCTTTTTAATTCAGATTCAAGTGTTCAGAGAAATTCATTGTTGGAATTCTCCAAAACCACTTATATGTCGTGAATGCGAGCCAACAGTTTTGCTTTACGTTTCCCAATATGCCTAAATACCTTCTGGTTCCAAATACTAGCCTCACTACAGAAATTGACAATGTGTCATGCAAGAGAGACATCATCCTTCCATTCCATTCGAACAACATTCTCAAATCCTAGATTATTTTGCCATGTTGTAAGGTACTTGAATGGTGCATCTCTTCTTTGTGTTTGTGTCATATCGTTAATTAGAACAATTGGTCTATGATCTGAGCCTTTGTGTTGTGAATGGAGAACATGTGATGAAGGCCATGTATCAAACCAAACAATATTACCCAAACAACGATCTAGCCTTTTTGTAGTGTCCCACTTTTCCAAGTGAACTTAGGTCCTTGAGGTACAATATAAGTGAGTTGGGAACTATGAATAAACTCGCCAAATCTATGACAAACCCTATCTGGGTGCATTGAACCCCCAATTCTATCATTAGAACTCTAGATTGCATTAAAATTTTGTCCTCGGGCTTTAATGCTTCCAACTACAACCAAACATTATCATGTTTCATTTTATTGGGGCTAGCATAAACGAATGTTACCATAAACTTTCTTGTTGATCGCCAATCAAGACAAAGAGTATGTATCGATTAGAGAGCACAAGAACATTAATTGTAATACAATCATTCAACAATACCCAAATACCATTGGAGAAGCCATTTGCCTCAACTTGGAATGAAGAGGAATATCCATGTCAGTTGATAATGGTGTCCGCATTCTTCCCACTTACTCTAGTTTCCATTAAGGGAATAATATCTTGTCTCTATGATCTTAAAAAACATATCAAATGACGATTAAAACCAGTGCCTAAAGTACCCTGAACATTCTAGAATAATAATTTAAACATTACAAATAATGGGAGGTGACAGGAAACCTTCTATTCCCGCATCTCCTCATCATCAAACAAAATATTCTCCCTCAACTAGAACTTTGATTTGTCTCCTTGAGGTTGCTCTTCAAGAACATTTGTGACCTCTTTCAGAGTGGTTGTCATAGCCTCACTATCTTTGGAGACATCCTCAAGTAATTCCCATAAAGTCATGTTGTTGGGATTCCTGTTTTTTCCGATTTTTTGGGCCCTTATGTACTACTCCTTTTATAGGAGACAAATGTTGAGCGTTAGCATTGTTCTTGTTCCTTAGCCTTAGATTCCACATTGGATTCAACATTTAGCTTACCACCTATTCCTTCACTATCATAAAAATCTAGAACCGCAACATGGTTATTAGATGACAATGAAACATGAACATTAACCATTGTACCTACCTATAACACATCACCAAAACTTCTTTGATTCCCATCAAAGCTAAAAGCTAATGCAGTTGAACCAGAATGAATCGTCGAAATTTCACTTCTAGTCACCTCCTTAGCAACACTAGAGCAAGCACCATTTGTACCCAACCTCGTTATAGTACTCGTCTTAGCCTTGTCCCCAATAGGTACAATGTTACCAATTATCTCGGTCACATGTTCTTTCCCAACCTTTCGTCCTTGAGTAGTTTTAAAACCAGTAGCAGTCGATGATAGCTAAGAATGTCGACCAGTATCCACCGACGCCACAATACTCTCACACACATGGACTCTATCCGTCTTATTCGATCCAATCATTACATCACCGCCCTTGTCCTCCACTTGTAAGTTGAGGGTTACTTATTGACCCGACTCCATACCTTTTAGTTTAGGTCATGTAGTGGAACAATCCCTACTATTGATAGCTGTGCTCCGATGTTTTCGATTTAGAACTTGCATCCATGGCCCATTTTGTCTTCCGCCTTGTCTTTCGTGATATCTACAACTTCGTGTTATTGCCTCTCCAAAGCACATTAAGCAATTAGTTTACACATCTCCTTAGTGTGACCATATTTCCCACAGGAATAACATATCGTGGGGAGGCCCTCATATTTAATCCATTGTCGAAAACCATCGATGATAATCCCAGAGATCAAGGTTTTGTTCAAATCCACAACCACCGTCAGTCTTGCAAATTTCCCTTGTCTTCTCTCAGTCTTATTGTATTCAATTTGAACTATCTTTCCAACTGCACTAGCAATGTAGCGAAACAAACTCTTAGTGTAATAGCGGTATGGTAGTCCCTGGAGCCTTACCCAAACTACTATCTTTGTCGGATGATCCTTTTTTATTGAGAAGTTACGGATCTACAGCTGAACTGTAAGATAACTCTTATAGATTAACCAAGGGCAACCCATTTTGTATGATCTAATTCGAAAGCAAACGAAACTAGATAGTAGTCATTATCCAAATCGATCAATGTGATTTCACCTGCTGGATTCCAAAAGACTTTCACCTGATTCAATAAAGCAGTATACCCAATGGATCATCCTAATAACCGAATCACAACTGAGTTGGCGATTTTTGCATTAATCAGGCCATGGACATGTTCAGAAAATGCAATAACCGGTGTACCATCGACTTCACTAATCTGATAATCGTCATCCTTAATTTCCACGTCCAACTCTGGTATTTCAGGCATCGTCTGGTTTGCAATATGATTCTCCATAACCATATCTTTGAAGGATGGTTTAAAGGGATGTACATCTTATGGTCAAACCTGATGAATCTGGTTAACTGCCCCTTGATCGATTCCCACCGCCTCCTTCATGACAGTGTTATCCCCAGTCCCACAATGTCCAAAGATGGCACCGTCCACAACCACTACCTCTAACCTATCCACATGAATTTCCTCTTGGTTGATGTAGGCCGTTCTTGATGTTGTTGGGGACGACTATTCTGATTGTTGGATCTAGGAAGGAAGCAAGAAACTTGCAAGCAAGATAGGCTCAAATATTATGGTTAAGGTAAGACAAAAGATAGTTTGATGGTGGTTGCGGAAGATAGTTTGTATTTTGGTGGAATTTGGATATGGTAAATGGAAGATGATGGCGGTTTTAAGATGGTAAGATAGGTGTATGGATATGGTGACAGAAATGGTGAAGATAGTATCTTAAGAACTCAAGGAAGAAACTATGATATAAAGAGCATAACCCCGATCCTTATATGATTTCTTAAGGGATGATAGAAAGGACTTTGACCCACTATCTATAAAGAGATAGGAACCAGAAGTATCAAGGGGAAATAGGGATTGCTGCCACAAGTACTAAGTACCTAATAATTCGATAAAGATCAATTAAGAACTAGAAGAGAGAAAATTATCACAAATGAAATTTTTATATATGTAATGAGATGTCTTACAAATGAAAATACAAATTATATTTATAGGTTGATGAAGGGGCTTGGCCGAAAAAGCCTAACAATGATACGGCTAGGGCGGTGCCTCCCTCCAAAGGCCTTGGTGATGTTTCGGGCACCATTGAGTCTCCTTCCACTCGGTTTTGGTACAAATTTCCTTTCCCTCCAATGCCTTTGCCGCCTATTCTCATTTCCCTGCAAACGGCTAGGGCGTGTCTTTCATGAGGAAACATGTCCCTTGGATTGGTGACTTAGGTTTTGAGCTAACATAGGAAGATGGAGCTGAAGTGAGCTGATTGAGCTTGGCTTGAGCTGAGCTAGCTGGATGAGCTCGCTTAATCTTCAAGTTGTTTTGAGCTTTCACGATCTTTCCTTAGCTAGGTGAGCTATTCCTTGAAGCTTGTGAGCTTCCTTAGAATGCATTCTTTGTCTTTGAGCTGTCATTAGACTCTTTGAGCTAATCCAAGTTGCCTTGAATATCCTTGAGCAAATCTGAGCTTCTTCGAGTGTCCTTGAGCTAATTCGAGCTTGTGCCTTCATCCTTAATACCTAAAGAAACAATAAACAATGTGTAAGCTGATTTTAAAGCTAAAATAAGATGCACACTTAAGTAAAAGATGCAATGTAACCTAATCATGCTAAAATGAATTAGAATAGATATAAAGACGTGTATTGCATGCAATGCATCACATAGTAATATGCAACACATTATATAGCTTATTATCTAAGGCTTAATTTTCTTCAAATGATTTAAAAACACGAAGACACTTATGAGAAAGAACTTACCTGAATAACTTGGCCTTAGAACGAGTAAATGGTTCTTGTGGCATCACTTTTGGATCTAGTGTTGGCGTGCTTGCATCATCCTCCCCTTCTTTTAAGCGATTTTTTCTTAAATCGTCACTATATTCGTATGGGGTAAGATCCATGATATTAAAAGTTGCATTTACATTGTACTCTCCGGGAAAATCCAACTTGTAGGCATTATCATTTACCTTTTCCACCACTTGAAATGAACCATCTACTCTCGGAAGTAACTTAGATTTCCATTGGTTTGGAAATCTTTCTTTTCTAAAATGAACCCAAACCCAATCTCCAACCACAAAGGTGATCTTCTTACGGCCTTTGTTGGCTTGTTGCTTATATTGGTGGGTTCTCTTCTCAATATTCTTCCAAACCTGTTGTGTAAGTTCTTCACGAATTCTGCCTTGCTTTTGCCATCTTTATTCAACACTTGTTCACATGGTAGAGGTAAAAGATCTGAAGGTGTTAAGGGGTTCAAACCATATACCACTTCAAATGGAGAGTGCTTGGTTGTTGAATGGATAGATCGGTTGTATGCGAACTCCACATGTGGCAAACATTCCTCTCATGTCTTGATATTCTTTCGAATGAGGGCTCGCAACATGGTGGATAAGAATTGATTCACCAGTTTAGTTTGCCCGTCGATTTGAGGATGGCATGTAGTGGAGAATAATAACTTAGTCCCTATTTTGCACCACAATGTCCTCCAAAAATGCTAAGGAATTTAACATCACAATCCGACAAAATGGATTTGGTAACTCCATGTAATCTCACCACTTCTTTGAAGAACAAATTGGCTACGTGTGTTGCATCGTTCGTCTTATGGCAAGGTATGAAATGAGCCATCTTTGAGAAATGATCAACCATCACAAAAATGGAATCTCTTCTGATTTTGGTCCTTGGCAATCTCATCAAAAATTCCATTGAGATATCAACCCACGACTCACTTGGAATGGGTAGAGGTGTGTACATTCCATGGGGCGTGACTCTTGATTTGGCTTTCTTGCACATAATACATCTTTCACACAACCTTTCAACGCCCCTCTTCATTTTTGGCCAAAAGAGGTGTTCCTTCAATGTGTGTAGGGTCTTGTCTATCCCAAAATTGTTGGAGTATGCCCAAAGACCAATCATATGATGATTGAATAGACATACTATTTTACTAGATTTATCAAGTAATGGCATTGCCGTTATTATCATTTGGTATGTTTCTGTGCATCAAACTAACCATTGGATAATAATGTCCATACAATAATATGATTATTGTTAAATAGGATCCTTAGTCGAATATTATTACCTGTATGGACAGTGATAATATATAAAGACTAATATGTGGTTGATGACAAGCGTTGTCATTGACATAGAGATGTCAAAATCAACACATAAGTATTTGTTAGAGAACAACATACTGGATTGACCCGCTATGAGCATGTTTCTTGGGTAATTATGTGACAGTCACAACATTGCTCATGATAAACATATGTATAATCCTCAGACTTGAGTTCAACATGATTTCAACATAAAGATTTACGTATTTTGACATAGTTAAACGTGTGTCGTAACTGACTACATTATAAAGACTGATGATTGGATACATGATGACCTATGTAGTGAAATATGGTTGATCAAGAAAGGATTTGTCCCTCCTACATAATGGGAGAAATATCTTCGGCCACTTGATTGAGTGAGATTAGAAAATGCATGCCCATGCTCGAATATTATGATATGAGATATCATAGAGATTCGTCTATCATAATCTACTCAAGACATCAAGAAACACTAGATGGACAACGCAAGTGTGACTAACCCATGACTTGTGTTCATCTAAGATATAAAGGACAAAAGGATGAAATACATAAAGGAAGTTTATTCAGGAATTAGGAAAGTCAAACCATGACTTCATGCAACTTAGGTAGAAATGATGTATTGCTAGATGCCACTCATTGTTTGTAAAATTAGAACAGTTCTAATTTTGCTGCTAACGTTGCATGAACCTACAAGGGTCACACCCTTTGAATGAAACGAACAAAAAAATTGGAAACCATACTCCCTATTTTAGGGAGGTTGTCGAAAATCCCAAATGGGATAGGGGAAATTGGCAACTCCCTTAAATGGTAATAATATTGGATAAATATTGTATTTATCAAATATTATTTAGAGTATGGAAAATATTTAGAGACTTAAATATTATAGAATAAGATTCTAGAAATTTAAATATATATTTGGAATTTATATAATGTATATTTAATTCCAAGTTTATGTAGAATTAGATTCTACATAATTAAAAATATGTATTTAAAATATTTAAATCCAAGTAAAGATGGAATGAGATTCTATATAGTAAAAATATATATATTTGGATTAAATATAATGTATATTTAAATCAATGTTTTATGTAGAATAAGATTCTACATAATTAAATATATATATTTCATTTAATATTATTAAATATAATGTATATTTAATATAAACCAATTTCAAGTAGAATTAGATTCTATGAATTTTGGTTGAACTTGGATTTAAGGTATTCAACTAGAATTAAGTCTCTGAATACTATTTAAAGGGACAAGGGCTAGCAACCAAATCATCCCTCTTCCTCCTCTTGAAGATTTCGACAACACCCCTAGGGATTCCCCACTGGAATTCGACATATCCTAGAAAGCTCTCTGAGAAGCTGTTCGATATTTTTCTGGTGTTCTACTTGCCCCCTAGCAAATCCCTGAAGGTTCCCTTGCTCGATTGCAAGTCCCGATTGAACTCCTGGTCGATTTCAGACTCCCTTAGGAATCCGTGGAGGGATTTCGACTTCTCCCTGGAAGGTGTTCAAACCTGTCGAAATTTATCCCTAAGTGTTAGGGAGGCGGAAACTTTGTTTGTTTTGTTCGGGTGGACTCTATAGAGGTCGTTGCGAACCTGTGACGATTCGGGTTTTACTTGACGTGGTTATTCCGACATACCGTTGGTTTTCCAGTTTCCAGAGTTTTAAAAGGTAAATCTTCATCTTTTCACCCCGGATTCGTTCCTGTACATGGATCCTGGCTGGATTACGTCGGATTAATTTTTCCGCTGCGCCACGGGGCGTGTCGACGTGACCCAACAGTGGTATCAGAGCCACTTGTATCATACGAATTCTGACTTAAATTCTTTGGTGATGTTTATGTATGAGATGCATGCTGTTTGATTCGATTTAGATATTTATCGTTTATTGTATCACACCTAATAAAGACTTATTTCGATTATCACTGAATGATTAAAAGTTAATCATAACTATGCTAGGTTGCTTCAATGTTAAATGTTAACATGTTGAGACTAATAGTTAGTCTAGAGAACAAGTACTTGTTCGTAGTTTCATAGATTTATCAAATCTTTGAAAGGGCTTCTAATTTGATAAAAGTTATCAAACTATCTTTTACGGTAAATCCATAAGAGTTATGGTTAGACTTTATGAAAAATGCATGTCTAGGATTGGCATCATCAAAGACATGGTACTTAAGTGTGCCTAGTGCACCACCTCTCTTTCATGTTGACCTACCTGGTGCATTTGTTCGTTAACGCAAATGGTTTATGAAACCTCGTGATCCTTCTTCGGCCCATTAACAGCAACATAGGGATAATCAGTTTAAAACTCCGTAAACACGTCGTTACTTTGTTCGCACGATGTTTGAAATGCATGTTAGATTGCACGATGTTTGTTTTGCATGGTTATAGCCCATAGCCTTTATAGTTTTGGTTTTTATAAATACGGCCTGCGTGTCGTGCCTTTTTCTATATTCTATTGTACTTCTCTTCTCATCTCACTCCCTCGCATGTAACGCGAGTTTCTGAAAATTGTAAATACTCATGGAGATAAAGCAAGGACCAAGGTAGCAGCGTGGTGGGCCTTCCCTGGTGGACTGGGCGTTTCAGAAGCATATTCTATCTTTAGTAGAATGGTCCTCCCATTAGCTTGGGACGGGTCGCCTTAGGTTAAGAAGGGCTATAATCTTTGCATATTAATTTAGTGCTTATATTTACCTTGTATGTGATGCAATGGATGTTTTATAAGCATGATTAAACATAGTTCTATTGATAGGATCAATGTTAAAATGATGAGATAATTAAGTAAATCCATCACTATAATTCTAAGTCTGTTTTAACCTTCCAATATTTACCCTGGTTAAAGCTTCGATCGATATAATGTGAGCTTTTCCAAAGCAATGTCACATTTATCTATCTTGGTTAAACACGAAGAATAAGCTAGTGATATTCGCCGGTTGAGATATTGGTATTGACTTAGCTGGGTTGTTCTAATAGGATTAGAAAACCTAGTGGTTAAAAGTTTTGGATAATCATAAGATGATTTAAAGAACAAGAGTTGTTCGCCAAAAGATGAGGAATTACATGAGATGTAATTAGTAAGGTGTTACTTACCTAAATAACCATTTCCTAAAAGACTGGCCAAAGCTGATTTAGGAATGGTGAAATATGGATCCTCACTCACTAGAAAAACTATCGAAACGTTTTTCCGAAATTAAAACTAGAGGATTTTTTATTTTGAAGAAAATAGTGGGAGTAAATTTATAGTAAAGACCTATCTATAAATTTTAAAACTTAGTAAAACTTATGTAGAATATTTTCTTTGTTGTAGAATTAATGGAAAATAATACTCTGTCTCTGCGATCTATCCTTGAGAAGGATAAGCTCAATGGCATAAACTTTCTTGACTGGTTCCGCAATTTGAGAATTGTTCTCAAACAGGAAAAGAAGGAATATGTCATTGAAGAACCTGTTCCTGATGAACCGGTTGCCACTGCTTCCAGAGCTGACAAAGACAAGTTTAAGAAACACATGGACGACATGCTGGATGTTGGTTGTCTTATGCTTGCCTCCATGACCCCTGAGCTTCAGAAGCAACATGAGAACATGGTAGCTTATGATATGATTTAAAATCTTAAGGAGATTTATGAAGGGCAAGCTCGTCAAGAGAGGTACGAGACCTCTAAAGCTCTGTTTCAATGCAAGATGAGTGAGGGATCTCCTGTAGGAGCTCACATCATCAAAATGATGGGCTACATCCAAACTTTGGAGAAGCTCGGCTTTCCGCTGAAAGACGAATTAGCTACTGATGTCATCATGCAATCGTTGTCGGATAGTTTCAATCAGTTCGTCCTTAATTTCAATATGAATAAAATTAACAAGACGCTGCCACAGTTGCTCGGCATGTTGAGAACTGCTGAAATCAACCTGAAGAAGATAAGACCTAAACTTGTTCTGATGGTTCGCAAGGGCAAGAAGAAAGGTAAATCAACAGCAAAGTCTAAAGGCGATGGTAAGACCGAAACCGATGGAAAGGAGGCATTGAAACCTAAGAAGGGAATCAAGAAGGATGGAAAATGTTTCCATTGTGGCAAGACCGGACATTGGAAGAGAAACTGTCCCACACACCTACAAGAAGTCAAGAAAGCAAAAACGAGTGAGGCATCAACCTCAGAGGCTTCTAAAGAGAAGGCATCAGAATAGACATGGACCTGCGAATGGAAATAAAGCAAGAGTTGTTACATCATCCATTAGGACATGGGGTTTGTGCTTAAATAGATTTGTTTTAGTTTTTAAGATTATTATTTTGTGCCTAAGTTTTAGTTATCTTGTAATGACAAGATATTTTAAATTTGAGATTATTTAAATAAATGTTACTCTTTTAATCTCTTATGGCACAACGAATCAATGATCTTTAAACTAATCAAATCAATAATATTTATAAGATAAATAAATCAATTGACTAATCTCAAACTCATAAAAGTATTAAGGTCATTTGATGAGATCAAATTCAAGAATATTTAAAGTTTGATGAACTTTCAAAGAATATGGGATTGTCCCATAATTAAATCCCACAAATGGAACGAAAAGTCTTTGAAAGAGAATCAAATATGTTAGACATGTTTTGATTCAGAACAAGTCATTTTCGACTTCTTTACACACTAGAAAAACAACTCTCATACTTAATCGTGTTTTTTTTTTCGAAACGTCATATAAGATATGGACTAAGAATTGTTCTAGAATACCTTTGAAGTTTTAAGGTTACTTACATGTTAAAATGTTTACAAAGTTCGAACCTTAAAAACTCCATTTGTTGTTTATCCTAACGAGAACAAAATGTTTGTTTCTCAAACGAGAGTTTATCTTGAAAGAGATTAATTCTCACAAAGGGATATTATTTCTTCAACTTTAACGAGAACAAAATATTTGTTGCTCAAACGATAGTTTATCTCGAAAGAGAATACTTATCACTAAGGGATTTCATTTTTCAACGAGAACAAAATGTTTGTTGCTCAAACGAGAGTTTCTCTCGAAAGAGATTACCTCTCACAAAAGGAAAAAAATGGAATTTGGAATGTGAAGAAATTTTAGACAGCAAATTTATGAACTAAAGATTGAGAATGTTCCACAAATGATCAAGGAACATTGGAACAAAACACAACCATTGTGTTGATCCTTAAGAGAATAGCATATACTTGAGAAATATGGATTTCTCACTATCCGTACATGGAAACACTCTTCTTTTCGGATCAAGATAAAGACTAGGTCTTATCAGAAAGCAATGGTGAGCCCAAAATTCGAGAAATGGCTAAGAGCCATGAGATATGAGATGGAAACATGTCTAAAACCAAGTATAGACTTTGGTTACCTAAAAAGGTAAAACCTAAGAGGTATGGATGAGTTTTTCAAAAAGGAAAAACCGACATGGATGATAAAACATACAAAGGATGATTCGTCGCTAAAAGTATTCGACAAACTTCATAGTATAGACTATGATAAAGCATCTTCCTTGTAGCTATGTTTAATCCATCTTAATCTCACTTGCAAGTAGTTACATACGATGATTATGGAATCAAATAAAGGAATGTCAAAACCACTTTCCTAAGGGAAAACTTGAAACAGATATGTATATGACACATCGAGAAGGTTTTGTCACTCCGGTAAACACTTGGAAGGTATGTAAGCTACAAAGGTCTATCCGTAGACTAAGGCAAGCTTCTCGAAATTGGGATATTCGTTTCAGAAGATACAATCAAAAGGTTTGGTTTATCTAGAAACAAAGGGGAGTCTTGTTTTCAAAAGAGCTAGTGGGAGCATTATTACTTTCCTAAGTATTGTTTGTAGATGACATACTCATCAAAAGGAACTAAAGATCACAATATGTTTTGCATTAATAAAAGATACTGCGAGTTAGCAACATGAGACAATATCTAACTCTACAACATAGGCTGAATGTATTACAGTCGACATAGAAATAAAGAATGATGTTTGGATCTAAAGGGTTCACTTCTGAACTAAGGGTTGTTCTCAGAATATTAGATGCTACATAACTCTGTTATGATGGAACCTTTGCGTAAGCAAATAAAACCTAGATCTCATCAATAAATCCAAACATATTCTAAAGTACTTACATCTTGGATATGTTAAAGTATGCAACATACGCACAAAGTTGATAACTTTGTCAACTCACTGACAAAGCTTTTGACACAGCATAAGCATGTCAGTTACACTAAGCCATATCGTATTAGATACGAGAATGATTGGTCTTAGTGCCAGTGGGAGATTGTTGGAGTATGCCCAAAGACCAATCATATGATGATTGAATAGACATACTATTTTACTAGATTTATCAAGTAATGGCATTATCGTTATTATCATTTGGTTTGTTTCTGTGCATCAAACTAACCATTGGATAATAATGTCCATACAATAATATGATTATTGTTAAATAGGATCCTTAGTCGAATATTATTACGGGTATGGACAGTGATAATATATAAAGACTAATATGTGGTTGATGACAAGCGTTGTCATTGACATAGAGATGTCAAAATCAACACATAAGTATTTGTTAGAGAACAACATACTGGATTGACCCGCTATGAGCATGTTTCTTGGGTAATTATGTGACAGTCACAACATTGCTCATGATAAACATATGTATAATCCTCAGACTTGAGATCAACATGATTTCAACATAAAGATTTACGTATTTTGACATAGTCAAACGTGTTTCGTAACTGACTACATTATAAAGATTGATGATTGGATACGTGATGACCTATGTAGTGAAATATGGTTGATCAAGAAAGGATTTGTCCCTCCTACATAATGGGAGAAATATCTTCGGCCACTTGATTCAGTGAGATTAGAAAATGCATGCCCATGCTCGAATATTATGATATGAGATATCATAGAGATTCGTTTATCATAATCTACTCAAGACATCAAGAAACACTAGATGGACAACGCAAGTGTGACTAACCCATGACTTGTGTTCATCTAAGATATAAAGGACAAAATGATGAAATACATAAAGGAAGTTTATTCAGGAATTAGGAAAGTCAAACCATGACTTCATGCAACTTAGGTAGAAATGATGTATTGCTAGATGCCACTCATTGTTTGTAAAATTAGAACAGTTCTAATTTTGCTGCTAACGTTGCATGAACCTACAAGGGTCACACCCTTCGAATGAAACGAACAAAAAAATTGGAAACCATACTCCCTATTTTAGGGAGGTTGCCGAAAATCCCCTATGGGATAGGGGAAATCGGCAACTCCCTTAAATGGGAATAATATTGGATAAATATTGTATTTATCAAATATTATTTAGAGTATGGAAAATATTTAGAGACTTAAATATTATAGAATAAGATTCTAGAAATTTAAATATATATTTGGAATTTATATAATGTATATTTAATTCCAAGTTTATGTAGAATTAGATTCTACATAATTAAAAATATGTATTTAAAAATATTTAAATCCAAGTAAAGATAGAATGAGATTCTATATAATAAAAATATATATTTGGATTAAATATAATGTATATTTAAATCCATGTTTTATATAGAATAAGATTCTACATAATTAAATATATATTTTTTATTTAATATTATTAAATATAATGTATATTTAATATAAACCAATTTTAAGTAGAATTAGATTCTATGAATTTTGGTTGAACTTGGATTTAAGGTATTCAACTAGAATTAAGTCTCTGAATACTATTTAAAGGGACAAGGGCTAGAAACCAAATCACCCATCTTTCTCCTCTTGAAGATTTCGACAACACCCCTAGGGATTCCCCACTGGAATTCGACATATCCCAGAAAGCTCTCTGAGAAGCTGTTCGATATTTTTCTGGTGTTCTACTTGCCCCCTGGCAAATCCCTGAAGGTTCCCTTGCTCGATTGCAAGTCCCGGTTGAACTCCTGGTCGATTTCAAACTCCCTCAGGAATCTCTGGAGGGATTTCGACTTCAACCTAGAAGGCGTTCAAACCTGTCGAAATTTATCCCTAAGTGTTAGGGAGGCGGAAACTTTGTTCGTTTTGTTCGGGTGGACTCCGTAGAGGCCGTTGCGAACCTGTGACGATTCCGGTTTTACTTGACGTGGTTATTCCGACATACCGTCGGTTTTCCAGTTTCCAGAGTTTTAAAAGGTAACTCTTTATCTTTTCACCCCGGATTCGTTCCTGTACATGGATCTTAGCTGGATTATGTCGGATTAATTTTTTCGCTGCGCCACGGGACGTGCCGACGTGACCCAACAAAAATGTACCATAAGTCCTCCCTCATGCACTCTTCTGACCAAAACTTCTCAAATGGAGCCGTGAGGGATGCAAAGTCACCCTTCCTTGAAAAGAAACCCATCATGCTAGTAATATCTATCATGGGCACCTGTTTCACACAACTTATATTTTCCTCCAAAATCAAGGTCAGCAACATAGAGTTCTTTAATGAATGAAAACCCAAGTAGCTTAGAATTCAAAGAGTTGAGTAGTACATACCTCTTTGACAAGGCATCGACCATGATGTTTTCTTTGCCTTTTTTTTAATGAATGACATAGGGAAAACACTCAAGAAATTCTACCCATTTGGCATGTCGTTTGTTGAGCTTGTGTTCCTTAATATGCTTCAAGGCTTCATGATCTGTGTGGATAACAAACTCCTTAGGCCATAGAAAGTGTTGCCACGTCTCGAGTGCTCGAATGAGTGCATACATTTCTTTATCACAAGTCGGGTAGTTCAATGTAGCACCATTCATTATTTCACTGAAATATGCAATAGGGCGTCCTTCTTGTGTCAAAACAGCACCCATCCCAATTTCAGATGCATCACACGCCACTTCAAAAGTTTTACCAAAGTTTGGCAATGCTAACAAAGGTGCCTCGGTCAAACACTTCTTTACTTCCACGAATGCATGTTCTTGTTCCTTACCACAATTGCAGATTGAATTCTTCTTTATGATCCTGGTTAGGGAATGGGATCCTGCAATGGACAAGGGAAATCGAAGAGTATGGATTGAGGTAAGAGGCATACCGATGCAAGCTTGGTCGCGAGGATCATTCGAAAATGTGGTTGTTGTGTGGGGGAAATTGATCAAATGTGAGTTGGAACATTCATCATTTGAGATGGGACACTTTCTCATTGAAACTGATCAGATTGATTTTTTATTTCACGGTGGGGGATATAGTGCTTACCATTCGGGTTACCGAAATGTGTCCGATGATGGAACAACAAGGGTGTTGTAATTGTATTGAAATGAGTGATTCTGAAAGTGATAATGAAGAGGAGGAGAAGGTTGGAGGAGGGCTAATGCCACAAATTTGGCTCACAAGATAACGAGCCAGATAGATAGGATGGTTTATTCCGAGAAGAACAATACAACACCCTGCAATTTGTGGCAAATTTGTGATCATTAAATTAAAAAAAAATGAGGCTCAAATGGTGAATTGAAATCTGAAGAACATATCACGACTGAGAAAAAAGTATAGAAGAAAGGTCGTGGAAGACCGCAGAAATAATTGAGTGAACAAGGTGTTGCGAATGGGTCTTTATCGAATACTGATATTGAACATCGTCGTAAGGTCATTTTGAAGGAGGCACATGAGACTCTGCAATTAGGAAAATTTCTTAGGGAAACGACAATTAGAAACAAAAACGATATCATCAAGGATATTGCGGATATCATGATGAAAATGTTAGAGTTTGGGTTCTTCGACCAAAAGAAAGCATTAAAGAGACTTATACGACAGCACAATGGGGAGATGACGTTCTTGTTGGAGTCAAAATTATGAAGGCTTTCATGGTTTCAAGTGATTCATTTAGTTTGGTTTACTCAGTGCAGTGTTTTGATTCAGTCCTGTCCTGATGATTTTGTACATTTCAGCGGTGCAATTCATTCTTGATTGTCGTTCTTAGATAATTGAGGTGCTGTTTATTGTTTGCTTCGGGTGTTAGGTTGTTGGTGGCTCTTTGCGTGTAGCTGTGTGGTGCCTAGAATTGTCCTCACTGGTATTTTCAGGTGGGTTGGAGTGGTGTTGTCATACATGATATTCCTTGGGCGGGCTGGGTGAGTGGTTAGAAAAAATTTTAACGACCCATACGTTGAATAAAATCATACGTTGTTGATAAAAAGGAAATTTTATTCACAAGAATTATTTACAGTTAATGAATGGATTAATATTTGATACACTGCCAGTGTAAAAAAAATTTACACAAGCATGCCTATTTTCAAGCCTAAATTTAAATCCTAAAATTCTAACCTTAAAACCCTAAAAATCTAACCCCAACCCCTAAACCCCAAACCCTAAATTATAGCCATAAACCCTAAATTCTAAATCATACAACCTAAACCCATAACCTTTAAACCCTAAATTAAACCCCTAAACCCCTAAATAAACCCGCTTGTGGAAACTTTATTTTACACCGCCAGTGTATAGGATATTAATCCTTAATGAATGTCTACAACATTAAATATACTTAATAATCAAGTAATCTTCAACCAAAAGAAATAATTAGAATCTCAACTGAATATTACTCATTAGAATTATGATCATTCTCTAGCATTATACATTTAAAAAATAAATAAATTCAATTATTTCTGGTATTAAGTAAAAATATATGTTTATACCATAAATAAACTAGATATGATTTTACATTAATAACGTTATTAATAATTTATAAAAATTGAAATAAAAATCATACACAATTACAAAAATTAAAATTTATATATCAAAATTCATTAGATTCGTCTCAAAATACTAAAGATCATATTGATGCATAATTTTACAATTAAATTTAAATTTAAAATAAACTATCGGTTATACTATTTATATAAGACTTAATATAAAAATAATTGTCTAAATTATAATTTTATAAATAAATACAATAAATACAATTATTTTCGTATTAAGTAAAAATATATGTTCATACCATAAAAAACTTAACATGATGTCATATTAATGACGATATTAATAATTTATCAAAATTGAAAAAAAAATCATACACAATTACAAAAATTAAAATTTATATATCAAAATTCATTAGATTCGTCTCAAAATATTAAAGATCATATTGATGCATAATTTTATGATTAATTTAAATCTAAAACGAAACTATTGTTTATACTATTTATATAAGGTTTAATATAAAAATATAAGTGTCTAAATTATACTTCTTTTTTGAATAAATAAAATAAACATATTTTGAATTTAATCTTGGTGTGTTTTGGACTCAGGTCTAGGAGTGCTTATCGAGCAAGTCGATCGCGAGTCGAGTAGTACTCGACTCGTGCTCGTTAAAATTTTTTATTGTTCGACTCGACTCGTTAAGATCGCTAAAATTTTTCTCGACTCGTGCTCGTCAAAAAATCTCGTTTGCTCAACTCGACTCATTGCTCGTTAAGCTCGCCAAAACTTTTACCTTGTTTTTAAAATATAGTTGAAATCTAGTGATATCATTAGAGCTTGATATAAACATACAAATTTAGAAAAAAAATCGTGAGGACCGAAGAGATAAATAAAAAAAATCTATCATGACCGAGTTAGAGATGAAGTTGATATTCGAGTGTGAGATTCTTTTTAGTTTCTCAACGATCTTCGATGAACAAAAAAGAAGAGAAGACCTTAGGGATTTCGGTGTTTCGACTTTCAATCATATTTTTATATGACAACTAAAGACTTTTTTTTCCTTTTCTACTTTTATACATAAGATAATAATAAAAGAAAAAAAACGATTTAATAAAAAAAGGAAAGATTGATTATTATAACTTAATTTCTTATTAATACAAAAGTAACTTTTGAAATTCTCGGAAAAATTTGAAACCAAATATTTTATTGGTAAATTACCTAGCAAGTCACTGAACTTTTCTAGATCTTTCAACTAGCATTTAAACTTCTTGGAACTTAAAATTTTAAGGTAGCACAAAAAATCATTAAAAATTTATTAAAAAATAATGAGCTACTCGCGAACTTATCGAGTCGAGTTAACTCAAGTTGAGCGTTGGTCGAATTTTAACTGAGTCGATCTCGAGCTGTTTGCGAGTTGCTCAACTCAATAAGGACCCCTACTCAGGCCATTGAGGATTAAGGCTCATGCCTTAGCCACTAAGTCAAACTGCTTTTTTATCCAAATTATACCTCCTTTTGACTTTAGATTCCTAAAATTTCTTTTTTTTTTGATAAAAATAGGTGTTTAATGTTTCATTCCGTTAATTTTAGGTGCTTGACTATTAACGGTTGTTTTAAAAAATTATGTTGTCCAATCAAAACATGACATATCGCTTTAATAAATTTTTTTCTTTTAATTTAATTTTAAAAAACCCCTAAATTTTCCAAAATTCACAAATAATCCCTAAATCCAGCCACTATCGACGTCGTTCATCATGTTTTCGTTGACGAAACAAAGCCTCCACCTCTTGTCGCAAGTAGGGGTGAGCAAAACTCGAATCGACTCGGAAAAACCGAAATTTTCGACTCGACTCGTTCTAACTCGACTAGAAATTACATAAACTCGATTCGACTTGAAAAAATTTCATATAAAGTTTGAGTTGTAAAATGTAAATTTGAATAACTCAAAATTTTTAATAATTAGTGGATTGATTTTTAAGTTCGAGTCAAGTTCCTCAATTTTCCTGATATATATATATATATGAAGAAATATATGCTACATATGAAAAAATATGATGAAATATATACGCATATCTTATATGATTAGAGAAATTTGTTTAAATAAGAATCAAAATGTACTATAACGTGGTAAATAATTACAATTAAATTTGTATAGGAACTCGAAAACTCGACTCGACTCGAATCGAAAAAAATTCAAACAAAGTTTGAGTTGAAAAATATGACACATCAACTCGAAAATAAAAGAAAATAAAAGATTGAGAATTTCAAGGTTTTTGAAAATTCTGAAATTTTAAAAATAAAAAAATAAAACATGTCATGTGTCATATTTTAATTTGTTAAAAAAACTTTTAAACGACCAAATACCTAAATTTAACTAAATTAGGCACATACAATTAAAATATGATATAATTTAAACGCTTATTTTTATATTAAATCTTTGTATAATAATGAGACTATTGTATGCCTTAAGATTTGGGTGACAGATCAAAAGGTGGAAAAGATTTGGGCATTTTTGGTTTGGGAAATCGGTGTTGAGCAATCATTGATGTCTCTTTCTTCTTCCAAAAATTCATTTTAATAATGTTAAAGTGGCCAAATTGTTTTTGTTGATTGTGGAAGTGCACGCCTCTAAAGTATGTTCATTCTACAAACATTTTGTTTGCATCTCTCTTGTCTTAATGATTTCAGACTTTCACTTTGAAGCTCCTTTTTGGAATAATCTTAATTTTCTTGTTGTAACCTCAATTCATCATATTTAACTCACTCTAAATCCATTAAATTTAAAGTAGTGTCTATATATGTATATATTGCACGTCCAAATTTCTTTTCAAGTTAAACACATGTTGGCATTAGTCATAAATCCTAATTTAGACAATCTTTTTAAAAAAAAAAACACACAATGCACTTAAGTTACACTTTAGAACTAACAGCATGTTTTATTTTGTTTTGATCCTCGGATTACACTTGCAATGACATATTAATTGTTCAATGGAATATTTTACCCATCGATCAGTCCTAGTGGCAAAAGGGTGAGATGTTTTTTTAGGTGACTCAGATTTATAATAGTGTAATTTACAAATATATGTGAAATTGTTCGGATATTTAATCGGATTAAGATATTACCTTGTAATTTCATGTTAGATAAATATGGTTGCTTATAACGCAACATGTAAAACATAGAATGTCATGTTAGATAAATATGGTTGCTTGTAATTGTCATGTTAGATAATAGTGATTTGAATTCAAAATTTAACGTAAACGATTGAACAATATCAAATATCATGTATCACATTACAATGGATACATTTGATATTTACCCGTAAAAGCTCACTTATGATTCTATTATCTATACGATTAATCAAAGTTCTTACTGAGTTTAGTGTCACAGTCACCAAATCAATTTAAAATTACTAAATCACCCTTTCTTTGAATTATAATAAACATTATGAGTATATTTGTATTTGTATTTGTATTTGAAAAATTATTTAATATATAGATTAAGCGAATAACTCAAATATCCTATCCTTAAATAATAAAAATCTAAAATTGTATAGTTTAAAGTATTTGTATTTGAAAAATTATTTAATATATAGATTGTCTAAAATTTTAACTACACAAAATTTTGTCAATTTCGATACTATTTATATTTTCTTTTAATAATTCTTATTTAGGGAGATGAGAGAGGAAATTTACTCATAATGGCTATTGAACCAATAACCTAGTGTTGAAGGGAGATTATCAACTTAGAAGCTCTAGAGATTATTGACAATCCTATTTAAAACAGAGAGTAAAATTTTAGATTTATAATCTAGAATTAAAATATATAATAAGGTGTAATCTAAACTTTATAAGTTTATATAATATGTGTATTGAATATGATAAAACTAATAATCAATTGATTTAGTGGGTTGAGACCCTAGACCTCTTAAGCAAGGTTAAGGGTACGAGCTCTGACATTGTGAATGAAGCAATTACGTTGGTAGGATCTCCTCCATAATAGGCCTTACAGAAATTGTTCTAGATTAGTCAGTCATTAGATTAGATATAGATGATTATACCAAAATAAATAAAAATAGAACTCGTATGGATAATAGCTTTGAAATTTGTCGTTCCTCCTTTTTATTCCATACCACATATTTCTATATATAGTTTAGGGTGAACTGGTGTGGAATATCAGGCTTAAGGGAAAAATAGGATTTTTGAATCTTATTTTGCACTTTGCAGGATTCATCATCGTAAAATGTCTAATATAGGACCCAAATGGTAAACTCGCCGCACTACAACGACGAGTTTCAAAAAATAATATTTTTTTATTCAAACTCGTTGTCCCATCGTGGCGAGTTCAATTTTTCCCCTTTAATCTTGTTTAAATCGTAATTAGGTGATTAACGGAGGGTTAAACCAAACTCGTCGTATGGTTATGGCGAGTTTCGCCTGCCCTAACGTCCGCCCAACGACATTTTCAAACACCGTGACTGGGACATATGACCGTTGGATAACGGCTAGGGATGTAAAAAGCTGACCCGACCTGAAAATTCGACTGAAACCTGCTCGAGTCAGAACCTGATTTGACCTGAAAATTTAATGACCCGAACCCGATCTATAACCGACTGTTGTTGACCTAAACCTGAATTCGACGTGTTACTGTAGTGACCGAACCAGACCTGCGTCCGACTGAAAACGACCCGAACCTGAATTGGACCTGATACTGTGGACTTGAAACCCGACCTGCGCCCTACTGAAACGAACCCGAACCCGAAGCCGACCTGGCAGATAATCGATTTTACCCGACTGAATGGACCCGAAATCTGATATTACCCGACCTGTTTTGAATCCGACCTGTTTTGGACCCGACCTATTTTGAACCCGGCTGTTTTGAACTCGACTTGTTTTGGACCCGACCTGTTTTGAACCCGACCTGTTAATTGACCCGACCTGCTTTGAACCCGACCTATTTTTAACCTGAACTGATATTGACCTGACTTGATATTTACCTGACATATAGTTGAGGTAGTCTAGGATTTGATAAATTTAAAGTGTTGATAAATGTAAAGTATTAATTTATTAAATTAATTTAGTACTAACTCGTTCAATATAAATTATTTGTGAAGTTTAATAAGAAATAACATACTTAAATTTATTTTATTAAAAAATATTCAAAATTTAAATTTTTTTATTAAATTAATAAGTTGCAATGGATGAATTTAAAACAAATTATTTAAAATTTAAATCAATTTGTTAATTGTGATCATTAAATTAAAAAAAATATTTTATTAAAAAATTTAATTATAACTATTAAAATAATAAAGAAATATTTTTTTTAGTTTAGAGGAAGTTTTTTGATTGATAGGGAATTATTGGGGGGGGGGGGGTTTGCCGCCAGATCCAACAAAATTAGGTGTGGAGGCGGGATTTTTTTATTTAGGGGTTAATTATCCTTTAGGTCCTTCCTTAATTAGATGGTTAGGGTTTAGGTTTTTTAGGTTTTAGTTTGTTTTTTTTAGTCCTAACTTTTGGTTTAGTTTCTTTAAATTACATTCAATTACGCCATGCTTCATAAATTGATTAATTATTAAATTTTTTGGTTTGCTTTAAATTTGATTTGGTCCTCATATAAAGATTAGGTAAGTAATTAGGTTTAATAATTTTATTCATTTGTGATTTAATAATTTAGTTTTAATTTATTTTTAGATTTGTCCTTTTATGTTTCAATTTATTTTGTTTGTTAGATTTATGGGTTTATGTTTAGGGTTTAGGGGTAAATGTGTCAAGTTGATTGTTTGAGGCTATGAGATTAGTTTAGGGATTATGTGATTAGGCTTGCACTCTAATTATTAGTGAATAGTGTCTGTAAGATTTAGATATTCATGTTTGGGGTTTAGGGGTAAATGTGTCAACTTAATTATTTGGGGTTATGAGATTAGTTTAAGGATTAGGGGATTAGGCTTGTACTCTAATTATTAGTGATTATAAAATTTAAGGGTTGAGGTTTATGGGTATTGTTTAGGGGTATACATATATACATACAAATATGTATGTTCTAGCATATATATATATATATATATATATATATATATATATATATATATATATATATATATATATATATATATATATATATATATATAACAATATATACATACTAAAACTTAAATACATACATACATACATATGTATATATATATAATTATAACAATATATATACACTAAAACTTACATACATACACGTATATATATACTAAAATTTACATATATACATATATATATATATATACATACATACATACTAAAACTTAAATACATGCATATATATATGTGTTTTAGTATATATGTATACATGTAGACCTGGCAAACTTGACCCGAGACCCGAAACCCGAACCGAATTACCCGAACCGAAACCCGATTTTGACCCGAAATGATGATTCGGAGTTGACCCGAAACCCGAACCGAACCGAACCGATCCGAACCGAACCGAAATTTTTTGTTGAACCGAAATGGACCCGAACCGAATGGACCCGAACCGAATGCTACCCGAACCGAAAGCTGAACCGAAAGCTGAACCGAATATCGACCCGATTTTAACCCGATTTTGACCCGAATTTGACCCGATTTTGACCCGAATATCTATTTTTAACAATATAATAAATAATAAAATGAAGTATAGAAATTTGAGATCTTGTGACCAATTTTATAATTTCATCATAAAATATAGCATAAAATTGAAATTGTAGACTAAATTGACAATTTGGAAGTGGAGAAATTTGAGAGTCCAATGACCAATTTTGTAATTATACCATATAAATAAATAGGGATCAATTTTGGCTAAAAATTAAATCTTTGAAATTAAAATGAACGAAAATATCAATATATTAAATTAATAGACTAAATTACAAAGATTAGTTAATTTCAACTAAAAGTAAATTTTTAGAGACTAAATATCACTACTGGGAGGGGATTTCTATATCCGAAGTCTAAACCGTGGGAATACTTGTGACTAAATTAAATTAAACTAAAACTTAAAGTTGACTAAAATGTAACATTTTAAATGCAACATGACCTAAAAAGTAATTAATCTCTAGCTTAAAAAATTGGTGGCTTATTTCCCTCCAAAATTTTGTCTTTTCTCTCTCTATTTTTTCCAATTGTCTTTTTCTTTTCTTTTTTTCAATATAGCTTAAAAAATTGGTGGCTTATTTCCCTCCAAAATTTTGTTTTTTCCCTCTCTATTTTTACCAATTGTCTTTCTATTTTTATTAATTTAATTGAGTTTCAATTTAGATTAATTTAATTGAAATTTCACATTTAGTTTTAAAATTATTTTAATTATGTCCGTGATTTATGCTTTTAGATTTTAGTTAGTTCAATTAGATCCTAAGTTTAATAAATTAATTCATTTCAGACATTATTATTATTATTATTATTATTATTATTATTATAAACTTTGATTTAATATAATTATACAAAAAAATTATATGGATACATGAAGCTTTGATTTAAATATTTAATCAAATTCAAATGCATAGATTAACAAGTTGAATCAGAATTAATCTCATACACCAATAACTCTAAACTAAACCATAAATACTAAACCTCAAACCTTTAACCCAACTCAAATCGAATTAACCCAAAAATTTAAATGTTGACCCGACCCGAAATTGACCCAAAATTGACCCGATTTTAACCCGAACCGAAAGCGACCCGAACGACCCGATTTTGACCCGAACCGAAAGCGACCGATCCGATATTGACCCGACCCGAAAACAACCGATCCGATATTGACCCGATCCAATACCCGAACCGAATCCGACTCATCACAGACCCGAATTAGACCCGAACCCGAACCGAACCGACCCGAACCGAATCTAAACCGATTCTAGATAGACCCGAAATGACCCGAACCGAAACGACCCGAACCGAACCCGAACCGAATGACCCGATTGCCACCTCTATATACATGTGTGTGTTTTTGTATATATATATATATATATATATATATATATATATATATATATATATGCATATGTTTAATTAATTATAAAAAATTACATATATATGTATATATCATAATATATGTATATGTATATTTATATGTATATGTGTGTATATATATATATATATATATATATATATATATATATATATATATATATATATATATATATATGTAGATATACATATTATATATATATATTATACATACATATATATAATATATATATATATATATATACATACATACATATATTTAATTAATTATAACAATATATATATATATATATATGTAAGTATACATGTTATACATACTAAAACTTACATATATATTTATAATATATATGCATATATATATATATATACACACACACATACACATATACATACATACATATATTTTTAGCTAAATTTGACTCATATATATTCCTATTTTTGGTAATTTAGTCGAAATTTTTATTTATTTATTATAGTCCATACAATTTAATTTTTAGTCAAAATTGCCTCATATTGATTTATATTTTTGGAAATTTAGTCCAATTTATTCTAGTCCCTAAAATTTAATTTTTAATCCAAATTAACATTTTTAGCCCAAATCCCAAGGAATAGTAATCAATCCTAATGCCCAATTCCAAGTCTCACCCAACATCCAATTCTCATTTGACCATTTCCCATCTTTCAATTTCATTTGAAATTGAGTAAACAATTATGTAAAATCGATATTGATTTTGATATAACTAATGTAACCCCCTTAACCCGGCCTAGACGGTTGACCCGAATTAAGAAAGTCACACGGGGAAAACCAAAGTCAACCCGAAAGTCAACCTTGATTAACGACCCTTTTTTTTTCTTTTAACCTTGTCTAGATGCACTTTAGACCTAATTGTGATCACACAAACATCATACCAAAAGATTAAAAACATCAGAGATCAAACAGGGACTTAATTGAACAATTTACAACTTTAGGGACCAAATTGTAAATTCTGATAATTATAAGGAATTAACCCAAATTGAAGTTACCATCTTCAAATTAATCATGTTTCATGCTTCTCTGTAAAATTTCAGCTCAAAAGGACTTCCCAAACTCATACAATTGCACAAACAAGTTTCAGGACCAAAACGCAAACATTCCAAAACATATAACTGCCAATGTCAGCCCCCAACGGTCACCCGTTCCGAAACAGGCATAGCCCGTTTCGAAACTCGGGGCCGTTCCGCAACGCGTACCGAAACGGGGGTCTGGCAGTGGCCTTTCCGTTTCGGAACGGCCCCTCCCGTTTCGGACGCCTGGGCACAATTAAGGCACCCGTTCCGAAACGGTAGGTGCTGTTCCGAAACACCCTGCACAGAATGACTAAAAATGCATACTTAAACATGCAATTGACCGACCAATCATGCTCTAAATGCCACCAAACTTTGCCAACATGCAATTCAACATATATGAGACATACTTGCATCAACAATTCATCAAAACATCCACATATATGAAAAGCCCCAAATCTATAGGCATGCTTCCTACACAAGTAAGCCATTCAAGCATAAACTTCCAATTCAAGCATATAGAGGCCAACCACAAAAACCAGCATTCTCAACAACATTCAACATACTTAGGGAGTTCAATACATCTCCCAAAACATACACATAGGTCCCCCATTGCCAAATTACCAAAAGCTAAAATGTACTTAGAAAACTTTCCATACTTAGAGCTTTGTTTCCACTTGGATGCTTGCCCTCCCTGCTGCCCTTAAGTACTCTAATGTTCTGCATTATTGAATTTAGAAAACGGAAGAGAGCGTAAGCAAAAGCTTAGTGAGGAATGCTCAATAAAACCATCCAATAATGCATTTATAAAACGCTTATAAAACATGCTTCAAACATCATTTACACATGCTCAAAAGCATACTTAAAACAAGCATCTCATGCTTCATTTCATTACATGTCATATTGGCCTCAAGTGATACATTTCATTTCTTGAAAACAAGTTCATCAACTTTCACCCCAAGGACTTTTAAACACCTTGGACCCCAAGGACTTTTAAACACCTTGGCCATGGACTTTTAAACACCATGAATTAGATCACCTCAAGGACTTTTAAACACCTTGACCCCAAGGACTTTTAAACACCTTGGCCATGGACTTTTAAACACCATGAATTGAATCACCTCAAGGACTTTTAAACACCTTGAGCCCAAGGACTTTTAAACACCTTGGCCTATGGACTTTTAAACACCATAGAAAAGGACCACACAAGGACTTTTAAACACCTTTGTGTCCGTAGCAAGAATCATCCAAGGACTTTTAACCACCTTGATGTTCTTAAGTAACAAGGCTCACTCAAGGACTTTTAACCACCTTAGTGACCTTAACCTTTTCAAAACATCACTTGCCAATATACATCATTTTCATCAATTAATCCACTGTTTTAAAGCATAAAACCAAGCCATATTCATCATGCATTTAAAAGCATCAAACCACATTTAATCAATGTTCAAAAACAAGGAACTCTTACCTTGAGCTTCCTTAATCATATGGCTTATCAAAACAGCAAATACCATGCTAAATCATGCTTTCAAAACAGTAATCAAAACATGCAAATAACCACATTGCATCACAACAAAATCATGGCCACCACTAGAGAGAATTTCCGAAAACTTACACTTGAGCTTAGCAAAGTTGCTTAGACTTAAACTAAGCTCCCAAGACATTGGTTTCAAAGCCGAAAACCCAATTTCACTCACCGATTCCACTTCGCCTCAAGCCAAAGCACCAAAACAAGCCTCCGGATCAACAACTCTTGGATCCAAAGATGCCTCCCCTGATCAAACACATTAAAGCAGAGATTTAATGCATCATCATGCATCAAAAGCTTCAATGAAAGCACTCAAACTCGCTGCTCTCATTCACACTCCAATTTCGGCCACCAAACACAACCGAAATGGCATCAAAACCACTTCTCAACAAAGCCCAGCCATAAACCAGCAAAACCTAACATCCATTAACACCATCTAACATCTAAAAACAACCTATAAACATCCTTATACCTCCAGCAACATCAGATCCACAAGATCACCACAAAAACATCCAAGAATCACAAGCTAAACTTAGGAAACACAACCTATCCGGGATTGCATTAATCAAAACTCATTTCCTCAACAATTTAGAGTTCATTTAACATCAAAAACACACCTCAAATCACAGATTAATCATATCTAACGAAAATCATCAAAAATCACCAAATCTTGCATTATAAGCCAAGATCCATTTCACCACTTAAAATCCTTTAATAAAACTTCAATTAAGAGTTGAGAACTTGGGAATTTCAGTAAAGAACTGATAGTTTAGAGGAGAAGGACGTTCTTACCTCCAAACTTGTGTTTCTCCACTTTTTGGAATCAAAAACCTTGTTGAATCAACTAGCAAATGATGAGGTTTTGAAGATATGTTGATTAGGAATCAAAAGAATGTTAAAAGGAGGATTTTAGGTGAGAAAATCAGAAACAACTCTCTGGAAAACAAGTGTTTGGATTGAGAGAAAATGAGAGAAAGAAAATAGAGAAGTTAGTTAAGAAAATAGCCAAATGGCCTTTCCCTCCACTTTTGATATGTTTTAAAATCAGAATAAATCTCAAAATATCTTAGAAAAATCTGGAGAAACTACTTTTTGAATAATAGCTCCTTAAAGATTCAAAGTTTCAACTCTTTATAAAACAGTCACAAAACTTTCAAAAATTACATTTTGGTCACTAGCCAAAATGTCACTCTTCCAAAACCCATTTTTCAAAATTGATTTCACAGTTCACTTAATTATATTAAAAGATGATTTTAGAACATTTTTCCATATTTTTAATGCAACCCGAACTAGGCTTTCCTAATTTCACCTCTTTAGATTCGAACAGCACTTTGACCAAACCGGTCAACGCCCAAAACTTCTAAGCCCAAAACCGGGGCGTTACAACTCTCCCCCCCTTAAGAAATTTCGTCCTCGAAATTTACCTGAAGGAAAGAGATAAGGAAACTGCTTCAGCATGTCTTCCTTCCGCTCCCACGTGGCTTCCTCAACACCGCGATGCTTCCACAGCACCTTCACCAACTCAATGGTCTTGCCACGAAGAACCTTGCTATCCGAATCCAGAACCTTCACTGGTTCCTCATCATAGGTCAAATCCGGATTCAAAACCACATCCTCCACAGGCATCACATGCGAAGGATCAGATCTATACCTCCGGAGCATAGAGACATGGAACACATCATGAATCTTCTCCAACTCCTGAGGTAACCTCAACCGATAAGCAACAGGACCCACACGCTCAACCACCTCATACGGTCCAATGTACCTAGGGCTCAACTTACCCTTTCGGCCAAACCGCATCACCTTCTTCCAAGGCGAAACCTTCAAGAACACACGGTCACCCACCGCATACTCTATCTCCTTACGCTTCAAATCCGCGTAAGACTTCTGCCGATCAGAAGCAGCCTTTAACCGCTCACAAATGAGCTTTACCTTCTCTGTGGTCCCTTTCAACAAAGCCGGCATCGAAACCAACTTTTGACCAGTTTCAGCCCAACAAAGAGGAGTCCTACACTTCCTCCCGTACAAAGCCTCATAAGGTGCCATCTGTATACTTGCCTGATAACTGTTGTTATAAGCAAACTCAACCAAAGGCAGATGCTTCTCCCAAGAACCTTGGAACTCAATCACGCAGCACCTCAACATATCCTCCAAAATCTGGATAACTCGCTCAGACTGACCATCCGACTGAGGATGATAGGATGTACTGAAATGCAACCTTGTACCCAGAGCTTGATGCAAACACTGCCAGAACCGCGATGTGAACCTCGGATCCCTATCCGACACAATCGACTTAGGCACACCATGCAGCCGCACAAACTTCATTATAAGCCAAGATCCATTTCACCACTTAAAATCCTTTAATAAAACTTCAATTAAGAGTTGAGAACTTGGGAATTTCAGTAAAGAACTGATAGTTTAGAGGAGAAGGACGTTCTTACCTCCAAACTTGTGTTTCTCCACTTTTTGGAATCAAAAACCTTGTTGAATCAACTAGCAAATGATGAGGTTTTGAAGATATGTTGATTAGGAATCAAAAGAATGTTGAAAGGAGGATTTTAGGTGAGAAAATCAGAAACAACTCTCTGGAAAACAAGTGTTTGGATTGAGAGAAAATGAGAGAAAGAAAATAGAAAAGTTAGTTAAGAAAATAGCCAAATGGCCTTTCCCTCCACTTTTGATATGTTTTAAAATCAGAATAAATCTCAAAATATCTTAGAAAAATCTGGAGAAACTACTTTTGGAATAATAGCTCCTTAAAGATTCAAAGTTTCAACTCTTTATAAAACAGTCACAAAACTTTCAAAAATTATATTTTGGTCACTAGCCAAAATGTCACTCTTCCAAAACCCATTTTTCAAAATTGATTTCACAGTTCACTTAATTATATTAAAAGATGATTTTAGAACATTTTTCCATATTTTTAATGCAACCCGAACTAGGCTTTCCTAATTTCACCTCTTTAGATTCGAACAGCACTTTGACCAAACCGGTCAACGCCCAAAACTTCTAAGCCCAAAACCGCTGCGTTACAACTAAATAATTTAAGGACTAAATTGAAAAAGAGAAAACGAATTTTTAAGTCCTCAAAACCTCTCTATATATTTAAAGGAAAATGTCTAAGTCAAAATATCAACTTGTCAAAAGTTTTCTAAGTGTTTTTGAAGCCAAACAGTGATTTTCGAGTCACCGTTTCGAAACGACCTTGGGCGTTCCAGAACACTTTTGAAACTGTTAACCTCTGCTTCAAAACGAGTTTTGAAACGGATGAAGAACATCAGAACGTTTTGACCCGTTTCGATACGGTAGTATCGAAATGCCCTCAAACGTTTCGAAACGGCATTCAAACCTGGTTTTAATGATATGACCGTTGAAGTTTTCAACTGATTTTTGACTTGTCGTTAAGGCATATCGAAATACTTCCAATCCGTTTCGATACGGGCCTTGACAGTGGCAAAGTGTTTCGAAACGAGTTTCGAAGCGACTCTTAGCGTATCGAAACGATCGTACCCATTTCGGTACGGTCTATTTAATACACCCCAACGGCTCTTTCTTTTTTGGTCTGTTTCGAAACAGGATCGGGAGTTTCGGAACAGGTAGTTGCATACTGCATTTTTGGAGGCAAGATAACATCTCAACGACTCTATTGATGAATGCAACAACCCCAACGGCTAGAATTCAATGAGAAGGTATAAAAGGGACCTCTAAAAGCTTCAGCAACAACTATTGAACCTACAAGCAACATCCAAGCATTCAATCCAAACCCTAGTGCCTTTTATTGTCAAATTCTTGTACACAACTCTTGTATTCTCATTGTAATCTTTTATTGCGAGTTTGGGGAGTGTGAAATTGTAATTGGGTAAACATTCATCCTTTGAGAGGAATTTTTAGAGTTTACCAAATACATCTCTTGTAAAAGTGAGTTGATTAAGCTTTGGGTAGAAAGCTTAATCAAATTGTAAGGTTCCCTCCTTATCCAAGAAAAGGGGAAGAATTCAAGTAGTGAATTGGTTTAAAATCCTTAGTGGGAACTAAGGTAGTGGATGCAGAGTTCATTTAGAGAACTTGAACCACTCTAATTGCTTGTGTCACATTTTATTTTTCCATATTATCACCTACCAAAATTTTTATCGCCAATTCACCGCCCTCTTGGCCATTTGCAATTGTGTGATCAACTCAACAATTGGTATCAGAGCTACACTCATTGGAAGGATTACAACCCTCTTGAGTCGATTCTAGGAGAGTTTGATCAACAACTAGTCAAGCAATGGCATCCACCTCCAATTCCAACCTCTACGAGTCTCAATCTACTACCAAGCCGCCATTCTTCAATGGGGATAACTACCCATATTGGAAGAATAGGATGATGCTCTTCATCAAGTCTACCGACTACATGGCATGGGATGTGGTTGAAGAAGGTCCATTCATACCAATGAAGAGAGAAGGTGAAGGAAGACTTGTCCCAAAGGTCAAAGCCGAAATGACGGAAGATGATCGAAGAAGGATGCAAGTAAATGATAAAGCTTTTCATGTCATCTTTTGTGCACTTGGTCCAAATATCTACTCCAAGGTGTCTTCGATCGAGAATGCCAAGGAAGTTGTGGACACCCTCGAGACAACATATGAGGGAACTAGTGACGTTAAGGAAACAAAAACCGGGCTACTAAGTCTAAGCTACGAAAATTTCAAAATGGATCCCGATGAGAGTGTTTCCAAGATGTTTGATCGGTTATCGGTCATTGTCAATGGATTGAAGGGTTTCGGTGAGATCATCCCCGAAGACAAGCTAGTGAGGAAATTGTTGTACTCTCTTCCGGAATCATGGGATAGCAAGAGAACGACTATTATTGAAGCTCGAGATTTGAAGACTCTCAAGCTAGATGCTCTTGTTGAATCTCTACTCACTCATGAGATCATGAGGAAGGGAAGAGAAGAAGAAAAGAAAATGGAGGAGAGGAAGGTTGAGAAGAAGGATGTTGAGAAGAAGAAGATTGGAATCGCTCTTAAAGCTTCATACCATGAAAGCGATTCTAGCGAAGATGAAGATGAGGAGATGGCCATGTTGGCGAAACGATTCACTCGCTTTATGAAGTCCAATCGTGGGAGAAAGTTCATTAGAAAAGGAGACTTCAAGAGCAAGAGTAAAGAGGAGGAGAAGGACCAAATCATTTGCTATGAGTGCAAAAAATCCGGCCATATCCGTTCTGAATGTCCTCAATTGAAGAGGAAGAGCTTTGGGAAGAAAAACAAGCTCAAGGCTCAAGTAGCAACTTGGAGTGACGAGGAGTCATCCGAGGAGGAGGAGGAAGTGGCCAATCTTTGTCTCATGGCCATTGATGATGAACCAAAGGTAAACCTAAACTCATCTAATTTTGATTTCACCTTTGATGAACTTCAAGATGCTTACGAAGAATTGCAAGAGGTTTATGATGAGTTAGTTGGAAAATATAAGGAGTCTATTTTGAGAAACAAGAAAAACATTTCCGCTTTGAAAATTCAAAATGAATTTATTTCAAAAACTAACTCCGAATTGGAAAAGAAGGTTTTGTACTTAGTAAATCTTTCAAATGATCTTAAAAAGAAAAACCTTGAACTTGAAAAACTTCTTTCTGATTTCAAGATTATCACACAAAGGAAGTGGATAATCTTAAAACATCTATTGCTATTGGGAAAAACCATTTTGAAAAAGGAAATTTTTCTAAATCCCAATATGTAAAAAGAAAACCTTTTATTCCTAAACAAAGAAATTTTCCTAAGCAATCTAGAGGTCAAAGGATTAGGAGTGTTTGGGTTCCTAAGGAACTCATTATGTCTAATAATATGAATGCTATTGCTTCTTGGATCCCTAAGGGAACCAAGATATTGAGGGCTAACACACATGGACCCAAAATGATTTCGGTACCAAAAATCAATGCCTAATTTCTTTGTTTGTAGGGGGATCATTGCTACAAGGCCAAAGCTTCAAGCCAAAACTCATGGTACCTTGATAGTGGATGCTCAAGACATATGACCAGTGACAAGAGTAGATTCATAGAATTAAAGCCAAAGAGTGGTGGAGTGGTAACTTTCGGTGACAACTCCAAAGGCCACATTGAAGGAATAGGATCCATTGGTAATCACTCTTCTATTTTCATTGAAAATGTCTTGTATGTGAACGGTCTTAAACACAACTTGTTGAGCATTAGTCAATTATGTGATAAGGGTTTTAATGTTTTATTTGATAAAAGTGGATGCAAAATTGTAAACATTAAAACAAATCGATTGATTCTCATAGGGCATAGAATAGGCAATATTTACATGGTGCACTTAGATGACATCCATACATCTCATACATGTTTAGTTGCACATGATGAACATGACTCATGGCTTTGGCATAGAAAATTAGGACATGCTAGCATGAGTGTTTTAGAAAAATTGATTTCCCTTAATCTAGTTAGAGGTTTACCCAAACTTAAGTTCTCTAATGATAAAATTTGTGATGCATGCTCTAAAGGTAAACAATATAGAACTTCATTTAAATCCATTAATGATGTCTCTACTAGTATATGCTTACAATTGATTCATATGGATCTTTTTGGCCCTATTAGAACTATGAGCTTGGGTGGTAAATCACATGCCTTTGTACTTGTAGATGACTATTCTAGGTTTACTTGGGTTCTATTCTTAAGTACAAAAGATGAGGCTTTAGAAAAATTCATCACATTTTCTAAAATAACTCAAAAATGATCTTGAACTTAAAATTTCTCACATTAGAAGTGATCATGGAAACGAATTTCAAAATCTAGGTTTTGAAGAGGTTTTAAATGAAAATGGGATTAGCCATAATTTTTCCGCACCTCGCACTCCTCAATAAAATGGGGTCGTTGAGAGGAAAAATTGAACTTTAGAAGAAATGGCTAGAACCATGCTTTGTGAAAATAATTTGCCTAAATATTTTTGGGCGGAAGCCACAAATACCGCTTGCTATATTATAAATCGAGTAATGATTAGGCCAATTTTGAAGAAAACACCTTATGAGATTTTAAAATCTAAGAAGCCTAACATTAGCTATTTTCATCCATTTGGTTGCAAGTGTTTTGTCTTGAATAATGGTAAAGAAAACTTAGGTAAATTTGATGCTAAAAGTGATAAGTCTATTTTCCTAGGGTACTCTTTAAACTCTAAAGCCTATCGTGTATTTAATAAAAGAACTTTAGTTGTTGAAGAGTCTATACATGTTGTTTTCGATGATAATCTCCTTCCAAGGAAGGAATCTTGTGATGATGATGATGTAGGAATTCTTGATGCCATTGATGGAGGACAAACGTCAAAGGTGGATGAGATTCCAACTAAGGATGAAGATGCACAAGATCCACCTCTTGAGGAAAAGGAGATATCTTACCCAAGGGAGTTCAACTATGTCAAAGGTGGTGAAATCTTGGGTGATCCATCCAAGGGGGTAACTACTAGATCCTCTCTCAAATTAATGAACCATGTTGCATTTCTTTCATGCATTGAGCCTAAAAGTATTAAAGAAGCATTAAAAGATGATTTTTGGATTTTGGCCATGCAAGAGGAATTAAATCAATTTGAGAGAAGTAAAGTTTGGACATTAGTTGAAAGGCCTAGTAATCAATCTACCATAGGAACTAAATGGGTCTTTAGGAATAAACTAGATTAAAATGGTAATATAATGAGAAATAAGGCTAGGCTTGTTGCTCAAGGCTATACCAAAGAAGATGGAATTGATTTTGATGAAACATATGCACCCGTAGCTAGGATGGAAGCCATTAGGATGCTTTTGGCATTTGTATGTTATAATGATTTCAAGCTTTTTCAAATGGATGTGAAAAGTGCTTTTCTAAACGGTTTTATAAATGAAGAAGTGTATGTTGAACAACCACCAGGTTTTGAGGATTCAAAATTTCCAAATCATGTATTCAAACTAACTAAAGCTCTTTATGGTTTAAAACAAGCTCCTAGAGCTTGGTATGAGATACTTTCAAACTTTTTAATTGAAAAAGGGTTTTGAAAAAGGTAAGGTGGACACAACATTTTTCATAAAAAGATATAATAATGACATCTTAGTACAAATCTATGTTGATGATATAATTTTTGGTTCTACTAATGAATGTTATTGCAAAGAATTTTCTAAGCTAATGCAAGGTGAGTTCGAGATGAGCATGATGGGGGAGCTCTCATTCTGTTTGGGACTCCAAATCAAAAAAGGAAAGATGGCACCTTCATTAATCAAGCTAAGTACATGAACGATATGCTCAAAAAGTTCGGCTTGGAGAATGCACAGCCTCAATCCACACCTATGAGCTCTTCTATAAAGCTTGACAAAGATGAAGGTGGTAAGTGTATTGATTCTAAGCTTTATAGATCCACGATATGTTCTTTGCTTTACCTTACCGCAAGTAGACCGGATATCATGTTTAGTGTTTGCCTGTGTGCTAGGTTTCAAGCTAGTCCTAGAGAATCACACTTAGTTGCCATTAAGAGAATTTTTAGATACCTTAGAGACACACCTAACTTAGGCCTTTGGTATCCTAAAGATTCCTCCTTTAGCCTTCATGCTTAATCGAATGCGGATTATGGGGGATGTAAGATAGATAGGAAAAGTACCTCCAGGACATGCCAATTTTTAGGTAGTATGCTCGTATCTTGGTTCTCTAAGAAACAAAATAGTGTAGCCTTATCTACCACCGAAGTAGAGTACATATCCTTAGGGAGTTGTTGTGCTCAAGTCCTTTGGATGAAAAAACAACTCTTAGATTATGGTGTTGAAGTAGAAACTATACCCCTTAAGTGTGACAACACTATTGCCATTTGTCTCACTAAGAATCCAATCCAACACTCTAGAACCAAACACATAGAAATTAGACATCATTTCATTAGAGGCCATGTGTTGAAAAATGATGTTATTCTAGAGTATGTTGATACCTTGAGCCAATTAGCGGATATATTCACAAAACCTTTAGATAAAGAACGTTTTTGGACCCTTAAGAGAGAGTTAGGTTTAACTAGCCTCTCTTGACCCCTCTTAGGTCCCAAATTGTCAAAAATTTGCTTGAAATTGGTGGTTATTCACGCCCATGTTAATTTGCCTCATTTTGCTTCTATGCATGTTGCTAGGGGGGGTATGCATTAAGTTTAGCCAGTAAAACTTATTTATATGCATTTAGGACTTCATGAAGATAATTTTTCTGCAATATTAGAGACTCATCTACACTTCCAAGCCTCGGTGTATTGAAACGGGTCTAACTGTTTCGATATGGATGCTTAAAAAGGGTGATCTGTGAGAAGGGTATTTCGAAACGCCTTAAAAGGGTTTCGAAATGATTTTGCCATTGCCAAGGGGTGTATCGAAACGAGTTTCGATACGGGTCAACGTGGGATTCGATACGGTCAAAGCCGTATCGGAACTGTCAGCTGGACGTGAAACGTCAATCAACGTTTCGATACCTGCATTTCGGAACGATCGTGCCTGTTCCGAAACGGGTATGCGGACAGCTTTAAAGAGGGCTTTTAATGTTAAAATTCACTTTAATTTAAAACTCTTTCAAAACCCTAAAAACTATAACTTGATTTTCCCTATAAAAACCCTCCAAACCTCATTGTTTTTCAGCAAATCTTGAGGGCTTTTACACACAAACTCAAGTCTAAGCAAGCATCAACAATCTTGTGCAAGATTTTCCATTTATTCATCCAAAATCCCCATCTAAGGTATATTTTCCTCTTTTTTCTTTTTCCTTTATTTTTTATTCGAATTTTAGGTTAGAAAATTTTAATTTTGTATAGTTTATATGTTTTTCCTATTGGGTTTTTCAAAACTTGTAAAAAAATTTCAAAACCTTAAAATCTTTGGTTCGAATATATTATTTTTCACTCGTATTTTTTTCAGTGTTCTTCAAAAATTGTTTCACTTAAATTGTTTTTAAAATCTTTTTAAACCTAAATGAGATTTGTCATTGGATTGAATTAAGGATATTCATGCATACACTTTAATTTTAAAATTGCTTGCTTTATGTTTTTAGGATTTTTTTTCTCAATGGAAAACACTAACAAGAAACGTAAGACGGGTCAATCGAGTGAAGTTGCTAGTCAATCTGGTATCCGTCCAAATCTCACCTAGCTTTTTCTCAAAAGTCTTCGGACTCCAGAGATGAGGGATTGTTTCATTATGTCAAGGACATTGTCGTTCGTCGTGAACATGTTGTTGATGTTCCATTCCTTGATTCAGAGCGTTTCGCCTTCTGTTACCTAGAGCGTCTACAAGAATGGAACTTTATGGCTTTCTTGAACATACCGAATATTGTCTATAAGCACATGGTTCTCATCTTCTACTCAAATGCCCAACTTATTGATAATGAGGATCACTCCGAAGTTGTTGGCATTGAGTCCTTTCTCTTGGGGAAGAGGTTCGTCATCAACATACCCTTTTTGGAGACTACTCTTGGCCTTAAGAACGAAGGCATCGAGAATGAGACCAATTTTGGTGCTCACACCGGTTTCGTGCTTTCCTTGGATGCTCATGACCGTTTTCATCACTTGATGATCTCGTGGTTTATTCGCCCCTCCGGAGGTAAATTCGCTCACATTCGTCAAGTTGATTACTTTTGGCTTGAATGCTTTCATCGTGGAGAACGCCCAAATCTTGTCAAGATTATGTTCACCGAAATAGTCAACAATGTAAAGCTTCGTGAAACCGATGCTCTAGAATCCTTCACCTATGGGACTGTTTTGAGCTATATCTTTGGCATGCTCAATTTTGATTGCTTATATGACTCTCCGGAACCCCGTAAGAAAAAGATTGGTGAAGCTTCTCTACACAAGTCCGGGTTCCATTACAATCTTGGCCAATGGGAACGAGTTGATAGGCATGCTCCTCCACCTCAAGTTGAACCTCAACCTCAAGCTCCGGATCCCAACAATGAAGCTCTTATGGCTTTTCTCACCGAGCGGTTCAACTCAATGGAGTCGGGTCTTGGTGCCATAAACACTCGCTTGCAATTCGTGGAGAATCGTATCACCTCCCTTGAGAATCAACATCAATCCATGGACTTGTCATTCTCTACCTTTTATGGTCAATGGATGGCTTTTCATCGCTCTCAAGCTAAGAACGATGATGATTCCTCGGATGTTGATGGTGACGATGAAGAGGCTTAGGATTTTTATTGCATCGCATATTAGATTATCATATTAGGATTAAGTTTGCACCAATATTTTCTTTATGTTTTATGCACCTATGCTTTGATTATTTTTGCTTGGATATTTGAATTCTATAAATCTATATTATGTTGCTTATTGCTTTTAACCTTGTTTCTTCTCTTTGAGCCTTGTTCATTATTCTTTTTGATCTAACAAAAAGGGGGAGAAGTAATCTAAGAGCCAAAATTTATTTTGAATGGTTTTGAGTTTAAAACTTGAATTTTAAATATTTTCAAAACTTTAAAACCCATCTTAAATTTAGGGGGAGTTAGAATGTATTCAATATTTCAAAACTATTAAAAAATTCTAACTTTGGTTTTGTTATATCAAAAAGGGGAGATTGTAAAACCGATATTGATTTTGATATAACTAAATAATTTAAGGACTAAATTAAAAAAGAGAAAACGAATTTTTAAGTCCTCAAAATCTCTCTATATATTTAAAGGAAAATGTCTAAGTCAAAATATCAACTTGTCAAAAGTTTTCTAAGTGTTTTTTAAGCCAAAACAGTGATTTTCGAGTCACCGTTTCGGAACGACCTTGGGCGTTCCAGAATACTTTTGAAACTGTTAACCTCTGTTTCGAAACGGGTTTCAAAACGGATGAAGAACATCGGAACAGTTTGACCTGTTTCGATACGGTAGTATCGAAACGCCCTCAAACGTTTTCGAAACGGCATTCAAACCTGGTTTTAAATATATGACCGCTGAAGTTTTCAACTGATTTTTGACTTGTCGTTAAGGCGTATCGAAACACTTTCAATCTGTTTCGATACGGGCCTTGACAATGGCAAAGTGTTTCGAAATGAGTTTCGAAATGGCTCTTAGCGTATTGAAACGATCGTACCCGTTTCGGTACGGTCTATTTAATATACCCCAATGGCTCTTTCTTTTTTGGTCTGTTTCGAAACAGGGTCGGGCGTTTCGAAACGCGTAGTTGCAGACTGCATTTATGGAAGCAAGATAACATCTCAACGACTCTATTGATGAATGCAGCAACCCCAACGGCTAGAATTCAATGAGAAGGTATAAAAGGGACCTCTAAAAGCTTCAGCAACAACTATTGAACCTACAAGCAACATCCAAGCATTCAATTCAAACCCTAGTGCCTTTTATTGTCAAATTCTTGTACACAACTCTTGTGTCCTCATTGTAATCTTGTATTGTGAGTTTGGGGAGTGTGAAATTGTAATTGGGTAAACATTCATCCTTTGAGAGGATTTTTTAGAGTTTACCAAATACATCTCTTGTAAAAGTGAGTGAATTAAGCTTTGGGTAGAAAGGGAAAAAAATCCTTAGTGGGAACTAAGGTAGTGGATGTAGAGTTCATTTGGAGAACTTGAACCACTCTAATTGCTTGTGTCACATTTTATTTTTCCCTATTATCACCTACCAAAAATTTTATCGCCAATTCACCCCCTCTTGGCCATTTGCAATTGTGTGATCAACTCAACAAATTAAGTTTAAAAAATAAGGGAAAAAATCCCGCCCATTTTTAAGGGTCATTTGCATTTTAGGTCATTATTAGTTAATGAGCTTTACAATTAGCTCTTTTTTATTCTTTAGTTTTAGTTGGATTCATTTTAGTCTCAATTTTAGTTTAGTCCAATACCTTTGATTTTGATTTATATTTTAGTCACCGATTTAGTCCAACATCTTTAATTCTAGTCACTGATTTAGTCCAATGTCTTTAATTTTAATTTAGATTTTTTTGTTCATTACCGTCCCTAAAACTTTATTTTTATTCCAAATTGACCCATATTCATTTTTTCTAACTTAGTCCAATATTTTTAATATGGTGATATTTTTATTCATTTTAGTCCCTAAAATTTTATTTTCCATAGAAAGTTACCCTTATTAATTTTTAATTTTTAATTTTTGCAATTTACTCCAATATTTTAGATATAAATCATTTGATGATATTTTTGTTCATTCTAGTGCCTAATATTGAGACTAAAATGTATGTAAGTATATAAGTATGTACTTATCAATGTATGAACCCTAAACCCTTAATGAATTTTCCATTAACCTGAAACCCTAAACCCTAAAAATCATAAACCCTAAACCCTAATGTATACATGTATGTATGTATGTACCTATCTATGTATGAACCCTGACCCTTGATGAATTTCCCTAAACCCTACACCCTAAACCCTTTACCCTAATGTATACAAGTATGTATGTATCTATCAATGTATGAACCCTAAATCATTAATAAATTTTCCCTAAAACCTAAACCCTTTAAACCCTAAACCCTGATTCGTCCAATGTTTTATAATTTTAATTTGATATTTCTATTCATTATAGCCCTTAAAACTTCATTTCTATTCGAAATTGACCCCCACTAATTGTTTTTTAATTAGTCCAATAATATATAATTTTACTTTGACATTTTGTTCATTTTAGTCCCTAAACTTTATTTGTATTCTAAATTGACCACTTTTTATTTTTTTAATTAGTCCGATGTTTTATAATTTTAATTTGATATTTTGTTCATTCTAGTCTCTTAACTTTATTTTAATTAGTCCGTTGTTTTATAATTTTAATTTGATATTTTGTTCATTCTAGTCCCCTAAATTTTAGTTTAATTCCATATTGACCCTTATTTATTGTTTTTTTAATTCGTCCGATGTTTTATAATTTTAATTTGATATTTGTTATTCGATTGTGTTGTTACGGTTTAACATTTTTTGGTAGAGAATTATTAGAACAAAAAATGGCGTTGTTAAGACGAAAAGAGGATCACATCACGAATAACATGGACTTGTTGGTAATACTTGATTAATAGTTTTTTTAATTTTATTTTTTAGTTTCTAAAATGTATATTAGTAATTTATTTTAAATGTTGTGTTCATAGAGGGAGGAGAACAAATTTCGACCTCAGATTCTATGGAACGAGCTGCCTTGCCCATAAATTTTTGGATTTCTAGAGACAGTCGAATTTAATTACGTGACGAAGATTCGTGATTTTGACATCATGTCGCAAATGATTAATGCGTTGGTAGAACGTTGGAGACCAGAGACGTAGCTATACATCTTGACATCCTAATTTCAGGATTGGTAATCATTGCGTGCAACAACTATATTCTAGAATACCTTTGTATTCAATAGTTGGGAAGGCAGCAACGAGAACAAAAATAAGTGGCAAACGGGTGAGGATGACGTGGTTAAAGAGTGAGTTTTACGTAGATTCAAATTCCACAAGGACCAAAATTGCAAATGCTGCTCGGGATATATATTGCGTCTTATCGGTGGGATGCTAATGCAAGACAAATCGACTTCCCACGTGCACATGCACTACCTCCAGTTCTTGAATACTGCGCACGAACCAAGATGATACAATTGGGGATCTACAATACTAGCGTTCCTCTACCGAGAGTTGTGCAAGGCAACGACCCAGACATTGGTTAGCGATAGATTCATACATACTAATATTTGTGGGTGTTTGGTACTCTTTCAATCATGGGCTTGGTGGAGGCTTCCATTCTTGGCTCAAATTTCCAGACCTTTGTATGAATTTCGACCCACAACAAGGTAATAATGTTCATTCCCATAATTATTTTTAATATTTTTTAGAAAAACCAAGATTTATGTATGTATTTATATTATGCAGATGGGAACAAAACAACAAAAAAGGATGTGTATCATACGCAATTAATCCTTGAAGTGAGAGCGTAGATTGACCTATACTGCCAACATCAGGTAATGCAAATTTGTAACTTGTAATTTTTATCCCATATTTGGTTTTCCTTGGTAGTTGGAAAATTGTGTTAATTTATATGTGAATGACTTTTTTAATGAACAAATTGTTACAGTTCATATGGATGCCATATGCGGATGTTGATTCTGAACTCCTGATTCCGGCTATTGCGTACGATGATCTCAAGAATTGGTTTTTCGTAATGTCGTTGATACATTTTACAATTGTTGAGATGTACGGTGATCGGGTCCTTATGCAATTCGGCTTCCACCAGCCGGTGCTGGTTGATTCACGCATCTTGGATCATTTGGAAGACTTAGACCGACGTGGCAAGAGTGAAAAGGACTGGCCAACCAAACATTCGGCGTACATCGACGAGTGGCATGCAAGGGAAAACGCGTTGCCTCCTATCAAATCCATTCGAGCAGATGATTTCGAGTTTTCTATTTCTGAATACCATCAGTGGTTTGCTACAAACATTAAACTGTACTTGACGACCCTTCCCGGACACTTACCAAAATAACCAGTCAAACTCGCCTTTGAGGCACGACGAGTTTTAACTCGCAATGACCATATGACGAGTTCCTAAAATCATTTCTTACACCGTGGATTTTTGCAGGCAAGATTCCGAACATTTTTAGAGTGCGAAAAAAATTGGCCACGTTGTCCTATAGATAAACACATGGGCGTTACGGTGCTGAAAAAATGCGTCGAAAAAAACATCCTAAAACAGCGAAAACATTGTCTAAAAACCCTTATAGAAGTCATTATATTACGCTTTTGAATGCAAGATTTTGTGCATCGATAACCATGTTTTAAGTGAATTTTATAGAACAATAATGTTTAAATGAACAATCAAACCCCTATAAATTTTGTAAAGATCTTCGTTCTTGTATTACAAAACTTAATAACAAGGTATGATTGTACAAACTGGTTAGAAATAAATGATATATAATTCTAACAATACGAGTTCTCACAACAATCATGTTGTAAGAAGAACTTTCATTACTATTGGGGCTGACAATATGATTTCTCGCAGCCCCATTACGAGTAACACACCGCCTCCTCATCCGCATCTGTTGATAAAAGTCCGAGAAGATATGATGTTCGCAAGTGTTGAGGGACACCGAAAAGGATCAAGCGGCTAATGCTTTCAAAAGTGTTGGAAGTCCGATTAACCTTCCCAGAGCCTTACACAATTCTCAAAGCCAAGGCAGCACTGGCAACATTGGTGTCCAACAATGCCGTTGACGCTTTTGGCAAAAATGTCTCAGGAAAAGAAGCCTTAAACGCCGTAGCTGTATGGCTAACTTTATAGAATAGTTCATGGTATATAAAGAACTTCGTAAATGTAAAAAGATACGCATGTGGATCTGTACTAAATTCCACCTTGATCCTCTTTTCTTGACAATGATGCATGAGTACCGAACATTGCATATACAACATATGACTTCTACGTATCCCATTACGAGCAATGCACTCAGAATCTGGAGAGATAAAGTTGGCTCCGGCCCTCTTCACTTGACCGAACGAGAATATCAGTCATCTGATTTTGGTGCTACACAGAGTAAGCCAACATGGGATATGCAGCTGTAAAGGCCGACTTGTACATGTGGATGCTCTGGGTTGGCCCACATAATACATTTACAGCCTCAAATGCTGCACTTGCTTAGTGCGCATATCATGTTGAAAGGAGAACTTCGTGCATCAAACTAAGATTCACCAACACAAGCCACGACCACTACTTTGATCGACTACATTATGATACAACAAAATTTCAATTTTCTTTAACTTTTATATTTTTTTGCGACCGCCTTCGAGATGTTCGCAAGCTATTTATAGTAGGGCTATTGCTTTTGCAGGTAAAAGATTCATAAAAATACCTATAAATTTTAAGTTTTTACCTTCAACTTTTTTTTTGGTCCAACTGACCATGTTAGTGTTATTTTGGAGCAACGTTATTCTGAGGGGATAAGCTTGTTATTCCCGTCAATTCCAAACAAACCAAGAATATTTTACGCACCATGGGTTTGGACAAGTTACACAAAGTTCTCCTTGCACCATGAAGCATCATTATTCCTTTTTTTCCTCGAAGGTATTGCGAAACTTCATGTTGTAAGGAGAACTTTGTGTAATGAGTCCAAAGCCATGGACTTGATTCATTTGGAATTTATGGGTTTACCAAGCATGACACAACGGTGTATTTACGGACACGACCGCCCGAAATAATCTAATATCAAACGACCACAACATTGAAATAATTATAATGTCTACATCCTATTTAGTATTTCAAAATTTTACGGTTATTTCATTGATTCATTTTTGTTTTCCATTAGGTTGTATTCACTATTTTTACACATGCGGTGATAATTCTTCTTCGATAAAATTAAATATGAAGAATTTTTAAACTCGCCTTTACAACTTGGCAAGTTTCACGTCATTTTCTTTCACTATAAAGCCTACACTCCAATTGTGTCTATTTCAACAATACATCCAACACTTTTCTCCCCTTATGGCTAAGTTTTTCGCAACATTTTATTTCTCGGTACCTATTTCGACTCAATAATCACCACCGATATGTCACTCCACGATTTTTTTCTGTTGATATCAAACGAGGTTGGTAAACATGCTAACAAGAAAATTTCTTACTTGAAATGTAAAATCCCAACACCGACGATAGCCGAAACACACTACATTATGAAGCTTACCAATGAAACCGACGTACACAACATGTATGACCAAATCAATTCTGTAGAAGCAAAATACATCCACTTAAATGCTAAGTTTGATGAGGTCGATGCCGGCAAAGGAAGTACGTCTGTACCCATAGAAGCTATTCCGTCCGCACTCATAGCGACCACTGAAGAAGCTCCATATTCACCAGATGTTGATGCAACTGCTGATGTGCTGCAACATTTTATGTACATGCGCAGACAACAAAAACAACACATGATCAAAGAACTTAACTTAAGTTCAGACGAAGTATCAACTGACTACAATGATACCGACTAACCTTTTCACTCCTCAAATCATCGTCAAATTATGTTTTATGTATTTGTTTTTAATACTTTGTTAATGTTTAACGTATGTGCAACACTGCAGTTTACCCTCATTTTATTTATGTGAAACGTTGTTTGGTTCAAATCATCCTAAATTATCTTTTTTCAGCACGTTACGGTAGGGAGATGAAACTTACCTAAATTATTCTAACAACATTGACTACCATTAACATACATGTAGATAATTTACTGACCCAAATCAAACAAAATTTCAAACCGACCCTCTATACGTTAAATAACCCTCAAACTTAATTACTCAAAACCCCCTAAAACTTTACCTAACTTGTCGTACATATACGACGAGTTTTAGCTTCCCTAGTCACGCCGTTTGGAAATGTCGTTGGGCAGACATTAGGCCAGAAGAAACTTGCCATACCCAAACGGCGAGTTCAGTTTAACCCTCCGTTAATCACCTGATTACGATTTAAAAAGTAGAAATGGCATACAATTCATCTTTAAGACGCTTAACCATTATATCATTTGCAAATGCATTGTCAAGAGTTATGGTAAAAGTTTTTTTTTCAAGACCCCACTCACATAACATCTTTTTAACAAACTTATAAATTGACTCACCATCATGGGGTAGAGGAAACTAAAGAAAATTTAATATTTTAGACAGTAATTTCCAGTTATTATCGATATAATGTGTAGTGAGAAAAAAATAAGAGCGTGAAGTGTAGGCAGACCAACCATCACATGTAAAGCAAATCCTACTTGAAACAGAATGCATTGAATCAAGTAGATATTTTTTATGCTTGCCATGCTAAATCATGCAATATTTAGTAATAGTATGTCTTTTAAGGTTAGATGTACCAATATAAGAGTCTGCGTTATACCTTTTAGTTTGGCAATACTTACATTAGGCATAAAGACCACCTTCAGGAGCCTTGATGAAGGTATAATGGTCCCAAACATGAGAAGTTCTTCTCCCGAACTCTATTAAACTTGCAACCTTCCTCTTAGAGGAACTTCAACCATCAACTGCTTGGGAAAGCTGACCATTTACATCCCATTGAAAAAAATTATATTAGTATATATATAAATTAGATTCACTGAAATAGAAACAGAAACATTGAAACACAATTTACCTCTTTCGGAGATTTGATCATCCATGCCTCTTTCCACGTGTCATACACAATACAAAAAATAGAAACATAAATAAAAACCAACATATCACAAAAAAAAACAGAAACATAAATACACATATGAAAAGATTTTTTACCTGAAAAGTTCATCTCATAAGACTGATTATCCATTGAACCCTAAAAATAAATTAGAAAAGACAAATTTAGGGTTTTGAAATAGATTCGATCAAAACAGGAAAAAAATAGAAACTCACTAATTTAATCCTTGTACGTGGCAATGTTAAACCAATCTCCAAGGTCCTTTAAAAACCTCCTTTGACACTAGTAGCATCACACGATAAGATGTACATCCGATATACTCAGATTAAACCATTGAAACAGAACCCATAACACACACACACACACACACACACACACACACAGATATATATATATATATATATATATATATATATAAACAATGAAACAAAAAAATGCAGAAATCGAAAAAGGAACAAAGAGAGATCAGATTCAGAGTTATACCTGAGAGATCAGATTCAGATATATGCCTAAGAGATGAGAGATAGAACACAGTTAGTAAAAATGACAAGTTAACACAAACAACAACAAAACAGAAATCGAAAAGGTAACTAAAACTGTTACTTAACTTACCCAAACCAACTGAGAGGCTGAGAGCTTTAGACCAAAACCCAAAAATGACAGAGAGAGGGGAAGCTTTAGAGTCTGAGAGCTTTAGTTTAGGATTTTTAGTTTATGAAAAAAGAGTTTTGGAAAAGATGGTGGAGTTGCAGAAAAAAAAATCGAAGATGAAAAGGGAGAGATGAGAAGTTTAATGTATCTGAAAATTGAAGGGTTAGAGAATCTGAAGATGTTAGAGGAGAATATGGAAAATTTTGAAGAAGTTGAAGGGATTAGAGAAAGAAGATGAAAAGATTTTGGAGATTAAAGAAATTTTTAGGGTAGAATATAATAAATTTTGGGATTAAGTTTTGGAAGAGTTGAAAAGGGGAAAGTAGAAGAACATGAGGTTGATCTTAAGAAATTTTGGGTTTTGATCGAGCATAAATAATTTTAGGATGTGTTTTGATGTTTGTATAAGATTTGGAAGGGTTTTATCGAAGAACGAGGATGAACTGAGTTAAAGTTCAAGGGTTTCAATTGAAAATGGAGAGATTTTCTGCGAATAAGAGGTTTTTCTTAAAGAGAAGGCAGAGAATCTAGAGAGAGAAGAAGAGAGAAAATCTGGGTAGACTTTTGATGAGAGAAAACTAAAATGAGAAAAGGGGGGATTATGATTTTTTGGGGTTTATATAGAACGTCGGGTCGGGTAAAAAGATCCGCGCATTGTTATATGGGTCACGCCTAACAATTTCGATCTCGTACTATTAGCACGCTTATTTTACATTTGTTTCAATTTGGTCCTGGTCACTTTGGAATTGAGCTTAAAAGTCTGTTTTGTTTTCGATTTGGTCCTTATTTGATTTAGAATCAAGTTTGGGGTTTAGTGTTTGGGGTTACAGTTTAGGGTTTATGGGATCATTTTAGGGATTAATGGGTTTAAGGGCTAAAGTTTGAGGTTTATTTATGGGTAATTGGGTATAGTTTAGAGGTATACACACACACTTAGTGATTAATTACCCTTTAGGTCCTCACTCATTTTAGTCCCAATTTTAGTTTAGTTTTAGTTTGATTCATTTTAGTCCCAAGTTTTATTCTTTAGTTTTAATTTGATTCATTTTAGTCCCAATTTCAATTTAATATGATTAATTATAGTTTTAATTTGATTCATTTTAATTTTTAGTCCCTAAAATTAATTTAATTCAATTTAGTCACATTTACTTTTAAATTTGATCCAATAATTAATTGCCAATTTGACATTTGTCACCCAATTTTTTGCTTAGTGATTAATTACCCTTTAGGTCCTCACTCGTTTAAAAATATTTAATTTAATCACAATTATATATATGTGTATATATATATATATATATATATATATATATATATATATATATATATTAAATTGTAACATTCACTTTTAAAATTTAGTTTAATTCAATTTAGTCACAATTATATATATTTTAAATTGTAACATATTCTGGCATCTTGAGGGATATTTTGGTTCATATTAATCCCTAAAAATTTATTTTTATTCAAAATTTACCCACAATTACCAGACCGAAGTCTATTTGTACACATAAGACCTGGCTTGAACTTCAACCGAAACCGATATTACCCGACCTGAATTTTATCCGTCAACGACGTGACCCGCCTTAAGTCCATTCGAACTTGAATTAACCCGTTAATTAACTGATTCAGACCCGAGCCGTTTTGGCCTGAACTGAAACTTACCCGACTTGAAATTAACCCGACCCGAACCCAAACTCAATCTAATTTGAAATCAACCTCATAATGACCCGAATCTGAGTCGACCCGAATCCGAACTCATCTAATTCGGACCATTAAATTGACCTGACATAACCCGTATCCGATTTGACCTGACTTTAAACATGAACGATTACCTTATTTCACGTCCTATAATCCATAAGGTATTTGTATATGGTTGCTATTCTTCTAGACTTTATTTTCCGGCTTTCTTTGTCATTTTGTTTTTTTTATTCCATATAAAGTTTGTTGAAGTCTTTGTTTATGTTATTTTGTAAGCATATGGTATTTCATTAATGGTAGTAGACTAATAGTGCTTATCTTTGTCTTCTCCTTGTCTTGCTTTTTATATAGATTTCCTATAGGCACTCGTGCAGATGCTTTGTTTAACCTATACAAGTTGTTGATCTGGATCGGAAAATCAAATGGTTCAAGAGCTTGATGGTAGTGTTTTTTGATTCGTGCGTGATCAGAATGTCAACCATGTTACCCAGAAGTGCAACCATGAGGAAAACATTTAATTTATAGTCATAACTTTTGATGATCAAGTTTTGACGCTTTCTTCTCATCCATATGGATGCCGAGTGATACAGGTTCAGACCTTGTCCTTTCTGTTATTTCTTGGCCTTGGAATTGTAAACGGACCGAATTTGAACGAATAAAGGTATGTCCGTGTTTGTTTATTTATTTTTAAAGGTTTTCAATCTCGGTTCATGTTTGTTTAAATTTTTAATGTCATGTTTGAGCTCGTTTCGTTTATTTTTTGGTGCGTTCGGGCTCGGTTCGTTTAACATTCGCAAACATACCCGTCTAACGTTCGTGAACATGTTCATTTATAATTTTAAATATTTTAACTAAACGAACATAAAAAATAAAATAAAATAAAACCACATAAATTTTACATTATTAACTTATATAACATCCACAACAACAAAAATAAAAGCTTAAAAAAAGTCAAATTAGGACATGTTCATTTAGAAACATTCACAAGTGTTTTCATCTTAAAACATCCAAAAAAATAAATAAAAGAAATATCAACAAGCAGTTTCATCCTAAAATAACCGATTTCTTTTCATTTGTTTGGGTCTTTGTTACTTGGGCTTGTTGTCTTCCGTATTCTTGAAAAGTTGAGTAAAAACTATTAATTTTGACTCTTCATTTTCTTAAAACACTCGTGTCGCGAAATGACCCTCAATGATTAAATAAAAAATAAAAAATATTTCGGACACAAGTCAGTAACATAGTCTACAATACTAATAAAATATCACAACCATCATTTACAATCTGCCAAAAGGAAACAAATGAAAAATCCATAGTAATCATCCAACATTATATAGAGAAGACGAATCATTAAATTATAAGAAGCTTCAAGAACTATAGTTAACTAAAGAATATCATGACAATAAAATGTGTAAATTTGTAGTGTACAAAGAAATCAAATGTTAAGGCATATTGACGTATCAAATAATTAAAAAAATTTCAAAAAGAGTAAACAATATCTAGTGCAACTATGACATTTAGCCACCGAAATATATAAAGCCTCTAACATTGTAAAATTAATATTTGATTTTGATATAACAATAATTTTTAAAGACCAATTTGTAAAATTGGATAAATTTTTAAGTACTCACCAAGACTTACAAAATGACAAGGATTCGAACTTCAAATTGTTTCTTAGTCAAAAACAAAAAACCCGAACTATTTTTAAGTGTTTTTACACTTAAATAGTCAAGTTTGGTCAAAGCGCATCGATACGCTCTTAGCAGTACCGATACAGATTTTAGCTAATGGAAAACATTTTATACTTAATGGCTTTTGAGTACCGATACACGTGTAGCCATATCGGTACGCCATTCCTACTTGAGAACCAAATGATCTTTGAGTATCGGTATGGCCTTATGCGTACCGATACGGGGTGATTAGATTCTCTAAATCTTTGCAATTAATGTTTGATCGTTGCCTTGTCAGTTTAATCGAATCACCAACTTTGAAAAACAGTTAATGCGTACTGATACCCTAAGAGGCGTATCGATACAATTTTTCATTTATAACTTCTTCAGATTCCTGTACCGATACGGTACAGCCTGTACCGGTACGCCTTTGTAAAAATACGGTTCTTGTATCGATACATCATCCTGCATATCGATACCCCTTTGCACAACCGCTACATTCTTCTTATGACAGGTACCGATATTCGAGCCCGTGTACCATACCCTATGCTGACATACTACATTAATTGCGTGAAAAATGAATCCCAACGACTATATTTATGATCTCAGCTACCCAAATGGTTATAAATCAATGAGGGCGTATATAATCAAGTCTCGAAAGCTACAACAACAACTATTTATCAAGTCTAAAGCATTCAAGCACATATCCAACAATTTGTGAGCTATTAGAGTCAAATCTTGTAACCCACTTGAGTGAGCATTATTATAATCTTTTGATTCAAGTTTTTGGGTTTGAGTGAACTTGTAATTGGGCAAACATACCACCTTTGAGAAGATTTTCAGTTTGCTATATTTCTTCTTGTAAAAGATAGTTTTTCTCAAAGCTTTGGGGTAGAAGCTTTGAGTGTGTAAAGGTTTCCGCTTGAGCCTAGAAAAAGGGAAAAAATTCTTAGTGAATTTGGGGAAATCCTTAGTGGGAAGCTAAGGTAATGGATGTAAACCTTATTAGAAAGTTGAATGTTGCGTGTGAAGGTGTACTATAAATTATACGCAAATAGTGCAAGTATACACATCGAACAAGTAGTAAAGTGATGAGTGAGCATCGTCTCCACAGGGATTGGGGGTAATTTAAGTCAAGTTCAAGAAAACAAACAAAGACTAAAATGTAAATGAAATAGCAAGTGGGAACAATGGAAGAAATGCGATGGCAAACAACTGAAATAAAGCTAAACTAAAACAAGGATACTTCAAACGTCCTCTCACGTGTACGAAGCTCTCTAATGGAATGATATCTGGGCTTGCTAAGGACTTCTATGTCTAAACAAAAAGAATATCTAGAACTACCTTACCTACAACATGCTCGACAAAGCTTACAAAGATATTTCTAAACTATCTCTAGCAAGAAACTTGACAGCAAGGATGCTATGGCAATACTTCTCAGTGTAAACCCTAACAAACAACTATCCTTTAAGTTCTACTCCATTTAGTCATTGAAACTCTATCCTTATCTCTAAGGTGATTTAGGGTTTTGCCTCTCAACATCAAACCCCATTGTCCACGTGGATCTAAGCCTAACTCTCTCGAATATTAAGCTATCAAACACCTAAACTAAGGCTAACTCTCGAAAGCTCTAAAATTTTAGGGCATAAAAGAACGATCGACAAAGCATGAAATGAATAAGAAAGCAACTTAAACATTTAATTAAGTTTAAAACATAAAACCAACACAAGGCTAAGTGTAACCCCCTTAACCCGGCCTAGACGGTTGACCCGAATTAAGAAAGTCACACGGGGAAAACCAAAGTCAACCCGAAAGTCAACCTTGATTAACGACCCTTTTTTTTGAATTAGAAAAACTTGTCTAGATGCATATTAAGCCTTAGATATGTTCATACAACAGCATACTCAAAGATCATAAACATCAGAGATCTAACAGGGACCCAATTGAACAATTTACAACTTTAGGGACCAAATTGTAAATTCTGATAATTATAAGGACTTAACCCAAATTGAAGTTACCATCTTGAAATTAATCATGTTTCATGCTTCTCTGTAAAATTTCAGCTCAAAAGGACTTCCCAAACTCATACAATTGCACAAACAAGTTTCAGGACCAAAACGCAAACATTCCAAAACATATAACTGCCAATGTCAGCCCCCAACGGTCACCCGTTCCGAAACAGGCATAGCCCGTTTCGAAACTCGGGGCCGTTCTGCAACGCGTACCGAAACGGGGGTCTGGCAGTAGCCTTTCCGTTTCAGAACGGCCCCTCCCGTTTCGGACGCCTGGGCACAAATAAGGCACCCGTTCCGAAACGGTAGGTGCTGTTCCGAAACACCCTGCACAAATTGCCTCAAAAAGCATTGTTAAACATGCAATTAAACATCCAATCATGCACCAAACGCCACCAAACTTTACCAGCATGCAATTAAACATAGAAGGGACATATAAGCATCTTCAATTCAACAAAACAACATCATAAGCAAAAAGCCCCAAATCTATAGGCATGCTTCCTACACAAGTAAGCCATTCAAGCATAAACTTCCAAAACAAGCATGTAAAGATCCAACACCAAAACCAACCTTCTCAACATCAAACAACATACTTAGGGAGTTCAAAACATCTCCCAAAACATACACATAGGTCCCCCATTGCCAAATTACCAAAAGCTAAAATGTACTTAGAAAACCTTCCATACTTAGAGCTTTGTTTCCACTTGGATGCTTGCCCTCCTTGCTGCCCTCAAGTACTCTAATGTTCTGCATTATTGAATTAAGAAAACGAAAGAGAGCGTAAGCAAAAGCTTAGTGAGGAATGCTCGTAAAACCATTCAATAATGCATTTATAAAACACTTATAAATCATGCTTCAAAACATCATTTACACATGCTCAAAAGCATACTTTAACAAGCATCTCATGCTTCATTTCATTACATGTCATATTGGCCACAAGTGATACAATTCATTTCTTTGGAAACAAGTTCATCAACTTTCACCCCAAGGACTTTTAAACACCTTGGACCCCAAGGACTTTTAAACACCTTGGCCATGGACTTTTAAACACCATGATATAAGTTACCTCAAGGACTTTTAAACACCTTGACCCCAAGGACTTTTAAACACCTTGGCCATGGACTTTTAAACACCATGATATAAGTTACCTCAAGGACTTTTAAACACCTTGACCCCAAGGACTTTTAAACACCTTGGCCTATGGACTTTTAAACACCATAGAAAGGACCACACAAGGACTTTTAAACACCTTTGTGTCCGTAACAAGAATCATCCAAGGACATTTAACCACCTTGATGTTCTTAAGTAACAAGGCTCACTCAAGGACTTTTAACCACCTTAGTGACCTCAACCTTTTCAAAACATCACTTGCCAATATACATCATTTATCATCAATATTTCACTGTTTTAAAGCATTTAACCAAGCCATAAACATCATGCATTTTAAAGCATCAAACCACATTAAAACAGTGTCCAAAAACAAGGAACTCTTACCATGAGCTTCCTTCAACATATGGCTTACAAAAACAGCATTAACCATGCTAAATCATGCTTTCAAAACAGAATTTAAATCATGCAATAAACCACATTGCACAACAACCAAATCATGGCCACCACTAGAGAGTATTTCTGAAAACTTACACTTGAGCTTAGCAAAGTTGTTTAGACTTAAACTAAGCTCCCAAGACATTGGTTTCAAAGCCGAAAACCCAATTTCACTCACCGATTCCACTTCGCCTCTTGCCGAAGCACCAAATCAAGCCTCCAGATCACCACCACTTGGATCCAAAGATGCCTCCCCTGATTAAACACATTAAAGCAGAGATTTAATGCATCATCATGCATCAAAAGCTTCAATGAAAGCACTCAAACTCGCTGCTCTCATTCACACTCCAATTTCGGCCACCAAACACAACCGAAATTGCATCAAAACCACTTCTCAACAAAGCCCAGCCATAAACCAGCAAAACCTAACATCCATTAACACCATCTAACATCTAAAAACAACCTATAAACATCCTTATACCTCCAGCAACATCAGATCCACAAGATCACCACAAACACATCCAAGAATCACAAGCTAAACTTAGGAAACACAACCTATCCGGGATTGCATTAATAAAAACTCATTTCCTTATCAATTTAGAGTTCATTTAACATCAAAAACACACCTCAAATCACAGATTAATCATATCTAACGAAAATCATCAAAAATCACCAAATCTTGCATTATAAACCAAGATCCATTTCACCACTTAAAATCCTTTAATAAAACTTCAATTAAGAGTTGAGAACTTGGGAATTTCAGTAAAGAACTGATAGTTTAGAGGAGAAGGACGTTCTTACCTCCAAACTTGTGTTTCTCCACTTTTTGGAATCAAAAACCTTGTTGAATCAACTAGCAAATGATGAGGTTTTGAAGATATGTTGATTAGGAATCAAAAGAATGTTGAAAGGATGATTTTAGGTGAGAAAATCAGAAACAACTCTCTGGAAAACAAGTGTTTGGATTGAGAGAAAATGAGAGAAAGAAAATAGAAAAGTTAGTTAAGAAAATAGCCAAATGGCCTTTCCCTCCACTTTTGATATGTTTTAAAATCAGAATAAATCTCAAAATATCTTAGAAAAATCTGGAGAAACTACTTTTGGAATAATAGCTCCTTAAAGATTCAAAGTTTCAACTCTTTATAAAACAATCACAAAACTTTCAAAAATTACATTTTGGTCACTAACCAAAATGTCACTCTTCCAAAACCCATTTTTCAAAATTGATTTCACAGTTCACTTAATTATATTAAAAGATGATTTTAGAACATTTTCCATATTTTTAATGCAACCCGAACTAGGCTTTCCTAATTTCACCTCTTTAGATTCGAACAGCACTTTGACCAAACCGGTCAACGCCCAAAACTTCTAAGCCCAAAACCGGGGCGTTACACTAAGCCACTTAAAACCAGTTCATGGCTAGGCAAATATCATCAATCATCATTCGTTTAAAACAACCCATCCAAATAAAGGAAATGAAACAAAAAAGCAACTAAAGGAAGGGTTTGTGACCTAAATTCCAAGGGAATATTCCCTTCACATGTGGACTCACAACTGGCTGATAGGATCACATGTGGAGCTACAAAATATCCTTAGCTCTTTATCCTCTAGCGTGCCCAGAAATGCTACCCAAAATGCTATGGCATTTTCCCCACGATGCTCCTCATTTTCCTGCACATCACCATACCAAACAAAAACCCTCCACAACATTACCATTCTTGCAAATAAAAGAAGATAACAAAATTAGCAACACCAAATGTAACTACATGAACTAAGTGCATCTATATGCCATGAAATGAGATGAAATGGGCTTGATTTCATTCAAAAACCTAAGTAAAAAGGCATGAAATGTTAACTTTGTACAAGGTTAACACACCTCCAAACTTGAGCTATTGCTTGTCCTCAAGCAATGAACAGAAACAAATAGAAAAATGCTATATCATCAAATCAGTTCAGGCAAAGTTATGTTAAAATTTCATTCCTCAAAACATACATGCTTCAACATTAAAGACAACTTTGAGATTTTAAGAACTACTCCTAGAGGGCAAGATCCTAAAGAATGCAAGTGTGATTCCTACATCCTCTCAATGGTTAACAAAGTTAGAAAATCATTAGCTAAGTTTTCAATTTTGCCCTAGCTTTTCTTAATCAAGTTTTTTGTGTGCCTCGAGGGATATCAGCTCATCACAACTACCGTCCCTAACTCTAGATGAGTATGAAGCAAACATCTCACCCCCTAGCTAGTAAATAGAGTAAACTCGTGACAACTTTCATTCACTCATTTGATGTTGCTTCCATTTATTTAAATGCAGTATCCAGGAAAAACAACACAAAGCAGAGTGTCCCTCTTCAGCTATGCTTCAGCACATATTCACATTTCAACGTACATAGATAAAAAGAAACTAATTAAACCTTTAAGCTTTCATTTTTCTTTCAGGTTCATTCTATACATTTTAACTAAGGCATACAAGAGGTTTTTCAACAAAAATCATCTAACCACCGTAAGCATAAAGATCATGCAATCATGTAACAATTACATAACCAAGGGTTACGTCCTATAGGCAGTTCTACCAATCTAAAAAAGTCACAAACATTCAATCCATTTATAGCCATAAAATATAAGTTCTTATCATTGGACATCCTTAATTTATTCATAAAACTATCATTAAACTGACTAAATGCCATAGCAAAGTTCTATTCATTACTGAATGCTAATGAAAATGATCAATGATGAGCACCGACACCCCAAACTTGAAATATGCAGTGTCCTCAATGCATAAAAATAAAATTAACTAATCTAAAATGCAAATGCAAATGCAGGTTACCACTTAAAAATCTACTTTGGTGTTGACGTCTTGGTGGCTTTCTGCTTGATTTTCGGTTTCTTCTTCTGTGTTGCGATAGGCTCGTCAGCCTCATCTTGTGGGATTGGTTGGTTGTCCGTATCCCCCTTAGTTGGCTGGTCATCGATAGCTTCTTCAACATCATCATCAAAGTTAGCGTTCCATGCACCCCCGGTCGTACGCTTTAGGCGACTCCTTGCGTTTGCTGTAGCATCTGGAGTAGGGGCAGGTTGTGATGCAGGAGCATCTTCAGCTGTCTCTCTTCTTCACTGTCAATATTGACAGGATCTTTGACTGGTGGTTCTGGTGGTGGCGGGGTACTTAGGGAAGTTTTTCCTTTATTTTTCCTTGCTGTTCAAGGACTTTGTCTGACGATGGCAGTGGTTGTTGTTTCTGGAGCAAATGTTGGAGTCGGAGAAGGGTCTCTTCGAGGAACAAGTGGTGGGTATTTTGCTGTGGTTGCCTTCGGAACTGGTGTAGCATGCTGGGTTTGCTGGTCCTTCTTGGGCATAAACAAGTTATCGGGGAAAGGTGGGAAGTCAATCTCCATGTGTGGGAGCATCTCCTTGAAATAAGAGTTAATGGCCGCATCCCTTTCCTTGACATACTTGAAATTAGTTGCCAAGTTTCCCTTCATCTCATCCATCTCCTCTTGCATGCGCAAAGTAGAGGTAACGGGGGTTGCGATTCTTGCTGCATCAATGGTTCTAGTCCCACCCTTTAACGTTTCTTCTGGATCATCCTCATCAAATCCCCTTAATCTAGGGATTTGGTCTGGGGTTAATGGACCCTTGTCCTTCTTGATCTCGTCTTCTTGAGGGTCCTCAAAGACTTGTTTTTTGCGGCAGAGCACCGTGATGAGATTAGGGAAGATGAGAGGGCTCGACTTTCTCTTTAAGCGGGAGTAGATTTACTCAACAATCAGTATGCCTACATGAATTTGTCGTCCATTGAGGATGGAGTGTAGCAGCAGTAACCTAGTGATGTGCACCGTAGCAGTATGAGAGGTGGGCATCAAGTCGCACTTCAAGTAATGGTTCTATACTTTAGCTTCAGGCTTGAGTCGTCCTCTCTTAACAACCCTGCTTGCGTTGTCTAATTTCATATTAGAAAAGCACAGGTCTTTTAAGACCTCCTTTTATGTCTGAGCGTCTATGGTTTCGGAAAAGAAGGTGTGATGGTCCATGGCGTTCTTTAACCCATAGAACTTGTTGATCGCACTAGAAGTGAACTTAATTTGGTCCCATAGCACATAAACGACAGATTCAGTGGGACTCGTCAAGTGGGCATAGAACTCCCTGACCAAGGATACGGAGATGTCGCCGGGATGTTGGATAAAGGTCCCTAGTCGTGCTTAGCGATGACATCTAGGAGTTTCTTGTCGAAGCCTCCTTCCCCTTCTAATGGAACTTTTAGGCCTTGTTCTGGGCAAACCTTGCGATCTTTTAGCTATTGGAATCATTCCTTAGCTTCGTTATCAAAGAACTTTTTTATTTCAATGACTGGTTGGGTTTGGGCACTACCAGAAGTGTCAATGACGTTCTTGACATGAGCCATGCTTAATGGAGTGCGGAAGAAATTTCTTCAGGGATTGGGTTTTGGGGGAAGTTGTAACAGGTTGTGTGGAAGAAGATGCTGAACTTGAGGGTTAAGAAAATAAAGAAGAGGAAGATGGAGTGATGGGAGGTTTAAAGGAAGGTAACTGACACAAGTTCCATGAGAGAGAAGGATGGTGGTGGCGGTTTCGAGTTACGGGGAAGATAAAGTTTATGATAAGTTTTTAATGAAAAGTAAAATGGAGGAGAGAGGGGAAGTAGAGTAATGATGAGCTAGATTTTTTTTAAGTTTTATGGGAATAAATCCCTTATCTTTTTAATGCTGCCCTCAGACTTAGGAAAAAGCTTGGCTTCATACTTCCCTTATGTGTAAAAAGGACAAAACCCAACCTAAATTAAAGCTGCGCCGACCCTGCATGAAACCTTAGTGTACCACCTACAACGATGGGGTTGAATCTAACAACACAAATTAAAGAAAACAAAAAAGCTTGAAATAAAATAAAACGATTAAGGGACAAAAAGACAAAAGCAAAAAGAACCTTATTTATGAACAATAAGAACTGAAAATGCTATAGCAAATTAAGAGATAAGGCTCGTCCCAAAAGTAGAATTGCACATCATGCTTGAATTTCTTTTTGCCCTGGCTATTCAAATCATGAGGAAAAATACCACTAACAAGAAAGTTAAAAATATCATCATACCATGGAATTACTGTAGCAAATAATATTTTCTCATCAGGGAATTCCTCCTTAATATCTAGGTTCTCATTGTTCTCAACCTTATTTTCTATCCTAGAAAGGAGGTCAACAACCTGACTTTCACAACCCTTTCTATCCTTAACCTCCAAGTTGAACTCTTGTAGGAGAAGTATCCACGTAATAAGTCTACGTTTAACATCCTTTTTAGTCACTAAGTACTTAATAACAGAATGATCAGTATGAACAATAACTTTAGTGCCTATCAAGTATGCTCTAAACTTATCAAAGGCAAACTCAACCACCAACAGTTATTTTTCGGTGGTTGAGTAATTGATCTGTGAATCATTTAGGGTGCGACTAGCACAATAAATAACATTGAAAAGTTTACCTCGACGTTGTCAAAGTGCTACCCCCACTGCATAGTCACTTGCGTCACACATAAGCTTAAATGGTGAGGTCCAATCCTGGGGGAACAACTATGGGTGCTGAGATAAGTTTCTCCTTGAGTTCCTTGAATGCGCTGTGACAAGCGTCATCAAACACGAATGACTGTTTTTGCTGTAGTAAAGTGCACAATGTCTTGGAGATCTTGGACAAGTTCTTGATGAACCTCATATAGAAGTCAACATGTCCCAAGAAACTCCGAATGCCCTTCACGATGGTGGGAGAAGGTAGCTTCTCGATCACCTCAACCTTTGCCTTGTCCACCTCTATTCCTTTTTGCGAGATCTTGTGGCCTAGAACAATCCCTTTGGCCATCATAAAATGACATTTCTTCCAATTGAGTACCAAGTCCGCTTCTTCACATCTTTTTAGCACCTTTCCAAATTACCCAAGCATGTGTAACTCCCGATTTTGGGCCTAGGAGTTTTAAAGGTTTGGTTTAGGGTTCGTAGAACCTAGACTAGAGATTCGGGTTAGTTCGGATTAGTGCAGGGAAAACGTGGTTCAGGAAGTGATAAAAATATGGGAAAATTTCTAAAATCCTTTTTAAATATGTTAAAGTGGTTGGTGAAGTCAATTTTGGAAAAATAGCTTTTGCAAGGTTGACATTTTGGGTTAGTGACTAAAACGTAAAAAGTGTAAAATTGTTTTTAATGACTAAATTGTAAAGAGCTGAAACTTAGAATCTTTAGGGAGCTAATATTGTAATAATCAACTATCCCTTTAGTTGACATGTTTTAATTGTGGTTTTATTAAAAAGAGTAAAAGAGTTTTGGTTAAAAAAGATTTAGCTTTTACAAATCCATTTTTGACATAACTTCCATTTTTCCTTCTTTTCTTATCAGCCAATCACTCTTTTCTTTCAAAACTTCCAGAGATCTTTTCCTTTCCATTCTATTTTGATTTCAAAATGATTGCTATAGAGTTTTCTCAACTTATCTCATTGGAATCTTGAAGATTTTTCATCAAATCTTGTCAATTGAAGAAATAACAAGGGATTAGAGGTAATTTTCATGTTTCTCCTCTAATCAAGGTTCTTTAATGAAATTCCCAAGTATTTGGCTCTTTATTTGTGTTTCTTAATAAGGTTTTGTAATTGATTTGAAAAAAATGGCTAAATCAAGCTTTAAATGGTGATTTTGTGCAATTTACGTATTGAATATGTTTTGGCTGGGTTATGATTGATTTTAATCATATTTTTGAAGATTAATAATGTTTTGATTGAGGTTTGATCGTGGTAATCCCAAAACTATTTGGATCTCTAGTTGTTTAGGTTGTTAGAATTGGGTTTTTGTGGTGTTAATGTGATTTTGTCAATGCTGGAGGTATAAGGTTGATAATAGGATGATTTTTGATGTTAATCAATGATTATCAATGATTGGAAGTGTTAGGTTTTGGAATGGGTTGAGTTTGTAGAGTAATCAATGGTGCATTCAGATGTTTTAGATGGGTGTTTTGGTGGTTTTGGGTAGAGCAACGTGGTAGGATTGCTTGTTGAAGTTTTTAATGCATTGTGATGCATTAATCCTCTATTCTTATGTGGTTAAAACATGGAGAACATTTCGGAAGCCAACGGTGAAGTTTTGGGAGCTTCGAACGCTTAGTTTCACGTCGGCTAGTCAAGGTTTTGCGTGTTGGTGAGTGAGAATGTGGATTTCAGCTTTGAATTGATATAAAGGTGGTTTTGGGAACATATATGTTAGCTTGAAATGCTTGTCTAAGTTCAGAAGTAAGTAGAAGGAATTTCTCTCTCGGTTGTGCTATTTACGAAATGATTTTTTGATGATGATTTGAAAACAATTAGGTATGTGGATTATATTGGCAAGTGATGTTGTAAAAAATGGTTTATAAATGAAATCGGATATAGTTAGCCAGCAATAGGATTGAATTCACTATAAACAAGTCGCCTTGGATGTTGAGGGGTTTATACGTTGTACTGAATACTCCATACAAGTATCCTAATGATTGAAGTATGTGTACGTGGTGTCATGTCTCTCGTTAGTGGGGTTATACATCCACTGATGAGTGGTGTTGAGGGGTTTATACGGTGTACCGAATACTCTACAACGGGTGTCACAACATTGGATGGTAGCTCCCGTGTGTGAACCTTGAGATGCCGATGAGAATGTATGAAGTGTTGGGACAACACTTGTGAATCCGTGTATCTGATATGTTGTTTTGAGAAATGAACTTGTTTAATGATCACTTGTAATCAAATATAATTGATGACGTATCATGAGATGGTTTATGATGTATATTGTGATTTATACATGATTTACTCTTTAAGCTTTGCATACGGTAGTTATGCATGGGAAGACTTAAATTGAGTGTTAGCAATGAGACTTGCTGTTGGCTCATGATACATGATGCATAAGGTTTATTATGTTGATTTTTTATTAAGGAAAGTGCATGGTTTTAAAGGCATGATGGTTTTCAAATGATGATTTAAGTTAATTGAAATGAGATTTCAATGTGGACTTGGAAAATGGTTTTAATGCATTGATGTTGTTTTGTTTCTGGGCACTCCTCACTAAGCCTTGTGTGCTTACGCTCTCATTTGTCCATCAATGCAAATAATTGAGGTTTTGAAGGTAGCAAGTAGCAAGGGATGACAAGAGACTTCATTTGCAAAAGTATGTTTTGGTTAGACTATACGCAATAAGGGCAATGAGGGACCCATTGTGTTTTTGGGAGATTTATGCAAAATGCCTTTTGAACAAGTTTTATTTGTGGTTTTTGACTTGTAAATGGCCTTTGGTATTTGGCTTATGCTTGGTTATGCATTTTGGTATTTTGCTTGACTTATTTCCTAAGTTGCACGCCTATAGTTTACTTATGTTGCTAATTTCCATGGAATGATGTTGATCATGCTTGGAATGATTGAAGATTAATGTTTGGATATGTTAAATATAAGTTAGAAGCATGCTTGGATGTTTATGGTTACTTAAAAGTGATAAAAACCAACAAAAATGTGACATTTCAGGTAAGGCGTTTTGATACACCTAAGGCTGTATCGAAACGGGGTCTCTCAAATAGGCATGGGGTTTCGAAACAAGGCATGGTGTATTGGAACAAGCTCGTGAGGTTTGGCTACTAGAATTTGGTGTACCGAAACATTTTAGAGAGTGTTTAGATATGGGATCGTGTTCTGAAACACTAGGACTTATTCCGAAACAAGGAGTTTGTAATGCCCAGGTTTTGGGCCTAGATGCTTTAGGCATCAAATTAAGTTGGTCGAACCTAGAGTTGGAGATTCAAGCTTTTAGAATCGGTTCATGGAAATCATGATTTGGGTTAAGGTAAAAATATGGTAAAAATTTCTAAAATCATCTAAAATCATATAGATGAGTTTGGTAAAATTTATTTTACAAAAAGGATTTTGGGACGTGAACATTTTTATCAGTAACCAAATTGTAAAGATTTAAATTTGTGTAAAAAGTGTGATTTTCAAAAGAGAGTCAAATTCTTAGAATCTTTAGGGAGCTTTATGACAATTAAGCCTTTTCTTTAATTGGCATGTAATTTTAATGTTTGAATTAAAGTGGAAGAGGGAGATTTTATTAATTGAGGTAGTTAATTTGTTAAATCATTTTTGACGTAACTTTTCTATTTCTCCTTTTTTCTTCTTCAGCCAAACATTCCCTCTTTTCTCTCAATTTCAAGAATTCTTTTCATTCTTTTTCTCTTTTCAAGAACTCTTTTCCAAAGATTCTTCTCAAAGTTTTGCAAAGATTTCTTAAAGTTTATTGAGTTAAAAACTTGCCAATTGGAAGAAAAGCAAGGATTGGAGGTAATTTCGTGCTACTCCTCTAATCAAGGTTCTTTAATGAAATTCCAAAGTATTTGACTCTTGATTTGTGTTTTAATTGAGGTTTTAATGATTGATTTGGTAAAAAATGCTGGAATCATGCTAAAAGATAAGATTAAATGTGATTTTTGTTTAGGCACTGTTTTGATTGATTTGAGAATGATTTTTAAGTTGATTTGGATGTTAAATGATGTTGATAATGATTTTTGATCATAATAATCCCGAAATCATTGAGATCTCTAATTGTCTAGGTTGTTAGTTTGGGTTTTTGGCTTGGAAATGTGAAATCAGAGTTCCTGGAGGTATAAGGATGATTTTATGATGTTTTTGGATGTTGATTTATGGTTAAAATGTGATGGAATTGTTTGTTTATGGCTGGGTTGAGTTTAGTGATCAATCGAATGTGATTTCAGTTGTTTCAGATGGGTATTGTGGTGCCTTTGGGTAGAGCTGCAGTTTTTTAGTATTTTCTAGTGGTTTTAATGCATTGAGATGCATTAATCCTCTGTTCTTATGGGGTATAAACAGGGGAGGATTCTTCATAATCTTTCGGCGAAGTTCTGGGGTCATCGGACACTTGATTTTCGCGTCGGCAATTGAGGTTTCGCGAGTCGGTGAGTGGAAATACGATTTCCAGCTTTGAAACTTCTTAAAAGTGGTTTTGGGAACTTAGTGTAAGCTTGAAACGCTTTACTAAGTTCGGAAGTAAGTAAAGTGATTTTCTCCCTCAGATTGTGCTATTATAAGCTTGTGGATGCACTTGTTATTATATGTGTTTACCTACTGTTTTAATGCGTGATTTGAGCATATAATTCGTTGTTTATGATGCCATGTTGTTGAAGGATTCACTAGGTAACTGATCCTTGTAAGTATGTGTTTATACTTGTTTTATGAAGAATGGTTTAATGATTGGAATATGGCTTATTGTGAATGCTTTGAAAAACAACGAGGTTTGTATTAAAAGTGACTTATATTGGCAAGTGATGTTGTGTGAAGTGTTTTGCAAATGAAATCGGATATAGTTAGTCGGCTATAGGATTGAGTGCACTATAAACAAGTCGCCTTGGAGGTTGAGGGGTTGTGATTGTACCGAAAACTCCATCCAAGTACCTTAACGATTGAGGAAATTGAGTTGTGTCTCATCTCTCGTTAGTGCGGTTATACATCTACCGGTGAATGGTATTGAGGGGTTGTGATGGTACCGAATACTCCACCACATGTGTCATAATAGTGGAGGGTAGCTCCTGTGTGTGAACCTTGAGATGTCGGTGAGAATGTATGAAGTGTTGGGACAACACTTGGGAATCTGTGTATCTGAAGCTTTTTGAGAAATGAGAATGTTATTGATCACTTGTGAGCCAATATAATTGATTAATTGCTATGTAAATGTTTATGGATGCATAACATGAAAAATGCATGTTTTACTTTAAAGCTTTGCATATTGGTAGATATGCATGGAAGGCTTGATTTATATGTTACCAATGAATTTCTTGTTGAAGTATTTGATACTTGTTGCATGGTGTATAACATGCTGATTTTAATGATGAAGTGCGTGGATTTCAAAGAGGGAATGACGGTTTTCAAAAGTATAAAATGGTTTTAAGCATTGATGGTGTTTTTTGGTTTTGAGCATTCCTCACTAAGCTTTTATGCTTACGCTCTCTTTTTTCCATCAATGCAGATAACTAAGTGTTTGGAGGCACCAACTTACAAGGGGATCTAAGGAGACTTCACTTTTCGAACGTATGTTTCGTTTTATGGACTAGAGTAATAAGGGCAATGTGGGATACATGGTTCATTTGGGACATGTGTTGAAACTTGCTATTTTAGCATGTTTGGTTTCTGGTTTTATGGTTGTAAAAGGCCTCTTTATGTTGGTTTAAGCCTTGTTTTGAGATTTGGCTTTTGGATGCTTGGTTTTTTATAGGAAGCACGCCTCTAGAACACTTTTTGATGATTGCCATGATATGATGTTGTTGTTGCCATGCATATTTGAAGGTTGATGAGTATTTGAGTTGCATGTATGTTTAAAAGCATGTTGAATTGCCTTTGTATGGATTCAAGTGTGAAAAACTAGCAATTTGGGTAATTGCAGGCTGCAGGGTATCGATACCCTTGATACTGTATCGATACGGCCTTCGTAAATTAGAGGGGTGTACCGATACGCGGGTAGTCACGACTAGAGCATCACCGTGAGGATGACAAGGTTAAAGCTATAAGAGATGAGTTCCTAGATGAGTATTTACTCGCAGCGGATGTTGTGCCATGGTATGTCGACTTCGTCAATTACTTGGTGAGCAATGTCATGCCACCAGATTTGGACTCTAATGCTAGAAAGCATTTTTTGCGTTATGTTAGACAGTATTATTGGAATGAGCCTTTCCTATTTAAGCAATGTTCCGATCAAGTGATCTGCCGTTGTGTGCAAGAGGATGAGCTGCAAGCTATTTTGCAATCATGCCATGTCGCGCCATATGGTGGATATTTTGTTGGACTAAAGATTGCCGCCAAAATGTTGCAGTCGGATTTTTATTGGCCTACATTGTATAAGGATGCTCCTAACTACACCAAGACATGTGATCCATGCCAACAGGCTGGGAATTTCTCTGGGAGACATCAACTTACGCTCCAGATCAACATGCTGGTAGACTTATTCGATGTTTGGGGAATAGACTTTATGGGTCCATTTCTCCCATCTATTGGAAATATATATCTTTGTAGCAGTCGATTATGTTTCCAAGTGGGTATAGGCTACTACCCTGCCAACAAATGATGCCAAGGTCGTTGCTAAGTTTTTGCACAAACATATCTTTACCCGTTTTGGTGCTCCTCGAGTGATCATTCATGATGAGGGCACCCATTTTAAATGCAATCTAATTTCTAAAGCTTTGCGTAGGTATGGGATACAACAAAGGATAGCCACGGCCTACCATCTACAGACAAATGGGCAAGCCGAGATTTCCAACAAACAGATCAAGAATATCCTAGAAAAGACTGTGAATCCTTTGAGCAATGATTGATCTTTGAGACTAGATGAAGCTTTGTGGGCCTATAGAACTGCCTTCAAAACGCCGTTGGGCACTTCACCCTTCAGGCTTGTATATGGTATACCATGCCATCTGCCAGTAGAGCTTGAACATAAAGCCTATTGGGCAATCAGAACACTTAACATGGCATGGGCCGTAGCGGGAGAATAAATAATGCTAGACCTCAATGAGTTGGAAGAATTTCGGGCACTCGCCTATGAGAATGCCAAGCTGTATAAGGAAAGAAACAGACATTGGCATGACAAGAAAATTCTGCCCAGACATTTTGAGGTTGGTCAACTTGTTCTTCTTTTTAACTCACGACTTAAATTGTTTCCAGGAAAGCTTAAGTCGAGATAGTCGGGCCCTTTTGAAGTAGTACAACCCTATGCTCATGGTGCTGTGGAAATCAAGAATGTGAAAACAGGAGAAATTTTTAAGGTAAATGGCCAACACTTAAAGCACTATTTCGAGGGACAACATAGAAATGCCAAGGAGACTGTTCTCTTGGCAGAAATACCATGACACCATCAACATGTTTGAATCTTTGTAAATATTAGGTTAGTTGTTTTTCTTTGTTTTTAGGATTTAGGATTTTCATCAATTTTTCTTTTTTCTTTTAGTCTTTATTTTTAGATTTTCTTTTGTTGGGTTGAAAGGTTTCATTTCAGTGGATGCAGATTTGGTGTCAGACAAATATATTAGTTTTCAAAGAGTGGTAGGATTGAATGATGTCGTGCTTAAAAATGGTGTCAACAACTGATCTTGGTATGCGGCGAGAGTAAGATGGGGAAAAGAAATTATCCTAGCTTGATTTAATTCACACCATGAGAGAAAAAAATAATAAACCCTAGCCGCCCAAAAATTAAGGTAATTTAAAATAAATATTATTACCTTATCACTCCATATCTTATCACCTTAAAACCTTTCCTTATCACTTATCCTTTCCATACTTATCACATCATCCCTTTTTCCCTACCCAAAACACGCCAACTTTTTCATCATTACCTTCTTTAAACCGGTCATAATTTCCATTTTTGCAGCACTCCACCTTTCCTTCTTTCAAAGCCCATAAAACCTCTTACCCTTTTTACTTCATCTTCTTCAACTAGTCGATTTACTCTCTCTCACCATAAAAAAAGAAAATCAAGCTTCAATATTTCCTTTTTCTTAACCATAACCAAGCGCAAATTCTTCGAGATTTCTAATGTCATCTTCGTTTAGACCCTTCAAGACGTTCTTTAACGAGGAGATTCAAAAGAGATATGAAGATCACTTCGCTTCCAAGTCCTTTTGCTTTGAGCGAAACTTTGACTTCAACCCTGAGAAAAATCAAGCCTTTCCCCTTGAGTTCATGGACATCGTCATCAAGCACAAATGGCAAGAATTTTTCCAATAAAAGGGTGAGATCTTTCCAAATCTGCTTCGTAAATTTTATTCGCATTTAACTACCAAGTCGAATCCATTTTTAATGATCAAGGGTGAATGTGTGAGATTTGATGAAGGGTATATCACCATTAGGCTCAAGCTGGACGAAGAGGATGAGAATGGCGCATTCGTTGCTAACATGATTGATGCCAAGTGCAAGACATTGTTCAAGGATCTATGCGAGCCGGGCACAGAGTGGACTATTTCCTCCAAGGGACACCGTACGGTTAATAGAGTGGCTCATTAACCATAAGCAAAGGGCTGGAACCATTTCCTCAAGGCAAGTTTGATGCCGAGGACCCACAACGAGACTAGTTCGGAGGACCGCCTGGCATTGCTACATTCTATCCTATTGGGGAGGAAAATTAATGTTGGTCGGATTATCATCAATGAAGTATACAAATGCGCTCTCAAGCCGACTGGAGGTTTGTTCTTCCCATTGTTAATTTGTAATATTTGTCGTCGGTACAATGTGCCCACAACCAAGGAAGACATTTCCCTCGAGGTAAAGAGCTATACTATCGCGATGGCCGGTTGTAGGAACCTCACTGGCATTACAATGAAGGATAAGGGTAAGGGCAAGGCTGCCACACCAATACACAAGGCTAAGACACCGAAAGCCAAGCCAACAACCTCAATGCCAGTGGATTCAATGCCAGCAGACTCGATGGCATTGCTTGCTCTGATACATCAATGCTAGGAGATTATTCTCCAAAAATTAGAGAAGGCTGAAGAGCAACAGAGAAAGCTCTGGCGATATGACCAGGCCAGAGACCATGTCATTAGGAAAACCTTGGTGAGCCTTTCTCTTAGCATCATGCCATCATTTCCCGCCTTTCCGGAAGAGATCTTTGCTGAAGATGATTCCATGTCAGCTAGCCCAGTTCCTAGTTCGGTTCATAGTTCAGTGCCCAGTCTGGTTCCGTCCACTGCCACAGAACCTATTTCCCTGTCAAAGATGAAACTGCCAGGTCTACTACGCCACTAGAATTTGCTGATGAGAGTGAGAAGAAACGTACTGCACATGCCGTGTCAGTTTCCACGCCAATCTCATCCGAGTCGGTGAAGGTTGTGAAAGAGACCCCCTGCCTCCATTTCCGCACAAGGGTGGAGCAGAAAGAAGAGGATGGCTCCTGACTGTGGAAGCCTATCCCAGAGAAAGACCTATGCCAAGATAGCAGCTGAAGTAGGTGCTGCCCGAGGAGGAGTCTCTTCTGAAGGGGAGTCTTCTTCATCCTAACTCTTTGCACCTCATTTGCATTCCCATGTTCATGCTTTTTTATTTTTTTGGTTTTTGTTGTATATATGTGTTGTTTCATGCATTAAGGAAAATACACAACTTGGGTTTGGGGGTGCGCATTTCCTCACATTTATGCCATTCCATTCATGTTTATTTTCTGTACTGTATTTTGTTTTCATGCCATGCCATATAGGCTAGATTAGGATTAACGCCATGCACACCGAACCACTAAAAAATGAAAATGAAAATTTTGTCTCGGCCAATTTTTGAAGCATGTTAACATTTTTAGGCAAGTTTAATTTAACTTAGGTGTTTGTCTGATGAGGAAATTTAAAAATCTTTAGATGTCTATGCCAACAGGATAGTATGCCGGATTGCTTACCAATTGATCTTTAGTTTAGGGACTTGAATTTACACTTAACACGTGATATGTATCTAGTTCCTTAGCAAGCTTAGACTGTTTGAAACTATGCTCAAATTCTAAAAAAGTAAATAAATAAAATGCCAAGGTAAAAAGATAGTGCACCAATGGGTGCCAAATGATGAAAAACATTAAAACACTCCTTTCCCTAGGAAAAAATATTAACTGGGGGCTTCGTGGTTTTCTCCCTCTTAGTTCTCAAGCCAACATGACTTAATGTATGAGTGTAATATGCTAGTAAGTGATGTAGTCTTGACTAATATGGGTATTCGTGGTATGCTCCCTCTTAATTCTCACGCCAAATAGTGCATGACACTACCCTAATCTAAAGCCATCAATAAAAAATCGCATACCTTTGGCAGATAATAATAATAATAATAATAATAATAATAATAATAAGTTTAGGAAGTAAAATTGGCTAAGGGAGTGAAAGGATATTTGATGCATATTGTCCGCACATCATGCACTCTTCATGACCTTAGACTAGATTTATATTGTTGCTCTTGAATTCTTATCTGTTTGGCATTACTGCACTAAGATAATTGATGATAGACCTATACCAACTTTTACTTGCTAGCATCGGTTGACATGCCGACCAAAACTTTGCCGATGTATAATTTTCATCGTTTTATTTTTATTTTTCATTACTTGATGACAAGCAATGAGCTAGGTGTGGGGGAGTGTTGACACTCCAAAAGTATTAATTTTTATTCTTATTTCACATGCTCTTCCTTTGTCAGTGTGAAGGGTTGTAAAGTCATGCATTGCATAAAGAGTTAGGATTCAATGTTATATTAGTGTGAAGGGTTGTTTTTGGCACCTTTTTGCAGGTTGGCATAGCTGATGGCACAACAGCTGGCAGAGCAGGAGCAGGTCAGCCCAGGAATGAGACGACACCAAGTAGGATGCCAAGTAGTAGTTGTCAGAGAAGGACCTTTAATGCCAAGCACTGGTCGGCAAAAAAAGAACATTTGATGTTAGGCCAAGAAGATGTTGACCCCAAAAAAATAGAACCAGACCAGTCTGTGAGAAAATAGGGATTGAATCAATCTCCAAAAAAATAGCGAACAAGCAGTGCCAAGCGCGGTTGGCAGTTCCATGCCGAGCTTGCGATGCCAGAAGAGCAATGAAATAATGACTTCAACCCTAATCTGACCAGCCTTAGGATTCAAACGTCGGATAAGATGATCACCTTCCTTATCCGTGCACGTTCAAAATTCAAATCCAAGATAATCCTAAGCTATCCATGGAGTCTTATTTAAATCCGATCAAAGCAAAATTGAGAGGGGGAACGAGGAAGGAGAGTGATCAGAGATAAGGTTCAACATCCGACCGAGATCCTGGCTGTGAGGAGCTGCATTGAGAGACCCTCTTCTAGACCATCCTCTTTGTTGTTATTTTATTTTCATTTAGTTTTAATGATGATAGATGTTAAAAACGATTATGGTTTTTTGGTTGACACCCTCACCATGAACTGATTTCATAGTTGGTGAGGGGTGTATGTGTTGAATGCTATGGTTATGTTTAGTTTTTAATAAATCCTAACTGTCTCAGTAGTGTTTTTCTATCTGGCATGATTATCATTTTTAAGTGTACAACCAAGCAAGAGCTGGCACTCCCTTTTTAAGTACAATGCCAAGTGACCACTGACATAGTTTGCCTATTGCAACTCAATATCATAACTGACTTGGGTGGCAACGATCAAATGATGGATACTGAGCAGAGATGCTTCGAGAGAAGATGTTCAAGTAGATGAACTTACTTCGGGAGTGAAATCTACCCCTTAGGAGTAAAGATTGATACTTAATCAAATTGATTTATGATAAAACATTCACTATAGACATATAGGGGTTTTTCCATGATTAATTTAGGGTAACGCTATCGACAGAGGCATTGCTACCTTTGAATCTACTCGGCAAGCAATACCAAGACATGATTTATTAAAGATTGGCATGGCACAAATAGCGTGAAAACCATGCACTCCTTGCCAACGCTCGACATTTGCTAACACACCCTTCCTTGCTAACGTTTTAATTACTTTTAATATTTTCATTATCTTTTCATTTTTAAAAACCACTCTACATCAAAAACATATTTTTCACAAGACAAGTAATTAGTAAAGCAATTGAATCCCAAACGTAATCTCCGTGGGATCTACACTAAGCTTGACTGTTGTATTACTTGCAGACCGTGTATACTTGCACACAATAGATTTTCTTGGCACAGCGTTAACACTTTTCCAATATCTTTTACGCCCTATTGCCAGCAAATAATCATTCACACTGAGAGTCTACAATAAGACATCATTTCATTAGAGGTTATGTCTTGAAAAATGATGTAGTTCTAGAGTATGTAGACATTTTGAACCAATTAGCCGATATATTTACCAAACCTTTAAACAAAGAGGGTTTTTTTACTCTTAGGAGAGAGTTGGGGCTTACTAGCCTTTCTTGAACCATAGAGCCTTGTTTTTGGTCTTAAACTTGCTTGAATATTGTTGATTTCCATGCTTGTGTGATTTTGCTCCTACATGCATCTATTCTTGTTGCTAGGGAGACTATGCATATGTTTTTGCTCATTTATGATGATCTCATATCATATACATGCATATCGATTCGATTAACTTCGAATTTTTGGGCCCCTTGCAGCCACATTCTGTCGATTTGGTTAGAAGGTACCGATACAGGGTTTCACGCATCGATACAGGTATCAGGGGCATTATTTTGGTGCAGGTGAACCTTTACCGGTACATATCAAGGATAGATACAATTAATACCCGTACCAGTATGCAATTCTGGTGGGTGTCGAATCTGTAAAAAATAAATACCTACTTGTTCTTTGGATTTGTATTACTGGCAAGTAGGGTCTATTTCATAGAGAGCAATAAGAAATTAAATTCACAAGCTAATGCAATTAAAGTAAAATGGGGCATTTAGATTTGAAGAAAGTAGTTTAAGTAAACAAGAAATCAATATAAATTGGAACTCTAGTCAAGGTAGAACATGGAATATTAAATCAAGAAATTAGATAATTGACCCGCAAAAGATAAATCAACATCAATTTCAAATAGCTTGGTTTTAAGTTAGATGATAACCCATAAGTAACTTAAATCTCTTCTTTGATAGAAAATAACTTAATAACCCATAAATTGCTAACTCTTATTATCAAGGTTAAAATTCCTTAGATAACCAACTAAGAATTTAAACGTATCAAATAGAATTAAGAACCATAGAGACCCAAAGCACATATTCTTACTAAGCACTAACCCGTTAACTTATTAAGAACATGGATTCATACTTTTGGAAATCTAACCCGAATTTCCTTACCACTTGTATTCAAATGCCATTGAATTGGTTGTACCATATATTTAACCCAATATACACATGAAGATGAAGCAAAAAAGATAGAAAATACTTGAACAAAGATGAAGATAATTTGGGAACAAGAAATCTCACTAAAAACTTGAAATAATATCCTTGTAACTACACTTGACTAGAAAGAGGGGTTTAGCTACTCAAGGAGTAGGCGGCACAAGAAGAGGGACAGGGTTTTGGCTACTTATGATTCTTTTTCTTTCACCATTTGATCACTATTTATAGGTGAAAATAAGGGGGAGACTTTACATTAAACACTAAAACCCTAAACAATTCTAATTATGGTAAAAGTAGAAGTCCACTTGTAGTAGGATTGCTTGTCCTCCAAGTCAAAAAGTCTATCTTGCACCATGGTCACGCCTTATTTCGTGACTGTTACTAGTTTTGCACACGGGGTTTCCCAATGACGACAAAATGGTGTTAAAACTTCGCTTTAATGTATAAATGTCGTTAAGGCCCAAAAACACATGCAAAACCAAATAAGAACCAAATTAAGTGCTTTAAGATAGATTAATGTGCTAAAACATAGGATTTAATACATGAAAAGCATGCAAATTAATGAATTATCATATACCCCCACACTTAGATTATGCTTCTCCTCAAGCATATTGAAATTCAAGATCTAGTGTCCTTTTGGTAATGAAGAAAGTATAAGAGAAGTAATAAATCATGATTGCAAATTAGCACAAGCAAATAAGATCCCAATTAATTATCATGAAGTCAAAGATGGAATAAAATCAAACACCTCGCAAAAGATTCACTCAATATCGCTCAATGTTTAGGGGACAACAACACTAAAGTCAAAGCCTGAAAAGATACTTACCATAGCCTTGCAAATATATCACATCTCCACCACTAGTTGGATCGAATTACAAGATCAAAAGGTCTTTGAATTTGGTTGTAACGGGGATTAGGACAAGGTACGATGAGAAAGACTTTTAGGTTTTTTGAATCGAAGAACTTCACCCTCCTTTTTCTCTTCTGTATCAAGCTTTTGAACAAATTTAATTTTGGGAGAAACAAGGATTCAATCTTTTTCACATTTGTTGTCTTTTCTTTTCTTTGTTTTTCTTTTTGAACAATCAAGACAATTTTCTCTTTGATGTTTCTTTTCTTTTCCATGTTTTTCAAGATTTTCTCCCTTTTCTTTCCCATTGATTGAAATTTATTTTAAGGAAAGTGGTTAGTTCTCCAATTCCGGGTGCAAATTAGAGAAATCAACAAAAAATAATTAGGCTTGTTATGTAGTTAATTTCCAAACAAAAGGCTTAGGCTCAAAAGTGGTTCTCTAAGGCTCATATTTACCAAGGTAGGCTTTTTGGCTCAAGGTTCATACCTAAGTGCCTTAATCATCTCAAGTAATTTGATCTTATGTGGTCTCAACATTTATAACATTGCAAGTTCTAGAAGAAATCTAATCATGCTTAACAATCACTCAATGAAGAAAAATATAAAGCACAAGATATATGCTTGCTAAGGTTCAAGTCTCACAAAGTTTGTTGTGTCCTATTTTTATCCATCCGACTATCGAATCAATTAATATGAGAAATGATTTCCAAGTCAAATAAGATCTAATAAATCCTCTTTTACTTCCCATATCAATCTCATCTTTACCTAGGGATCCAATTTTCTTAAAAATCTCAACATGTTAAGTTCAAGAAAAATTTTCATGTGAAAGTAATATTCAAAGTCATCTAGAAGCATGCAATTTCACACAACTATATCCCATGGTTTTAGCATAAATTAAGCACATCAAAGTGAACCCCCCCCACTTAAACCTAACATTGTCCTTAATGTTCCCTAACCTACATGCGGAAAAAAAGAAAGCAAATAAAAAGTTAAGGGAGAAGAGTGCTCCCTCTTCCGGCATGCGTCGGGTTACAGGGTGTAAGGGTGTGGAGAGTCGAACTCCGCTTGCTCGAAGAATGCCCTTTGGTTTGCCTCTACTCTTAGTATTTGATATTCCAAGCAAGCTAGTCGATGCTCGGTGGTCATGGCTTGCCAAGAGTAGGCTTCCTCCATGGTTCCATATGGTGACTTCTTGACAAGATTCCCTGTTGAATCCTTATCGAGCATCTTCATGGTTTTTAAGCAATTGATGTAGATTGGTTCCATTTGTCGCACTACCTGCATGTTAGTATTTGCAGCAAATGAGTCGTCCTTGAAAGCTAAATGACAAATATAAGAATCTATTATCAAGGGTTTACTCTTCCGATTTTTCTATGGTGGCAAGTTGTTGTGCGAAACAATAGTCGAGGTTAACTTTTCTACCCTTTACCATGCACCAAAGGAAGAAAAATTCAGCTTTGTTCAATATGCTTGCCGAATGCACTCTACCGGAGAAAGAATATGCGAGGAATCGATGAATGTATTTTAGCGCCAGATCTTTGAGTTCATGATCTTTCGAGTGGCTTGGGTTGTACCTCGAGGTACTTGTCGACCATTCTTTGAAGAGGGTTGTGGGCTCGAAATCTGAACTATAGTCACACAAGCTCGATGCATAGTCATTAGATAGTGCATAGTCATTAGAAATAAAACCCATGGCAAGAATAAATTACGTAATGGATAAAGAAAATCGTTTGTTCATCAATCGAAATTTAATAACATTGAGAGCATTTAAATTAACATACCCTTCATCCTTAAACTCAAAGGTAGCATAAAATTCCCATAACAATTCGGCATAAATTGGGAAGGTAATAGTCATGTAGTTCATCCAACCAATTTCATGAAAATATTTTCTTACCTTCTCTAACAATCCAAGCTTAGAAAGAGTTTCAAGATGAATGTACTTACAACCTTGGATTGTTCTTCTTTATACGTCGACTAACCTTTTCTTGTGCTTTGAAGATTTGAAGGTGAGATTGTCGACGTGGTTAGCATTTGTCGGATAGGTGGCAGGCAGCGGCAGTTGTGAGTGCGAGAGAAGGAGGCGCGAACCGTCGACTACTCAGGTTGCTCTTCAACCCCATCGACTCGGCTTGGACGTGAGACTGAACCGAACGGGTCACAAGGGGAATATTGAAGTATACCGGGAAGGTTTACCTCAATAAACGACCCTAATTTTTTCTTTTTATCTTCTCTAGATGTACATTGTTACCCTAAGTGTTAAGTCTCGCAGCATAAGAAACATCAACTCAAATAGACATCAATTAGGCATTCAATTGATTACAAACACGCGTTAGGGATCAATATGTAATTTTAGCAAATTACAAGGGCTTCTTCAAATTTTAAGTTACCATCCTTTAACTAGTCACATTACATGCCACTGTATCAAATCTCAACTCAATCTGATCATTCAAACATGTTTAAATGCATCCACAACATTCTAGGACTGAAACGTAAAGAAACAGAACTTCAATACACTTAGCCCTGTATCGATACACCCTATTTTGGAACAAGTCTGGGTGTTTTGGAACACGAGCTCATTTCGATACGGTCTCCAAGACGTTTTGATACACAAAATTCCAGTAGCCAACTTAATCGAGCCTGTTTCGATACACCTGATGCGTTTAAAAGAGTCATATTAAATTGGAGCGCAAGTGTACACCTGTGTCAAGTTATAGTATAAAAGATATCGTCTCCACAGGGATTGAGACAACTTCAGAATTAATTTTCCTGCACAAGAAAAGAGATAATTTTAATAAAGAGTTTTGAAAAAAAACTTGAATATAAACTAAAATAGATAAAGGAATCAGATTGAGAAAATAGGCTGGTATTGATTTGTTCAGTAGTGCAGGTGTTGCACTGTTCAGAGGACTTCTGTTGTGTCTGTCGTCGAGCCTGTCGCGGAAGCACCTGTCGCGGTAGAGGTCTGTTGACGTCGCGGCAGCGAACAACTCTGTACTTCAAGTTTGGCAAGAACCCCTGTTGTGACTAGTCCTATCCCTAGGTCCAAGTTTTGTCGATGAACACGTCTTAGATGATACCTCCCGACATGAATCGAAGGATGAACACCGATGCTCGTGAATTCTTCCTTAGCCACTTAACCTTGCACCTATCCCTAGGCCAAGATAGTTTAACCATAAACTAGAAAACTCGTATTTACTCATTTCGTATACTTAACTCTCCCGATATTAAGTAAATGGATAACCTCACAATGCTCTCCTGATACTTTTATGAGATATGAAAACCAGAGTAAATAAACTTGAAGCTTTTATTAATTGTACAGAAAAATCCTAAGAAACAGTACAACCCTTACAACTACTTTACAAGATCAACCCTTAGCCCTGGGGAAGGTTTAGAACATGATGGAAAGAGGGAAAATCTGGGGTTTGTGATGGAAGAGGGCTAGGAACTAGGTTGTTCTTCTCTAGGTCGAATTACAAGCATATATATAGGCCTTGGGTACAAGTTTTCTTAATTGCCAAGAATACTAGTTCGAATTAAAGTACAAATCATTTAAAGACTAAATCTCTGAGTAGACTTCCTTTAATTCGTCCTATCTTCTTGCTTTGACTTTCTCCTCAAACTTTGAGCAAGGCCTTCTTTGTGCTTCTTGACTCCAAAAATTATGCGAGTGTTCTCTAAAAATTAGGCTTGAAATTCTCTATCAGTCGAACTCCACTTCCTATTTTCCATCTCTCCTTCTTCACTGTCGCCACCTCTGTCACGGTAGATGTCACGACAGCGAGTTATAAGGCAGTTTGTTTCAACACTGTCACCACTTCTGTCAAGGCAACTTTCACGGCAACTGTCACGATAGTGATTTATAAGGCAGTTTTCTTCAACACTGTCGCCACTTCTGTCACGGCAACTGTCACGACAGTGGTGTATGAGGTAGTTTTCTTCAACCCTTCACTCCTGCTCTGCAGTTATCTTCTGTTCCTCTACTGCCCTGGATTCTGCCACGACAGTTATCTGCAAGAATTGACCGAAATCAGCAGCATCTGTGCAAAATTATCTATCTGTGATGTTTATGCAAATTCTATCCTAAAATGCAACTAAACATGCTTGAGTGCATCAATAATATGGATAAATGAGGGCTAAAATATAGAACATTTATTCACTCAACAACACCCTTCCCTGTTTCGAAACCTCATGCCCATTTCAAGCTCATTGTTTCGATATTGCCTTGGGCGTATCGAAGCACCTGAGCCTGTAATGTCACATTTTGCTGGTTTTTCACATTTAATGCACTCACAACCACTCAAGCATGCTTCCAACATATATACAACATATCCAAACATCAAACCTCAATCATTCATGGCATATTCAACATCATATCATGGCAATTTGCATCAAAGGTAAACTATACGCATGCAACCTAGTAAACAAGCCAAGCAAGATACCAAAATGCGAAGCAAAGCACAAACCAATAACCAAAGGCCATTCACAGGTCTATAACAGCAATAAACACGTGCTCAAATAGGGAGTTTGAACAAATCTCCCAAAACACAACAGATCCCCCTATTGCCCTTATTACTTATAGTCTAAACCAAAACATACTTTCTCAAATGAAATCTCTTGTGATCCCTTGCTCTATGCTGCCTCCAAAACCTCAATTCTTTGCATTGATGGATAAAATAGAGCGTAAGCACACAAGGCTTAGTGAGGAGTGCTAAAAAACAAAACAACATCAATGCATTAAAACCATTTTCCAAGTCAACATTGAAATCTCATTTCAATTAACTTAAATCATCATTTGAAAACCATCATGCCTTTAAAACCATGCACTTTCCTTAATCAAAAATCAACATAATAAACCTTATGCAACATGTATAATGAGCCAACAGTAAGTCTCATTGCTAACACTCAATTTAAGCCTTCCCATGCATAACTACCGTATGCAAAGCTTAAAGAGTAAATCATGTATAAATCACAATATACATCATAAACCATCTCATGATACATCATCAATTATATTGGATTACAAGTGATCATTAAACAAGTTCATTTCTCAAAAGAACATATCAGATACATGGATTCACAAGTGTTGTCCCAACACTTCATACATTCTCACCGTCATCTCAAGGTTCACACACGGGAGCTACCTTCCACCGTTGTGAGAATTCGATACACCGTATAAACCCCTCAACACCACTCATTGGTAGATGTATAACCCCACTAACGAAAGATGGAACACCACACACACATACCTCAATCGTTAGGGTACTTGGATTGAATATTCGGGTACACCGTATAAACCCCTCAACGTCCAATGCGACTAGTTTACAGTGCACTCAACCCTATAGCCGTGTAACCTCCTTAGGCCGGTCTAGACGTTTACCTAAAATTAAGAGAATTACACGGGGAAAACCGAAGTCAACTCGTTAAAGTCAACCTCGATTAGCAACCCATTTTTTCTTTTAACTTGTCTAGATACATAATTAAGTCATACAATGTTTATTCGCACAACGAATATATTTTCATTTAAACCGAACCTCAACCGTACTTCCATTTGCAAACAATCCGATATAAGGTCATTTACAAATTAATGTTACCATCTTTTACTTAGGTTCATTACATGCTTGCATGTGAGATATCCGCATCATACGATCATTTAAACATCCACAGTTGCAAATCATATAAGCAGGGACTAAAATGAAAACAATCAAAACAAACCGATCATGCCATTAACTAACTTAACGACCCCGATTCGAAACAGTCACACCTTGTTTCAAAACCATGCATTATAGTAGCATTTGGTCTCGAAACGGCCTTACCCGTTTCGGAACCAAATCCCCAATTTGATTTCCCCTGCATTCAGACAAACAAAGCCATGTCGAAATGACCCCGAGTTTCGATACTGGTTCAAATTATAACTAAAGGTCTCGAAACGGTCTAGTTGTGTTCTGAAATGTTGAAACCAAATATGCAAGCTGTATCGAAACTGCTGCTACTGTTTCGAAACACATACCAGATCTGCTCTAAAACAACAACATTTAAGCATCTAAAAACATACCATATGGCCACCAATCATCATGCAATCATAGTTAAACATCAACAACATATCTATCCAACACTTAGTCATCAACAAAGGCATTTAGCAACGTGATTTATATAACATGACTACTCTAGAGGCATGCACCCTATAAGCAATCCACATAGAGTATCAAAAACCAAAGTGCAAAGCATAACAACATTTAAAGGCCCAATACAAGTCTTATAAGGCAAAACACACTTTCCAAACCATGGAGTTTAAACAATCCTCTCCCAAATACCGAGGTACCCTCCCCATTGCCAATTCTACCTTGTTAAAAGTGTCAAATCCCATACTTGTAAATTGAGTGATGTCTTGGGTGAAATCCGTTGCTATTTTACTGCCTAAATGTTCACTTATCTGCATTGTTGGAAAGGAGAGCGTAAGCATAATTTCTTAGTGAGGGAAAGCTCAATTTAAAAAACAACAATGCACTTTTCAAACCAATGATTCCTTTAAAACGTAACCATATCATGCTCAACTTTCTCATGCTTTTAAAACCACAATAAAAGCATCTTTTATAAACCACATGTATCATTACCTCATGCATATCTCAATGCAAACCAAACCAAAGCTTCACATCCTTCAATCTCATAAAGCATAATCATCATGTACAAGAGACTTTATAAAAAAGTATTTTAAAACCATGATACATGTTCAATTCGTATATTGGCATTTCAAGTGAACCGAATGGAATCTACCCCCATCCTTGGATAACACTACCCCTATCCAGTCTTGATCAGATATACGGATACCTTGATGGCAGTACCGCCATCAAGTCACATGGTGAAACAAACCTCACCATTATCTCAATTCGACCGGGATGCCACTACCCGCATTGCCCGTTGGTGATAGCACTACCCGTATCACTCGCATCACAATAGCACTACCCCTATTGTGAAACCGAAGAATTTATCTCACGCGTGAATTTTGTATATTATAGTGCACTTCACATCCTATTGGTCGACCAACATATCTGATAATAGAAATCTCATCACTAAGCCAATATACCATTTAAATCCATGTTAACTCACTGCTTTCAATGCATTAATAAAATCATCACATATCCCATCTCAAAACATGCCTCAAATATAGCATAATATATCTCATCAAGAATATAACCTCTTGAAACATAATCAAATCTTTTCATGGGATATTATTCAGCAAAACCATGCTTATAAAACATGCATAACAATGAGTAACAACATAATTCAAAACATGAGCACGATAATCACATGGACTTTAAACCGAAAACCATGAGCTTTAGTAGCCATACTTACTTCCAATATTAGCTAAGCGTTTCAAGCTTATACTAACTTCCCAAACCTTGTTTCCAAGCATACGAAATCGTTCAAACCACATCCACTCACCGATACAACTTCTCCCCACTTGCTGAAGCTATTCCGGGCCTTCGAAACTCCAATTATGCCTTCTAACAATCAAGCACCGTCTTGCCCAGCTTTTAACCAAGGAAAAACAGAGGATTAATGCACACTCTTGCATCAAAACCTCCAACAACACAAACCCCACTCAACTCCAACATTCGCCAAACAATTAACAACTGATACAAACCGAAAACACTAACAAAACAACTATAAATCATTCCCAAACAAAATCAACCATCAATCCTCATCCATTTACAACCTAAAACACTTCCCCAACCTCTATCATCCTCCAGTTATCAAGAAACCACAACAACAGCCCCTAAAACTCAAGATTTCATCAAAAACATCTAGTAATCTAACAAGTTTCGGGATTACATAACAAAATCCATCAAGTTAACATTTTGACCATTAACAACACATTAAAATCAGCCATTAACTCAACAACTAACATCAATTTCAAAGATTCACCACAAATCTTCAAGAAACCTCAATTTCACCAATTAACATTTAAAAACCCATTAAAAACAATATGTAAAAGACTAATTACTTGGGAATTTCAGTAAAAAACATGTCATTAGAGGAGAAAAATGAACCTACCTCGAATGATGAGCTCTTCCTCAATTTTTGAAAAGAAAATCAAAGAAAACCAAAGAGAAAAAAGTAGATTTAATAGAGAATCAATAGAAAATAAGAAAATCTTTGAAATCTAAATCAAAATTAGAGTTTACCTTTGAAATCTTGTTGTTTGGATGAAGGGATTTTGAGAGAAAAGTGAGAGAAGAGAAAACTACGTGAAATCCATTTTTTGTGAAAAATGAAAACCATTTCTAAAACTTCCCTCCATCTTATAATATAATTCTTTTAATTAAAATTGTAAAATAGGAGGAAAACTCCTAATTAGCCCTTGTTAATATTGCTCCTTAAAGATTCAAAGCATTAGCCTTTTACGTTTTTCCATAAAATCAAACTTGACCATTTTTACATTTTGGTCACTAAACCAAAATGTCTGATTTCCAAAATTGTTTTCTTTAAATTACCTTTACCAAAATTAATTATATATATATAATTATGATTTTAGGAAAATTTTCCATATTTTTATTCGATCAAAAACCTACCAATTTAATTAATTCCCAAAACTAGACTAGATCGCCAAACGAGTTCGAACGAAACCGCCTAACCAAACTCGGCTAACACCTAGGCCCAAAAACTGGGCTTTACAAGCCGACTAACTATATCCGATAACATTTATAAACCATTTTCATAACATCACTTGTCAATATAATTCACATTACACCACATACCTCACTGTTTTTAAAGAATTATCATTAAATCATTTTCCAAGCATTAAACCATGCTTTAAATCACAAGTATAAAACGTATACTTACAAGGATTACTTACCATGTGCATCCTTCATCAACACATCATTAAGAACAGCAAACCATATGCTTTAAACATGCTTTAACGGTAGGTAACATGCATTCAAAACCAAGTGTACAAAAACCATTTCATAATAGCACAATTGAGAGAGAAATTCCTTATACTTACTTCCAAACTTAGAAAAGCATTTCAAGCTTACATCTTAGTTCCCAAAACCACCTTTATAACATTTCAAAGCTGAAATCCACATTCTCACTCATCGACACGGGAAACTACGCGTCCGAAGCTCCCAAAATCTCGTCGGTTGCTTCCCAAACGTTCTCCCCTATTTTAACCACATATGAACAGAGGATTAATGCATCTCAATGCATTCAAAACCCCGGAAAAGCAATCCTACTACGTTGCCTTGCCCAAAACCACCAAAACACCCATCCGAAACAACCGAAAACACCATCGATTACTCTACAAAATCAACCCAGCCAAAACCTAACACATCCAACCATTTATTAACATTGATTAACATCCAAAATCAACCTATTATCAACCTTATACCTCCAGCATCCCCATAATCACATTAACACCACCAAACCTAATTCTAACAACCTAATCAACTAGATATCCAAATTGTTTCAGGATTACCATGCTCAAACCTCAATCTCAACATTAATAAACTTCCAAAACATGATTAAAATCAATCATAAACCAGTCAAAATAGATCCATTACGAAAATTACACAAAATCATCTTTTAAAGCTTGATTTAGCCATTTTCTTCAAATCAATCATGAAACCTTGTTAAGAAATACAATTAAAGAGCCAAATACTTGGGAATTTCATTAAAGAACCTTGATTAGAGGAGAAACACAAAAATTACCTATAATCCCTCGCTATTCCTTTAATTGACAAGATTTGATTGAAAATCTTCAAGAATCCATTGAAACTAGTTGGGGAAACTCCATGGAAATCATTTGGAAATCAAATTAAAATAAAAAGAAAAATATATCTAGAAGTTTTGAAAGAAAATAAGTAGTTGGCTGATGAGAAAATAGAGAGAAAAAGAAGTCACGTCAAAATATGTTTGTAAAGATTATTTTATCCTTTTAATTAAAACCTTTTTAATCCCTTTAATTTAATCACAATTAAAATAAATCAAATTAAGGGAATAGTTGATTATAATTACATTAGCTCCCTAAAGATTCTATGTTTTGGCTCTTTTGCAAAATTGCCATTAAAATAGTTTTTTCCATTTTTATGATTTTGTCACTAAACCGAAATGTCCACCTTCCAAATGCCATTGTCCAAAATTTACTTCACCAAACCCTTATATACATTTAAAAAGGATTTTAGAAAATTTTCTCATATTTTTATCACTTCCCGAACTAGGTTTTTCCTGAACCAATCCCGAACTAACCCGAATCTCTAGTCTCGGTCCAACAGACCCTGAACCCAACCTACAAACTCCTAGGTGCAAAAATCGGGGCGTTACAACTCTCCCTCACTTAGGAAATTTCGTCCTCAAAATTTTACCTAGAGGAAAAAGCTGCGGAAACTACTTTAACATGTCCTCTTTTCTTTCCCATGTGGCCTCCTCAACTCCTCGATGACACCACAACACCTTTACAAGTTCAATCGTCTTGCCACGAAGAACTTTGCTACTAGAATCAATAATCTCAATAGGTTCCTCATCATAAGACAAATCCGATCGCAAGTCAATATCCTCAACTGGCATAACATGCGACGGATCCGACCTATACATCCGCAACATCGAGACGTGGAACACGTCATGAATTTTATCCAACTCGACAGGCAACCTCAACCAACATGCTCCACAACTTCATATGGTCCAATAAACCTTGGAGTAAGCTTACCCTTACGTCCAAACCTCATCACCTTCTTCCAAGGTGACACTTTCAAAAACACGCGATCACCAATCGCAAACTCAATTTCCCTACGCTTCAAATCCGCGTAAAACTTTTGACGACCCGAAGCTACCTTCAACCGATCACAAACAAGCTTTATCTTCTCCGACATTCCTTTAAGCAAATACAACAAAAAAACTAACTTTTGCCCTGCTTCCTCCCAACAAAGAGGCGTCCTACATTTCCTACCATACAAGGCTTCATATGGAGTTATTTGTATACTTTCTTGATAGCTATTATTATAAGCAAACTCCACCAAAGGCAACTGTTTCTCCCAAGAACCTTGGAAATCTATAACACAACATCGCAACATATCCTCAAGAACTTGGATAACTCTCTCAGACTGACCATTCGTCTGAGGATGATATGAGGTACTAAAATTGAGCCGTGTACCCAAAGCTCTATACAAACACTCCCAAAACCTCGCTGTAAACCTCGGATCTCTATCCAAAACTATGGATTTAGGTACACCATGTAACCTGACAACCTCCGCAATGTACAACTCTGCCAACCTATCCAACGTATACGTAGTATGCACAGCTATGAAATGCGCACACTTCGTACGATGGTCTACAATCACCCAAATAGAGTTCTTTGATAGGGTCAAAGGCAAACCTGACACGAAATCCATCATAATCATCTTCCATTTCCATTATGGTATCTTCAGAGGTTGCAATAGCCCGGAAGTAAACTGATGCTCAGCTTCCACGCGCTGACAAACCATACACTTACTCACAAAACCAGCAACATTTTTCTTCAACCCAACCGAATAATACTCATCCTTCAATGCATGATACATATTAGTACTACCAGGATGCATAGCAAAAGGACTACTATGCGCCTTAGTCAAAATAGTGCACCTCAACCCAACATCATCCGACACAACAATTCGACTCATAAAACACAAAACATCATCATCATTAAAACAAGAATGTAATCCCCTTGACCCAGCCTAGCTGGTAGACTGAACCGAACGGGTCACACGAGGAATATTGAAGTAAATCCTGAAGGTTTACCGCAATAAACAACCCTATTTTTTTAATCTTATATAGATGCAAATTAGGTTCCTATGTGTTAACCATTGCAGCGGATTAATCGCAACTCAAACATACATCAATTTCATCCAATTTTAGCTTTTAGGAACCAATTTGTAATTTTCCTTATTCGTAGGGACTTAAGCTATTTTTTTGTTATCGTCCTTTAATTATCCCCATTACATGCATCTCATTCAAATCTCAGCTCAAAATAATTAGAACTTCAGAACATTCCATTAACTAACATAACTGTCACCCGTTTCGAAACACTAAGGCCCTGTTTCGAAACACGGGCTCGTATCGAAACACCTTTGAAATGTTTCGAAACCATGGTTTCTAGTAGAAAATCGTACCACAACAGACCTTGCCCGTTTCGAAACACTAAGACCATTTCAAGCATACCGTTTCGATACAGACTCGAGTGTTTCGGAACACTTGGGCCTGTAATGTCTTATTTTGCTGGTTTTTAACCCAAAAATCCATCCTAAACCAATCCAACCTATTTCTAACATGCATACATCATTCATAAACATTATTCTTCAAACATATGCATCATATTTAGCATCAAAGCATGGCCAATTGAATTAAGGGAAATCTAAAGGCATGCAACCTAGCAAATAAGCCACTCAAGAGTCAAAACACAATTCAAAACACCAAACACCAATTAAAGGCCTTTTACAAGTATAAGAGCATATAGCAAACATGCTCGAAGGGTGTTCGTACACATTGCCCAAACAAAACATGAAATACCCCATTGCCCTTATTACTCTAGTTCATAACCTAAACATACTTTCAAAGTGAAGTCTCTTAGGATACTCTTGCAACTTGCTGCCAGCAAACACTTAGTTATCTGCATTAATGGACAAATAAGAGAGTAAGCATATAAGCTTAGTGAGGAGTGCTCAAAACACAAAAACACCATCAATGCTTAAAACCATTTTACACTTTTGAAAACCATCATGCTTTCTTGAAATCTATGCACTTCATTAACAAAAATTAGCATGTTATACCATATGCAACAAGTATCAAATACTTCAACAGCAAAATCCATTGGCTAACACATAAATCAAGCCTTCCATGAATAACTACCAATATGCAAAGCTTAAAAGTAAAACATGCTTTTTTTATGTTATGCATCCATAAAAATTTCCATAGCATTTAATCAATTATATTGGCTCACAATTGATCAATAACATTCTCATTTCTCAAAACGTATCGGATACACAGATTCTCAAGTGTTGTCCCAACACTTCATACATTCTCACCGACATCTCAAGGTTCACACACGGGAGCTACCCTGCACCGTTGTGACACCCATGGTGGAGTATTTGGTACCTTACAACCCCTCAACACCACTCATCGGTAGATGTATAACCCCACTAACGAGAGACGAGACACAACTCAATTTCCTCAATCGTTAGGGTAGTTGGATGGAGTTTCTGGAACAATCACAACCCCTCAACATCCAAGGCGACTTGTTTAAAGTGCACTGAATCCTATAGCCGGCTAACTATATCCGATTTCATTTGTAAACAACTTTATACAACATCACTTGCCAATATAATTCACTTTTAATACAAACCTCACTGTTTTTCAAAGCATTCATAATAAGTCATATTCCAAGAATTAAACCATGCTTCATAAAACATGTATAAACACACACATACAAGGATCACTTACCTAATGCATCCTTTAACCATATGGCATCATAAACAACAAATTACTTACCCAAATCATGCTTTTAAAACAGTAGGTAAACACATTTGAAAACAAGTGAATTCACAAGCTTATAATAGCACAATCCGAGGGAGAAAATCACTTTACTTACTTCCGAACTTAGTAAAGCGTTTCAAGCTTACACTAAGTTCCCAAAACCACTTTTAAGATGTTTCAAAGCTGGAAATCCCATTTCCACTCACCGACACGCGAAACCTCAATCGCCGATGCAAAAATCAAGCGTCAGAAGTCCCTGAAACTTCGCCAAATGCTTCCAAAGAATCCTCCCATGTTTATACCACACAAGAATAGAGGATTAATGCATCTCAATGCATTAAAACCACCAGCAAACACTAAAAACTCGTAGCTCTACCTAAAGGCACCAAAATACCCATCCAAAACAACCGAAATCACATTCGATTGATCAATAAACTCAACCCAGCCATCAACAAACACTTCTATCTCATTTTAAACATAAATAAACATCCAAAAACATCATAATATCACCCTTATACCTCCAGAAATTCAAATTTCACATTTCCAAGCAAAAAACTCAAATCTAACAACCTAGACAATTAGAGATCTCAATGATTTCAGGATTATTATGATCAAAACTCATTATCAACATCAATAATCTTCCAAAACATGATTAGAGACCATCTCATTTGAACCAAAACAAAGCAAGTACGAAAATCACATTTTAATTCCTCTTTTAGCAAGATTTCGATATTTTTACCAAATCAACATTAAAACCTCAATTAAAAGCACAAATCAAGAGTCAAAATACTTTGGAATTTCGTTAAAGAACCTTGATTTGAGGAATAGCATGAAATTACCTCCAATCCTTCCTTCTCTTTCAATTGGCAAGTTTTCAACTCATGAAGCTTTAAGGAAATCTTGTAAATCTTTGAGAAAAAATCTTTGGAAAAGAGTTGTAAATCAAAATAGCAAAAGAATGAATAGGAATTCTGGAATATGAGTGAAAAGAGGGAATGATTGGCTGAAGAGAAAATGAGAAATGGAAAAGTTACATCAAAAATGGTTTTACAAAATAACTACCTTTTATTTTAATAAAACCTCCCTCTTCAATTTTAATTAAAACATTATAATCACATGCCAATTAAAAGAAAATGATTAATTGTCATAAAGCTCCCTAAAGATTCTAAGAATTTGACTCTCCTTTGAAAATCACACTTTTTCCACAGTTTTAAATCTTTACATTTCAGTCACTGCCCAAAATGTACACGTCCCAAAATCTATTTTGTAAAATTGATTTTACCAAACCCACCTATATGATTGTAGATGATTTTAGAAAATTTTACCATATATTTACCTTATCCCGAATCATGATTTCCCTGAACCATTTCTAAAAGCTCGAATCTCCAATTCTGGGTCCGACCAATTTAAACCGATGCCTAAAACCTCTAGGCCCAAAACAGGGGCTTTACAACTCTCCCCCACTTACGAAATTTTGTCCTCAAAATTTTACCTGAAGGAAAAAGATGCAGAAACTTCTTCAACATGTCCGCCTTGCTCTCCCACGTGGCCTCCTCAACTCCTCGATGTCGCCACAACACCTTCACAAGTTCAATCGTCTTACCACGAAGAAATTTACTTCAAGATTCAAGGATCCCCACTGGTTCTTCATCATAAGATAAATTCGGATTCAACTTAATCTCCTCAACAGACATCACATGAGACAGATCTAATTTATACCTTCGCAACATTGAAACATGAAACACATCATGAATTTTCTCCAACTCGGAAGGCAACCTCGACCAATATGCAACATGACCAACTCGCTCCACAACCTCATAAGGTCCAATAAACATTGGACTAACTTACTGTAGAACTAGTGTTTTGATATAATAATTGAAAAATGTTTTGGAATAATTTGAAAAGAATTTAAAACTTGGTTTTAAGTCCAAACAACTTGAATATGAGTTTTAGGTATTTTAAAAGGTTTTTGGCAATGTTCTTCATGCTTTAAAACAACCAAACTTTTGTTTTCAAAGTACCCGTACCGATACGGTCCAACCCGTATCGATACCTTTTTTGCCCAATTTGGTCACTACCAAAACCTGAATCGAAACAGGCTTGGCCGTTTCGATACGGTGAGTGATCGTATTGATACGCCTAGTGAGCGTATTGATCCCATTTTAACAACCCCAACGATCATATTTCCCAACGGTCTTTTAAACGTCATACCGTTCCGATAGGCCCTCAAGCGTATCAATACACCTAGGCTGGCAAGAGCCCAACGACTAGTTTCTGATGAAGGTCATACCGATATGGGTCCATGCGTATCGATACGGAAGGATGCAGAACAACATTAATGAAGGGAAATAAAGTCCTCAACGGCTCAAATTCATCCCCCAACGACTAGTAACGGCTACAAACTCATTAAGGAGTATAAAAGGGACCTCCAAGCATCAAGTAAAGGTTAATTCTTCAATTTTCAATCAACAAATGATCAAGAATTATCTTTGTACTTAAATTGTCATTTCTTTGTATAGACAAACACTATTGAGCCAAAATTGTCAAATTTGCTCAAGTGTTTTAGGTTTTGGGTGAGAGCTTATTTTTGCAAACAAACACCTATTAGAGGGATTTGTGTTTGCTTATCTTTTCTCTTGTAAAGAGGGTTTGATCAAGGCTTTGGGTAGAAAGCTTGATCAGTGTATAAGGGTTTCCTCCTAAGTCTAGAAAAGGGGATGAATCAATAGTGGATTGATTGGAAATCCTTAGTGGGAAGCTAAGGTAGTGGATGTAGACCTTGGTTAGAAGGTTGAACCAATATAAATCATTGTGTCATTTATCTTTTTAGCTTCCAAAACACATCCACCCAAAAATTCCACTTCTCCACAACTTGGCGAGCAAGAACGGTTGAAGGAATCGAGCACCTTAAAACTCAACAATTGGTATCAGAGATTGGCTCAATCGAAGAGGATTAACATCCTATTAGGAAGATCCGACAAGCTCGATCATCATTTCACACAACCGGCTCAATGGCGCAATCCATCGACAAATCGCCCTTCTTTGATGGAACTAACTATGCCCATTGGAAGACAAAGATGAAGTTCTTCGTCAAGTCAAGAAACTACAAGCTATGGGACATAGTTGAAGATGGTCCGTTCATGCCTCAACGAAGCAAAGCGGAATGGAGTGCCGAAGATCGCAAGAATATGGAGCTTAATTGCAAAGCCTTGCACATCCTCTTTTGTGCTTTTGGCCCAACCATCTATGAGAATATGTCTTCTTTTGAGAGTGCCAAAAAGGTATGGGACAAGCTTGAAGTCACATACGAGGGGACTAATGAAGTAAAGGAGACCAAGATCGGGCTCCTCACCTTAGAGTATGAAAACTTCAAGATGGATCCGGAAGAAGACATCGAGAAGATGTTTGATAGGTTCTCCACTATCACCAATGGTCTCAAAGGCTATGGAGAAACCATCCCCGAAGAAAAGCTTGTCAGAAAGCTCATCTACTCACTTCCCGAGTCATGCAACTCATAGAGGACCGCCATCATCGAAGCAAAAAATTTAAAGACCTTGAAGCTTGATGAACTCATAGGGTCACTTCTCACTCATCAAATCATGAAGAAAAACAAAGAAGATGAGAAGAAGAGGGAAGAAATTAGAGCTATGGGAGAAAATAAGCTCAAGGGGCTTGGCATCAACACTAATGCCATTGCTCTAAAATCCTCCACATGCCATCATGTTGATTCAAGTGAAGAGGAGGATGAAGAAGAAGAGATAGTTCATCTCTTCAAGAATTGTGCCCCGTTCATGAAGAAAGCTTTGAGAGAGCTTGAACGAGAATCCATGAATAAGAAGAGGGCAAGCACTTCAAGCCGTAAGAAGAAGGCATATGTGGCTACTTGGAGTGATGAGGACTCCACCAACGATGAACAAGCCAACCTTTGCCTTATGGCCATCGAAGAAGATTCAAGGGTAACTTCTAATTCATCTACTTCATGTTCTTATTCCTTTGATGAATTACAAGATGCCTATGATGATTTGGTGTTATAGTTTAAAAATCACATTTTGAAAAACAATAAGATGATTTCAAAGTTGAAAATTCAAAATGATTTAATTTCTAAAACAAAACTTGAACTTGAAGCAAAACTCGAAGAGTTTGAACAAAAATGTTTTGATTTACAAAATTTGCTTCAAAAAGTTCAAGAAGAAAAAGATTTGATTCCCAAAGAGCTTGAAAAGAAAAATAGTTTTGGAAAATCAAATTTTTATATAAGACAATCTAGTGCCCCTAGATTTCTAAACGGTAAATGTTTTAGAAGTGTTTGGGTCCTAAAAGGTCTAACCACTTCAACTAAAAATGATGAAATTGAAAAATGGATTCCTAAGGGGAGTAAGTTTTGTGCTACTAACGTCTATGGATCCAAAGCAATTTGGATACAAAAAATTACTTGATTGTCTTTTTGCTAGGTGTGATGGAGAGTGTTCAACATGTCAAAAATTGAGGGGGAGCTCCATGCACAAAGGAAGAACGCTTGAAGAAGGAAGGCTTCACATCCTCCCTTGAGTTCAAGTGTGGTAAAATCTAGTTGTTTTTTTATTTTATTTGATTTATTTTTTTGCAACTAGATTATGATCATATATGTTGGACTAACATTTTTAATGATGCTTTGAGTAAGGGGGAGCCATTTAAAAACCAAAATTCTTAATTTTTGTCAATTTTTTCTCTATTGTTATTTTGAACTTAAAAGTGTTTAAATTCTTTTTGATATAACAAAAAGGGGGAGAAATGTGGTTTGAAAAATTGAAATTTCAAATGAATAAGGGGGAGCTTTAATTGATTTCAAATCTTAATCTCTTGTTCACAAATTTTTTAACTTAAAGGGGGAGAACCCAAACAATTTTTCAAGTTGGTTTTATTATATCAAAAAGGGGGTGATTGTAGAACTAGTGTTTTTATATAATAATTGAAAAATGTTTTGGACTAATTTGAAAAGAATTTAAAATTTGGTTTTAAGTCCAAACAACTTGAATATGAGTTTGAGGTATTTTAAAAGGTTTTTGGCAATGTTCTTCATGCTTTAAAACAACCAAACTTGTGTTTTCAAAGTACCCGTAACAATACGGTCCACCCGTATCGATACCTTTTTTGCCCAGTTCGGTCACTGCCAAAACCCGTATCGAAACAGGCTTGGTTGTTTCGATACGGTGAGGGATCGTATCGATACGCCTAGTTAGCGTACCGATCCCATTTTAACAACCCCAAAAGTCATATTTCCCAATGGTCTTTTAAACGCCATACCGTACCGATACGCCGTTAAGCGTACCGATACGCCGTTAAGCGTACCGATACGCCTAGGCTGGCAAGAGCCCAACGGCTAGTTTCTGATGAAGGTTGTACCGATACGGGTCCATACGTATCGATACGAAAGGCTGTAGAACAGCATTAATGAAGGGAAATAAAGTCCTCAACGGCTCCAATTCATCCCTAACGGCTAGTAATGGATACAAACTCATTAAGGAGTATAAAAGGGACCTCCAAGCATCAAGTAAAGGTTAATGCTTCAATTGTCAATCAACAAATGATCAAGAATTGTCTTTGTACTTAAATTGTCATTTCTTTGTATAGACAAACACTAGTGAGCCAAAATTGTCAAATTTTCTCAAGTGTTTTAGGTTTTGGGTGAGAGTTTATTTGTGCAAACAAACACCTATTTGAGGGATTTGTGTTTGCTTATCTTTTCTCTTGTAAAGAGGGTTTGATCAAGGCTTTGGGTAGAAAGCTTGATAGGTGTATAAGGGTTTCCTCCTAAGTCTATAAAAGGGGACAATCAATAGTGGATTGACTGGAAATCCTTAGTGGGAAGCTAAGGTAGTGGATGTAGACCTTGGTTAGAAGGTTGAACCACTATAAATCATTGTGTCATTTATATTTTTAGCTTCCACACCACATCCACCCAAAATTCCACTTCTCAATAACTTGGCGAGCAAGAAAGGTTGAAGGAATCGAGCACCTTAAAACTCAACACTTACCCTTACGTACAAATCTCATCACCTTCTTCCAAGGTGAAACCTTTAAGAACACGCGATCTCCAACCAAAAAATCAATCTCCTTACGCTTTAAAACCTCGTAAGACTTTTAACGATCAGAAGCAACCTTCAACCACTCACATATAAGCTTCAATTTCTTAGTTGTTCCCTTAAGCAAATCTGGCAAGGAAACCAACTTTTGTCTCTCCTCCGCCCAACAAAGAGGTGTCATACACTTTCTTTCATACAAAGCTTCATACGGAGCCATTTGTATACTTGCCTGGAAACTATTATTATAGGCAAATTCCACCAAAGGCAATTGTTTTTCCCAAGAACCTTGGAAATCCATCACTCAACATCTCAACATATCCTCCAGCACCTGGATAACTCGCTTCGACTGTCCATCTGACTGAGGATGATACGAAGTGCTGAAATTCAAGCGTGTACCCAACGCTTGATGTAGACACTCCCAAAATCTCTCTCTAAACCTCAGATCCCTATCTGCCACTATAGACTTAGGCACACCATGCAAACGCACAATCTCAGCTATATACAACTCTGCTAGCTTATCCAATGTATAAGTAGTATGCATAGCCAAGAAATGTGTAACACCCCCTTCCCGGTCTGGTAGAGAACCGAGTTAGAGCGTGTTACCGGAGATCGTGCAGAAAACTTTTAACTTTCTAATTAACACTTCACCGACCTTAAACCTATTAAACTTGTCATCAGAATATCATCAAGATTTACCCGAACTGAATATTTCCAGAATACATATTAATCCATTTATCCTTAAAGAAATCTTAGAAAAACTACTCATGTATCGAAACGCCTTACTCAGAGCGTTTAGGTATGCATCTGACTGTTCCAAAACATCTAGATCAAAAACATTAATTAGGCATTTCCACAAGCATCCTTACAAGGGACTAGATTTACTTAAGGTCTTACAACACTATAACAACATATTCTGTAACAAGGAATCAATACTTTTAATATTTTAATACAAATATTCTGATCATCAGAACCTATTTCCGACTAGACCGGTTTTCGGGGTGTTACAACTCTCCCCTCCATAGAAAAGAATTTTTCCTCGAATTCTAACCTGTAGCTTCGGGTTTCTTAGCAATGCATTCTTCGGGATCAGAATCTTTTGGAGATGAAGAATTCGTCTTTCCTACTCCTTCTGGCCATGTTCGTTTTGCACTTACACGTCGATGGTTCTTGTAAAATTTCTTAGGACAAAATCGAGTTAAATGTTTCGCCTTACCACAAATGAAACAAGTTCCTGATCTCCTTGGACACTGTTCTGCAGAATGTTTTCCTTGACAAAAATTACAAGAAAGCCTTTCTTGTTCCAGCTCACTGGATTTCTTGACTGAACTAGACATTACTTTGGAAACGAAGGTACCTTTAGGAAGAATGCTTATTTCAATCTCTTAGAACAAAGATGGGTTTTTTCCTTGGTATTGCTGAAAAAGTCTGTCATCATATATATATAATGCAAGATTCGTCTTTTTTCCACCTTTCTAAGAACCAATTAAAATACTCTAAGGCTTTGCAAGGTTTATCCTTTCACCTCTTCATATCTACGTGACACACTACAAATTTTCTAATGAACTTATGTGACTTGGGTGCCAAACACATAGGTGAGTCATCATCCTCAAATCTTATTTCAATCTTTTCCTTGTTCCTATTCAAGATTAAGTACCCATATCGATACACTTCAAATCGTATCGATACGGTCAAGCAAAATCCAAAATTCGATTATGACAGTTAAACCGTTTTGATACAATTATATTCGTTTCGATACGCATTTATGGGTCGTTTCGATACGTGTTCTTCCCGTATCGATATGCCTAGCCCAGAGTACATTCTTTGTATTATACAGATGGGTTCTTATCTAGGTTTGCCTAAACAGAAATTTCTTAACAATATACATAGACATAAAGGTCAAAATTCTTACCCAAAATGGTGTCGTGATAATTTTCTGAGTCCTTGCCCTGAATGTGAAATATCCGTGCAGAAGCTTTAGATTCGGGTCTACCTGTTACCTTCGACATTCCTGATCCTCTCGGCTTTCTGAAGGATCCCTAATTTTCCCCATTGCCTCGAGAAGATTGACCAGGATTAGTTGTTACAGAAACAGGCTTGTTAGGGTTCTCTGGACATTCACGAATGAGATGACCTAACTTTCCACAAAAGAAAACAAGCATCAGATTTCTTGAAGCATTGCCCTTTATGTTGTCATTGACAAAAATTAAACTTGGAAATTCTCATGTCTTGTCTAGAACCAACATTACTTTCAGAAGGATTGACATCCGATGGAGGATGAGATACAACTTGAGATTTGGCAACATGCTCAATCTGGAAAGGTTGCGAATATACATTTTGTTCTGAGCTGCGATGCTTCCCTTTTTTAGAAAATCCTGAGAAATGAGACTCATCTTGATTTCTCTTTTCAGACTTGTTGGATCCACTAACTCTCTGAGCCCTCTGTGCTCCTTCCGTAGCTTTAACGCTGTTTACAAGATCTTGGAAATTGGTGATACACAATGCTGTGAACATGGGGCGTAATTCATCATTGAGTCCAGCAATGAACATCCGACACTTTTCTTCTTCCTTCTTGATAAAGTCAGCACCATATCTACAATACTTGAAAAAATCATGGATATACTTTTCGATTGGTCGTCCACCTTGTTTTAGATGAAGGAATATGCTTCACCTTTCAGCAAGGTAGAATTCACTTATATACTTCCTACAGAACTCTTTCAGAAAGAATTCCCAATTCACAATGTCCTCAGAGACGGTAAGAAGGGTAGTCTCCCACCACTGTAAAGCTTCATCGGCAAGCAATGCAAGAGCGCATTCAAGCTTATGTTCATCCAAACACCGTAATTGCTTATCCAAAATTCTCAAAGTATTGTCTAACCAATACTCGGTGATTTCAGGATCGTAATCGTCCCGACCAGTGAAGGAGTAAGCTCAGTATTGAGATAACTTATTGATAGGAGCTCGAAGAGGTTGAACAACAGGTGGTGTAGGTTGCACAACTTGACTAGTCTTTATCACATTCATAAATTGCTGAAACATGTCAGCCATGTTTCGATAACATTCTGCCTGACCTGTAGGCGCTTCACGCTCTACACCCCGAATAGGAGGGTTTTGCGGGTTAGGAGGATTTCCTCCTTGTACCTTCTCGCCATGAGTCGAGGAGTTAGAAGCAAACTCATTATCACAAGCTTCGTTAGTTTGAGACATATTTATATTATAAAGAGATCAGATTAGTTGACAAGTCACAAAACACAACTGAATAACTCCTAGGTGGCAAAGTAACATAACAAACAATATAAACATACTTAGGTTTAGTCCAGAGCCGACTAAACTCTAGCTCTGATACCACTAAATGTAACATCCCCTTCCCGACCTAGTAGAGAACCGGGTCGGAGCGTGTTACCGGAGATCGTGCGGAAAACTTTTAAGTTTCTAATTAATACTTCACCAACCTTAAACCTATTAAACTTGTCATCAGAATATCATCAAGATTTACCCGAACAAAATATTACCAGAATACATATTAATCCATTTATCCTTAAAGAAATCTTAGAAAAACTACCCATGTATCGAAACGCCTTACTCAGAGCATTTCAGTACGCATCTGACTGTTCTAAAACGCCTAGATCAAAAACATTAATTAGGCATTTCTACAAGCAACCTTACAAGGGACTTGATTTACTTAAGGTCTTGCAACACTATAACAACATATTATATAACAAGGAATCAAGACTTTTAATATTTTAATACCAATATTCCGATCATCGGAACCTATTTCTGACTAGACCGGTTTTCAGGGTGTTACAAAATGTGCACACTTCGTAAGACGGTCTAAAATCACCCAAACGAGTCACACAAGGAATATTGAAGTAAACCGGGAAGGTTTACATTAATAAATAACCCTATTTTTTTTCTTTTTTTCTTGTCTAGATGTACATTGTTACCCTATGTGTTAAGACTCACAACGGAAGAAACATCAACTCAAATAGACATCGATTAGGCATTCAATTGATTACAAACATGTGTTAGGGACTAATATGTAATTTTAGCAAATTATAGAGGCTTCTTCAAATTTTAAGTTACCATCCTTTAATTAGTCACATTACATGCCAATGTATCAAATCTCAACTCAATTCGATCATTCAAACATGTTTAAATGCATCCACAACATTCAAGGACTGAAACGTAAAGAAACAGAACTTCAAGAGAATATGATTAACTAACTTAACAGCTTCGTGTATCGATACACCCTGCATCGGAACAGGTCTGGGTGTTTCAGAACACGAGCGTGTTTCGATACAGTCTCCAAGACGTTTTGATACAAAAAATTCTAGTAGCCAACTTAACCGAGCCTGTTTCGATTCACCCTTCCATGTTTCAAAACCCCATGCCCACTTCAAGCTCATCGTTTAGATACAGCCTTGGGCGTATCGAAACACCTAGACCTATAATGTTACACTTTTCTGGTTTTCACACTTTAATGCACTCATAACCACTCAGATGTAAGGCCTCGGTTTTAGGCCTAGGAGTTTTAAAGGAGGTTTAGGTTTCGATGAACCTAGACTAGAGATCCAAGTTAGTTTAGGGAAAACTTGGTTTGGGATGTGATAAAATTAGTAGAAAATTTCCTAAAATCATCGTTAAATATATATGAAGGAATGGTGAAGGCAATTTTGGAAAATGATTTTGGAAGGTCGCCATTTCGGTTTAGTGACTAAAACGCAAAAACGAAAAATTATTTTTAAAGGACTATTTTGAAAGAGGGCCAAAGCTTAGAACCTTTAGGGAGATAATATGATATTAATAAGCTATTCCTTTGATTGATCACATTTTAAATGTGATTAATTAAATGAAATAAAGAGAGGTTTTTATAAAAAGGGATTAGCTTTTATAAAATCTATTTTGACGTAACTTTCATTTTCTCTCTTTTCCCATCAACCAAACATCTATTTTCTCTCAAAACTTTCAGAGATTTTCATCTTTCCAATTCTTTTTTATTTGCAAATGATTTCCTTGACGCTTTCTCCATTTATCTCAAAGGATTCTTGAAGGTTTTTTCAGCAAATCTTGACGATTGAAGGAATAGGCAAGGATTAGAGGTAATTTTCGTTCAACTCCTCTAATCAAGGTTCTTTATTGAAATTCCCAAGTATTTGTCTCCCTAATTATGTTTCTTAAGAAGATTTCATAATTACTTACATGAAAATGGTTAAAACAAGCTTATATGATGATTTTGAATGATTTTTGTTTTGGGTCCGATTTGGATGAGTTATGATTGATTTTAATTTTGTTTTGGATGTTAAATAGTTTTGAAATAATGGTTTGATCATATTAATCCCGAAAAAAGTTGGATCTCTAGTTATTTAGGTTAGTAGATTTGGGTTTTTGTGATGTTAATGTGAAATTGAGGTTGCTGGAGGAATAAGGATGCAAATAGGTTGGTTTTGGATGTTAATTGATGATTAAGAATGGATGGAAGAGTTAGGTTTTGGCTAGGCTGAGTTTGTAGTGTAATCGAAGGTGTTTTCGGTTGTTTCGGTTAGGCGTTTTGATGTTTTTGGACATAATAGCGTGGTAGATTTGTTTGCTGGAGATTTTAATGCATTGAGATGCATTAAACCGATGTTCTTGTGTGGTAAAAACATGAGAGAACATACCAGAAGCAATCGGTGAAGTTTCGTGAGCTTTGATTGCTTGGATTCGCATCGGCTAGTCGAGGTTGGGCGTGTGGTGAGTGAGAACGTGAATTTCAGTTTTTGAAAAGCTTTAAAAGATGATTAAGGAACTTAGTGGTAAGTTTGAAACGTTTAACTAAGTTCTGAAGTGAGTAAAAGGGTTCTCTCTCTCGGTTGTGCTATTATATGATGATTTATGTACTGTTTTGGTTTAACGGATTTACCTACTTTTAAAGCATGTTTTAAGAATGTTTTTACTGTTTTTAATGATGTAATGTTGAAGGATGCACATGGTAAGTGGTCTTTGTAAGTATATGACTTATATTTGTGATTTTAAGCATGGTTTAATGCTTGGAAATGTGAATGATTGTAACGCCCTGATTTTGGGCCTAGAGGTTTTAAAAGCGATTTAGGGATTGACGAATCTAGATTAGAGATTCGGGTCGATTCAGGGAAATCTTAATTCGGGTTGTGATGAAATCATATGGAAATTTTCTAAAATCCTTATTAAATATGTAGTGAAGGAAAGTGAAACCAATTTTGAAAAATAAGTTTTGGAAAGTCGACATTTTGACTTGGTGACTAAAATGTAAAAATTGAAAATTCTAATTTAATGGGTAAATTGAAGGGAGCCAAAACTTACAATCCTTAGGGAGCTATTACACCATGTTGGTATCAGCTAACTCCCTTGATTTGGTGTTTTAAATGTTTTAATTAAGAGTTCCAATAAAGGTGTTTTAATAAAAAGAGATTTTATTAGCGAAATCACTTACTCACGTAACTTATTTTCTTCAAACTTTTCTCTCAACTTTCCCAGTAGCCAAACTCTCTTTTCATCACTAGAATCTTCAGAGAATTTTCCTATTTCATTAGCTTTTGATTCCTAAATGATGCCCATGGATTTCTACAACATTTAGCAAGAGTTTTCTTAAAGGATTTTACGAAAATCTTTGCAAATCAAGGGAAGGCTTGTGTTAGAGTGATCATTATTTTTCTCCTCTAATTAAGGTTCTTTATTGAAATTCCCAAGTCTTTGGCTCTCTATTTTTGTTTATCAACAAGATTTTGTAATTGAATTGATGACATTTGTTAGTTAAAGCTTTGAAAGATGGATTTTCAAGATTTTCATTTGGGAAATTGTTTTGATTGATTTGTGAATGATTTTAATCATAATTTGGATGTTAAATGATGAGGAAATAATGGTTTTGTGATAATAATCCCGAATTGAGTTGGATCTCTAATTGTTAGATTGTTAGATTTTGGGTTGTCAATGTGACATATGAGTTGCTGGAGGTATAAGGATGATATTATGGTGTTTTTGATTTTCATTTATGGTTAAAATGTGATGGAAGTGTTTGTTGATGGCTAGGCTGAGTTTAGTGATTAATCGAAGGTGATTTCATATTAGTATTTTGGAGCTTTAGGACAGAGCAACGCGATTGTTTAAGTTGTTGGTGGTTTTGATGCATTATGATGCATTGATCCTCTGTTCTTGTGTGGTATAAACAGGGCAGAATACTTTGGAAGCAATCGGTGAAGATTCGGGGGCTTCAGACGCTTGATTTTTGCTTCGGCAATTGAGGTTTCGCGAGTAGGTGAGTGGAAATAGAATTTCCAACTTTGAAACTCCTTTAAAGTGATTTTGGGAACTTAGTGTAAGCTTGAAACACTTTACTAAGTTTGGAAGTAAGTAAAGTGATTTTCTCCCTCGGATTGTGCTATTATAGGCTTGTTGATGCGCTTGATTTTAGTTTGTTTATCTACTGTTTTAAAGCATGATTTTGAGTAAGGGATTTGCTATTTATGATGCCATATTGTTAAAGGATGCACATGGTAAGTGATCCTTGTATGTATGTGTTTATACATGTTTTATGAAGCATGGTTGATGCTTGGAAATATGGCTTATTGTGAATGCTTTGAAAATAGTGAGATTTGTACTAAATAAGAATTATATTGACAAGTGATGTTGTGTAAATTGGTTTACAAATGAAATCAGATATAGTTAGCCAGCTATAGGATTGAGTGCACTATAAACAAATCGCCTTGGATGTTGAATGGTCTTGAATGTACCTAAAACTCCATCCAAGTACCGTAACGATTGAGGACATTGAGTTGTATCTCGTATCTCGTTAGTGGGGTTATACATCTACCTATGAGTGGTGTTGAGGGGTTGTAAGGTACCGAATAATCTACCACGGATGTCACAATGGTGGAGGGTAGCTCCCGTGTGTGAAGCTTGAGATGCCGATGAGAATGTATGAAATGTTGGGACAACACTTGAGAATCTGTGTATCTGATACGTATGAGAAATGAGTATGTTGAGCTTTAACGCAAGCTCCTGTATTGATTCAACCAGAATTGGGTAAGGAGTTTGTGGTTTACAGTGATGCATCGTATGTTGGTCTAGGTTGTGTGCTGATGCAAGGTGGGAATGTTGTGGCGTATGCATCTAGGCAATTGAAGGTGCATGAGCGCAACTATCCTACTCATGATCTAGAGCTTGCTGATAAGTGCCTAAAAGTCCTTGATTTTGACCCCTTTTTCATGGCAATCATCACTCAACCTACACCCATTTGAGCTGCATTATAGCCTTTCATGCATAGATTTCATCGTTTATGCCTTTGAGCTTATTCTTTTGTTTATTATATGAAAAAGGTACTATTTAATGCATGATTGTTATTCTTGTAGGGTGACCACTGCTGGAAGAGGAGGATGCCGCTACAGCACAGAAAGCATGAGGGAAGATGAGGCAGAAGTAGCAGACAACAGACCCTGATCGAGCCAAGCCACAAGACAGCTTCTACTGAGGGAAGCTGAGGAAGCCTTGCTGAGCAAAACATATTGACGTCGAGGCAGAATAAGCTAGGCCGCGCAGCATATTGCTAGAGGGAAAAATGAGCAAAATGGTAGCCGACTTGTAGAGCCTTTAACACTGGATTTTTCTACACACTTTGCGTGGCAGCTGGAGCTTGAGAAGAGGAGGAAAATGTAGAAGGAAGTATAAAGTTGGACTCTTGGATAAAAGTGTTTATTGTAATAAATTAAAGAGATTAAACTCTTTAATAAAGTCTAGTGCAAGTCCAACTTAACTTCCTCTCCAAGAAGGATTCGTGCCGACACCTTCCCCTATCTAAAGGCACACCATGGAAAGATGATACACGGAGAGGAGAGAAGAGAAGAGAGATTGAGCTTAGGAATAGTTTTATTATGTTCTAAATTTTCTTAGGGTTAGGATTAGTTTGTAAGGTAGTTGTGTGAAAACACTTTGTACTTAGTTTTTGTTCTTAATGCAATAAAAGTTAAGCTTTTCTTATTATGGCTATAATTATTTTTGCATTCTACTTGGGAGAGGGTTTATGAGATCATCCATTTGTTCAATATCGTGAGAGTTGAGCTCACGAAAGCAATAAGCACGATTTTTGCCCCACGTTGTGTTAACTAACTCGACCTAGGGATATGTTAGAGTTTCAACAGCTAAGAGAAGTGTATGAACAATTGGTGTTTGCCTTTGATTCACGTCGGGAGGTATCATCAGAGTTCAGTCATCAACCAGTATTTCGTGCTTAGGGATAAGGCGGAACCATCAAAGGACGCTTTGCCGAGCCTTAAACTGCTTCTGACCAGGAGCAAGGGATTCAGCCATTGCGGCCGCGGCAGGGATTTAGGTCACTGCAACAGCAGTAGTGCGTTGCTGCATTTAAGACAGAAACGAAGTCACGAGAATTCCAGACTACGACACATTCTAATCCGGCCCATCTTCTTATCTTCATCACTCCGTTATTTTATTTACTAGATTCTCTTAGTTTAGTTATTTTTAGATTACCTCAATTCACCCATTTAATCTGTGTTTTTTACTTTCTTTATTTTGAAGTGCAAGGGAGTAGAACTGAAGGTTGAGTACCAATCCCTGTGGAGAAGATACTCACATACTTATCCCTATATTATTTGCATCGTGTATACTTTCACAAATTGTGGAGCACTATTTACACCTAGCAACATGGTAGCAATAAGGAAACAAAAGGTCCGAGCAATGAAATTGTGGAATGCCACGACAAACATATTGAGCCATGCCAGGACACATGTCGCGGCACACAAGTGGGAGAACATGGACAAAGGCTGCTACCACACACTAGAGCACATGTTATGAGGGATACAGAAGTATACACTTTAGGGGATGCATCCAAGTGCACTCCTTCAATGCACTAATATTTTCTTTCTTTACTTTATTTTAATTTTAATTTTTTTTATTTTTTAGTTTCAGTTTTATTTTTCATTTTTATTTATCGCATTTCTTTTTTTATTCAGAATAATTTTTGTTTGTTTTTTAGGGAGATCAAGAAAGAAAAAGGGAGGAACCAACGGCATGGAGAATTGACCGTTAGCTGCCGTGGCACCAGACTCCCAATGCGCTACGAGAGCCACAACAGCTAGTTTTCCAATGGTCAGAATCACAACGGGCTGCAACGGCTCGTAATGGTCGCGACCGCAAAATGCGCTCCAACGGCACAATGTGCAAAGACTCTATAAAAGGGCTATTATTCTCCTTTGTTTTTCACTTCTTACATTCTTTTGCTTTCTTGAATCTCACAGTTTTTTACGCTCAAATATGTTTTCAATTCTTTTTACTCTCTTTCAATCACGCTCGCTGCTCTTAGTCAATTCAGATGGAAACCAGAGGGGCATCTTCCAGCGCTGCCGCGACACCTGCATATACTCGCTTCGCCCCGGCATCGGTGGAAGAAAGGTTCAAGACACACTACATCTCGAGGAAGGTGTGGGAAGAGGAAGGGTTCCAAGCCTTCAGTGAACAAAATTACGGCATCGAGCCCTTCTTATTCAACAAAACCATACATTAGAAGTGGCAAGTTTTCTGCCTACAGCCGGCCCAGGCCAACCTCACAGTAGTTCGAGAATTCTATGCTCACAGACCAAGTGCCGACGCACTATTCTTGCATATGAGTGGCAAGGCCATACAGATTGATTCCAACACAATTTATAGGTTTTACGGCCTACACATCAAAATAGATGAGCATGCTGAGGTTTTCGAAGCCCTTGATGAAGACGATTTCCTGCGCATAAGGGAAGAGCTTTGGTTCATTGACATGCCATGGAAGGCCGGCTCACACAGAGGTTCAATGCATCGGAAATATCTCAGGCTTGCTCTTATCCACTCCATTATGCAAAAGCGTCAAATTAATGTCAGTAATTTAATTGTGCAGGAGATCTAAAAGTGTCCAGTAAAGGAGAAGGGGCCGCACTACTTTCCGTCACTCAGCACCGACCTCTGCATGGAGAACAAAGTCCCATTTGACAGAACCGATGAGCTCACAAATGAGAGACTAGGATGGGAAAAGGTGACCTGCCACAGAATCATGGAGATACTAGATGTCGAGCCTCTGCAGGCCACACCAATGTAGAGCATTGCCGGCGCAGCAGCCTCAACATCCGTCCTAGTGACACCTCAACCCTAGGCCCCTGCCGCCGCAGACCTCAAGCAGATTCTGAACAAGCTAGAGGCAATAGACCAACGCCAACAACTGTTTATTGCGTATACCAGGGACTTGGACAACACTACAACACAGTGGATTCAAAGGAGGTTCCCTGATCCAATGGTCAAACTCCCCATCTTCCCTGCTGCCGTCTTTAGTGCCGCCACTGCAACCCAGCCAAGAGCCCAAGAGACTCTTGCCGCCGCTACTTCTAGGCACCACCAGCCCCAGCCCGCTGCAGCCTCCGACACACATTCTGCCGCAGAAAGGAGAGGCAAGCACAAGGCTTGGCTAGACACACCGGGTGGATCCATACCCCACACCACCACAGAGAGTGACCACTCTGTCAGCCGGGTGTATGACTTTCTCAGACGCAAGTGACTAAACATGAACAACGTCGACCTCAATTCCCTTGAAGAGGTGGATGCCCCGACAGCAAAGCCCACCCCACCATCACACGTCCAACCACCCCGAGAGTCCAAACGAATCAAGCAAGCAGCTTCCAAGCCAACGAAGAGGCTAGTTCTGGAGTTAGACAGTGAAGAGAAGGATGATTCTACCACCTCAAAATCCATTTAAATTCATCTTCAATTTTTTGCTGCTTATATGTTTTGCCCTCGTATTTTTGTGATTAATTTTTTCTATCTTATACATCATATGTAAGCATTGAGGGCAATGCTTGGTTCGAGTTTGGGGGTGTAGGTTGAGTGGCCGAGGAAGCACGATGTCGCGACAGTATAAATATAATTGCCATGCAGTTTTTGATCTTTCATTTGTCAATTTTTTTAATTGCACTGCCTTAACTGATTTTTGCTTATGCCGCAGCAGTACTTCCTATCAATTGCCTTAGTTTAGTTTTAATTAAATCTTATTACTTGTTAATATAACTCTCTCTTTCTACCATAGTTTAGAACCGTTTAGAGCCCTTTTTTAGTATGCTTAAAGGAAGACAACTTAGGATAACACCATGAGATTAGAACTTCAAACACCTTTGTGACTTGTATGATTTAAGGAATTCTAGTACACTCAAGACATAGACTAGCTTAGAAAAGAAAATTGGGTAAAAGTTAGAGGTGCCCACCACTGGCTCTAGCTTAAGGAAACCCTAGAGGTGCCCGAAACCAGCTCTAGACTAATTACTAGAGGTGCCCGAAATTAGCTCAAGTTGGTTAGGTTGCTTGCAAAAAAAATTAATTAAATACCCAAGTTAAGTTAGTTAATTTTTAATTGTTTACTTAGAATCCTTGTAATCACCTTGTTCAAAATGCATGCACACATTCACAAATCTTATAGATTGATTCTAGGGAATTCCTAAGGCATCCAAAGATCTAAAGGCCAAGGCATTCTTCGCCATGGATTGGAGAGAGAGGGAAAAGTAAGTCCAACGAGACGGTTTATAAAAACTAAGGTTTGGTAATTGATGGTTTGCATTGCTTGAGGACAAGCAATAGTTTGAGTTTGGGGGTGTGATAAGTGCCCAAAAGTCATAGATTTTGACCTCTATTTCATGGCAATTATCATTCAACCTACAACCTTTTGAGCTGTATTATAGCCTTTCATGCATAGATTTCATCGTTTATGCCTTTGAGCTTATTATTCTGTTTATTATATGAAAAATGTACTATTTAATGCATGATTGGTATTCTTGCAAGGTGCCCACTGCTGCAGCAGGAGGATGCCACCACAACACAAAAAGTAGGAGGGAAGATGAGGCAGAAGTAGTAGACAACAAACCCTGATCGAGCCAAGCCACAAGAAAGCTTCTATTGAGGGAAGCTGAGGAAGCCTTGCTGAGCGAAACAGACCGATGCCGAGGCAGCAAAAGCCAGGTCGCGGCAACATATTGCCAGAGGGAAAATGAGCAAAATGGTAGCCGACTTGTAGAGCCTTTATCGCTAGATTTTTCTACACACTTTGCGTGGCAGCTGGAGCTCGTGAAGAGGAGGAAAACGTGGAAGGAAGTATAAAGTTGGACTCTTGGATAAAAGTGTTTATTGTAATAAATTAAAGAGATTTACCTCTTTAATAAAGTCTAGTCCAAGTCCAACGTAACTTCCTCTCCAAGAAGGATTTGTACCTACACCTCCCCCTTATATAAAGTCATGACGCCATGGAAAGATGACATACGAAGAGGAGAGAAGAGAGATTGAGCTTAGGATTAGTTTCATTATGTTCTAAATTTTCTTAGGGTTGGGATTAGTTTGTTTAGTACTTGTGTGAAAACTATTTGTACTTAGTTTTTGTTCTTAATGCAATAAAAGTTAAGGTTTGCTTATTCTGGCTATGATTATTTTTGCATTCTACTCGAGAGAGGGTTTGTGAGATCATCCATTTGTTCAATATCGGGAGAGTTGAGCTCACGAAAGGAATAAGCACGTTTTTCGCCCCACATGGTGTTAACTAACTCGACCTAGGGATAGGTTAGAGTTTCATCGGCTAAGGGAAGTTTATGAATAGTTGGTGTTTGCCTTTGATTCACGCCGAGAGGTATCATCATAGTTCAGTCATCAACCAGTTTTTCGTGCTTAGGGATAAGGCGGAACCATCCAAGGACGCTTTGCCGAGCCTTAAACTGCTTCTGCCCACGAGAAAGGGATTGTCGGGATTCAGCCACTGTGGCCGCGACAAGGATTTAGGTCATTGCCACAGTAGTAGTGTGTTGTTGCATTCAAGACAGAAATGAAGTCAAAAGGATTCCATACTACGACACATTCTAATCCGGACCATCTTCTTATCTTGATCACTCCTTTATTTTATTTATTGGATTCTCTTAGTTTAGTTATATTTAGATTACCTCAATTCACCCATTTAATATGTGTTTTTACTTTCATTATTTTGAAGTGCAAAGGAGTGGAACCGAAGGTTGAGTACCAATCCCTTTGGAGATGATACTCACATAGTTATCCCCATATTACTTGCGATGTATATACTTGCACAAATTGCGGGGCACTATTTACATGCAACACTTGTTGCAGTTGTGTTTGCCTTGAAGATTTGGAGGCAGTATCTTTACAGTGAGAAATGTGTGGTCTACACAGATCATAAGAGTTTGAAGTATTTAATGTCCTGGAGAGAGTTGAATCTTAGGCAATGAGGATGGTTGGAGTTGCTTAAGGATTATGATCTGACGATTGAGTACCATCCTGGAAAGGCCAATGTTGTGGTCGATGCTTTGAGTAGGAAGGTGGCTATTGAGTTGAGAGCGATGTTTGCTTAGTTTAGTATATCACATGATGGAGCGTCGATAGCCGAGTTGCATGTGAAACCTTCCTTAATTCATTTAATTAAGGATAAACAGTTGCTTGATGATTCTTTGGTGCCTCATGTTTAGGATATAGCTGATGGTAATGCAACAGATTTCTGTTTCAATGATGATGGTGTTTTGTGCTTTAAAAGTCGGATAGTTGTGATGGAGGATGTTGAGTTGAGGCGCACAATTTTGACTGAAGCTCATAACAGTCCTTTTGCTATGCATCCTGGTAGTACAAAGATTTATCGTGGTTTGAAAGATGAGTACTATTGGGTTAGGTTGAAAAAGGATGTTGTTGATTTTGTGAGCAAGTGTATGGTATGTCAGCGTGTGAAAGCTGAACATCAGTTTCCTTTCAATTTGTTGCAGCCTTTGAGGATACCAGAATGGAAGTGGGAAAAGATTACGATAGATTTTGTGTCCGGTTTGCCTTTGACACCATCAAAGAAGAACTCCATTTGGGTGATTGCGGACCGTCTTACGAAGTGTGTGCATTTCTTTGCTGTGCATACTACGTATACGTTGGATAAGCTAACAGAGTTGTATATTGCTGAGATTGTGTGTTTGCATGGTGTGCCTAAATCTAGAGTGTCGGATAGGGATCCTAGGTTTATAGTGAGGTTTTAGGAGTGTCTACACCAAGCGTTAGGTACGCGTTTTAATTTTAGCACTTTATATCATCCTCAGACGGATGGACAGTAGGAGCGAGTTATCCAGGTGTTGGAGGATATGTTGAGATGTTGTGTTATAGATTTCCAAGGTTCTTCGGTAAAGCAGGTGCCCTTATTGGAGTTTTCCTGTAATAACAGTTTCCAGGTAAGTATACGAATGGCTCCGTATGATGCTTTGTATGGGAGAAAGTGTGGAATGCCTCTTTGTTATGCGGAGGCGGGGCAAAAGTTGGTTACCTTGCCAGATTTGCTTAAGGTAACAACTGAGAAAGTGAAGCTAATATGTGAGCGGTTGAAGGCTGCTACGGATCGTCAAAAGTCGTACGCGGTCTGAAAAGCATAAGGTGGTTCAGTTTGGGGTTGGAGATCGCGTTTTCTTGAAGGTATCGCCTTGGAAGAAGGTGATGAGATTGGACGTAAGGGAAAGCTTAGTCCAAGGTTTATTGGACCTTATGAGATTGTGGAGTGTGTTGGTTGTAAAATGTCCAAAAGTCCTATATTTCATGCACATGCCAACTCTAATTATTATTGTTTTAAGCACATTTTAGGCATACGTAGGTTCATGCATAGCATTTTATAGTATTTCATTGTTCTGCCTTACTTTTATAACTTATCATTTATTTTGTGAACAAGAGATACTTTAGTGTATTCTTGTATGTAGGTACTAACAACTGAACGAGGGAACCAAGGAGCGGAGGACACAATGCTGAGGAGCAAACCCAGGAGCGGTACTGAAGCAATTCCAACAAAAGAAAGTTGCTGCCGAGCAGAGTTTTCACTGACCTTGCTGCCCACGGTAGCTAACTATGGAAGTTAGAGAACCGGAGCACGATCTGTAGAGCAAAAACTCCTGAATATATCACTGGCGTTCATGTGATTTTCTGATGTCTGTAGCAGCAGCCAGGGCTGCCGAAGCAAAATTCTCAAGCTTACTTGCAGACTAAGGCAAACGAGATAGAGTCCACATTCCACGCTGAGAAGTCGGCATTTAAAGTCATTTTAAAGAAGGAAAGCTACTTTAGAGGACTTCTACTTTAAGGATGACTTAACCTAGTCTCTAGTCTATAAATGCCCAATGTAACTCCTAGTTCAAATCATCTAAGGTTTTATATAGACTTTTCTTGTGTTCTTCGCCGCCGCCATGTTCTAAACTCTATTTGGGTTAGGGTTATGTTGTAACTAGTGTGAGATGGTTGTTTTAGGGTTTTGAGTTATTTCTTCAATAAAATATTCCAAGTTTACTTAATCCATTGTTATTTATTCTTTAAATCATTCTACACCAGTCGTTTGAGAGAATCCATTTGTCGGGCACGAAAGTGTAAGGCTCTCGAAATGGTTATGTACGGTCACAACGTGCTGAGACGTGACTAACTTGGTTCCACACTAGTCGACAAGTTTCAGCGGCTAAAAGGGATCACCAACCGAGGTGACTAACTTGGTTCCACAAGTTAACATCTCGAGCATCCTAACCTAGAAATACGAGGGATCACTGTCGACTATCCTACCGAACATGGAGTATCTGCCAGACTTGCCGCCAGGACTTCTTTCCGTGGTAGACCGGCTGAGACAGTACACCCCAGCAGTGGTAGTGACCTGTTGTGGCTGCGTTACAGGGTTGTAGTTTGTCGCCCGCCATACCCGCCGAGGCAGCATATCGTGACATGATAGGATAAATCATACCTATTACAACGCAGTTTTCACACTAAGTGGCGGCATAACCCTGCCTGCTTTATCAACCTGATTCACCTTTTCTATTACTTGTGTTTTTATTTACTTTTCTTCTCAACCAAACATTTCACTTGTGCTTTTATTTCACTTTGTACAGGAACTACGAAGTGAGACAAGCTGTCCAATCCTTGTGGGATTCGACATCTTTTATACTATAACTTGGCAGGAGTGTGCACTTGCGCTCTCACAAAAAGGGAACACCTACACGCCTTACAAGTTTTTGGCGTCGTTGTCGGGGATTGGTAATAGCGAATTTCGTTTTTCAATTCCTGCATATTTTATTTACCTTTTATTTTATTTTTATACTTCATTATTTACGACGATCTTGAGCTTGTATGACCAGCGCTAACCCTAAAGGAAACTTCAGTATTTACGACGATCTTTAGCGTGAAACTAGAAGAATTAAGAAGGACCTCAGAGAAGTCTTAAAAAACAAAGACAAGGGCAAAGCAAAGGAAGAGACCATGGTAAACGAGGACCCCCAAATGATGCCATGAATGGCAGGGGCGGGCAGCATGACTTGCCGCCCAGAGGACCACAAGAAAAATAGAGGCATGATCCCCCTAATCCACCCCAAGTGCGGACAACTAGAGACTACCTGGAACATGACTTATAAAGGTTCGAGCCAATAGTGACTGAACCAGAGAAAGGGGCGGTCCATTTTGAACTGAAGCCCGTCAAGTTCAACATGATAAACACACTAGGGCACTTCGGAGGGACTGCCATAGAAGATGCTCGGCAGCATTTTCGAGGATTCCTACACATTTTCCGAGCATTCAAGATACATGGGGTTCAGCAGGACGTACTACGGCTGAGGCTATTTCTATTCACTGAGGGATAGGGCGAAACAGTGGTTAAATAACCAGCCAGCCGGATCTTTTAATTCATGGGTGGAGCTCTGCAAAGACTTTCTAGACCGATTCAGCCCGTCCAATGTCACCGATAGGCTGCGGAACGAGATCACAACCTTTAGACAAGGGGATGACGAGCCAATGTACGAGGCATGGGAGCGGTACCAACAAATGCTGAATAACTGCCCGCTACATGGTCTACCGGCTTGGACTCAAGTATCTATATTTTATAACGGGGTTAACTGCCCAACCCGGATGATGATAGATGTCTCAATCAATGGGATAATCCTAGACAGACCTCCGGAGGAAGCACTGCGGCTGCTGAACATAGCAGCCAAAAATGATTATAAGTACCAAACAGCCCGCCGAGGCGGCACAAGACGGCCAACCACTGCAAATGAGGTAGAAGCCTCAGAATTCGTTAACGCCTGCCTCGATCAACTAACAGAGCTGGTAATGAAGATCGTGCAATCCCCTGGAAAGGTCTATGAAGAAAAAGCTGTGGAGCCATTTTGTGGCGAATGTGGAGGCAACCACGATTCCTCTGACTGCACTACATCTGCAAACTACATAAGAGGATATGAGAGGAATAGCAGGCCTGCTCAGAACACCTATAATCCTAACTGGAGAAACCATCCCAACTTCTCCTGGAGCAACCCAAATACAGCTGCAAATCCACCACAGCTACAGGGAGGCTACCAGTAGAACCAGTCCCGGCAGCAGACTCAGCAGCCACAACACAATAATTCACTAGAAGCAACTCTGCAAAACCTTTATGAAACAAACTGGTGAATTTATTGTTTATACAAATAAATTTATTGAAAAATTGAGTCTTTAATGTACAGGACGAAGATGAAGATGAACAACAAGGAGGCTGCCATTAAGAACCCGGAGACCCAATTTGGGAAGTTCACCGAAATCTACCACAGCCGGACTATGGGAGCATCATCCAGCAGCCCGCCAGAAGCAGCAAAGCCCACTTATGAACATTGCAAGGCTATATCTACAAGAAGTGGGAAGCAGCTGGATGAACCTAGGATGGTAGAACAGCCAAGAACTCAACCGGAACAGACAAGTAAACCTGCCTCAACCGCACCAATATTTGCCGCTCCAGCTGCAACACTAGCCGCCCCAACAGCAGAACATGAAAGCAAGGATGATCCTCCCTAGACTAAGCCCCCAAGCAAGGAGCAAATAGAGGACATCCGCTGGCCAGCACCATTCCCCCAAAAGCTCAAGCAACAGGAGCAGGAGCACCAATTCAGAAAATTCTGGGATATTCTGATACAGGTGCATATAAATATACCTCTGATAGAAGCCATACAAAACATGCCAAACTATACCAAGCATCTCAGAGATATGGTTTCTAAGAAGCAGAGGATAGGGGAATTCGAGGCAGTGGTCGTTACTGAAGAGTGCATGGCTATGCTGCATAACAAGCTGTCGCCCAAGCAGACAGATCCGGACAGCTTTGTTATACCATGCAGGCTAGGCAGCAAGCACGAGACCAGAGCCCTGTGTGACTTGGGAGCCAGCATCAACCTGATGCCAAAGGCCGTCTTCGACAAACTAGGTATTGGACCTGTCAAACTGACCTTCGTTATGCTTAAACTTGTCGATCACTCATTTGTGCAATCAAAGGGAAAGATTGAAGACATATTGGTAAAAGTGGGCAACCTAATTCTCCCTGCCGACTTCCTCATCTTAGATTGTGAGGCTGACAAGAAAGCCCCTATCATCCTGGGGCGACCCTTCTTGGCCACGAGCAGAACGCTGATAGATGTGGAACTGAGGGAACTTACAATGAGGGTAGAGGATCAGAGCATAAGGATTAACGTGCTACAACCCTCAAAGGAAGGAAAGGAGTGCCCTGATGCAAGAGCTGCCAAGATCAGTGTGGAAACAGGCCAGGGCAGCAGCTGCCGTGATAGGCATAGGGGCAGACTTAAAGACCCCATAAAGCAGCAACTGAAAGAACAGGAGGACCCCCCGGGAGGGGAGAAAAAGCTAAACCACCTCAGGAAGTGGTTATGTCTGGGAGATGCACCCAAATGCACTTCCAACATAACTTATTTTTTATTTTATTATTTTTATCTTTATTTTTATGCATTAAGAGTAGAGTTTATTTTATTTTAGTATTAGATTAATTTTCAGAATTTTAGAAATTATTTAATTACTTTTATTAATTTTATTTTTCTTTTAGGTTCAAGAATAAAGGAGCAGGATAAAAAAGGAGGCCAAGCAAGAAGCCCGCACACCATCCTGTCGAAACAGCAGCCAGCGCAGCAATGCGTAACGGCTAGTTGGCCGCCAACGGCTCCGAAAGTAACGGGCAGAAAAATCCGTAACATGTATGAGAAAATTGGACCGGTGCGCATTTAATGTCGCCTCGGCACCTCTCGGCAGCCCCTATATATACACCTCTCACTCACTTCATTTTACTTTACTTCCACCTTGCTATTTGCTATCTGATTCCTCTACTCTCTCACAACTTTCATTTCTAATTTTAGTTAAAGCGCAACCGTTCACATGGCTTCAACATCAACCCAAAAACCCATTTATACGAGGTTTTGCTTCAAAGTGGACGAGGAGAGATACAGAGAAAAATTCTCAAAGCAGGCAGTATGGGAGGAACAAGGCTTCCATTACACGCAGCAAACGAGAGACTGTGGTCTATAGCCCGCCTTGCTCCGAACCATCCACTACAAGGGATGGGAGACATTCGCTCAGCAGACTAATATAGCGAACATTATTATAGTCAAGGAATTCTACTCCCATCATCCCTGCCCGGAGAAGCCATTCGTCTACGTCCGCAGGGAGCCGGTCAAATTCAACGCTGCTCTCATCAACAACTATTATTCCCTCGATATGAATGACAACTCGCACGAGGAATGGAGGCAGTCACTGACGGCCGCCCACTATGAAGAAATCAAGGCCAGAATCTGCAAGCCCAACACACCATGGCTGGGGGGCAAACACGTGGGACCTGTCCAGCGCCGCCACTTGGTGCCTGAGGCTATTTTATGGAACTCATTTGTGAAAAGGTGTCTGCTGCCCACATCCCACAACTCAATAGTTGACCGACCACGCCTTTCCCTAATATACAGTATCCTCACAAACCGGCCGATCAACGTAGGGGAAATTATCTACACAGAAATATACAACTGCTTCAAGAAGAAGAATGGCAGGTTGTACTTCCCATCCCTCATCACATGTCTCTGCACCAACTTCCGAGTCCCGGTAGAGCCCACAGATGAGCTTACAACTGCAAGGAGGGCTGGGCCAAAAAGGTCCACATTCAGATGACGCAGGATCCAGAGAAAGAACCAACAACGCCCAGTCAGCCCTCCGCCACACAATTTGAAATGCCAGCCGCCCCGGGCAGTACTGATGCTGCCCTAGACAAAGAAGTCCTCCCGCTGCTGCACACACTCATAGAATATACAAAACGAATAGAACATTAGCAGTTGGCCTTCATTAACTATGTGAGGGAGGCCCAAGAAGCCCTGGTGGCCTATTTCCTACAGAAATTCCCCGGTGATGTGCCCACCAAACCGCCATTCCCTACGGAGCTTGCAGCAGCAGCACAAGCACAAAAAACACCAGCAGCCGTCGCTACCCGCCAAACAGACCGCCATCAGGTGCCCTCTCCTATGTATTCTCCGCATTACTCAGCTGCCACTCCATCAAAAACAGTGGCAGACTCCCTTGAGAGGCACCATCAGAATATCTCCCCCGCCTGCACAGCCAACACAGTGCCAGAAACAGCAGTGGTAGCAGCAACAATAGCCATCCCTATGACATTCATCCCTCCGGCAACACCCACAGAGGAAATAACCAGGAAGAGGAAGCGGCACATAATACCCGAAGAACCTGTGGACTTCGAGACGGAGTCAGAAGAGAGCGACGCATCTCCTGTCATTCCCCCTGCCGAGCCTCAAGAAGAGCCACAACATACGCCGAAGAGAGTCTAGCCGCCTCGGAAAGCAAAAACCTCACCTACTAGAACCGCCACCAAGGCATTTGTCAGCCGCCGCTTCGTCATCCAAACATCCTCCTCCTCCTCAGCTGACTAGAATCCAGCCTCCTCGCCACCCTCAGCAAACTTTTATTTTATTTTATTTTATTTTTATTTTTGTTTATTTTGATTTCTTATTGTTATTTTTAACATGTATATTTTATTTTTCATAACTTTTTTGTTTTGTGCATTGAGGGCAATGCCCATCTCGAGTTTGGGGGGATAGCTCTCGCATCATTTGTAGACATTCTTAGTTGCATCTAGGTTGCATTGTACTTGCCTTAGTTATAATCAGAAAAGAAAAGTTTGTTATGACTTGTGCGTATGATAGGATAGCCGATTAATCTATTTTTGCACTTAACTAAAATTGAACTTAATCTTGGGAAAAAGCATGAAATATGACTTAGATTTTTTTCTTTTTCCCTAAAAATGTTAAACATCTCTGTTACTTGCTGAATGTGTTAGAATATTTGATGAACATTGCCTGTTTGTTTTTAGAATTCTTTGCAAAATTCTAACAATGATTGCAGGTAGCCATCGAGGTAGGCAAAAGAAACAGAAAAATGCAGAACTACCACGACAGCAAAGTCAAAAACAAAGAATAAAGATGTAATACCCTAGAGGTGCCCGCAACAAGCTATAGGAAGAAACATGTGTGAGGACACTCCGCTACTATCAAAGTCCATGAATATGAAAGCCTAAAAGTGATGGACAAATTAGCATGAGTGAATGAAAGTTTTCACGGGCTGACTCTACTCCAAGTGTTCGGGGTTCTGTAGTTTGCTCCTATATCAACGTCAGACTTGGAAGAGTAGTTGTGATAAGCTGAAGCCCTCACTGCCATGATTAAGAATAATGTGCTTAACTGTGCTGCCTCAGCAGCAAACCTTTGAATCACAGTAGTATCATTGTTTTATTATTTATTATGCGTATTCAGCTGGTTTACAGATATGCACACATCACACATGCATGAGAAATTTAATTCTGAGTTATTTTCTTGCTTATTTCCTTTCATTAAGTTTCATATATAGGTGCCACGGCCTTGAGGTAGAAAATTAGGTTAAAAACAAGTTTTTCTTTCTGACTATTATTAGAGCAAGTACTTTAGGTTGCATTGCTTGAGGACAAGAAGTATTTCGAGTTTGGGGGTGCGTAAAGTGTCCAAAAGTCCTATATTTCATGCACATGCCAACTCTTATTACTGTTTTTAAGCACATTTTAGGCATAAGTAGGGTCATGCATAGCATTTTACAATATTTCATTGTTCTGCCTTACTTTTATAACATATCATTTATTTGGTGAACAAGAGATAATGTTTTAGTGTATTCTTGTATGTAGGTACTAACAGCTGAACGAGGGAACCAAGGAGCGGAGGACACAATGCAGAGGAGAAAACCGAGGAGCTGTACTGAAGCAGTTCCAACAAAAGAAAGTTGTTGCCGAGCAGAGTTGCCACCGACCTTGCTGCCCACGACAGCTAACTATGGAAGTTGGAGAACCAGAGCGCGATCTGTAGAGCAAAAACACATGAATCTATCACCGGTGTTCATGTGATTTTTCGATGTCTGTAGCAGCGGCCAGGGCTGTCGAAGCAAAATTCTCAAGCTTACTTGCATACTAAGGCAAACGAGATAGAGTCCACATTCCACGCTGAGAAGTTGGCATTTAAAGTTATATTAAAGAAGGAAAGCTACTTTAGAGGGCTTCTACTTTAAGGAGTACTTAACCTAGTCTCTAATCTATAAATACCCAATGTAACTCCTAGTTTAAATCATCTTAGGTTTTATGTAGACTTTTCTTGTGTTCTTCTTCGCCGCCATGTTCTAAACTCCATTTGAGTTAGGGTTATGTTGTAACTAGTGTGAGACGATTATTTTAGGGTTTTTACTTATTTTTTCAATGAATTATTCCAAGTTTACTTAATCCATTGTTCTTCATTCTTTCAATCATTCTACACTAGTTGTTTGAGAGAATCCATTTGTCAGGCACAAAAGTGCATGGCTCACGAAAGGGTTAAGTACGGTCACAACGTGCTGAGGTGTGACTAACTTGGTTCCACACTAGTCCACAAGTTTCATCGGCTAAAAGGGATCACCAACCGAGGTGACTAACTTGGTTTCACACTAGTCCACAAGTTAAAATCTCGAGCATCCTAACCTAGAAATAGGAGGGATCACTGTCGATTATCCTGCCGAACTTGGAGTATTTGCCAGACTTGCCGCCAGTACTTCTTTCCGTTCCACCTATCAAGACAGTACACCCATGCAGTGGTAGTGACCTGCTGCGGCCGCGTGACAGGGTCTTAGTTTGCCGCCCGCCATACACACCGAGGCAATATATCGTGGCAGCATAGGATAACTCATGCCTATTACGACACAGTTTTCACACTAAGTGGCAGCATAACCCTGCATGCTCTATCAACCTGATTCACCTTTTCTATTACTTGTGTTTATATTTACTTTTCTTCTTAACCAAACATTTCACTTGTGCTTTTATTTCACTTTGTGCAGGAACTACGAAGCGAGACAAGCTGACCAATCGTCGTGGGATTCGACATCTTTTATACTATAACTTTGCAAGAGTGTGCACTTGCGCTCTCACAAAAAGGGAACACCTACACGCCCTACACTGGTCCTCTTGCATATCGGTTGAGGTTGCCTCCCGAGTTGGAGAAAATCCATGATGTGTTTCATGTTTCAATGTTGAGAAGGTATAGATCGGATCTATCTCGTGTAATGCCTATTGAGGAGATTGAGTTGAATTCGGATTTATCTTATGATGAGAAACCAGTGGGAATCCTTGATTCTAGTTGAAAAGTTCTTCGTGGTAAGACGTTTGAACTTGTGATGGTGTTGTAGGGACATCAAGGAGTTGAGGAGGCCACGTGGGACAGCAAGGCATACATGTTGAAGCAGTTTCCGCATCTTTTTCCTTTAGGTAAAATTTCGAGGATGAAATTTCCTAAGTGGGGGAGAGTTGTAACACCCCGATTTTGGGACTAGAGGTTTTAAAAGTGGTTTAGTGATCGACGAATCTAAATTAGAGATCTGGGTCGGTGCAGGGAAATCTTAGTTCGTGATGTGATAAAATCATGTGGAAAATTTCTAAAATCCTAATTAAATATTTAATGAAGGAAAGTGAAACTAATTTTGAAAAATAAGTTTTGGAAAGTCGACATTTTGACTTGGGGACTAAAATGTAAAATTTGAAAACTCTGTTTTAATGGCTGAATCGAAGGGAGACAAAACTTAGAATCCCTAGGGAGCTATTACACCATGTTGGTATCAGCTAACTCTCTTGATTTGGTGTTTTAAATGTTTTAATTAAGGTGTTTTAATAAAAAAGAGATTTTATTAGCCAAATCATTTTCTCACGTAACTTCTTTTCTTCAAACTTTTCTCTCAACCTTCCCAGAAGCCAAACTCTCTTTTCATCACTAGAATCTTTATAGAATTTTCCTATTTCATTAGCTTTTGATTCCTAAATGATGCCCATGGATTTCTACAACATTTAGCGAGAATTTTCTTAAAGGATTTCACCAAAATCTTTGCAAATCAAGGGAAGGCTTGTGTTAGAGGTGATCTTTCTTTTTCTCCTCTAATTAAGGTTCTTTATTGAAATTCCCAAGTCTTTAGCTCTCTATTTTTTTATCAACAAGATTTTGTAATTGAATTGATGAAATTTGTTAGTTAAAGCTTTGAAAGATGGATTTTCAAGATTTTCGTTTGGGCACTGTTTTGATTGATTTGTGAATGATTTTAATCATAATTTGGATGTTAAATGATGATGAAATAATGGTTTTGTGATAATAATCCCGAATTGAGTTGGATCTCTAATTGTTAGATTTTCATTTTTTGGGTTGTTAATGTGAAATATGAGTTGCTAGAGGTATAAGGATGATATTAGGGTGTTTTTTGGATGTTGATTTATTTTTAAAATGTGATGGAAGTGTTTGTTGATGGCTAAGCTGAGTTTAGTGATCAATCGAAGGTGATTTCGGTTGTTTCGGATAAGTATTTTGGTGATTTAGGACAAAGCAACGAGATTGTTTATGTTGCTGGTGGTTTTGATGCATTATGATGCATTGATCCTCTGTTCTTGTGTTGTATAAATAGGGGAGAATACTTTGGAAGCAATCGATGAAGTTTTGGGGGATTCGGACGCTTGATTTTCGTGTCATCAATTGAGGTTTTGCGAGTCGGTGAGTGGAAATGGAATTTCCAGCTTTGAAACTCCTTTAAAGTGGTTTTGGGAACTTAGTGTAAGCTTGAAATGCTTTACTAAGTTTGGAAGTAAGTAAAGTGATTTTCTCCCTCGGATTGTGCTATTATAGGTTTGTTGATGCACTTGATTTTATTGTGTTTATCTACTATTTTAAAGCCTTATTTTGAGTAAGGGATTTGATGTTTATGATGCCATATTGTTAAAGGATGCACATGATAAGTGATCCTTGTATGTATGTGTTTATACATGTTTTATGAAGCATGGTTGATGCTTGGAAATATGGCTTATTGTGAATGCTTTGAAAACATTGAGATTTGTACTAAATGAGAATTATATTGGAAAATGATGTTGTGTAAATTGGTTTACAAATGAAACTGGATATAGTTAGTCAGCTATAGGATTGAGTGCACTATAAACAAGTCGCCTTGGATGTTAAGGGGTTGTGAATGTACCGAAAACTCCATCCAAGTACCCTAACGATTGAGGAAATTGAGTTGTGTCCCGTCTCTCGTTAGTGGGGTTATGCATCTACCGATTAGTGGTGTTGAGGGGTTGTAAGGTAACGAATACTCCACCACGGGTGTCACAACAGTGGAGGGTAGCTCCCGTGTGTGAACCTTGAGATGCCGGTGAGAATGTATGAAGTGTTGGGACAACACTTGGGAATCCGTGTATCTGATACATTTTGAGAAATGAGTATGTTGATGATCACTTGTGAGCCAATATAATTGTTAAAAAGCAATGAAATGTATGAGGATGCATGGTATGGAAAAGCATGTTATAATTTTGAAACTTTGCATGTGGTAACTATGCATGAAAAGTTTAAGAAAAGCATAAGCAAATGATTTTGTTGTTGAAGTATGTGATACTTGTTGCATGATGAATAACATGCTGATTTTGGTTAATGAAGTGCATGGTTTTCAATAAAGGCATGATGGTATACAAGTGGTGGAAAAATGGTCTTTAAGCATTGATGGTGTTTTTGGTTTCGAGCATTCCTCACTAAGCTTGCATGCTTACGCTCTCTCTTGTCCATCAATGCAGATAACTAAGTGTTTGGAGGCAGCAACTTGCAAGAGGATCTAAGGAGACTTCACATTTTGAATGTATGTTTCGTTTTAAGACTAGAGTAATAAGGGCAATGGGAGTACCGTAGTCTATTTGGGAGAGGCGTTTGAACTCCCTTTATGCGCATGTTTGGTCATTGGTTTTGAACTTGTAAATGGCCTCTATATGATGGTTTAAGCCTTAATTTGAGATTTAACTTTTGGATGCTTTGATTTCATAGGAATCATGCCTCTAGATTACCTTGTGTTAATTGTCATGTTCGATAGTTGAAACTGGTATGTATTCTTAGGAAATGATGTTTAGTTTTCATTGGATTTGTTGAGCGTATGTTGGATTGCTTTTATATAAGTTTAAAGAGGAAAAACCATCATCTAGTGTAATTGCATACCGAAGGGTATCGATACCCTTATTAGGGTATCAGTACGAGCTTGCTAAATGGGAAGGGGGTATCGATACGCGGGGGCGTATCGATACGGGCTCGAAGGGTATCGGTACAGCCTTTGTATTTTAAATTTTGAATGTTGCATTCGTAGAGGGTGTATCGATACCCTCCTCAAGGGTATCGATATGGTGGTCGTTAATGTAACACCCCCTATCCGGCCTGGTCGAGAACCGAAATGGAGAGTGTTACCAACGAAAAATACAAAGAACAAAGAACAAAATTTGATCTTAAACATCGATAATCATCAGTAATCAGGAATTAATACCATATATGTTATTTAGTCCAATTTACCCTACGAGCAATTAATTAACCAATTAGGGCCTAAGCAATATATTAAAAGAAAACATTAAGGTCTGAAGCGTAAATCCTTTTAAACAAATAAACATGTCTGAACAGAATGCAATATCTCATAAGCTCACATTCATTTGGTGTCTCATGCAGTTCATTAATAGTTGAATTCATCAATTACAGGATACGGATCAATCATAATCCAAGCCAATTTTGTCTCATTACAAGTAATTAACTAAGCAACCTACCCGTATCGATACACCCTTGGGCTGTATCGATACAGGTGGTCAATGGTCAACACATGTTATTATGACTTAAGCTCCGTATCGATACATGTAAGACCCGTATCAGTACAGGTTGACTAAAGACAAATATTAACTTGACTTGGGTTGACCCGTATCGATACGGGCTAGGTCTGTATCGGTACGAGTGTTCACGATAGCATATGGTAGGAAAATTGCATTGATACAGCACCGACCGTATCGATACGATGGTTGACAGTGGAAAAAATGGTATCGGTACGGCTCAAACCGTATCGATACCCCCTTTGATTTCCTTACTTCCCAGAACAAGGGCATATCGATACGCCATCACCCATATCGATACCCTGCCGTGTAGTGTCAAAATTTTATCTAGTTTTTCATCGATTTACCCTATCAAACCTTGTCCAAAAGCCATGAAATTTTACCAGTAAACCACATATCGCCTAAACTAATAGCATGCAAAGTTTCAAGCTCTTCTGAATTCGTTTAGTGGGTTTTCCCTGATACGAGCCAAATATGCATGTTTTGAACTACTTAACCAATGCCAAAAGAGCATTATAGGCTATCAAGCATAACATACCATAAGCATAACTCATACACATCAAAACTATCAAAATGGACTGGTTTTACTACTTTGCCACCATCTAGGAGTACATAGGGACAAAATACGTTACTTATAGCTCGTAGGTGACTTGCTAGCTCGACCAATCCCCGACCTTTAACGCGATCAACTTCTTAACCTGATATGCATATGATGAATGCATTAGGCATACTTTGCCTAGGTGAGGTAGTCTTCACAATGCAATTAAACAACTAAAATTAAACATATCATGCTTAGCAATGATGCAAGAACAAGAGCAATGATAGTAAGCATAATATATCAATAATCATAACTCCTATCAATTATCATAATCTCTTATCAATACTCCTTGGATCGATTTTGGACTGTGGATACGCGAATTCCTATGCCTCGCCAAACAATGATTGGTCTGTACCCTCTGCCTCGCCTGTATGACCAAAATCAAACACATCCCTCTGCCTCGCCAATCAGTATAGGCCGTAGCCCTAGGACCATAGACCACCCATACACTGAGCTCATGAATTCTATGGCATGCCAATTGTATCCCTAATCCATCGAATCCAAGGTCCATAACAACGAAAATATTTAAACAACTTGTCCGATGATCATATCAATATCAAAATCAATAATTCCTTAACATAAACAAGGTCGATAGCAATATTCGATGACAATGACAATAACATAATCAATGTTTGATGCTTACCATGTCTTACCTACATGATCAACATGAATTCCGATGTAATAAAACCTTACCATATAAGGTTAGTAACAAGAAAATCATGAACAATGGATTCAGGTTGTGTACCTTGCCTAGCCCCGAGACTCTAACTACACTCACCTCAAAATTCGATGCTTTTACTGTTCTCGGATAACAACGCCCTTATTTCTAGCTATGGTGGATGATGATGGATTGTCACAATCCTCTTCTTGAGCTAGAAATCCAATAAGAAATTAATAGAATCGATACAACGACATCATATTCAATAAAATGACATCAAAAACAATATCTAAGCTTAATAATATTATCATCTCAAGTTTTCCATGGATGACCAAACCCTAGGTCAAGATTACACACAAATTAACCATGGGTTAATTTGATCATGTAGAGGATTAAACTCACCCAACCGATAGGAACGATTTGCCAACCAAGAACCGAAGAAATCGAAGCTTACTATCAAGCTCCCATGGAGGTGCTTGCTTGATATATAAAGGAAGAAGATGAAGGGAGGAGTATGCTTGTTTTCTTCAATCGGGTAAGGGTAGTAAAAGATGACAATTATTTACCCCTTTTGTTTTATTTTTAACACGTAAGGTTTCCTTCAATTGAAGGAACCTCTTCAGATACCCCACGTGACAATTTCTTTAATGTTTTAGAGGGGCTAATTACTTAATTAGTCCTTCAACCTTTTGGAGCTCATGCTTTATCTCCCAACTATCAATTTTTACAAATCAACCACTAAGGTTTCCAATACTATTCAATAAAGTTCTAGTCGGTTAAATTTATTCACTTAAAGTCCTTTAACACTTATCTAGCCTTAAGACAAAGGCTAAAACCATACTTTAGATTATACGGAAAATAGATTCCGATTGCTGGAATCCATTTTCGACTAGACCGGATTTCAGGGTGCTACAGTTAAGGTAGTGTAAAGCTTGTTTAAATGTTTTGTTTTTCTTACGTCTTAGTTCCTGAATGTTGTGGATGCAATTAATTGTGTTTGAATTATTATTTTGAGATGAGTTTTGTCAGAGATGCATGTAATGAGACTAATTAAAGGTTGGTAATCCTAGATTGGGGAAAACCCTTGGAATCTGATAAGTTTTCAATTTGGTCCCTAAAAGATGAATTTAATGCAATTGACGTTCGATTGATGTTATGTGCATTCCGCTGCAACGTTAAACACTTAGGGTAATAACGAGCATCTATAAAAGATAAAAAAAATAAAGGGTCGTTTATTAGGTAAACCTTCTCGGTTTACTTCAATATTCCCCGTGTGACCCGTTCGGTTCGGTCCCTCTCCTAGGCTGGGTCGAGGGGGTTACAATGATGCTTTGAAAACAATGAGGTATGTGTTAGATGTGAATTTAATTGGCAAGTGATGTTGTGAAAATTGTTTATAAATGATATCGAATATAGTTAGCCAGCTATAGGATTGGGTGCACTATAAAAAGTCACCTTGGATGTCGAGGGGTTGGTGTCTTGTGTCTCCGTCCAAGTACCCTAACGATCGAGGAGGTTGGTGTCTCGTCTCTCATTAGTGGTTAAGCATCTAACCGATGATAGGGTTCGTGTCCCTATGGATTGTAATTATACTCATTTGTTAGAGTACCTTTTGTTGTGAATGTACCAATTCAGGTTAAGATGGCTTAAAGTGTCGAGTAGAAACTTGTTCAATCTGTGTACCCAATATGTGGTTTTGAGTTGTGAGCTTGTGTATGATCACTTGTAAGCCAACATAATTGATGATGTATCATGAGATGGTTTATGTTACATAATTTGATTTATGCCTGTTTTACTCTTTATGCTTTACATAAAGTAGCTACGCACGGGAAGGCTTAAATAGAGAATGGAATTGAGATGTGTTGGTTTTAAAAGGGCATGATGGTTTTCAAATGATGTTTTAGTTAATTGAAATGGTATTAATGCATTGATGGTGTTTTGCTTTTGAGCCTCCTCACTAAACCTTGTGTGCTTATGCTTTCATTCGTCCATCAATGTAGATAATTTAGGTTTTGGAGGCAACAAGTAGCAAGGGATTGCAAGAGACTACGTTTGAGAATGTATGTTTCAGTTTAGACTTTACGTAATAAGGGTAATGGGGGATCCGTTGTGTTGTTGGGAGATTTATGTAGACTCCCTTTTGAGCAAGTTTGGTTTGTTGTTTTATACTTGCAAATGACCTTTGGTTTTTGGTTTATGCTTTCCTTTGCATTTTGGTGTTTTGCTTTGTAACAAACCCTTCTCGGCCTGGTCGAGAATAGGGTCGGAGAGTTCTACTGATGAACGATACAATTTTCGGTACGCCAAAATTTCAATTCAATACATCATATAATCAATGTAATACTAATAAATTAATCCTAAACATGTATCTTAGTCCAATTACTCCATTACAAAACAATAACTAACCATTTGAGACCAATTCTTAACTATTACAATTTTAGGGACTGAGCTATAAATCTACAAATTCAGAGGTTCTCCGATGTAATTGATCTTACCTTATTGAAATTCAACACAATATTAATATATCTATAAAATTTCATGCGTTTTAGAGTTTATTTACTCATTCAATAGACTCAACCTAAATTCAGTGATTAATTTGTGAACTTTGCAAACTGTCAAATTATGCCTTTAACTAACTTAACTAACACTGTATCGAAACACTTTAAGGCTATTTCGAAACGTGTGTACAATGGTCAACCTAAGTTGATGTTTTCCTTTAAATCGTATCGATACGGGCAAGCCCTGTATCGGTACGGGTTGACTCTCTTTGACTTTGACTTTGACCCATTTCGATACACGATAGACCTGTATCGAAAAACATAATTCTAGTAGCAAAATGTTCCGATACGGCCTCAAACTGTATTGACACGTTCTGTTCCTAGGGTCCAATTATGCTTAACCGTATCGATACGTCATTACCCCGTATCGATACGATCTGACCTGTACTAACGGAGTTTTGCTGGTTTTTAATCGAATTGACCTACTGAGCCGTGTTTAAATTCAATGAAACTTTACACACAACATTTCAATGCTATAAAATATTGGCATGCCAAATTTCACAATCATACGAATACGTTTACTAGGATTTCACCTATAGGAGCCAAATATACCATTTTTACCCATTTTTAGCCAAACCAAAAGTCATATTTAGGCCCTCAACCACTTCTCAACTATTAAACATAATAAACATAAGAAAATAGGCATAAGAGACTAGTTCAACTACTTTGCCACCTTCCAAGGAGTTTATGAGGAAAAAATTACATTACTTTAGGCTTGTAGTGACTTGTCTCGCCTCGACTATCCGATCTTCAACAATGGTGATCTCTCAACCTGAAATGCATGAGATGAGACACGTTAGGCATACATTGCCTAGTGAAGTAGTCCTAAACAATATAAATAATAATGTCTGAAGTATATATATATATATATATATATATATATATATAATCTAATGCTCATCAATTTCAATACTATGTTTCATTATTTAATGTTTATCATATCAAATTCATTATTAATCCTTGGATTGAATCAAGATAGTGGATACGTAAATTCCTACGCCTCACCAAATCAATGAATGGTCTAATCCCTCCACCTCGCCAATATGACCAATATCAAAACACATCCTTCCGCCTCGCCAAATCAATATAGGTCGTAGCCTTAGGACCGTAGTACACCTGTACACTGAGCTCATGAATTCTATGGCATGCCAATTGTATCCAATGTCCATTCGAAGCCATGGTTTCAATGTCAATAATCATATCCAATATTCAAAGGTAATTCCAATGATCAATAACTTCAATATTATCAATAGTGAACATGTCTCATTGCCAATATTCCATGGTTTCAATATGAATGTCATTTTCAATATCCAATGATTGTTTACAATGTTTTAATGACAATAACTATATCAATAACAATGCATGATGACGATTCCAATAACTATGTCCGATGGTCATTAACAAACTTAACGACACTTACCAATGAATCCAATTAACAATTCGATGCGACTTTTTCAATGATATTATTAGCGATATGATTGAAAACATCAATAAGAGATTCGGGAAGGCTCCTCGCCTAATCCCGAGACTTCGACTACACTCACCTTAGAATCTGATGCTCTTGCGACTCTCGGATGACAACACATTTGCTTCTAGCGTTCGATGGAGATGGCGAAACCTTTCATTCCACGTCTTGAGCTAGAAAATCAATGGGAACTTGTTAAAAACTAGATTACGATATCATATTTACAATAATGATATCCAAATCGATACCTGGCTTCAATATAAGCAACAACGATGAAATACCCATTGATGGTTAAAACCCTAGCTTGAGATTAAGATCGATTTATGCATGAATCCAATAATTGATTGAGGAATATCGCTTACCTAAATGATGGCAATGATTCGATGTTAGTAAATCAATGGAAGTCTAAACTAAAGCTTGGTCTCCAATGGAGGTGTTAGCTTGGAGGAAGATGATGAAGATAGGAAAGAGTGGTGCTTGCTTACTAATGCCTCTGTGAGTTCACTTTTCTTTTTGTTTTCTATTATTTGTCTAGATTTTATTATCAAGCCACCGATGGCTTTCCTTCACTTGAATGAAAGCTTCCAATTTGATTGAGGAGGGGCTAATCGCAAGGCTAGTCTCTCAACTCTCTCTATATTATGGTTTTTCCCTTTCAATTTTCATTTTCCTCAATTTGGTCACAAAGATATTATTTGATAGGATCCAATAACAATGATTTAACTCGATTAGAGTCCAATATCAATGATTAACTAGCTAATACTATTAGATAGACTTTATCGATAAAAAATTTCTGATCACCGGAACCCAATTCCGACTAGACCGGATTTTGAGATGTTACAACTCTCCCCCCTTAAGAAAAATTCATCCTCGAATTTTTTTACCTGAACCAAAGAGATGTGGATATTGTTGTTTCATGGTCTCTTCAGGTTCCCAAGTAGCTTCTTCAACAATGTGGCTCCTCTAGAGCACTTTTGTAACCCCCTTAACCCGGCCTAGACGGTTGACCCGAATTAAGAAAGTCACACGGGGAAAACCAAAGTCAACCCGAAAGTCAACCTTGATTATCGACCCTTTTTTTTCTTTTAAAAACTTATCTAGATGCACATTAACCCTAAAAATGATCATACAAACGACATACTAAAAGATCATAAACATCAGAGATCAAACAAGGACCCAATTGAACAATTTACAACTTTAGGGACCAAATTGTAAATTCTGATAAATATGAGGACTTAGCCCAAATTAAAGTTACCATATTGAAATTAATCGTGTCTCATGCATCTCAGCCAAATTTCAGCTCAAAAGGACATTCCAAACTCATACAATTGCACATACAAGATTCAGGACCAAAATGTAAACAATCCGAAACATTAACTGCTGTCAGCCCCCAACGGTCAGCCGTTCCGAAACGGGGGACAGCCCGTTTCGAAACTCGGGGCCGTTCCGCAACGCGTACCGGAACGGGGTCCGGCAGTAGCATATCCGTTCCGGAACGGTGTTGCCCGTTTCGAACGCCTGGGCTGCTTCGAGGCACCCGTTCCGAAACGGCAGGCACTGTTCCGAAACGGCCTGCACAAAATGCAGAATTTTACCTACTTTAACATGCAATTGACCAACCAATCATGCTCCAAATGCCACCAAACTTTACCAGTATGCAATTCATCATACAAGAGACATGTTTGCATCAACCAATCAACATATTAGCATCACATATGAAAAGCCCCAAATCTAATGGCAAAAACCACTCAGCCAGCTCAATATCATGCGTAGGGTAATTGCGCTCATGCACTTTCAACTGCCGCGATGCATAAGCCACCACCTTACCCTCCTGCATCAGCACACACCCCAAACCAACATAGGATGCATCACTGTAAACTACAAACTCTTTCCCTGATTCAGGCTGAATCAAGATAGGAGCTTGCGTCAAAGCCGCCTTAAGCTTCTCAAAAGCCTGCTGTCTCGCTTCCGTCCACTCATACTTAACATCCTTTTGCAACAGCTTCGTCAAAGGAGCAGCAATCTTGAAAAAACCATCCACAAACCTTCGGTAGTATCCCGCCAAACCAAGGAAACTACGGACCTCATGAACAGACTTAGGAACCTTCCAGTTCATCACAGCCTCAATCTTCTGAGGATCGACACGAATCCCCTCAGCAGAAACCACATGCCCAAGAAACACCACCTCCTTAAGCCAGAACTCACACTTGCTCAGCTTAGCATAGAGCTGATTCTCCAACAAAGCCTGCAGCACAATCCTCAAATGCTCTTCATGCTCATCCTCAGTACGCGAGTACACGAGGATATCATCGATGAACACCACAACAAACTTGTCTAGGTATTCATGAAACACACGATTCATCATGTCCATGAAAGCAGCAGGAGCATTTGTCAAACCAAACGGCATCACAAGGAACTCATAATGCCCATACCTTGTCCTGAAAGCTGTCTTAGGCACATCCACATCCTTCACCTTCAACTGATAATACCCTGACCTCAAGTCAATCATAGAGAACACAGCAGCTCCCTGAAATTGATCAAAGAGATCATCAATTCTCGGCAAAGGATACCGATTCTTGATAGTAAACTTGTTCAGCTGACGGTAATCAATGCACATTCTCATAGTGCCATCCTTCTTCTTCACAAACAAGACCGGTGCTCCCCAAGGTGACACACTCGGCCGGATGAAACCAGGATCAAGCAACTCTTGCAACTGCGTCTTCAGCTCCTTCAGCTCCTTAGGTGCCATTCTATAAGGAGTAATGGGCACAGGAGTTGTATTCTCATACAGCTCAATTCCAAACTCCACCTCGCGGTTAGGAGGTAAACCAGGCAACTCCTCAGGAAAAACACCAGGAAACTCCTTCACAACTCTGATATCTTGCACCCTCAACTCTTTAGAGCTAGGATTCATCACAAAAGCTAGATAGGCTTCGCAACCTTGCCTCAGCATCCTCCTCACCTCCAAGGTAGACACCACATTGGCAAGAAACTTCACATTCTCACCAACCACAACAACTTCATAATCATCCGCAAGCTTAAGCGAAACTCGCTTGTTTTCACAATCCACAACCGCACGATGCTCAGCAAGCCAATCCATACCAAGGATTACATCAAAACCATAAAAGGGCAACTCCATAAGATCAACATGAAAAACATGTTCTTGAACAACCAAGGGACACCTTTTATAAAGCTTTCGAGTCACAACAGTCTCACCAAAAGAACTAGTGACACGAACACCAACATCCAAAGACTCAACAGGCAAACCAAGCAATTCAGCATGCTCACGCAAAATGTATGAATGCGTAGATCCAGAATCTATCAAAGAAAGCAATGACAAGGATTGCAAAGTAAAGGTACCTGCAATCACATCCGCATCATTCCTTCCCTCACGCTGAGCATACACCCTCGCTTGGCCTCCACCTTCAGGCTGAATAGCCACAACATGGGCCACTCCACGACAACCTTCCTCTCTCCTCTGGAAATTACCACGGCCGCGCCCACGACCTCTCTGCGGTGCAGCAACAACAGGAGCACGCACTTGATCACCAGCCAACCTAGGACAATCTCGCCTCAAATGGTCTGCAGATCCACAATTCCAGCAACCATTACCAGCTGTCGCAACAGGAGCTTGCACCTCCCTCACAGCACGAGGACAGTCACGCTTCATGTGACCCCGTGAACCACAAATCCAACAAGCACTCGGATCAGCTCTAGCATTGCCTCCCCGAGCAGGTGCACCACCACCCCTCTTAGCTGAGGACTGATACTTCAGGTCACGTCCCCTCTTGTTCCGTCCACCTCCGGAACTATACTCAGCAGCTCTCTTACCCGAACTTGCTCCAGCACCTTTCGCAGATAAACCCAAGTTCATCTCAATGTCCTTGGCTCGACCCACCAACACATCAAAATCATCATATTCGGTGGCCAACACATACATCTTCACATCCGTCACTAAACCATAACGAAATCTTTCGCACCTTGCCCCTCATCAGGTACCAGCTCAGGTGCATACTGACTGAGTCGCACAAACTGTACTTCATACTCAGCCACATTCATGCTCCCCTGGGTAAGAGACATGAACTCTCGCTTCTTTTCATCCAGGTACCTCACACCAAGATACCTCCTCTTGAACACATTCAGAAAGAATGTCCAAGTTATGTCAGCTTCAGCCATCCCAGCTATAGTGGTCGTCCACCACGTATACGCATCATCCTGCAGCAAGGATACAACACACCCCAGCTTCTGCACATCAGTGCAACTCATCTGGCCCAAAATCCTCTTGGTACTCTCTAACCAAGCTTCAGAACCTTCCGCAGACATACCCCTAAACTCAGTCCCACCAAAACTGCGTAAGCGCTCCAAAGGTAGTCTAACACCAGCATCTCCCTGATGCCCAGCTCCTTGAGCTCCGGCTACTGCTGCTCGGAAAGCACCTGCAATAGCTTGTACCAACATCGTCATGTCAGGCATAGCTTGCCCCTGACCAACCTCAGGTCCAGCAGCTCCAGCACCAGCTGCAGCCCCAGCTTCCTCAGCCCCAGCACCACCACCACCAGGTGGAGGAGGAGGTAACACCGCACTACCCGCATTCTCTTCATTTTTATTCTCATTCGGAGCCGTAGCTCGCACATTACTTCTCAACTCTCTACGTGGTGCCATACTTTAACCATGCAATCATAATGCAAATAAACAAAGTCAGGCCCAGCAAGGTAAACAATCCAAGTACTCAAGCTCAATTTCATTTAAAAGCAACATCATTTCTTAGCTTTGATATGGCAATGGGTACCCACAACATGCTTCATCACAACATACAACTCAATTGCATCAAACTCACATACTACTCAACATGCTTTCACTCAACAAGCATATATAGCAGACATACATCAAACATTCACATACACATTCCCAATTACTCGAGAACTCAGCTCTGATACCACCAAATGTAACCCCCTTAACCCGGCCTAGACGGTTGACCCGAATTAAGAAAGTCACACGGGGAAAACCAAAGTCAACCCGAAAGTCAACCTTGATTATCGACCCTTTTTTTCTCTTAAAAACTTATCTAGATGCACATTAACCCTAAAAATGATCATACAAACGACATACTGAAAGATCATAAACATCAGAGATCAAACAAGGACCCAATTGAACAATTTACAACTTTAGGGACCAAATTGTAAATTCTGATAAATATGAGGACTTAGCCCAAATTAAAGTTACCATCTTGAAATTAATCGTGTCTCATGCATCTCAGCCAAATTTCAGCTCAAAAGGACATTCCAAACTCATACAATTGCACATACAAGATTCAGGACCAAAATGTAAACAATCCGAAACATATAACTGCTGTCAGCCCCCAACGGTCAGCCGTTCCGAAACGGGGGACAGCCCGTTTCGAAACTCGGGGCCGTTCCGCAACGCGTACCGGAACGGGGTCGGGCAGTAGCATATCCGTTCCGGAACGGTGTTGCCCGTTTCGAACGCCTGGGCTGCTTCGAGGCACCCGTTCCGAAACGGCAGGCACTGTTCCGAAACGGCCTGCACAAAATGCAGAATTTTACCTACTTTAACATGCAATTGACCAACCAATCATGCTCCAAATTCCACCAAACTTTACCAGCATGCAATTCATCATACAAGAGACATGTTTGCATCAACCAATCAACATATTAGCATCACATATGAAAAGCCCCAAATCTAATGGCATGCTTCCTACACAAGCAACTATTCAAGCATAAAATCTCCAATCCATACATGTAAAGGCCAATTACAAAACCAGCATTATCAGCGACATTAAACATACTCAAGGAGTTCAAAACATCTCCAAACAACATTCACAAAGGTCCCCCATTGCCATACACCAAAAGCTAAATGTGTTCGATAAAACCTTTCCATACTTGAGCTTAGTTTTCCCTTGGTTGCTTGCCTTCCTTGCTGCCCTCAAATCACCTTAATGTTCTGCATTATTGATTTAAGAAAACGAAAGAGAGCGTAAGCAAAAGCTTAGTGAGGAAAGCTCCTTAAAACCACACAATAATGCATTTATAAAACTCATTCATAAATCATGCTTCAAGATACACTTTAACATGCTCACAAGCAAACTTTAAACAAGCATCTCATGCTTCATATCATTACATGTCATATTGGCCACAAGTGATACATTTCATCTTTTAAAAAAAACAAGATCAACATAAGACTCACACATGGACTTTTAAATACCATTGTGATCTTATAATTTCCAAGAACCACACAAGGACTTTTAACCACCTTTGTGTTCTTCCCAAGGACTTTTAAACACCTTGGCCCCAAGGACTTTTAAACACCTTGGCCCATGGACTTTTAAACACCGTGTCAAGGACCACACAAGGACTTTTAACCACCTTTGTGTCCTTAACAAGAACCATCCAAGGACTTTTAACCACCTTGATGTTCTTAAGTAACAAGGCTCACTCAAGGACTTTTAACCACCTTAGTGACCTTAGCAAGAATCATCCAAGGACTTTTAACCACCTTGATGTTCTTAAGTAACATGGCTCACTCAAGGACTTTTAACCACCTTGGTGACCTTAACCTTTTTCAAAACATCACTTGCCAATATACATCATTTCATCATTAAATCCACTGTTTTAAAGCATTAAACCAAGCCATATTCATCATGCATTTCAAAGCATCAAACTACATTTAATCAATGTTCAAAAACAAGGAACTCTTACCTTGAGCTTCCTTCAACATATGGCTTACAAAATCAGCAATAACCATGCTAAATCATGCTTTCAAAACAGAATTTAAAACATGCAATAAACCACATTGCACAACAACCAAACCATGGCCACCACTAGAGAGTATTTCCGAAAACTTACACTTGAGCTTAGCAAAGTTGTTTAGACTTAAACTAAGCTCCCAAGACATTGGTTTCAAAGCCAAAAACCCAATTTCACTCACCGATTCCACTTCGCCTCTTGTCGAAGCACCAATTAAGCCTCCGGATCACCACCACTTGGATCCAAAGATGACTCCCCTGTTTTAACACATCAAAACAGTAGATTAATGCATCATCATGCATTAATATCCTCAATAAAAGCACCCAAACTCGCTGATCTCATCCCCACTCCATTTTCGACCACCAAACACAACCGAAAATGCATCCAAACCACTTCTCAACAAAGCCCAGCCATTAACCATCAAAACCTAACATCCTTTAACATCATTTAACATCTAAAAAGAACCTAATAACATCATTATACCTCCAGCAACACCAGATCCACAAGATCACCTCAAAAACAATCAAGAATCACAAGTTAAACTTAGGAAACCCAACCTATCCGGGATTGCATCAATCAAAACTCAATTCCTTATCAATTTAGAGTTCAAATAACATCAAAAACACATCTCCAATCACAGATTTAACAGATCAAACGAAAATCATCAAAATCACCAAATCTTGCATTATAAGCCAAGATCCATTTCACAACTTAAAAGCCTTTAATAAAACATCAATTAAGGATTGAAAACTTAGGAATTTCAGTAAAGAACTGATAGTTTAGAGGAGAAGGACGTTCTTACCTCCAAACTTGAGTTTCTCCTCTTTTTGGAATCAAAAACCTTGATGAATCAAGTAGCAAATGATGAGGTTTTGTAGATATGATGATTAGGAATCAAAAGAGAGTTGAAAGGAGAGATTTAGGTGAGAAAATCAGAAACAATTCTCTGGAAAGAAAGTGTTTGGGTTGAGAGAACATGAGAGAAAAGAAAATAGGAAGTTAGTTATCAAAATGGCCAAAATGGCTTTCCCTCCTCTTTTGATATGTTTTAAAATCAGAATATAGCTTAAAATATCTTAGAAAAATCTGGAGAAACTACTTTTGGAATAATAGCTCCTTAAAGATTCAAAGTTTCAACCCTTTCTAAAACAGTCACAAAACTTTCAAAAATTACATTTTGGTCGCTAGCCAAAATGTCACCCTCCCAAAACTCATTTTCCAAAATTGATTTCACAGTTCACTTATATATATTAAAAGATGATTTTAGAACATTTTTCCATAATTTTAATGCAACCCGAACTAGGCTTTCCTAAATTCACCCTTTTAGATTCGAACAGCACTTCGACCAAACCGGTCAACGCCCAAAACTTCTAAGCCCAAAACCGGGGCGTTACAACTTTAACTAAAGATATAGTTTTGTTGCGAAGCCTCTTGACTTCTCTTGCAAGAATCTGAACCGGTTCTTCCTCGTAGAACAAATTTGGTTGAATTTCCATAGATTCTGGTTCCACAATATGTGTAGGATCAGAACGGTATTTTCGAAGCATCGATATATGGAAAGGATATTACTCAATTCAGAAGGCAACAGTAATCGATATGCCACGGGACCAACTCTTTCAATGACTTCAAAGGGTCCAATGAATCGGGGACTCAATTTTCTCTTTTTGCCAAACCTCAGAAACTTTTTCCATTGTGAAACTTTAAGAAAAGCTTTTTAACCAACTTCATATTCAATGTTTCGTCTTTTGATATCAGCATAAGCTTTTTGTCAATAAAAAACAACCTTTAAACGATCATGAATAATGGCAACCCACTCTTCAATTTCCTGGAGTAAGTCAGGACCCAAGATCTTGCACTCACCAAGCTCCGACCAACATAATGGAGTCTGACATCGTCTGCCATACAATGCTTCATACGAGGCCATTTGGATTGATGTCTGATAGCTATTATTGTAGGCGAACTCAACAAGGCGTAGGGATTTCTCCCAAGTTCCACCAAAGACAATGATGCATGCTCGAAGCATATCTTCCAAGATATAAATTACCCTTTCTGATTGGTTGTCAGAATGAGGATGAAAGGTTGTGCTAAGATTAACTCTGGTACCCATAGCTCCTTGTAAGGTTCTCCAGAACCGAGATGCAAAACGGGGATCTCGATCGAAGATAATAGACTTGGGTACTCCATTGAGTTGAATCACTTACTTGATGTATATATTAGCCAATTTAGGGAGACCATAGTCCATTCTAACAGGTATGAAATGAGCGGACTTTGTGAAACGATCTACAATGACCCATATAACATCATGTTTCGTGGGAATTAAAGGTAGACCACTAACAAAATCCATAGTGATCTTTTCCCATTCCCATTTCGGTGGATTGATTGGTTGCAATAATCCAGTAGGAGCACAATGTTATGCTTTAACACATTGGCACGTAAAACATCTTGAAATGTAGTCGACTATGGCCTGCTTCATGCCCGACCATCAATAGAGTTCATGTAGGTCTTTATACATCTTCACAGACCCGGGATGAACAGAAAAAGAACTTGAATTAGCTTCTATAAGGATGTCAATACGGATGGATTCGTCATTAGGTACACAAACCCGATCATGGAAACACAAAAGCCCTTCAGAATTAATTTTGAAGTCAGGGTTGTTCGATAACTTAGAAACAATATATTGGAGCTCAAGATCTTGCTCTTGCAAAACCTTGATTTGCGAAATGATGGTAGACTGAACTTGAAGTTTATCTACAAGACAATGTTGCTTCCGAAGTTGAAAGTGAGCGTTAATTTCTCGAGGGGCTACAATACTGCGATATTACAATGAGTTAAAGTATTGCACAATACATATAACTTTGTATTTACTGTCAATGCTTACCAGGAAAAGCTTTGCAGCTGAGTGCATCAGCTACAACGTTGGCCTTGCCCGGATGGTAATCAATGACAATGTCGTAGTCTTTAAGAAGTTCCATCCCTCTCCCTTGTCGAAGATTCAATTACTTTTGGGTCAATAGGTACTTAAGGCTTTTTATGATCGGTGAAAAGGTAACATTTTTCTCTATAGAGATAATGTCTCCAGATTTTCAATGCAAAGACAACCGCATCCAATTCAAGGTCGTGAGTAGGGTAATTCATTTCATGCGGCTTGAGTTGTCTCGAAGCATAGGCAATGACTTTGCCTTCTTGCATCAATACGCATCCTAACTCAAGATGCGATGCATCACTATAAACTGTATAGTCCTTTCCGGAATCAGGTTGGATTAGGCATGGTGCGTGAGTCAAGACTTGTTTCAATTGATGGAAACTCTGTTGTTGATCTTCGGTCCAAACAAAAGGAGCTTCTTTTCTCAATAGCTTAGTCAAAGGAGCGGTTATAATAGAAAACCCTTATACAAATCTTCAGTAATAGCCAGCAAGCTCAAGGAAGCTTCTGACTTCACCAATGTTCTTCGGTGGATGCCAATAAACGATAGCTAGTATTTTCTTCGGGTCAACTTGAATACCAGAAGCCGACACAATGTGTCCAAGGAATGCAACTTTGGTGAGCCAAAACTCACACTTTGAGAATTTTGCGTACAACTGCTTCTCTCGTAAGGTCTGAAGCACGATACAAAGATGATTTCAGTGTTCTGCTTCATTCTTGGAATAGATCAATATGTCATCTATGAAAACCACTACAAATTTATCGAGAGAGGGTCGAAAGACCCGATTCAACAAATCCATAAAAGCTGTTGGTGCCTTGGTTAACCCAAAGGGCATCACCAAGAATTCGTAGTGTCCATATCTTGTACGAAAAGCAGTCTTCGGTACATCACATTCTTTAACTCTCATTTGATAATAACCCAACCTTAAATCGATCTTGGAAAACATGGAGGCATCCTTTAGTTGATCGAACATGTTGCCTATTCTAGGCAATGGATAATTGTTCTTGATGGTCACTTTGTTCGATTGTCTGTAGTCAATACAGAATCACATAGAACCATCTTTCTTCTTTAGAAAGAGTAACTGTGCTCCCCAAGGCGAAGAGCTCGGTTGAATGAAACCCTTGCTCCATAATTTCTGAATTTGAGCTTTCATCTCCTTTAATTCAACTACTGCCATACGATATGGTGCAATGGAAACTGGGCAAGTCTTAGGTTGCACCTCGATGCAAAATTCCACTTCACGGGTTGGAGGCAATCTAGGAAGTTCATCAGGGAACTCACATACAGTGTCAATGTCTTGTAATTGAGGTTCGTCTTTAGTTTCCAACGTCAAAGCACACAATGATGGGTTCCTTGCATTCATCAATACAACACTTTCCTTACTAAGACCCCGAAGGTACAACTTTCTCTTACAACAATCTACCCAGGCTTGATGCTCACTAAGCCAATATAAATCTAGAATGATATCGAAATCATGGATGGGTAAAGCCAGCAAATTGGTCGGAAAAGGAATCCCTTGGATCATTAAGGGGAAGTTTTTACACACTACCCTTACGGTGACACAATACCCTAAAGGATTGGTTACAGAAATACTCGATGCTATTGGTTCGGAAGACAGGTCATACTTGTTGACTACGATGGTGCTTATAAAAGAGTGAATAGAACCAGGGTTAATCAATGCATATAAAGGATGTGAATATAGCTCAATGTACATGCAATGACATCAGGCTCGTCCTCCTCTTCGCTGCTCCTCACATGATACATCTGAGCATGAGCTTTAGAATCTTGTTTGTTGAATGGTTTCCCCGAACCACTTGATCTTCCATAGATTCATGCCGACCCTTTCTTTGATCCTTTACCTCGAAAGGATTGAGCAGGAAAGGAAACTGTAGTCGGGGTGGCAGTAGATTTGGTTGTATTGAAAGGATAGTCACGAATAAAGTGACCCTGCTCACCACAGTAACAGCAATCTCCAGTCTGCTTGCAACATTGACCCAATGAGTGTCTATTCTAAAAATAATTACAAATTGATTGTTGGTTGCTTCGATTCGAACCTCCAGTGCCATCGATCGATGCTTCCTTGGCAAAGGACTGTGTTACAGACTGAGGCCTATCAATATTTCCAGAACAGGAGGGTTGCGGATAGTCATTCTACTTGGGGCCTTGATATCTCCCTTTCTTGTTCCATTTCAGAGGTCGAGAATCATCACTAAACCTCTTCTCAGACTTCCTAGACCCACCAACTCGTTGAGCTTTCTGTGCAGCTTCGGTGGCCTTAACTTGATTCACGAGATCTTGGAAATCAACAATGCTTAGTGCAGTAAACGTAGGGTGTAATTCATCATTGATCCCTGCAATGAACATCCAACACTTCTCTTCCTCCTTCTTGATATACTCGGCACCATATCTGTAGTACTTGGAGAAATCATGGATATACTGCTCGATCGGTCGTCTGCCTTGTTTGAGGTGGAGGAAGATACTTCGCCTCTCAGCGAGATAAAACTCACTGATGTACTTCTTGTGGAATTCTCTAAGGAAGAATTCCCAAGTTGCAGTGTCCTCGGAGATCGTCAATATAGTAGTCTCCCACTAGTGAAGTGCCTTGTCAGCCAGCAACGCGATAGCACACTCGAATTTATGCTCGTCCAAGCACTATAGTTGCTTGTTCATAATCCGTAAAGTGTTGTCCAACCAGTATTCGACAACTTTAGGGTTTTCGTCATCTTATCCAATAAAAGTATAAGCTCGATATTGTGAGAGCTTATCGATGGCTGCTCGGGTGTGTTGGACAACATGAGCGATAGGTTGTACGACTTGTTCAGCCCTCAAAGCAGTCATAAACTGCTTGAACATGTCAGCCATGTTCTTGTAACATTAAGCCTGAGCGGTAGGTACTACAGGCTCGGTTTTGTGAGTAGGAGGACCCTGCGGTTGCGGTGGATTCGAAAGATTTCCTCCTCTAATCTCCTCGCCATGCATCGAGGAGCCAGTGGCAAGCTCGTCAATGTGAGCTTCATTAGTCTCAGACGTATCAATATAAAAGATTATATTAGTCGACATATCACAATATACACAAAATATAACTCCTAGGTGGCAAAGTTACATAAAAACAATACAACAAGCTTCGGTTTAGTCCTAGAATCAACTAAACTCTAGCTCTGGTACCACAAATGTAACACCCCCTTCCCTGCCTGGTCGAGAACCGGGTCAGAGAGTGCTACCGATGAAAAATACAATATTCGGTACGACAAAATTTCAATTCAATAAATCATATAATCAATGTAATACTAATAAAGCAATCCTAAACATGTATCTTAGTCCAATACTCCATTACAAAAAAAATTAACTGACCATTTGGAATTGATCTTACATTATTGAAATTCAATTTAGAGCTCTTTCGATGTAATTGATCTTACATTATTGAAATTCAACAAAAATATTTGTAACCCCCTTAACCTGGCCTAGACGGTTGACCCGAATTAAGAAGTTTACACGGGGAAAACCAAAGTCAACCCGAAAGTCAACCTTGATTAACGACCCTTTTTTTTTCTTTTTAATCTTGACTAAATGCGCATTAACCCTAGATATGTTCACAAGATAATCATACTCAAAGATCAAAACAATCAGAGAACATTCAGGGACTCAATTGAACAAATTACAACTTTAGGAACCAAAATGTAAATTCTGAAAATTATAAGGACTTAACCCAATTAGAAGTTACCAACTTGAAATTAATCATCTTTCATGCTTCTCTGCAAAATTTCAGCTCAAACAGACATTCCAAACTCATTCAATTGCAATAACAAATTTCGGGACCAAAACGCAAGCATTTCAAAACATTTAACCAACAATTTCAGTGCCCAACGGTCGGGTGTTTCGAAACAGGGAGAGCCTGTTCCGAAATGCGGGACCGTTCCGAAACGCGTTGCGCAACAGGGCCTGGCAGTGGCCAAACTGTTTCGAAACAGCCCTGCCCGTTTCGAAACGCCTAGGCCATTTCAGGCCCTCTGTTCCGAAACGGCAGCACCTGTTCCGAAACAGGCTGCCCAAATTTCCAGAATTTTAGCTGATTTAACATACAATTGACCCACCAAACATGCTCCAAAGGCAACCAAATTATACCAGCAAGACATTACATGCATAAGGAACATATTGGCATCAACAATTCATAAACATGGCATCAAATAAGGAAAGCCCCAATTCTATAGGCATGCATCCTATTTAGAAAGCCATTCAAGCATCAAAATACCAAATCAACCACATAAAGGCCATTTACATGTTCCAACAACATTAACAACATAAAACCAACTTAAGGAGTCCAAAACATCTCCTAAAACATTAACATAGGTTCCCATTGCCAAATGCCAAAAGCTAATAGTGTTTAAGAAACCTTCACCATACATGAGCTTAGTTCACCACTTGGATTCTTCACCTCCTTGTTGCCCTCAATGCACTTTAATGCTCTGCATTATTGGTTTAAGAAAAGAGAGAGAGAGCGTAAGCGAAAAGCTTAGTGAGGAATGCTCATTTAAAACCACACAATAATGCATTTATGAAACACCTTTAAAAACCTTAAATCATACATCATTTGCACATGCACTAAAGCATTTAAAACAAGCAATTCATGCTTCAAGTTCATAACATGTCACATTGGCAACAAGTGATACATTCAACATAAGATCCACACATGGACTATTAAACACCATTGTGTCCTTAACAAGAATCATCCATGGACTTTTAAACACCATGACAAGGACCACACAAGGACTTTTAAACACCTTTGTGTCCTTAACAAGAATCACCCAAGGACTTTTAAACACCTTGGTGTTCTTACATAACAAGGCTTACACAAGGAATTTTAACCACCTTTGTAACCTTAACCAAGAACCAACCATGGACTTTTAAACACCATGTTGTTCTTAAAATACACAAGATTCACACAAGGACTTTTAACCACCTTTGTGATCTTAACCAAGAACCAACCATGGACTTTTAACCACCATGTTGTTCTTAAATAAACAAGGCTCACACAAGGACTTTTAAACACCTTTGTGACCTTAACCATCACTTGCCAATATGCATCATTAACAACAATATTCCACTGTTTTTAAGCATTTAACAAAGCCATAAACATCATGCATCCTTAGGCATCAAACCACATTAAAACAATGTTCAAAAACAAGGATCTCTTACCTTGAGCATCCTTCAACACATGGCTTATAATCTCAGCAAATAAACATGCTAAATATGCTTCCAAAACAGGATTTAAAACATGCAAACAAACCACATTGCACACAACCAATCCATGGTTTATCATCAAGAGAGTTTTTCTGAAAACTTACTCTTGAGCTTAGCTAAGTTGCTTAGACTTAAACTAAGCTCCCAAACCTTCAAAACATTGGTTTCAAAGCTGAAAACCAAAATCCACTCACCGATTCCGTTTCGCCTCTTACCGAAACACCAATCAAGCTTCGGGATCTCCACCATTAGGATCCAAAGATGACTCCCCTGTTTTAAACACATCAAAACAGTAGATTAATGCATCATCATGCATTAATATCTACAATGAAAGCACCTAAACTCGCTGCTCTCATCCACACTCCATTTTCGGCTACCAAACACAACCGAAAACACAACCAAACAACTTCACAACACTACCCAGCCAAGATTCATCAACTCTAGACATCTTCAAACATTAATTAACATCCAAAATGGATCTCAACACATCCTTATACCTCCAGCCATAACAGATCATCAAGATCACTCCACAAACCATCACTATTACAAGTAAAACTTAGGAAATTCAACCTATCTGGGATTGCATTGATTAAATCTCAATTTCTCATCAATTAAACATTCATTTAACATCAAATTGACACCTCAAAACACTGCCCAATCAGATTATACGAAATTTCATCAAAATCAAACAAATCTTGCATTTTAAAGCCAAAATCAATAATACAATTGTAAAACCTTTAATTAAACACAAATCAAGGATTGAGAACTTGGGAATTTCAGTAAAGAACTGAGAATTTAGAGGAGAATGACGTTCATACCTCTAAACTTGAGTTTCTCCCTTTTTAGAATCAAAATTCTTGAAGATCCAAGTAGCAAATGGTGAGGTTTTGTTGAAGAGATGATTAGAGATCAAAATAGAATTAAAATCTCATGTTTGGATGTCAAAAATCAGAGGAAAAAGCTCTGGAGAAATGTGTTTGGTTTGAGAGAAAAGATGAGAGAAAATGAAAATAGAATTTTAGGAAAAGTTAGTTGGAAAAATGCCAAAATATCTTCCCTCTCTCTTTCTTTTATTTAAAAACCATTTATTAAACCTTTAATATTTAGGAAAAATCTGGAGAAACTCCTATTGGGTAAATAGCTCCTTAAAGATTCAAAGTTTCAATCCTTTTTAAAACAGTCTCACAGTTTTCGAAAATTACATTTTGGTCACCAACCTAAAATGTCACACTTCCAAACCTCATTTTGTAAAATTGATTTCACTTTTCTCTTATACATAATAAAAGAGGATATTAAGACATTTTTCCACATTTCTAACGCAACCCGAACTAGGCTTTCCTAAATTCACTCTTTTATATTCGAACCGCGAACCGACCGGTCCGGTCCAAACCCAAAACTTCTAAGCCCAAAATTGGGGTGTTACAACTCTCCCCCCCCTTAAGAAATTTCTTCCTCGAAATTTACCTGAAGGAAAGTGATACAGAAACTGCTCCAGCATGTCATCTTTCCGTTCCCACGTGGCTTCCTCAGCACCACGATGCTTCCACAACACCTTTACGCAACATGAAACACATCATGAATCTTCTCCAACTCCTGAGGTAACCTCAACTTGTACGCAACATGACCCACACGCTCAATCACCTCGTATGGTCCAATGTACCTAGGGCTCAACTTACCCTTACGGCCAAACCTCATCACCTTTTTCCAAGGCGAAACCTTCAAAAACACACGGTCACCCGCCGCATACTCAATCTCCTTACGCTTCAGATCCGCGTAAGAGTTTTTCCGATCAGAAGCTGCCTTCAAACGCTCACAAATGAGCTTCACCTTCTCGGTGGTTCCTTTCAACAAAGCCGGCATCGAAACCAACTTCTGACCTGTTTCAGCCCAACAAAGAGGAGTCCTACACTTCCTCCCGTACAAAGCCTCATAAGGTGCCATTTGAATACTTGATTGATAACTATTGTTATAGGCAAACTCCACCAAAGGCAAATGTTTCTCCCAAGAGCCCTGGAACTCAATCACACAGCACCTCAACATATCCTCCAAAACCTGGATAACACGCTCGGACTGACCATCCGACTGAGGATGATAAGACGTACTGAAATTCAACCGCGTACCCAAAGCTTGATGTAAACACTGCCAGAATCGCGATGTAAACCTCGGATCCCTATCCGACACAGTCGACTTAGGCACACCATGCAGCCGCACAATCTCAGCAATGTACAGCTTCGCAAGCTTATCCAAGGTATACGTAGTATGCACAGGCAAGAAATGCGCACACTTCGTCAGGCGATCTACAATCACCCACACCGAATTCTTCTTCGATGATGACAAGGGCAAACCAGATACAAAATCCATGGCAATCCTTTCCCACTTCCACTCAGGAATCCTCAACGGTTGCAACAAACCTGATGGAAACTGATGTTCAGCCTTAACTCGCTGACACACCAAACACTTGCCTACAAACTCCGCAACATCCTTCTTTAAACCCACCCAATAGTACTCATCACGAAGATCACGATACACCTTAGTACTACCAGGGTGCATAGCAAAAGGACTACTATGACCTTCAGTCAGAATAGCACGCCTCAACTCAGCATCATTGGGCACTACTATCCGACTCCCATAACACAACACTCCATCATCATTAAAACAGAAATTCGAAGGCCTACCCTCCGCAATATCCTGAACATGTGGTACCAAGGAATCATCCAACAACTGCTTTTCCTTGATCAACTGCACCAAAGATGGTTTCACTTGCAATTCAGCCACAAGACCACCATCACGCGAGATACTCAAACTGGCAAACATAGCCCTCAACTCCACAGCTACCTTCCTACTCAAGGCATCCGCTACAACATTAGCTTTTCCAGGGTGATACTCAATCGTCAAATCATAATCCTTGAGCAACTCCACCCAACGCCGCTGTCTAAGATTCAACTCCTTTTGAGACATCAGATACTTCAAACTCTTGTGATCCGTGTACACAGTACACTTCTCACCATACAGATAATGTCTCCAGATCTTCAAAGCAAAAACCACCGCAGCCAACTCAATGTCATGCGTAGGATAATGGCGCTCATGCACCTTCAACTGTCGCGATGCATAAGCCACCACCTTACCCTCTTGCATCAACACACAACCCAAACCAACATAGGATGCATCACTATACACCACAAACTCTTTCCCTGATTCAGGTTGAACCAAGATAGGAGCTTGCGTTAAAGCTGCCTTAAGCTTCTCAAAAGCCTGCTGTCTCACTTCCGTCCACTCATACCTAACATCCTTTTGCAACAACTTTGTCAAAGGTGCGGCAATCTTCGAAAACCCATCCACAAACCTCCGGTAGTATCCCGCCAAACCAAGGAAACTACGAACTTCATGAACAGACTTAGGAACCTTCCAATTCATCACCGCCTCAATCTTCTGAGGATCAACACGAATCCCCTCAGCAGAAACCACATGCCCAAGAAACACCACTTCTTTAAGCCAGAACTCACACTTGCTCAGCTTAGCATAAAGCTGATTCTCCAACAAAGCTTGCAACACAACTCTCAAATGCTCTTCATGCTACTCCTCAGTACGCGAGTACACGAGGATATCATCAATGTACACCACAACAAACTTATCCAGGTATTCATGAAACACACGATTCATCATGTCCATGAAAGCTGCAGGAGCATTTGTCAAACCAAACGGCATCACAAGGAACTCATAATTCCCATACCTCGTCCTGAAAGCTGTCTTAGGCACATCCACATCTTTCACCTTCAACTGGTAATACCCTGACCTCAAGTCAATCTTAGAGAACATAGATGCTCCCCGAAATTGATCAAAAAGATCATCAATTCTCGGCAATGGATACCGATTCTTGATAGTCAACTTGTTCAGCTGACGATAATCAATGCACATTCTCATAGTGCCATCCTTCTTCTTCACAAACAAGACTGGTGCACCCCAAGGTGACACACTCGGCCGAATGAACCCACAATCAAGCAACTCTTGCAATTACGTCTTCAGCTCCTTCAACTCTTTAGGTGCCATTCTATAAGGGGTAATGGACACAGGAGTTGTGTTCTCATACAACTCAATCCCAAACTCAACCTCACGATTAGGAGGTAAACCAGGCAACTCCTCAGGAAACACGCCAGGAAACTCTTTCACAACCCTGATATCTTGCACTCGCAACTCCTTAGAACTAGGATTCATCACAAAAGCTAGATAAGCTTCACAACCTTGCCTCAGCATCTGGCTCGCCTCCAATGTAGACACCACATTGGCAAGAAACTTCACATTCTCACCAACCACAACAACCTCATAATCATCCGCAAGTTTCAAAGAAACTCGCTTATTCTCACAATCCACAACAGCACGATACTCAGCAAGCCAATCCATACCAAGGATTACATCAAAACCATAGAAAGGCAACTCCATAAGATCAACATGAAAAACATGATCTTGAACAACCAAAGGACATCTTCTATAAAGCTTTCGAGTCACAACAGTTTCACCAAAAGAACTAGTGACACGCATACCAACATCCAAAGACTCAACAGGCAAACCAAGCAACTCAGCATGCTCACGCAATATATATGAGTGTGTAGAGCCAGAATCAATCAAGGAAAGTAATGAGAAGGATTGCAGAGTGAAAGTACCTGCGATCGCATCTGCGTCATTCCTCCCCTCCCTTTGAGCAAACACTCTAGCCTGACCACCACCTTCAGGCTGAACAGCTACAACATGAGCCACATTACGAACAACATCCTCCCTACGCTGGAAGTTACCACGGCCGCGCCCACGACCTCTTTGTGGTGCAGCAACTACAAGAGCACGCACTTGGCCATCAGCCAACATAGGACACTCTCGCCTCATATGATCCGTAGATCCACAGTTCCAGCACGCATTACCAGCTGCCACAACAGGAGCCTGCACCTCCCTCACAGCTCGAGGACAATCACATTTCATGTGGCCACGCGAACCATATGTCCAACATGCACTCGGATCAACTCTAGCGTTGCCTCCCCGAGCAGGCGCACCACCACCTCGCTTAGCTGAGGACTGATACTTCTGATCACGCCCCCTCTTGTTCCGTCCACCACCGGAACTATATTCGGCTGCTCGCTTACCAGCACTTGACCCAGCACTTCTAGCAGATAAACCCAAGTTCATCTCAATGTCCTTTGCTCGGCCAACCAGCACATCAAAATCATTATACTCGGTAGCCAGCACATACATCTTTACATCCGTCACCAAGCCATAACGGAACCTTTCACACCTTTCCCGCTCATATGGGACAAGCTCAGGTGCATACTGACTGAGTCGAACAAACTGGACCTCGTACTCAGCCACAGACATGCTCCCCTGGGTAAGAGACATGAACTCCCTTTTCTTTTCATCTATGTACCTCACACCTAGATACCTTCTCTTGAACACACTCTGGAAGAACGTCCAAGTTACATCAGCTTCCGCCGTCCCAGCGATTGTGGTTGTCCACCACGTGTATGCATCATCCTGCAGCAATGACACCACACACCCCAGCTTCTGCACATCAGTGTAACTCATTTGACCCAAGATTCTCTTGGTACTTTCCAACCAAGCCTCAGAACCTTCCGCTGACAAACCCCTGAACTCAGTCCCTCCCAGACTGCGCAAACGCTCCAAGGGTAGTCTAACTCCAGCATCTCCTTGAGCTCCAGCTACTGCTGCTTGAAAAGCTCCAGCAATAGCTTGAATCAACACTGTCATGTCAGGTACAGCTTGCCCCTGACCAGCTTCAGGTCCAGCGACCCCAGCACCAGCTGCCGCTCCAGCTCTTTCACCCTCAGCACCACCACCACCAGGTGGAGGAGGTAAATCCACCGCACTTTCAACATTCTCATCGTTCTCATTCTCATTCTGAGCCGTAGCTCGCACATTACCCCGCGTCTCTCTACGAGGTCCCATTCACTAACAATGCAATCACAATGCAAATAAACAAAGTCAGGCTCAGCAAGGTAAGCAATCCAAGTACTCAAGCTCATTTCCCAATTAAAAACAACATCATTTCATTAGCTTTGTTTTGGCAATGGGTCTCCCTATCATACTTCACTACAGCATACACCACAATTGTAACATGCTTACAATTCACACATCATGCTTTCACTCAACAAGAATACAAAGCATACATACATCAATCACCCACATAATCATTCCCAATTACTCGAGAACTCAGCTCTGATACCACCAAATGTAACCCCCTTAACCCGGCCTAGACGGTTGACCCGAATTAAGAAGTTTACACGGGGAAAACCAAAGTCAACCCGAAAGTCAACCTTGATTAATGACCCTTTTTTTCTTTTTAATCTTGACTAAATGCACATTAACCCTAGATATGTTCACAAGATAATCATACTCAAAGATCAAAACAATCAGAGAACATTCAGGGACTCAATTGAACAAATTACAACTTTAGGAACCAAAATGTAAATTCTGAAAATTATAAGGACTTAACCCAATTAGAAGTTACCAACTTGAAATTAATCATCTTTCATGCTTCTCGGCCAAATTTCAGCTCAAACGGACATTCCAAACTCATTCAATTGCAATATCAAATTTCGGGACCAAAACGCAAGCATTTCAAAACATTTAACCAACAATTTCAGTGCCCAACGGTCGGGTGTTTCGAAACAGGGAGAGCCTGTTCCGAAACGCGGGACCGTTCCGAAACGCATTGCGCAACAGGGCCTGGCAGTGGCCAAACTGTTTCAGAACAGCCCTGCCCGTTTCGAAACGCCTAGGCCATTTCAGGCCCTCTGTTCCGAAACGGCAGCACCTGTTCCGAAACAGGCTGCCCAGATTTCCAGAATTTTAGCTGATTTAACATACAATTGACCCACTAAACATGCTCCAAAGGCAACCAAATTATACCAGCAAGACATTACATGCATAAGGAACATATTGGCATCAACAATTCATAAACATGGCATCAAATTAGGAAAGCCCCAATTCTATAGGCATGCATCCTATTTAGAAAGCCATTCAAGCATCAAAATACCAAATCAACCACATAAAGGCCATTTACATGTTCCAACAACATTAACAACATAAAACCAACTTAAGGAGTCCAAAACATCTCCTAAAACATCAACATAGGTTCCCCATTGCCAAATGCCAAAAGCTAATAGTGTTTAAGAAACCTTCACCATACATGAGCTTAGTTCACCACTTGGATTCTTCACCTCCTTGCTGCCCTCAATGCACTTTAATGCTCTGCATTATTGGTTTAAGAAAAGAGAGAGAGAGCGTAAGCGAAAAGCTTAGTGAGGAATGCTCATTTAAAACCACACAATAATGCATTTATGAAACACCTTTAAAAACCTTAAATCATACATCATTTGCACATGCACTAAAGCATTTAAAACAAGCAATTCATGCTTCAAGTTCATAACATGTCACATTGGCAACAAGTGATACATTCAACATAAGATCCACACATGGACTTTTAAACACCATTGTGATCTTATAATTTCCAAGGACCACACATGGACTTTTAAACACCATTGTGTCCTTAACAAGAATCATCCATGGACTTTTAAACACCATGACAAGGACCACACAAGGACTTTTAAACACCTTTGTGTCCTTAACAAGAATCACCCAAGGACTTTTAAACACCTTGGTGTTCTTACATAACAAGGCTTACACAAGGAATTTTAACCACCTTTTTAACCTTAACCAAGAACCAACCATGGACTTTTAAACACCATGTTGTTCTTAAAATACACAAGATTCACACAAGGACTTTTAACCACCTTTGTGATCTTAACCAAGAACCAACCATGGACTTTTAACCACCATGTTGTTCTTAAATAAACAAGGCTCACACAAGGACTTTTAAACACCTTTGTGACCTTAACCATCACTTGCCAATATGCATCATTAACAACAATATTCCATTGTTTTTAAGCATTTAACAAAGCCATAAACATCATGCATCCTTAGGCATCAAACCACAATAAAACAATGTTCAAAAACAAGGATCTCTTACCTTGAGCATCCTTCAACACATGGCTTATAATCTCAGCAAATAAACATGCTAAATATGCTTCCAAAACAGGATTTAAAACATACAAACAAACCACATTGCACACAACCAATCCATGGTTCATCATCAAGAGAGTTTTTCCGAAAACTTACTCTTGAGCTTAGCTAAGTTTCTTAGACTTAAACTAAGCTCCCAAACCTTCAAAACATTGGATTCAAAGCTGAAAACCAAAATCCACTCACCGATTCCGTTTCGCCTCTTGCCGAAACACCAATCAAGCTTCCAGATCTCCACCACTAGGATCCAAAGATGACTCCCCTGTTTTAAACACATCAAAACAGTAGATTAATGCATCATCATGCATTAATATCTACAATGAAAGCACCTAAACTCGCTGCTCTCATCCACACTCCATTTTCGGCTACCAAACACAACCGAAAACACAACCAAACAACTCCACAACACTACCCAGCCAAGATTCATCAACTCTAAACATCTTCAAACATTAATTAACATCCAAAATGGATCTCAACATATCCTTATACCTCCAGCCATAACAGATCATCAAGATCACTCCACAAACCATCACTATTACAAGTAAAACTTAGGAAATTCAACCTATCCGGGATTGCATTGATTAAATCTCAATTTCTCATCAATTAAACATTCATTTAACATCAAATTGACACCTCAAAACACTGCCCAATCAGATTATGCGAAATTTCATCAAAATCAAACAAATCTTGCATTTTAAAGCCAAAATCAAGAATACAATTGTAAAACCTTTAATTAAACACAAATCAAGGATTGAGAACTTGGGAATTTCAGTAAAGAACTGAGAATTTAGAGGAGAATGATGTTCATACCTCTAAACTTGAGTTTCTCCCTTTTTAGAATCAAAATTCTTGAAGATCCAAGTAGCAAATGGTGAGGTTTTGTTGAAGAGATGATTAGAGATCAAAAGAGAATTAAAATCTCATGTTTGGATGTCAAAAATCAGAGGAAAAAGCTCTGGAGAAATGTGTTTGGTTTGAGAGAAAAGATGAGATAAAATGAAAATAGAATTTTAGGAAAAGTTAGTTGGAAAAATGCCAAAATATATTCCCTCTCTTTTTCTTTTATTTAAAAACCATTTATTAAACCTTTAATATTTAGGAAAAATCTGGAGAAACTCCTATTGGGTAAATAGCTCCTTAAAGATTCAAAGTTTCAATCCTTTCTAAAACAGTCTCACAGTTTTCGAAAATTACATTTTGGTCACTAACCCAAAATGTCACACTTCCAAACCTCATTTTGTAAAATTGATTTCACTTTTCTCTTATACATAATAAAAGAGGATTTTAAGACATTTTTCCACATTTTTAACGCAACCCGAACTAGGCTTTCCTAAATTCACTCTTTTATATTCGAACCACGAACCGACCGGTCCGGTCCAAACCCAAAACTTCTAAGCCCAAAATTGGGGTGTTACAATATTGACATGTCTATAAAATTTCATGCGTTTTGGAGGTCATTTACTCATTCAATAGACTCAACCTAAATTTAGTGACTAATTTGTGAACTTTGCAAACTATCAAATTGTGCCTTTAACTAACTTAACTAACCATGAATCGAAACACCATAAGGCTATTTCGGAATGGGTGTAGGATGGTCAGCCTAAGTTGAATTTGTCCTTTAAACTGTATCGATACGAGCAAGCCTTGTATCGGTATGGGTTGACTCTCTTTGACTTTGACTTTGACCCGTTTCGATACACGATAGACCTGTATCGAAACAGAGAATTCCAGTAGCAAAATGTTTCGATACGGCCTCAAATTGTATTGATACACCCTATTCCTAGGGTCCAATTACGCTTAACCGTATCGATACGCCATTACCCCGTATCAATACGGCCTTACCTGTAATGACAGATTTTTGCTAGTTTATAATCGAATTGACCTACTAAACCCTGTTCAAATGCAATGAAACTTTACACACAATATTTCAATGTTATAAACTACAGGCATGCCAAATTTCACAATCATACGATTATGTTTACTAGGATTTCACCTATAGGGTCCAAATATACCATTTTTACCCATTTTTAGCCATAACAAAGGTCATATTTTGGCCCTTAACCACTTGTCAACTATTACACATAATAGACATAACAAAATAGGCATAAGAGACTAGTTTAACTACTTTTCCACCTTTCTAGGAGTTCATGAGTACAAAATACATTACATTAGGCTTGTAGTGACTTGTCTCGCCTCGACTATCCGATCTTCAACAGTGGTGATCTCTCAACCTGAAATACATGAGATGAGACACGTTAGGCATAAATTTCCTTGTGAGGTAGTCATAAACAATATAAATAACAATGTATGAAGTATATATATAATCTCATGCTCATCAATGTCAATACTATGTTTCATTATTCAATGTTTAATATATCAAATTCATTATTAATCCTTGGATTTAATCAAGATAGTGGATATGTGAATTCCTACGCCTCGCCAAATCAATGAATGCATCAATTCCTCTACCTCGCCAATATGACCAATATCAAAACACATCCCTCCGCCTCACCAAATAAATATAGGTCATAGCCTTAGGACCATAGTCTACCCGTACACTAAGCTCATGAATTCTACGGCATGCCAATTGTGTCCAATGTCCATTCAAATCCATGGTTTCAATGTCAATAATCATATCCAATATTCAAAGGCAATTCCAATGATCAATAACTTCAATATTATCAATAGTGAACATGTCTCATTGCCAATAATCCATGGTTTCAATATCAATGTCATTTCCAATATCTGACGATTGTTTACAATTTTTCAATGGCAATAACTATATCAATAAAAATGCATGACGACGATGCCTATAACTATGTCCGATGGTCATTAACAAACTTACCGACACTTACCAATGAATCCAATTAACAATCCGATGTGACTTCTTCAATGATATTATTATAGGTATGATCAAAAACATCAATAAGAGATTCGGGAATGCTTCTCACCTAATCTTGAGACTCCGACTACACTAACCTTAGAATCTGATGCTCTTACAGCTCTCGGATAACAACGCCTTTGCTTCTAGCTTTCGATGGATATGGTGAAACCTCTCCTTCCACGTCTTGAGCTAGAGACGATGCAATACCCATGGATGGTCAAAACCCTAGCTTGAGATGAACAACAACGATTACCATATTTTATTTACAATAACGATATCAAAATCGATACCCGACTTTAATATAAACAACAACGATGCAATACCCATGGATGGTCAAAACCCTAGCTTGAGATGAAGCTCGATTTATATATGGAATCCAATAATCGATTGAGGAATATCGCTACCTAATTGATGGCAATGGTTCGATGTTAATAAATCGAAGGAAGACTAAACTAAAACTTGCTCTCCAATGGAGGTGCTAGCTTGGAGGAAGATGATGAAGATAGCAAAGAGTGGTGCTTTCTTACTAATGCCTCGGTTAGTTCTCTTTTCTTTTTGTTTTCTATTATTTGTCTAACTTTTATTATCAAGCCACCGATGGCGTTGCTTCACTTGAAGGAAAGCTTCCAATTTCATCCACATAGGTGGAAATTTGATTGAGGATAGGCTAATCGCAAGGTTATTCCCTCAACACTCTCTATATTATTGTTTTTCCCTTTCAATTAGCATTTTCCTCAATTTGGTCACAAATTAGGTTTCAATATTGTTCGATAGGATCCAATAACAATGATTTAACTGGATTAGAGTCCAATGTCAATGATTAACTAGCCGATACTATATTTAGACTTTATCGATGTGAAATTTCCGATCACCGGAACCCAATTCCGACTAGACTAGATTTTGGGTTGTTACATGCTTGGTTTGACAATAGGTTGCATGCCTATAGTTTACCTTTGATGCAAATGCTTATGTTATGATGATGAATATACCATGCTTGATTGAGGATGGATGTTTAGATATGTTGTATGCATGTTGGATTGATTATGATGGGGTTAAAATGTGAAAAACCAGCGAAAATTGTCATTACAGGCCCATGTGTTTTGATACACCTAAGCTTGTATCAAAACAGTTAGCCTAAAATGGCTTAGGGGTTTCAAAACATGGAAGGGGCGTTTCGGAACATTTGGCTACTGTAATCCAGTGTTCTAAAACACCATAGAGGGTGTTTCGATACGAGCCTGAGCTTCAAAATGCTTTACCATGTTCCGATACGGGTGTTCTGATACAGGACAACCTTTACCGAAACATCCAAATGTTAATATGGTTATTGGAATCTTTTGAAGTTCTGTTTCTTTACGTTTTGGTCTCTAAACATTGTGGATGCAATTAAATGAGCTTGGATGATTTTTTTGAGTTGAGATTTGACAGAGAGGCATGTAAGGTGATTAATTAAAGGATTGATAACTTATAAATGGCACAAGTCCCTGTATTTTGGTAAAATTACAAAATGGTCCCTAAAATGTATTTATGTTCAATTAAGTCCCTAATCATTGTCTATTTGAGTCGCAAATTGTTTCGCTATGAAGTTTATCACTTAGGATACTAATGAGCATCTAGACAAGATAAAATAAAAAATAGGGTTGTTTATTGGAGTAAAATTCCCAATTCACTTCAATATTCCCTGTGTGACCTAATCAGTTCGGTCTACCGCCCAGACCGGGTCGAGAGGTTTACATTTGGTGGTATCACAGATAGGTTGTGAAAGAATGTGATAATAGTAAGTTATTGGTAAGTTGATGTAATGTGATTCCAAGTGAATGATGATGTTTGCTTTGTTATAATAATGTTGTTGATGAACAAATGATATTGATGCCACGCATGATGGTTGTGATGTATGCGTTTTGTTATATACATGATGATGTTATGGGCTGAATTTGATTGATTGATGTGCACGGTGCTTGTGATACATATGTTGTTTGCCTTATACTATGTTTGGGGGAAATCAAGATACCCATTGCCTTATTACTATAGTTAAAGTATTTTAAATTGAATTGGAAGTCTTGGATCCTTGCTTGAAGCTTACCTGATTTCTATGTTTTGTTTTATTATCATGCCTTAATTATAATAGCACAATGGGGCCGATGAGAGAGTTACTGTCGGGTACGATCGTTGTTGCTGGAGAGTAAGGGGATAAAGAGAACGAGATTCTTCATGGTGGAAATTTACCTCCTCCACTTCCTCCACCCGAGGGTGAGGAGCAAGGACAACATGAGCAAGTTGGGTCTATGTTCGGTGATTTGATGCCTCTAGTTTAGGCGATGACTGTAGATTCCAGGATGTTGTTGCGGGAGTGCAAGTACAAGCGCCTGCTCTTGGGAAAACGGGGTTGTCGTTAGAACGCTTGCATAGTTTGGGCGGTGTTGAGTTCTGTGGTTTGTCGACCAAGGCATCCGAGGCTTAGATGGCCAGTACAATCCGAATTTTGGATCAAATGGGGTGCAATGATGCACGTAAGCTGGGATGCACTGTTTCATTGTTATAAGGTGATGCTTACAGTTGGTGGACGACTGTAACTGCGGCTATGGAACCTAATGAGGTGGATTGGGAGTTCTTCCGAGCTGCCTTTAAGAAGAAGTATCTAGGAGTTAGATACTTGGATAACAAGATGTAATGCACCAATTTGGGCCTAGAAGTATTTCGAGGTTCGTAGGGCGTAGACTAGAGATCTTAGTTTTTGGGAGCGGTTCAGGGAAAGCAACGTTTGGGTTAAGATAAAAATATGAGAAAATGCTTAAAAATCATTATTAATTATATAAATAAATTTGGTAAAATCAATTTTAAGAAAATGATTGAGGAAGTGGGATATTTTGAGTTAGTGACCAAAATGCAATTTTTACAAAGTTGTTTTAGTGACTATTTTGTAAAGAGATTGGAACTTTGAATCTTTAAGGAGCTATTAGACCTACTTGGTTTGATCAGATTTTTCTGTCAATTAAGATCATTTTCAAAAGGTTTTAATTAAAGATTAAAAGGGTTTAATAAAAGGAGGGTTAGTCATCTCATTAAAACTCATTTTACGTCATTTTCTCTCATTCAAACACTCTCCATTTTCAAGAAACTTGAGGTAATGCTCTTGATTTACCGAGTTTTTGATTTCTAAAGGATTCTTTAAACATGGTTTACAAAACCTTATTGTTTTTCCTTTGATTTTTCAAGAAAAACACATCCAATTGAGAGAGATTTCATCGATTAGAGGTAAGGTTCGTTCTTCTCCTCTAATGATCAGTTCTTTACTGAAATTCCCAAGTTATCAATCCTTTACATATGTTTTCTAAGTTGTTTTGATGGATTAATCATGGAAATTTGGTTAAATTGAAGATTATTAATTGAAATCTATGATTTTCGTAATGCTACTATTTTACTTGATTTGAGGCTGATATTAATCATTATTTGGATGTTAAATGATGTTGAAATAAAGATTTTATCATAATAATCCCGAATTGGTTTGGATATCTAGTTGTTAGATGGTTGGATTTGCGGTTTTTGTGAAGTTAATATGGTTCAGGTGTTGCTAGAGGTATAAGGATGAGATTAGATGGTTTTTAAATGTTATTTGATGATTAAAACTGGATGTAAGTGTTAGGTTTTGGCAGGGTTGAGTTTAGAGAGTAATCGAAGGTGTTTTCGGTTGTTTTAGATATTCGTTTTAGTGTTTTTTTGCAGAGCAGCTAGGTAGCTTTGATTGTTGGTGGTTTTAATGCATTGAGATGCATTAATCCTCTGTTCTTGTGTGTCATAAACAAGGGAGAACATATCGAAAGAGATTGGTGAGCTTCCGGGAGCTCCTGAAGCTTGTTTACGCTTCGGCAAAGCGAGTGTGGCATTGTCGGTAAGTGGAATTGGTTTTAGAAGCCTTTCAAAGACTTGAAAGCAAGGTTTGGGGGTTTAGGTTGAGTTTGAAACACTAACCTAAATTCGGAAGTAAGTTTGAGATGTTTCGCTCTCGTTTCTTAGTTTTTATCCCATTGGTTTTATGATCATGCACTTGTTTTGAAGATAGAATTACACCTATTGTTTTATGCATGCTTTGAGAAATGATATGATGATTTTCATGATCCCATGAAATAGAATTGATATTTCAATGAGATAGAACTATTTGAGAAAATGCTATGCATTGTATATGCTTTTGAAATGGGATGAGAGTGGTTTGTAATGATGCATTGAAAAACTGGATGGAATTGGTCGACTAATAGTATGAGAAGTGCACTATAATATATAAAATTCATACGTGCTATTTGGTTCGGGCAATGGGGGTAGTGCCATCCCGTTCCAAAGTGAGAGTGTGGTGATGAGAGATTCCACCACGGTAGGTCTTGATGATGAGAGATTCCATCAAGCTTTGTGGCGATAAGAGATGCCGCCATGAGAGTTCGGTGATGTGAGATTTCACCAGTGTAGGACTTGACATTTTAGTCAAGCTATTCGCATATCCGTGTAATGTTGCTTGAATGCCAATATATGAGATTCACATGTACCTTGTTTATAAATGATTTAAATGAATTGAGAATACATATGAGATAATGTTTTGAGATATGCTTTATGAGATTTAAGCATGTAAGGCTTTGCCTTGAGACTTTGCATTTTGAAGAATGCATGAGATATATGGTACTTGTGGTTTAGATAATGTGGTTTTTCTTTGAAAATGATTTCAAGCATGAGATAGAAAGAGCATGATGAGATAGAGATTTCTAAAGGAGAAATGATTTTAAAATGCATTGTTGTTGTTGGTTTGTTTTGAGCATTCCTCATTAAAAAATTGTGCTTACGCTCTATTTTTCCAAAAATGCAGAGAACTAGCATATTTGGGCAGATGTGTTTTATATTTGCTTATTAGTAATAATAGTTGACAATTGGAGGATACCTTGTTGTTTTGGGAGATGTGTTTCGAAACTCCCTGGTTTGTGGCAAGTTTGAAATGCCTTTAATGACTTGTAAATGGCCTTTACTTGTTGGTTTATGCTTTGGATTATGTTTTGACTCTTGAATGGCCTTTTTTCATAGGTTGCATGCCTATAGACTCCTTTGATGCATATGGATATGTTATGATGTTGTTTCTGCCATGTATGTTTGTGGTTTGATGTTTTAAATATGTTGTATGCATGTTAGAAGCACGTTGGAATGGTTTTGTATGGATTAAAGTGTGAAAAACTAGCAAAAAGTGTCATTACAGGCGAAGGTGTTTTGGTACTCTCGAGCCTGTACTGAAACCGTGAGCATGAAACGACTTAAGGGTTTCGAAACAGGAAGGTCTGTTCCGGTACTATTTGCCACTGGAAACGTCTGTTTTGAAACACCTCAAGGGGTGTTTCGATACAGGCCCGAGCTTGGAGCCACTTGAACCTATTTTGGTATGCATGTTTTGATACAGGGCAACCTGTACCGAAACAGCAAGCTGTTAAGTTAGTTATTGGAATCTTTTGAAGTTTCGTTTCTTTACGTTTTAGTCCTTGATTGTTGCGGATGCAATTAATTGAGCATGGATGATTACTTTGAGCTGAGATTTGACAGAGAGGCATGTAATATGATTAATTAGAGGGTGGTAATCTAAAACGTGGATAAGTCTATGTATTTTGTTAAAATTACAAAATGGTCCTTAAAATGTAACTGAATGCAATTGAGTTCCAAATTGTTGTCTGATCGAGTTGTAAATTGTTCCGATGAAACGTTTAACACTTAGGATCATAATGATCATCTAGACAAGATAAAAAGAAAAAAATAGGGTCTTTTATTAAGGTAAACCTCTCGGTTTACTTCAATATTCCTCGTGTGATTTGTTTGGTTCGGTCTTTCACCTAGACCGGGTCGAAGGGGTTACACAAGAAATGTGAGTTTATGTCTTTGGTTCAGGTTGGCATGACTGTGGCTGAGTATGAGGTTCAGTTTGTTCGTTTGAGCCAGTATGCCCCTGAGTTGGTGCCGAGTGATAGGCATCATTATGACCGTTTCCGTTATGGGTTGGTGCAAGAGGTGAAGACTTTTATGTTTGCCTCTGATTACACAGATTTTGATGTGTTGGTGGCGCGAGCCAAGGATATCGAGTAGAGTCTGGGATTGACTTCTCGTGTGGATGGTTCTAGCTCGGGTAAGAGAGTTGCTGATTTTGGTCCTGGAGGTGGACAGAATAGGAGACACCGTGATAAGAAATTTTTCTCTAATGCGAAGCGAGGTAGAGGAAGGCCTGGACGTGGAGCTTTTGGTCAGGGTGATCAGGCTAGATCGACTTTAAATTCTAGTTGGGTATGTGGATCATGTGATCATATGCGGCGAGATTTTCCTCATTTGGCTTGAGAGGTGCAGGCTCTTGCGGCTGTGGCGGCTAATGCTTGTTGGAGTTGTGGTTCAGTTGACCATTTGAGACGTGATGTCCATTGTTGGATGGAGGTGGATAAGTTAGAGCACCAGTTTTTGCACCACAGCGAGGCCGTGGGCGCAGTCGTGGTAACTTCCAGCGTAAAGAGGATGGCCAGCGAGCTATAGCACATGTTGTAGCTGTTCAACTTGATGGTGGTGGTCCTGCAATGGTGTATGCATATCGCGAGGGACGCAATGACACCGATGTGATTGCAGGTACTTTCACTTTGCAATCCATGTCATTGTTATCTTTGATTGATTCTGGTTCTACACATTCATACATCTTGAGTGAGCATGGATGTTTGCTTGATATCCTTTGGTGAAACTGTTGTTATGAGAAGGTTGTATAGGAGATGTCTTTTATCTGTTCAAGGTCATGTGCTTGCAGTTGATTTAATGGAGTTGTCTTTCTATGGTTTTGATGTAATTCTTGGAATGGATTGGTTAACCGAGCATAGGTCTATGGTTGATTTTGATTCTATGCGAGTTACCTTGAAACTTGCTGATGATTACGAAGTGGTAATCGTGGGTGAGAATGTGAAATTCTTGTCCAATGCTGTTTTGGCTCTTGAAGCGAGTCGTTTGATGGAGTTAGGTTGTGAAGCTTTCTTAGCTTATGTTATGAATCCAGGATCGAAGGAAGTACGTGTGCAGGACATACGTACAATATGTAAGTTTCTGGGTGTATTTCTGGAAGAGTTTCCTGGGTTGCCGCCAAATAGAGAGGTTGAGTTTGGCATTGAGTTATATGAAAATATGACTCCAGTGTCTATTGCTCCATATCGAATAGCTCCAAAAGAGTTGAAGGAGTTGAAGACGCAACTTCAGGAGTTGCTAGATCGAGGGTTCATTAGGCCTAGTGTTTCAGCTTGGGGTGCACCAGTCTTGTTCGTAAAGAAGAAAGATGGCATGATGTGTATGTGTATAGATTATCAGCAATTAAACAAATTGACGATTAAGATCAAGTATCCTTTGCCAAAGATTGATGATTTGTTTGATCAATTTCGAGGTGCTTCAGTGTTTTCTATGATTGATCTGAGTTCTGGATATTATCAGTTGGAGGTAAAGGATGTGGATGTGCCTAAGATAGCTTTTCGTACAAGGTACGAGCATTCTGAATTCTTGGGGATGCCGTTTGGTTTGACGAATGCACTGGCTGCATTCATGGACATGATGAATCGTGTTTTTCATGAGTTTTTGAATCAGATTGCGGTTGTGTTTATTGATGATATTCTCGTGTACTTTCATACCGTGAAGGATCATGATAAGCATTTGTGGATTGTGTTGCAAGTGTTGTTGGAAAATCAGCTTTATGCCAAGTTGAGTAAATGTGAGTTTTGGCTTAGGGAAGTTGTCTTTCTTGGACATGTGGTATCGGACGAAGGTATCTGGGTCAATCCACATAAGATTGAGGCGCTGATGAATTGGAAGATGCCTAAATCGGTGACAGAAGTTCGTAGTTGTCTTGGTTTGATGGGTTACTATCGAAGGTTTGTGGATGGTTTCTCTAAGATTACTGATCCATTAACCAAGTTGTTGCAAAAGAATGTTCACTTTGAGTGGACGGATGTTAGGAAACAAGCTTTTGAGAGGTTGAAGGAAGCTTTGACGCAAGCTCCTATCTTGATTCAACTTGAATCGGGTAAGGAGTTTGTAGTTTATAGTGATGCATCGTATGTTGGTCTAGCTTGTGTGTCGATGCAAAGTGGGAAGGTGGTGGCGTATGCATCTAGGCAATTGAAGGTGCACGAGCGTAACTATCCTAGCCATTATCTTGAGCTTGTCGCGGTTGTGTTTGCTTTGAAAATTTGGAGGCATTACCTTTACGGTGAGAAGTGTTTGGTTTATACGGATCATAACAGTTTGAAGTATATGATGTGTCAGAAAGAGTTGAATCTTAGGCAACGAAGATGGTTGGAGTTTCTTAATGATTACGACTTGACGATATAGTATCACCCTGTAAAGGCCAATAGTGTGGTTGATGCCTTGAGTAGGAAGGTGGTCGTAGAATTGAGGGCGATGTTTACTCGGTTGAGTATATAGCGAGATGGTGAATTGATAGCTGAGTTACAATTGAAACCTTCCTTGGTTCAGTTGATTAGGGAGAAGCAGTTGCTTGATGATTCGGTTGTACTGCATGTTTAAGATATAGCGAATGGTAAAGCAACGGATTTTTGTTTCAATGATGGTGGTGTCTTATGTTTGAAGAGTCGAATTGTTGTGTCGGATGATGTTTAGTTGAGGCGCACTATTTTGACTGAGGCACATCGCAACCCTTTTCCTATGCATCCTAGTAGTACTAAGATGTATCGTGGGTTGAAGGATATTATTGGGTTGGGTTGAAGAGGCATGTTGCAACCTTTGAAGATACCAGAATGGATATGGGAGAGGATTACGATAGATTTCATGTCTTGATTGCCTTTGATCCCGTCGATGAAGAATTCTATTTTTTAGATTGTAGACCGTCTTAGGAAGTGTGCGCATTTCATAGCTGTGCATACTACGTATACATTGGATAAGCTGGCAGAGTTGTATGTTGCTGATGTAATGCGTTGGAATGGTGTACCTAAATCTATAGTTTTGGATCGAGATCTGAGGTTTACGACAAGGTTTTGGGAGTGTTTGCATAGAGCTTTGGGTACACGGCTTAATTTAAGTATCTGGAATCATCCTCAGACAGATGGACAGTCTAAGTGAGTTATCCAAGTGCTTGAGGATATGTTGCGGTGTTGTGTTTTAGATTTCCAAGGTTCTAGGGAGAAACTGTTGCCTTTGGTGGAGTTTACTTATAATAATAGCTTTCAAGCAAATATACAAATGGCTCCGTATGAAGCCTTGTATGGTAGGAAGTGTAGGATGCTTCTTTGTTGGGCGGAAGTGGGGCAAAAGTTAGTTTCCTTGCCGGATTTGCTAAAGACAACGACAGAAAAGGTAAAACTTGTTTATGATCGGTTGAGAGCGGCTTCGGATCGTTAGAAATCCTACACGGATTTGAAGCATAGGGAGATTGAGTTTGCGGTTTGTGATCATATGTTCTTGAAAGTATCGCCTTGGAAGAAGGTGATGAGGTTTGGACATAAGGGTAAGCTTAGTCGAAGGTTTATTGGACCATACGAATTTGTGGAGCGTGTGGGTCCTGTTTCGTATCGGTTGAGGTTACCTCCTTAGTTGGAGAAATTTCATGATGGGTTTCATGTTTAGATGTTGCGGAGGTATAGGTCAGATCCGTCGCATGTTATGCCGGTTGAGGATATTGAGCTGCGACCGGATTTGTCTTATGATGAGGAACCAGTTGAGATTCTCGATTCGAGTAGCAAAGTTCTTCGTGGTAAGACGATTGAACGTGGGAAAGCAAGACGGACATGTTGAAGTAGTTTCCGCACCTTTTTCCTCCAGGTAAAATTTCGATGACAAAATTTCCTAAATGGGGGAGAGTTGTAATGCCCCAGTTTTGGGCCTAGGAGTTTTAAAGGTGGTTTAGGGTTCGATAAAACTAGACTAGAGATCCGAGTTAGTTCAGGGTTGGTTCAGGGAAAACTTGATTTGATATGTGATAAAATTATAAGATAAATTCCTAAAATCCTCTTTAAATATATAATAAGGAATGGTAAAGCCAATTTTGGAAAATGATTTTTGGAAGGTCGACATTTCGGTTTAGGGACTAAAATGCAAAAATGGAAAACTATTTTTAAAGGATTGTTTTGAAAGAGGGCCAAAGCTTAGAATCCTTAGGGAGCTAATATAATATTAATCAACTATTCCTTTGATTGGCCATATTTTAAATGTGTTTAAGTAAAGGAAATAAAGAGAGGTTTTTATAAAAAGGGAATTAGCTTTTATAAAATCTATTTTGACGTATCTTTCATTTTCTCTCTTTTTCTATTAGCCAAACATGTCTTTTCTCTCAAAACCTCCAGAGATTTTCATATTTCCTATTCTTTTTGATTTGCAAATGATTTCCTTGATGTTTTCTCCATTTATCTCAAAGGATTCTTGAAGGTTTTTCAACAAATCTTTCCAATTGAAGGAATAGGCAAGGATTAGAGGTGATTTTCGTTCAACTCCTTTAATCAAGGTTCTTTATTAAAATTCCCAAGTATTTGGCTCTCTAATTATGTTTCTTAACAAGTTTTCATGATTAATTTGATGGAAATGGTTAAATCAACCTTAAATGATGATTTGAATGATTTTCGTTTTAGATCTGATTTGGCTGAGTTATGGTTGATTTTAATCTTGTTTTGGATGTTAAATAATGTTGAAATAATGGTTTGATCATATTTATCCCCAAACAAGTTGGATCTGTAGTTGTTTAGGTTAGTAGATTTGGGTTTTTGTGATGTTAATGTGAAATTGAGGTTGCTGGAGGTATAAGGATGCAAATAGGTTGGTATTGGATGTTAATAGATGATTAAAAATGGATGGAAGAGTTAGGTTTTGGCTGAGCTGAGTTTGTAGTGTAATTAAAGGTGTTTTTGGTTGTTCCGGTTAGGCGTTTTGGTTTTTTTGGGAAAAGTTGCGTGGTAGATTTGTTTGCTGGAGATTTTAAGGCACTGAGATGTATTAATCCTCGGTTCTTGTGTGGTAAAAACAGGGGAGAACGTACCGGAAGCAATCAGTGAAGTTTCGTGAGCTTTGATTGCTTGGATTCGCGTCGGCTAGTCAAGGTTGCGCGTGTCGATGAGTGATAACGTGAATTTCAATTTTGAAAATCTTTAAAAGATGATTTGGGAACTTATTGGTAAGTTTGAAATGCTTAAGTAAGTTCGGAAGTAAGTAAAAGGGTTATCTCTCTCGGTTTTGCTATTATGTGATGATTTATGCACTATTTTGGTTTAACGAATTTACATACTATTAAAACTTGTTTTAAGAATGTGTTTACAATTTTTAATTATGTGATGTTGAAGGATGCACATGGTAAGTGATCATTGTAAGTATATGACTTATACTTGTGATTTTAAGCATGGTTTAATGCTTGGAAACGTGAATTGTTAATGATGCTTTGAAAACGATGAGGTATGTGTTAAAAGTGAATTATATTGGCAAGTGATGTTGTGAAAATGGTTTATAAATGATATCGCATATAGTTAGCCGGCAATAGGATTGGGTGCACTATAAAAAGTTGCCTTGGATATCGAGGGGTTGGTCTCATGTGTCTCCGTCCAAGTACCCTAACGATCGAGGAGGTTGGTGTCCCGTCTCTCGTTAGTGGTTAAGCATCTAACCGATGATAGCGTTGGTGTCCTTATGGGTTGTAATTGTACCTGGTTGTTAGAGTACCTTTGGTTGTGAATGTACCAATTCCAGTTAAGATGGCTTGAAATGTCGAGTAGACACTTGTTGAATCCGTGTATCCGATATGTAGTTTTGAGTTGTGAGCTTGTATGTGATCACTTGTAAGGCAATAAAATTGATGATTTATCATGAGATGGTTTACGTTGCATAACCTGATTTTTGCATGTTTTACTGTTTAAGCTTTGCATATAATAGCTATGCATGGGAAGGCTTAAATAAAGTGTGGAATTGAGATGTATTGGTGAATCATAGCATGAGGTTTTAAAAATGCTGATTTTTGTTTAAGGGAAGTGCATGGTTTTAAAACGGCATGATGGTTTACAAATAATGTTGTAGTAAATTGAAATGAGATTTCAATGTGGACATAAAAATTAGTTTTAATGCATTCATGGTGTTTTGTTTTTGATTCTCCTCACTAAGCCTTGTGTGCTTACGCTCTCATTTGTCCATCAATGCAGATAATTGAGGTTTTGAAGGAAGCAAGTAGCAAGGGATCACAAGATACTTCGTTTGAGAATGTATGTTTCGATTTAGACTATACGTAATAAGGGCAATGGGGGATCCGTTGTGTTGTTGGGAGATTTATGTAGACTCCATTTTGAACAAGTTTGGTTTGCTGTTTTAGACTTGTAAATGGCCTTTGGTTTTTGGTTTATACTTTCCTTTGCATTTTGATGTTTTGCTTGGTTTGGCAAGAGGTTGCATGCCTATAATGTAACACCCCTCGCCCGGTTAAGAACGAGAGATTTCACATTCGAACAACAAGAATCATATCTCATACATACAAACATGTAATCAAAGGATATAAATATACATAGGTGAGCCAACAAAAACTTTCATATCATATAACATTTATCAACCTTAAGCTATCATACTAACCAATTTAAACATGTATACACTTTTAACATTCAAATAGCAATCAAACCTAACCAATCATACTTGAGTCACATTCGGATAATACATAAACATGTTTGTATACATTCGGTTAACATACTTTACAACACATACATATGCTTATATTTCATATATCATTTAACATAGCAACCTAGCATGGTACAATCCAATGTATACATTTCTTAACCTTTATTATCAATCAATTTAAACCTATACCATTCATGATCAATCAACCTACTCATATAAGTATCCTGTTCGAATTATAATATACAACCTTAGAATTCGATTTGTCTTGTAACGCCCTGGTTTTGGGCTTAGAAGTTTTGGGCGTTGACCGGTTTGGTCAAAGTGCTGTTCGAATCTATAAGGGTGACATTAGGAAAGCCTAGTTCGGGTTGCATTAAAAATATGGAAAAATGTTCTAAAATCATCTTTTAATATATATAAGTGAACTGTGAAATCAATTTCGAAAAATGAGGTTTGGAAGGGTGACATTTTGGCTAGTGACCAAAATGTAATTTTTGAAAGTTGCGTGACTGTTTTATAAAGGATTGAAACTTTGAATCTTTAAGGAGCTATTATTCCAAAAGTAGTTTCTCCAGATTTTTCTAAGATATTTTAAGGTTTTATTCTGATTTTTAAACATAAGAAAAGAGGAGGGAAAGTCATTTTGGCTATTTTGTAACTAACTTCTCATTTTCTTTTCTCTCATTTTCTCTCAACCCAAACACTTTCTCTCCAGAGAGTTTCTTCTGATTTTGTTACCTAAATCTCTCCTTTCAACTCTCTTTTGATTTCTAATCATCATATCTACAAAACCTCTCAATTTGCAAGTTGATTCTTCAAGCTTTTTGGCTCTAAAAGAGGAGAAACTCAAGTTTGGAGGTAAGAACGTCATTCTCCTCTAAACTCTCAGTTCTTTACTGAAATTCCCAAGTTCTCAATCCTTAATTGATGTTTTATAAATGGCTTTTAAGATTGTTTAATGGATCTTGGCTTAAAATGCAAGATTTGGTGTGTTTTTGATGAAATTTCGTTGGATCTGTTTAAGCAGTGTTTTAAGGTGTTAAAATGATGATTAATGAATGTTAATTTGATAAGGAATTGGGTTTTGATTAATGCAATCCCGGATAGGTTGAATTTCCTAAGTTTAGCTTATGATTCTTGGTTGTTTTTGAGGTGATCTTGTGGATCTGGTGTTGCTGGAGGTATAAGGATGTTGTTAGGTTCTTTTTAGATGTTAAATGATGTTAAAGGATGTTAGGTTTTGATGGTTTATGGCTGGGCTTTGTTGAGAAGTGGTTTGGATGCATTTTCGGTTGTGTTTGGTGGCCGAAAATGGAGTGTGGATGAGAGCAGCGAGTTTAGGTGCTTTCATTGAAGCTATTAATGCATGATGATGCATTAATCTACTGTTTTAATGTGTTAAAACAGGGGAGTCATCTTTGGATCCAAGTGGTGGTGATCCGGAGGCTTGATTTGGTGCTTGGGCAAGAGGCGAAGTGGAATCGGTGAGTGAAATTGGGTTTTCGGCTTGAAACCAATGTCTTGGGAGCTTAGTTTAAGTCTAAACAACTTTGCTAAGCTCAAGTGTAAGTTTCGGAAATACTCTCTAGTGGTGGCCATGATTTGATTGTTGTGCAATGTGGTTTATTGCATGTTTTAAACTCTGTTTTGAAAGCATGATTTAGCATGGTTAATGCTGTTTTTGTAAGCCATATGTTGAAGGAAGCTCAAGGTAAGAGTTCCTTGTTTTTGAACATTGATTAAATGTGGTTTGATGCTTTTGAATGCATGATGAATATGGCTTGGTTTAATGCTTTAAAACAGTGGATAAATTGATGATAATGATGTATATTGGCAAGTGATGTTTTGAAAAGGTTAAGGTCACTAAGGTGGTTAAAAGTCCTTGAGTGAGCCTTGTTTACTTAAGAACATCAAGGTGGTTAAAAGTCCTTGGATGATTCTTGCTACGGACACAAAGGTGGTTAAAAGTCCTTGTGTGGTTCTTTCCATGGTGTTTAAAAGTCCATGGGCCAAGGTGTTTAAAAGTCCTTGGGGCCAAGGTGTTTAAAAGTCCTTGGGGTGATTATTATCATGGTGTTTAAAAGTCCATAGCCAAGGTGTTTAAAAGTCCTTGGGGTGATTATTATCATGGTGTTTAAAAGTCCATGGCCAAGGTGTTTAAAAGTCCTTGGGGTCAAGGTGTTTAAAAGTCCTTGAGGTGAACTTGTTAAGGACACAAAGGTGTTTAAAAGTCCTTGTGTGGTCCTTGCCAAGGTGTTTAAAAGTCCTTGGGGCCAAGGTGTTTAAAAGTCCTTGGGGTGAAAGTTGATGAACTTGTTTTTAAAGAAATGAAATGTATCACTTGTGGCCAATATGACATGTAATGATATGAAGCATGAGATGCTTGTTTAAAGATTGCTTTTGAGCATGTGCAAATGATGATTTGAAACATGATTTATAAAGTGTTTATAAATGCATTATTGAATGGTTTTATTGAGCATTCCTCACTAAGCTTTTGCTTACGCTCTCTTTGTTTTCTCAAATCAATAATGCAGAACATTAAAGTACTTTGAGGGCAGCAAGGAAGGCAAGCATTCAAGTGGAAGTAAAGCTCAAAGTATGGAAGGTTTTCTTAAGTACATTTAGCTTTTGGTAATTTGGCAATGGGGGACCTATGTGTATGTTTTGGGAGATGTTTTGAACTCCCTAGGTATTTTGAATGTTGTTGAGGTTGCTGGTTTTTGTGGTTGGCCATTATATGCTTGAATTGAAAGTTTATGCTTGAATGGTTGCTTGAGTAGGAAGCATGCCTATAGATTTGGGGCTTTCCATATATGTGGATGTTTTGATGAACTGTTGATGCAAGTATGTCTCTTATATGTTGAATTGCATGTTGGTAAATTTTGGTGGCATTTGGAGCATGATTGGATGTTTAATTGCATGTTAAAGTATGCATTTTGGAGTAATCTGTGCAGGGTGTTTCGGAACAGCACCTACCGTTTCGGAACGGGTGCCTTAAACAAGCCGAGACGTCCGAAACGAGAGGGACCGTTCCGAAACGGTTTGGCTACTGCCAGCCCGTGTTGCGGTACGCGTTGCGGAACGGCCCCGCGTTTCGAAATGGGCTCTGCCTGTTTCAGAACGGGTGACCGTTAGGGGCTGACATTGGCGGTTAAATGTTTTGAATTGTTTGCGTTTTGGTCCTGAATCTTGTTTGTGCAATTGTATGAGTTTGGGAAGTCCTTTTGAGCTGAAATTTCACAGAGAAGCATGAAACGTGATTAATTTCAAGTTGGTAACTTTAATTTGGATGAAGTCCTTATAATTATTCAGAAATTACAATTTGGTCCCTAAAGTTGTAATTTGTTCAATTGGGTCCCTGTTTGATCTCTGATGTTTATGATCTTTGAGTATGTTGTTGTATGGTCATATCTAAGGATTAATATGCATCTAGACAAGTTTAAAAAGAAAAAAAGGGTCGTTAATCAAGGTTGACTTTCGGGTTGACTTTGGTTTTCACCGTGTGACTTTCTTAATTCGGGTCAACCATCTAGGCCGGGTTAAGGGGGTTACATTTGGTGGTATCAGAGATGAGTTCTCGAGTAATTGGGAATGAATGTGTGCATGATTGAAGTATGTGTGCCTTGTATGCTTGTTGATCGAAAGCATGTTTAGTGGCTTGTGATTTGGATGCAATTGAGATGTATGCTGTGATGTAGCATGTTGTGGGTACCCATTGCCAAATAAAAGCTAATGAAATGGTGTTGATTTTGAATGAAATTGAGCTTGAATACTTGGATTGCTTACCTTACTGGGCCTGACTTCGTTTTATTTGTATTGTGATTGCATGGTAGAAGTATGGCACCACGTAGAGAGTTACGAGGTAATGTGCGAGCTACGGCTCCTAATGAGAACGAGAATGAGGAAAATACGGGTAGTGCGGTGTTACCTCCTCCTCCACCTGCTGGTGGTGCTGAGGGTGAAAGAGCTGAAGCTGCAGCTGGTGCTGGAGCTGCTGGACCAGAGGTTGGTCAGGGGCAAGCTATGCCTGATATGTCTATGTTGGTACAAGCTATTGCAGGTGCTTTCCGAGCAGCAGTAGCTGGAGCTCAAGGAGCTGGGCATCAGGGAGAGGCTGGTGTTAGACTACATTTGGAGCGTCTGCGCAGTCTTGGTGGGACTGAGTTCAGGGGTATGTCTGCTGAAAGTTCTAAAGCTTGGCTAGAGAGTACCAAGCGAATCTTGGGACAGATGAGTTGCACTGATGTGCAGAAGCTGGGGTGTGTTGTATCCTTGCTGCAGGATGATGCATATACGTGGTGGACAACCACTATAGCTGGGATGGTTGAAGCTGATGTGACTTGGACATTCTTTCAGAATGTGTTCAAGCGGAGATATCTTGGTGTTAGATATCTTGATGAGAAGAAGCGTGAATTCATGTCTCTTACCCAAGGGAGCATGAGTGTGGCTGAGTATGAAGTGCAGTTTGTGCGACTCAGTCAGTATGCACCTGAGCTGGTACCTGATGAGCGGGCAAGGTGCGAGAGGTTCCGTTATGGCTTAGTGACGGATGTGAAAATGTATGTGCTGGCCATCGAGTATGATGATTTTGATGTGTTGGTGGGCCGAGCCAAGGATATTGAGATGAACTTGGGTGTAACCCCCTTAACCCGGCCTAGACGGTTGACCCGAATTAAGAAAGTCACACGGGGAAAACCAAAGTCAACCCGAAAGTCAACCTTGATTAACGACCCTTTTTTTTCTTTTAACCTTGTCTAGATGCACTTTAGACCTAATTGTGATCACACAAACATCATACCAAAAGATCACAAACATCAGAGATCAAACAGGGACTTAATTGAACAATTTACAACTTTAGGGACCAAATTGTAAATTCTGATAATTATAAGGACTTAACCCAAATTGAAGTTACCATCTTCAAATTAATAATGTTTCATGCTTCTCTGTAAAATTTCAGCTCAAAAGGACTTCCCAAACTCATACAATTGCACAAACAAGTTTCAAGACCAAAACGCAAACATTCCAAAACATATAACTGCCAATGTCAGCCCCCAACGGTCACCCGTTCCGAAACAGGCATAGCCTGTTTCGAAACTCGGGGCCGTTCCGCAACGCGTACCGAAACGGGGGTCTGGCAGTGGCCTTTCCGTTTCGGAACGGCCCCTCCCGTTTCGGACGCCTGGGCACAATTAAGGCACCCGTTCCGAAACGGTAGGTGCTGTTCCGAAACACCCTGCACAGATTGACTAAAAATGCATACTTAAACATGCAATTGACCGACCAATCATGCTCTAAATGCCACCAAACTTTGCCAACATGCAATTCAACATATATGAGACATACTTGCATCAACAATTCATCAAAACATCCACATATATGAAAAGCCCCAAATCTATAGGCATGCTTCCTACACAAGTAAGCCATTCAAGCATAAACTTCCAATTCAAGCATATAGAGGCCAACCACAAAAACCAGCATTCTCAACAACATTCAACATACTTGGGGAGTTCAATACATCTCCCAAAACATACACATAGGTCCCCCATTGCCAAATTACCAAAAGCTAAAATGTACTTAGAAAACTTTCCATACTTAGAGCTTTGTTTCCACTTGGATGCTTGCCCTCCCTGCTGCCCTCAAGTACTCTAATGTTCTGCATTATTGAATTTAGAAAACAGAAGAGAGCGTAAGCAAAAGCTTAGTGAGGAATGCTCAATAAAACCATCCAATAATGCATTTATAAAACACTTATAAAACATGCTTCAAACATCATTTACACATGCTCAAAAGCATACTTAAAACAAGCATCTCATGCTTCATTTCATTACATGTCATATTGGCCTCAAGTGATACATTTCATTTCTTTGAAAACAAGTTCATCAACTTTCACCCCAAGGACTTTTAAACACCTTGGACCCCAAGGACTTTTAAACACCTTGGCCATGGACTTTTAAACACCATGAATTAGATCACCTCAAGGACTTTTAAACACATTGACCCCAAGGACTTTTAAACACCTTGGCCATGGACTTTTAAACACCATGAATTGAATTACCTCAAGGACTTTTAAACACCTTGAACCCCAAGGACTTTTAAACACCTTGGCCTATGGACTTTTAAACACCATAGAATTGAATTACCTCAAGGACTTTTAAACACCTTGAACCCCAAGGACTTTTAAACACCTTGGCCTATGGACTTTTAAACACCATAGAATGGACCACACAAGGACTTTTAACCACCTTTGTGTCCGTAACAAGAACCATCCAAGGACTTTTAACCACCTTGATGTTCTTAAGTAAACAAGGCTCACTCAAGGACTTTTAACCACCTTAGTGACCTTAACCTTTTCAAAACATCACTTGCCAATATACATCATTATCATCAATTTATCCACTGTTTTAAAGCATTAAACCAAGCCATATTCATCATGCATTGAAAAGCATCAAACCACATTTAATCAATGTTCAAAAACAAGGAACTCTTACCTTGAGCTTCCTTTAACATATGGCTTATCAAAACAGCAAATACCATGCTAAATCATGCTTTCAAAACAGTAATCAAAACATGCAAATAACCACATTGCATCACAACAAAATCATGGCCACCACTAGAGAGAATTTCTGAAAACTTACACTTGAGCTTAGCAAAGTTGTTTAGACTTAAACTAAGCTCCCAAGACATTGGTTTCAAAGCCGAAAACCCAATTTCACTCACCGATTCCACTTCGCCTCAAGCCAAAGCACCAAAACAAGCCTCCGGATCAACAACTCTTGGATCCAAAGATGCCTCCCCTGATCAAACACATTAAAGCAGAGATTTAATGCATCATCATGCATCAAAAGCTTCAATGAAAGCACTCAAACTCGCTGCTCTCATTCACACTCCAATTTTGGCCACCAAACACAACCGAAATGGCATCAAAACCACTTCTCAACAAAGCCCAGCCATAAACCAGCAAAACCTAACATCCATTAACACCATCTAACATCTAAAAACAACCTATAAACATCCTTATACCTCCAGCAACATCAGATCCACAAGATCACCACAAAAACATCCAAGAATCACAAGCTAAACTTAGGAAACACAACCTATCCGGGATTGCATTAATCAAAACTCATTTCCTCAACAATTTAGAGTTCATTTAACATCAAAAACACACCTCAAATCACAGATTAATCATATCTAACGAAAATCATCAAAAATCACCAAATCTTGCATTATAAGCCAAGATCCATTTCACCACTTAAAATCCTTTAATAAAACTTCAATTAAGAGTTGAGAACTTGGGAATTTCAGTAAAGAACTGATAGTTTAGAGGAGAAGGACGTTCTTACCTCCAAACTTGTGTTTCTCCACTTTTTGGAATCAAAAACCTTGTTGAATCAACTAGCAAATGATGAGGTTTTGAAGATATGTTGATTAGGAATCAAAAGAATGTTGAAAGGAGGATTTTAGGTGAGAAAATCAGAAACAACTCTCTGGAAAACAAGTGTTTGGATTGAGAGAAAATGAGAGAAAGAAAATAGAGAAGTTAGTTAAGAAAATAGCCAAATGGCCTTTCCCTCCACTTTTGATATGTTTTAAAATCAGAATAAATCTCAAAATATCTTAGAAAAATCTGGAGAAACTACTTTTGGAATAATAGCTCCTTAAAGATTCAAAGTTTCAACTCTTTATAAAACAGTCACAAAACTTTCAAAAATTACATTTTGGTCACTAGCCAAAATGTCACTCTTCCAAAACCCATTTTTCAAAATTGATTTCACAGTTCACTTAATTATATTAAAAGATGATTTTAGAACATTTTTCCATATTTTTAATGCAACCCGAACTAGGCTTTCCTAATTTCACCTCTTTAGATTCGAACAACACTTTGACCAAACCGGTCAACACCCAAAACTTCTAAGCCCAAAACCGGGGCGTTACAACTCTCCCCCCCTTAAGAAATTTCGTCCTCGAAATTTACCTGAAGGAAAGAGATAAGGAAACTGCTTCAGCATGTCTTCCTTCCGCTCCCACGTGGCTTCCTCAACACCGCGATGCTTCCACAGCACCTTCACCAACTCAATGGTCTTGCCACGAAGAACCTTGCTATCCGAATCCAGAACCTTCACCGGTTCCTCATCATAGGTCAAATCCGGATTCAAAACCACATCCTCCACAGGCATCACATGCGAAGGATCAGATCTATACCTCCGGAGCATAGAGACATGGAACACATCATGAATCTTCTCCAACTCCTGAGGTAACCTCAACCGATACGCAACAGGACCCACACGCTCAACCACCTCATATGGTCCAATGTACCTAGGGCTCAACTTACCCTTTCGGCCAAACCGCATCACCTTCTTCCAAGGCGAAACCTTCAAGAACACACGGTCACCCACCGCATACTCTATCTCCTTACGCTTCAAATCTGCGTAAGACTTCTGCCGATCAGAAGCAGCCTTTAACCGCTCACAAATGAGCTTTACCTTCTCTGTGGTCCCTTTCAACAAAGCTGGCATCGAAACCAACTTTTGACCAGTCTCAGCCCAACAAAGAGGAGTCCTACACTTCCTCCCGTACAAAGCCTCATAAGGTGCCATCTGTATACTTGCCTGATAACTGTTGTTATAAGCAAACTCAACCAAAGGCAGATGCTTCTCCCAAGAACCTTGGAACTCAATCACGCAGCACCTCAACATATCCTCCAAAATCTGGATAACTCGCTCAGACTGACCATCCGACTGAGGATGATAGGATGTACTGAAATGCAACCTTGTACCCAGAGCTTGATGCAAACACTGCCAGAACCGTGATGTGAACCTCGGATCCCTATCCGACACAATCGACTTAGGCACACCATGCAGCCGCACAATCTCAGCAATGTACAGCTCTGCCAACCTATCCAAAGAAAACGTGGTATGCACAGGCAAGAAATGCGCACACTTCGTCAGGCGATCCACAATCACCCAGACTGAATTCTTCTTCGATGGAGACAAAGGTAAACCAGATACAAAATCCATGGTAACCCTCTCCCACTTCCATTCAGGGATTTTCAACGGTTGCAGCAACCCTGAAGGAAACTGATGCTCAGCCTTAACTCGCTGACACACCAAACACTTGCTAACAAACTCCGCAACATCCTTCTTCAAACCCACCCAATAGTACTCATCACGAAGATTACGGTACATCTTAGTACTACCAGGGTGCATAGCAAAAGGACTACTATGACCTTCAGTCAGAATAGCACGCCTCAACTCAGCATCAGCAGGCACTACTATCCGACTCCCAAAACACAGCACACCATCATCATTGAAACAGAAATCCGAAGGTCTACCCTCCGCGATATCTTGAACATGAGACACCAAGGAATCATCCAACAACTGCTTATCCTTGATCAACTGAACCAAAGAGGGTTTCACTTGCAACTCAGCAACGAGACCACCATCTTGCGATATGCTCAAGCTAGCAAACATAGCCCTCAGCTCAACAGCTACCTTCCTACTCAAGGCATCCGCAACAACATTAGCTTTTCCAGGATGATACTCAATCGTCAGATCATAATCCTTGAGCAACTCCAACCAACGCCGCTGCCTAAGATTCAACTCCTTCTGAGACATCAGATACCTCAAACTCTTGTGATCCGTGTACACAGTACACTTCTCACCATACAGATAATGCCTCCAGATCTTCAGAGCAAAAACCACTGCAGCCAGCTCAATATCATGCGTAGGGTAATTGCGCTCATGCACTTTCAACTGCCGCGATGCATAAGCCACCACCTTACCCTCCTGCATCAGCACACACCCCAACCCAACATAGGATGCATCACTGTAAACCACAAACTCTTTCCCTGATTCAGGCTGAATCAAGATAGGAGCTTGCGTCAAAGCCGCCTTAAGCTTCTCAAAAGCCTGCTGTCTCGCTTCCGTCCACTCATACTTAACATCCTTTTGCAACAGCTTCGTCAAAGGAGCAGCAATCTTGGAAAAACCATCCACAAACCTTCGGTAGTATCCCGCCAAACCAAGGAAACTACGAACCTCATGAACAGACTTAGGAACTTTCCAACTCATCACCGCCTCAATCTTCTGAGGATCAACACGAATCCCCTCAGCTGAGACCACATGCCCAAGAAACACCACCTCCCTTAACCAGAACTCACACTTACTCAGCTTAGCATAAAGCTGATTCTCCAACAAAGCTTGCAAAACAATCCTCAAATGCTCTTCATGCTCCTCCTCAGTACGCGAGTACACGAGGATATCATCAATGAACACCACAACAAACTTGTCCAGGTATTCATGAAACACATGATTCATCATGTCCATGAAAGCAGCAGGAGCATTTGTCAACCCAAACGGCATCACAAGGAACTCATAATGCCCATACCTTATCCTGAAAGCTGTCTTAGGCACATCCACATCCTTCACCTTCAACTGATAATACCCTGACCTCAATTCAATCTTAGAGAACACAGCAGCTCCCCGAAATTGATCAAAAAGATCATCAATCCTCGGCAAAGGATACCGATTCTTGATAGTCAACTTGTTCAGCTGACGGTAATCAATGCACATTCTCATAGTGCCATCCTTCTTCTTCACAAACAAGACCGGTGCTCCCCAAGGTGACACACTCGGCCGGATGAAACCACGATCAAGCAACTCTTGCAACTGCGTCTTCAGCTCCTTCAGCTCCTTAGGTGCCATTCTATAGGGAGTAATGGACACAGGAGTTGTATTCTCATACAGCTCAATTCCAAACTCCACCTCGCGGTTAGGAGGTAAACCAGGCAACTCCTCAGGAAAAACACCAAGAAACTCTTTCACAACTCTGATATCTTGCACCCTCAACTCTTTAGAGCTAGGATTCATCACAAAAGCTAGATAAGCTTCGCAACCTTGCCTCAGCATCCTGCTCGCCTCCAAGGTAGACACCACATTGGCAAGAAACTTCACATTCTCACCAACCACAACAACTTCGTAATCATCCCCAAGCTTAAGCGAAACCCGCTTGTTCTCACAATCCACAAAAGCACGATGCTCAGCAAGCCAATCCATACCAAGGATCACATCGAAACCATAGAAGGGCAACTCCATAAGATCAACATGGAAAACATGCTCTTGAACAACCAAGGGACACCTTCTATAAAGCTTCCTAGTCACAACAGTCTCACCAAAAGAACTAGTGACTCGAACACCAACATCCAAAGACTCAACAGGCAACCCAAGCAATTCAGCATGCTCACGCAAAATGTATGAATGCGTAGATCCAGAATCTATCAAAGAAAGCAATGACAAGGACTGCAAAGTAAAGGTACCTGTAATCACATCCGCATCATTCCTGCCCTCTCGCTGAGCATACACCCTCGCTTGGCCTCCACCCTCAGGCTGAATAGCCACAACATGGGCCACTCCACGACCACCTTCCTCTCTCCTCTGGAAATTACCACGGCCGCGCCCACGACCTCTCTGCGGTGCAGCAACAACAGGAGCACGCACCTGATCACCAGCCAACCTCGGACAATCACGCCTCAAGTGGTCTGCAGAACCACAACTCCAACACCCGTTACCAGCAGCCGCAACAGGAGCTTGCACCACTCTCTCGGCACGAGGACAGTCACGTTTCACGTGACCACGTGAACCACAGATCCAACAAACACTCGGATCAGCTCTAGCATTGCCTCCTCTAGCAGGTGCACCACCACCTCTCTTAGCTGAAGACTGATACTTCTGATCACGTCCCCTCTTGTTCCGTCCACCTCTGGAACTAAACTCAGCTGATCGCTTCCCAGCACTTGCTCCAGCACCTCTCACAGATAAACCCAAGTTCATCTCAACATCCTTGGCTCGGCCCACCAACACGTCGGAATCATCATACTCGGCGGCCAGCAAATACATTTTCACATCCGTCTCTAAACCATAACGGAACCTCTCGCACCTTGCCTGCTCATCAGGTACCAGCTCCGGTGCATACTGACTGAGTCGCACAAACTGCACCTCATACTCAGCCACACTCATGCTCCCTTGGGTAAGAGACATGAATTCACGCTTCTTCTCATCTAGATATCTCACACCAAGATATCTCCGCTTGAACACATTCTGAAAGAATGTCCAAGTCACATCAGCTTCTGCCATCCCAGCAACAGTGGTTGTCCACCACGTATACGCATCCTTCTGCAGCAAGGACACAACACAACCCAGCTTCTGCACATCAGTGCAACTCATCTGGCCCAAGATTCGCTTGGTACTCTCTAGCCAAGCTTCAGAACTGTCAGCAGACATACCCCTGAACTCAGTCCCACCAAGACTGCGCAAACGCTCCAAAGGTAGTCTAACACCAGCATCTTCCTGATGCCCCGCTCCACGAGCCCCAGCTACTGCTGCTTGAAAAGCACCAGCAATAGCTTGCACTAACATCGTCATATCAGGCATAGCTTACCCCTGACCAGCCCCAGGTCCAGCAGCTCCAGCTTCCTCAGCCCCAGCACCACCACCACCAGGTGGAGGAGGAGGTAACACCGCACTACCCGTGTTTTCCTCATTCTCGTTCTCATTAGGAGCCGTAGCTCGCACATTACCTCGTAACTCTCTACGTGGTGCTATACTTTTACCATGCAATCACAACACAAATAAAACAAAGTCAGGCCCAGCAAGGTAAGCAATCCAAGTATTCAAGCTCAATTTCATTTCAAAACAACATCTTTCCTTTAGCTTTGATTTGGCAATGGGTACCCACAACATGCTACATCACAGCACATACTTCAATTGCTTCAAAATCACAAGCCATTAAACATGCTTTCACTCAACAAGCATACAAGGCATACATACTTCAATCATGCATACATACATTCCCAATTACTCGAGAACTCAGCTCTGATACCACCAAATGTAACCCCCTTAACCCGACCTAGACGGTTGACCTGAATTAAGAAAGTCACACGGGGAAAACCAAAGTCAACCCGAAAGTCAACCTTGATTAACGACCTTTTTTTTCTTTTAACCTTGTCTAGATGCACTTTAGACCTAATTGTGATCACACAAACATCATACCAAAAGATCACAAACATGAGAGATCAAACAGGGACTTAATTGAACAATTTACAACTTTAGGGACCAAATTGTAAATTCTGATAATTATAAGGACTTAACCCAAATTGAAGTTACCATCTTCAAATTAATCATGTTTCATGCTTCTCTGTAAAATTTCAGCTCAAAAGGACTTCCCAAACTCATACAATTGCACAAACAAGTTTCAGGACCAAAACGCAAACATTCCAAAACATATAAATGCCAATGTCAGCCCCCAACGGTCACCCGTTCCGAAACAGGCATAGCCCGTTTCGAAACTCGGGGCCGTTCCGCAACGCGTACCGAAACGGGGGTCTGGCAGTGGCCTTTCCGTTTCGGAACGGCCCCTCCCGTTTCGGACGCCTGGGCACAATTAAGGCACCCATTCCGAAACGGTAGGTGCTGTTCCGAAACACCCTGCACAGATTGACTAAAAATGCATACTTAAACATACAATTGACCGACCAATCATGCTCTAAATGCCACCAAACTTTGCCAACATGCAATTCAACATATATGAGACATACTTGCATCAACAATTCATCAAAACATCCACATATATGAAAAGCCCCAAATCTATAGGCATGCTTCCTACACAAGTAAGCCATTCAAGCATAAACTTCCAATTCAAGCATATAGAGGCCAACCACAAAAACCAGCATTCTCAACAACATTCAACATACTTAGGGAGTTCAATACATCTCCCAAAACATACACATAGGTCCCCCATTGCCAAATTACCAAAAGCTAAAATGTACTTAGAAAACTTTCCATACTTAGAGCTTTGTTTCCACTTGGATGCTTGCCCTCCCTGCTGCCCTCAAGTACTCTAATGTTCTGCATTATTGAATTTAGAAAACGGAAGAGAGCGTAAGCAAAAGCTTAGTGAGGAATGCTCAATAAAACCATCCAATAATGCATTTATAAAACACTTATAAAACATGCTTCAAACATCATTTACACATGCTCAAAAGCATACTTAAAACAAGCATCTCATGCTTCATTTCATTACATGTCATATTGGCCTCAAGTGATACATTTCATTTCTTTGAAAACAAGTTCATCAACTTTCACCCCAAGGACTTTTAAACACCTTGGACCCCAAGGACTTTTAAACACCTTGGCCATGGACTTTTAAACACCATGAATTAGATCACCTCAAGGACTTTTAAACACCTTGACCCCAAGGACTTTTAAACACCTTGGCCATGGACTTTTAAACACCATGAATTGAATTACCTCAAGGACTTTTAAACACCTTGAACCCCAAGGACTTTTAAACACCTTGGCCTATGGACTTTTAAACACCATAGAATTGAATTACCTCAAGGACTTTTAAACACCTTGAACCCCAAGGACTTTTAAACACCTTGGCCTATGGACTTTTAAACACCATAGAATGGACCACACAAGGACTTTTAACCACCTTTGTGTCCGTAACAAGAACCATCCAAGGACTTTTAACAACCTTGATGTTCTTAAGTAAACAAGGCTCACTCAAGGACTTTTAACCACCTTAGTGACCTTAACCTTTTCAAAACATCACTTGCCAATATACATCATTATCATCAATTTATCCACTGTTTTAAAGCATTAAACCAAGCCATATTCATCATGCATTTAAAAGCATCAAACCACATTTAATCAATGTTCAAAAACAAGGAACTCTTACCTTGAGCTTCCTTTAACATATGGCTTATCAAAACAGCAAATACCATGCTAAATCATGCTTTCAAAACAGTAATCAAAACATGCAAATAACCACATTGCATCACAACAAAATCATGGCCACCACTAGAGAGAATTTCCGAAAACTTACACTTGAGCTTAGCAAAGTTGTTTAGACTTAAACTAAGCTCCCAAGACATTGGTTTCAAAGCCGAAAACCCAATTTCACTCACCGATTCCACTTCGCCTCAAGCCAAAGCACCAAAACAAGCCTCCGGATCAACAACTCTTGGATCCAAAGATGCCTCCCCTGATCAAACACATTAAAGCAGAGATTTAATGCATCATCATGCATCAAAAGCTTCAATGAAAGCACTCAAACTCGCTGCTCTCATTCACACTCCAATTTCGGCCACCAAACACAACCGAAATGGCATCAAAACCACTTCTCAACAAAGCCCAGCCATAAACCAGCAAAACCTAACATCCATTAACACCATCTAACATCTAAAAACAACCTATAAACATCCTTATACCTCCAGCAACATCAGATCCACAAGATCACCACAAAAACATCCAAGAATCACAAGCTAAACTTAGGAAACACAACCTATCCGGGATTGCATTAATCAAAACTCATTTCCTCAACAATTTAGAGTTCATTTAACATCAAAAACACACCTCAAATCACAGATTAATCATATCTAACGAAAATCATCAAAAATCACCAAATCTTGCATTATAAGCCAAGATCCATTTCACCACTTAAAATCCTTTAATAAAACTTCAATTAAGAGTTGAGAACTTGGGAATTTCAGTAAAGAACTGATAGTTTAGAGGAGAAGGACGTTCTTACCTCCAAACTTGTGTTTCTCCACTTTTTGGAATCAAAAACCTTGTTGAATCAACTAGCAAATGATGAGGTTTTGAAGATATGTTGATTAGGAATCAAAAGAATGTTGAAAGGAGGATTTTAGGTGAGAAAATCAGAAACAACTCTCTGGAAAACAAGTGTTTGGATTGAGAGAAAATGAGAGAAAGAAAATAGAGAAGTTAGTTAAGAAAATAGCCAAATGGCCTTTCCCTCCACTTTTGATATGTTTTAAAATCAGAATAAATCTCAAAATATCTTAGAAAAATCTGGAGAAACTACTTTTGGAATAATAGCTCCTTAAAGATTCAAAGTTTCAACTCTTTATAAAACAGTCACAAAACTTTCAAAAATTACATTTTGGTCACTAGCCAAAATGTCACTCTTCCAAAACCCATTTTTCAAAATTGATTTCACAGTTCACTTAATTATATTAAAAGATGATTTTAGAACATTTTTCCATATTTTTAATGCAACCCGAACTAGGCTTTCCTAATTTCACCTCTTTAGATTCGAACAGCACTTTGACCAAACCGGTCAACGCCCAAAACTTCTAAGCCCAAAACCGGGGCGTTACATTGGGTTTATCTGCGAAAGGTGCTGGAGCAAGTTCTGGTAAGCGAGCTGCTGAGTATAGTTCCAGAGGTGGACGGAACAAGAGGGGACGTGATCAGAAGTATCAGTCTTCAGCTAGGAGAGGTGGTGGTGCACCTGCTAGAGGAGGCAATGCTAGAGCTGATCCGAGTGCTTGTTGGATCTGTGGTTCACGTGGTCACATGAAGCGTGACTGTCCTCGTGCTGTGAGAGAGGTGCAAGCTCCTGTTGCGGCAGCTGGTAATGGGTGTTGGAATTGTGGATCCGCAGACCATTTGAGGCGAGATTGTCCTAGGTTGGCTGGTGATCAGGTGCGTGCTCCTGTTGTTGCTGCACCGCAGAGAGGTCGTGGGCGCGGCCGTGGTAATTTCCAGAGTAGAGAGAAAGGTGGTCGTGGAGTGGCCCATGTTGTGGCTATTCAGCCTGAAGGTGGAGGCCAAGCGAGGGTGTATGCTCAGCGTGAGGGAAGGAATGATGCGGATGTGATTGCAGGTGCCTTTACTTTGCAATCCTTGTCATTGCTTTCTTTGATAGATTCTGGATCTACGCATTCATACATTTTGTGTGAGCATGCTGAATTGCTTGGTTTGCCTGTTGAGTCTTTAGATGTTGGTGTTCGTGTCACTAGTTCTTTTGGTGAGACTGTTGTGACTCGAAAGCTTTATAGAAGGTGTCCCTTGGTTGTTCAAGAACATGTTTTTCATGTTGATCTTATAGAGTTGCCCTTTTATGGTTTTGATGTAATCCTTGGTATGGATTGGCTTGCTGAGCATCGTGCTGTTGTGGATTGTGAAAACAAGCGAGTTTCGCTTAAGCTTGCGGATGAATATGAAGTTGTTGTGGTTGGTGAGAATGTGAAGTTTCTTGCCAATGTAGTGTCTACCTTGGAGGCGAGCAGGATGCTGAGGCAAGGTTGCGAAGCCTATCTAGCTTTTGTGATGAATCCTAGCTCTAAAGAGTTGAGGGTGCAAGATATCAGAGTTGTGAAGGAGTTTCCTGATGTTTTTCCTGAGGAGTTTCCTGGTTTACCTCCTAACCGCGAGGTGGAGTTTGGAATTGAGCTGTATGAGAATACAACTCCTGTGTCCATTACTCCCTATAGAATGGCACCTAAGGAGCTGAAGGAGCTGAAGACGCAGTTGCAAGAGTTGCTTGATCGTGGTTTCATCCGGCCGAGTGTGTCACCTTGGGGAGCACCGGTCTTGTTTGTGAAGAAGAAGGATGGCACTATGAGAATGTGCATTGATTACCGTCAGCTGAACAAGTTGACTATCAAGAATCGGTATCCTTTGCCGAGGATTGATGATCTCTTTGATCAATTTCGGGGAGCTGTTGTGTTCTCTAAGATTGACTTGAGGTCAGGGTATTATCAGTTGAAGGTGAAGGATGTGGATGTGCCTAAGACAGCTTTCAGGACAAGGTATGGGCATTATGAGTTCCTTATGATGCCGTTTGGTTTGACAAATGCTCCTGCTGCTTTCATGGACATGATGAATCGTGTGTTTCATGAATACCTGGACAAGTTCGTTGTGGTGTTCATTGATGATATCCTCGTGTACTCGCGTACTGAGGAGGAGCATGAAGAGCATTTGAGGATTGTTTTGCAATCTTTGTTGGAGAATCAGCTCTATGCTAAGCTGAGCAAGTGTGAGTTCTGGCTTAAGGAGGTGGTGTTTCTTGGGCATGTGGTCTCAGCTGAGGGGATTCGTGTCGATCCTCAGAAGATTGAGGCTGTGATGAATTGGAAAGTTCCTAAGTCTGTTCATAAGGTCCGTAGTTTCCTTGGTTTGGCGGGATACTACCGTAGGTTTGTGGATGGTTTTTCCAAGATTGCTGCTCCTTTGACGAAGCTGTTGCAAAAGGATGTTAAGTATGAGTGGATGGAAGCGAGACAGCAGGCTTTTGGGAAGCTTAAGGCGGCTTTGACGCAAGCTCCTATCTTGATTCAGCCTGAATCAGGGAAAGAGTTTGTGGTTTACAGTGATGCATCCTATGTTGGTTTGGGGTGTGTGCTGATGCAGGAGGGTAAGGTGGTGGCTTATGCATCGCGGCAGTTGAAAGTGCATGAGCGCAATTACCCTACGCATGATATTGAGCTGGCTGCAGTGGTTTTTGCTCTGAAGATCTGGAGACATTATCTGTATGGTGAGAAGTGTACGGTGTACACAGATCACAAGAGTTTGAGGTATCTGATGTCTCAGAAGGAGTTGAATCTTAGGCAGCGGCGTTTGTTGGAGTTGCTCAAGGATTATGATCTGACGATTGAGTACCATCCTGGAAAGGCTAATGTTGTTGCGGATGCCTTGAGTAGGAAAGTAGCTGTTGAGCTGAGGGCTATGTTTGCTAGCTTGAGCATATCGCAAGATGGTGGTCTTGTTGCTGAGTTGCAAGTGAAACCATCTTTGGTTCAGTTGATCAAGGATAAGCAGTTGCTGGATGATTCCTTGGTGTCTCATGTTCAGGATATCGCGGAGGGTAGACCTTCGGATTTCTGCTTTAATGATGATGGAGTGTTGTGTTTTGGGAGTCGGATAGTAGTGCCTGCTGATGTTGAGTTGAGGCGTGCTATTCTGACTGAAGGTCATAGTAGTCCTTTTGCTATGCACCCTGGTAGTACCAAGATGTATCGTGATCTTCGTGATGAGTACTATTGGGTGGGTTTGAAGAAGGATGTTGCGGAGTTTGTGAGCAAGTGTTTGGTGTGTCAGCGAGTTAAGGCTGAGCATCAGTTTCCTTCAGGGTTGTTGCAACCGTTGAAAATCCCTGAATGGAAGTGGGAAAGGGTTACCATGGATTTTGTATCTGGTTTACCTTTGTCTCCCTCGAAGAAGAATTCTGTTTGGGTGATTGTGGATCGCCTAACGAAGTGTGCGCATTTCTTGCCTGTGCATACCACGTTTTCTTGGATAAGTTGGCAGAGCTGTACATTGCTGAGATTGTGCGACTGCATGGTGTGCCTAAGTCGATTGTGTCGGATAGGTATCCGAGGTTCACATCGCGTTTCTGGCAGTGTTTGCATCAAGCCTTGGGTACAAGGTTGCATTTCAGTACATCCTATCATCCTCAGTCGGATGGTCAGTCTGAGCGAGTTATCCAGATCTTGGAGGATATGTTGAGGTGTTGCGTGATTGAGTTCCAAGGTTCTTGGGAGAAGCATTTGCCTCTGGTAGAGTTTGCTTATAACAACAGCTATCAGGCAAGTATACAGATGGCACCTTATGAGGCTTTGTACGGGAGGAAGTGTAGGACTCCTCTTTGTTGGGCTGAAACGGGTCAGAAGTTGGTTTTGATGCCGGCTTTGTTGAAGGGAACGACCGAGAAGGTGAAGCTCATTTGTGAGCGTTTGAAGGCAGCTTCTGATCGGCAGAAGTCTTACGCGGATTTGAAGCGTAAGGAGATTGAGTATGCGGTGGGTGACCGTGTGTTCTTGAAGGTTTCGCCTTGGAAGAAGGTGATGAGGTTTGGCCGGAAGGGTAAGTTGAGCCCTAGGTACATTGGACCATATGAGGTGGTTGAGCGTGTGGGTCCTGTTGCGTATCGGTTGAGGTTACCTCAGGAGTTGGAGAAGATTCATGATGTGTTTCATGTTTCTATGCTCCGGAAGTATAGATCTGATCCTTCGCATGTGATGCCTGTGGAGGAAGTGGTTTTGAATCTGGATTTGACCTATGATGAGGAACCGGTGAAGGTTCTGGATTCGGATAACAAGGTTCTTCGTGGCAAGACCATTGAGTTGGTGAAGGTGCTGTGGAAGCATCGAGGTGTTGAGGAAGCCACGTGGGAGCGGAAGGAAGACATGCTGAAGCAGTTTCCTTATCTCTTTCCTTCAGGTAAATTTCGAGGACGAAATTTCTTAAGGGGGGAGAGTTGTAACGCCCCGGTTTTGGGCTTAGAAGTTTTGGGCGTTGACCGGTTTGGTCAAAGTGCTGTTCGAATCTATAAGGGTGACATTAGGAAAGCCTAGTTCGGGTTGCATTAAAAATATGGAAAAATGTTCTAAAATCATCTTTTAATATATATAAGTGAACTGTGAAATCAATTTTGAAAAATGAGGTTTGGAAGGGTGACATTTTGGCTAGTGACCAAAATGTAATTTTTGAAAGTTGCGTGACTGTTTTATAAAGGATTGAAACTTTGAATCTTTAAGGAGCTATTATTCCAAAAGTAGTTTCTCCAGATTTTTCTAAGATATTTTAAGGTTTTATTCTGATTTTTAAACATAAGAAAAGAGGAGGGAAAGTCATTTTGGCTATTTTGTAACTAACTTCTCATTTTCTTTTCTCTCATTTTCTCTCAACCCAAACACTTTCTCTCCAGAGAGTTTCTTCTGATTTTGTTACCTAAATTTCTCCTTTCAACTCTCTTTTGATTTCTAATTATCATATCTACAAAACCTCTCAATTTGCAAGTTGATTCTTCAAGCTTTTTGGCTCTAAAAGAGGAGAAACTCAAGTTTGGAGGTAAGAACGTCCTTCTCCTCTAAACTCTCAGTTCTTAACTGAAATTCCCAAGTTCTCAATCCTTAATTGATGTTTTATAAATGGCTTTTAAGATTGTTTAATGGATCTTGGCTTAAAATGCAAGATTTGGTGTGTTTTTGATGAAATTTCGTTGGATCTGTTTAAGCAGTGTTTTAAGGTGTTAAAATGATGATTAATGAATGTTAATTTGATAAGGAATTGGGTTTTGATTAATGCAATCCCGGATAGGTTGAATTTCCTAAGTTTAGCTTATGATTCTTGGTTGTTTTTGAGGTGATCTTGTGGATCTGGTGTTGCTGGAGGTATAAGGATGTTGTTAGGTTCTTTTTAGATGTTAAGTGATGTTAAAGGATGTTAGGTTTTGATGGTTTATGGCTGGGGTTTGTTGAGAAGTGGTTTGGATGCATTTTCGGTTGTGTTTGGTGGCCGAAAATGGAGTGTGGATGAGAGCAGCGAGTTTAGGTGCTTTCATTGAAGCTATTAATGCATGATGATGCATTAATCTACTGTTTTAATGTGTTAAAACAGGGGAGTCATCTTTGGATCCAAGTGGTGGTGATCCGGAGGCTTGATTTGGTGCTTCGGCAAGAGGCGAAGTGGAATCGGTGAGTGAAATTGGGTTTTCGGCTTGAAACCAATGTCTTGGGAGCTTAGTTTAAGTCTAAACAACTTTGCTAAGCTCAAGTGTAAGTTTCGGAAATACTCTCTAGTGGTGGCCATGATTTGATTGTTGTGCAATGTGGTTTATTGCATGTTTTAAACTCTGTTTTGAAAGCATGATTTAGCATGGTTAATGTTGTTTTTGTAAGCCATATGTTGAAGGAAGCTCAAGGTAAGAGTTCCTTGTTTTTGAACATTGATTAAATGTGGTTTGATGCTTTTGAATGCATGATGAATATGGCTTGGTTTAATGCTTTAAAACAGTGGATAAATTGATGATAATGATGTATATTGGCAAGTGATGTTTTGAAAAGGTTAAGGTCACTAAGGTGGTTAAAAGTCCTTGAGTGAGCCTTGTTTACTTAAGAACATCAAGGTGGTTAAAAGTCCTTGGATGATTCTTGCTACGGACACAAAGGTGGTTAAAAGTCCTTGTGTGGTCCTTTCCATGGTGTTTAAAAGTCCATGGGCCAAGGTGTTTAAAAGTCCTTGGGGCCAAGGTGTTTAAAAGTCCTTGGGGTGATTATTATCATGGTGTTTAAAAGTCCATGGCCAAGGTGTTTAAAAGTCCTTGGGGTGATTATTATCATGGTGTTTAAAAGTCCATGGCCAAGGTGTTTAAAAGTCCTTGGGGCCAAGGTGTTTAAAAGTCCTTGGGGTGAAAGTTGATGAACTTGTTTTTAAAGAAATGAAATCTATCACTTGTGGCCAATATGACATGTAATGATATGAAGCATGAGATGCTTGTTTAAAGATTGCTTTTGAGCATGTGCAAATGATGATTTGAAGCATGATTTATAAAGTGTTTATAAATGCATTATTGAATGGTTTTATTGAGCATTCCTCACTAAGCTTTTGCTTACGCTCTCTTTGTTTTCTCAAATCAATAATGCAGAACATTAAAGTACTTTGAGGGCAGCAAGGAAGGCAAGCAATCAAGTGGAAGTAAAGCTCAAAGTATGGAAGGTTTTCTTAAGTACATTTAGCTTTTGGTAATTTGGCAATGTGGGACCTATGTGTATGTTTTGGGAGATGTTTTGAACTCCCTAGGTATTTTGAATGTTGTTGAGATTGCTGGTTTTTGTGGTTGGCCATTATATGCTTGAATTGAAAGTTTATGCTTGAATGGTTGCTTGAGTAGGAAGCATGCCTATAGATTTGGGGCTTTCCATATATGTGGATGTTTTGATGAACTGTTGATGCAAGTATGTCTCTTATATGTTGAATTGCATGTTGGTAAAGTTTGGTGGCATTTGGAGCATGATTGGATGTTTAATTGCATGTTAATGTATGCATTTTGGAGTAATCTGTGCAGGGTGTTTCGGAACAGCACCTACCGTTTCGGAACGGGTGCCTTAAACAAGCCCAGGCGTCCGAAACGGGAGTGACCGTTCCGAAACGGTTTGGCTACTGCCAGCCCGTGTTGCGGTACGTGTTGCGGAACGGCCCCGCGTTTCGAAACGGGCTCTGCCTGTTTCGGAACGGGTGACCGTTAGGGGCTGACATTGGCGGTTAAATGTTTTGAATTGTTTGCGTTTTGGTCCTGAATCTTGTTTGTGCAATTGTATGAGTTTGGGAAGTCCTTTTGAGCTGAAATTTCACAGAGAAGCATGAAACCTGATTAATTTCAAGTTGGTAACTTTAATTTGGATGAAGTCCTTATAATTATTCAGAAATTACAATTTGGTCCCTAAAGTTGTAATTTGTTCAATTGGGTCCCTGTTTGATCTCTGATGTTTATGATCTTTGAGTATGTTGTTGTATGGTCATATCTAAGGATTAATATGCATCTAGACAAGTTTAAAAATAAAAAAAAGGGTCGTTAATCAAGGTTGACTTTCGGGTTGACTTTGGTTTTCCCCGTGTGACTTTCTTAATTCGGGTCAACCGTCTAGGCCGGGTTAAGGGGGTTACATGTCTCAATATCATTCATGTTAATTTCATTCAAAACATTCTACTAGATGCATTCATACCCTATGTTCAAATCACTAAAACATATATAACTTCCTACTACACTATAGGTCATTCGAGCATATCAATTAAACAAACAAATACTAGATGCATATCGCCTAGAACAAACTTACATATTATTCTCAACATAAATTATCATTTGGACAGCCACCAAACTAAGCAACCTATGACATTTCCATGACCCATATCAAGACTTAAACATATTAAACATAAACACATTCATGCCATCAAAAGCCATATATATATATACACCAAACATCAAACTTACATTACATAACATAATTTTGTCTTAAGCTTATACAAACCAACTATCAAATACATGTACCAAAATGCATGTGACACAATAACATATACTATACCACCATCTAGGAGATCAAACAAAACTATATCACACTTGTGCTTTGCTTGCAAGGCTCTCGGATCAAACGACTAGCTTTCGGATATCAATGGACCTGTTATTTTGGAAGAAGGAAATAAGAGAGTGATAAGTACACATAATGTACTTGAGCAGATTGAAGGGTCAGATTTTCAGGTTGTTGTACGACTGGTTCTCGAGTTTGTCCTTGAGGTTGTTTCGGTTGAACCAGAGGTTTCGGGGGGTGCATACCAACACTATCCCCGTTGTTTGATGATCCATTGGGACTTTCATCATCCCGAGCTAGATTAGTTGCGGACATTCTATTAAGAATTCAAACAAGATCGGAATTAGAGAGCAAAATCACAAGCAGTTCGATATAAGACTCCTAGGTGGCATAGTTTAACCTATATGATGCATGACATGTTTCAGACAATTTTAGGACCTATAACCTAAAGCTCTGATGCCAATTTATGTAACACCCCTCGCCCCGTTAAGAACGAGAGATATCACATTCGAACAACAAGAATCATATCTCATACATACAAACATGTAATCAAAAGATATAAATATACATAGGTGAGCCAACAAAAAATTTCATATCATATAACATTTATCAACCTTAAGCTATCATACTAACCAATTTAAACATGTATACACTTTTAAAATTCAAATAGCAATCAAACCAAACCAATCATACTTGAGTCACATTCGGATAATACATAAACATGTTTGTATACATTCGGTTAACATACTTTACAACATATAAACATGCTTAATTTCATATATCATCTAACATAGCAACCTAGCATGGTACAATTCAATGTATACATTTCATAACCTTTATTATCAATCAATTTAAACCTATACCATTCATGATCAATCAACCTATTCATATAAGTATCGTATTCGAATTATACTATACAACCTTAGTATTCGATTTTTCTCAATATCATTCATGTTAATTTCATTCAAAACATTCAACTATATGCATTCATACCCGATGTTCAAATCACTAAAACATATATAACTTCCTACTACACAATAGGCCATTCGAACATATCAATTAAACAAGCAAACACTAAATGCATATCGCCTAGAACAAACTTACATATTATTCTCAACATAAATTATCAGTTGGACAACCACCAAACTAACCAACCTATGACGTTTCCATGACCCATATCAAGACTTAAACATATTAAACATAAACACATTCATGCCATCAAAGCCATATATATATATATACACCAAACATCAAACTTACATTACATAACATAATTTTGTATTAAGCTTATACAAACCAACTATCAAATACATGTACGAAAATGCATGTGACACAATAACATATACTATACCACCATCTAGGAGATCAAACCAAACTATATCATACTTGTGCTTTGCTTGCAAGGCTCTCGGATCAAACGACTAGCTTTCGGATATCAACGGACCTGTTATTTTGGAAGAAGGAAACAAGAGAGTGATAAGTACACATAATGTACTTAGTGAGGCAGCCCTAAACATTACTAGTTTTAATCTTTTAAAGTCTTATCCAAACCTTCAAGGTTACTTAGATAGGCTTGGGATACACAAGATCACCTAGCTAGTCCATCAAGTACAAGCAAACATAGCTAATTTCACATACAAATCAAGACCACATACTTGTATCATATATCAATCCAATCATTTATAACATATGGGAAGCAAGCATAATACATGAAATACAACATTTCATAGATCATTTAAATCACATCAATTTTCACAGATTCATATCATTCAATTAGGGCCATTACCCACCTAGTTTACATAGTCATATATCCTAGAATTAATTATGTAATTGCCTTGGATGATTAATGAATTAGGTAATCAAGTCTTTCATGTAACATGTAACTTTATATACTCAAGGTATCAATTATCTCAATTCAACTTATAGCAGAGGATGCATAAGCATTTATGGTGACTTACAACCATTCTATTAACAAGGTGACTAAACACCTTTACAGGTTCATAGGTGACTAACCACCATCCTGAATCAGAAAACAGAGGAGCTCAATGACTCTAAGGCATGCCCTTCTACCTATATACACTAATCAACCAAGGACTTTAACTTATATCTTTTAATTCCAACAAGTTCAATTACTTGTTTATCAAATACTTTACAAGATCATGTAACTATTTCATATCAATTTTGCAAGTCATTATTCAAGTTCATATTCACAAGAATTTCTAGCAAGCATACTTGATCATTTCAATCAAACAATCATCAATAAAAAGTATCTAAATAAATCATATAAATTCCTATCAAGTAGCATCCTTAGCCATTCAAACATATCAAGTCATATAGATCAATATCAAGACACTAGTACCAACCTAACAATATCTATCATTTGTTTCCTTTAATTCTTCTTCCTTATATTTTAAGTTACCAAACCATTATTAGACTCATTACATGCTTCATTTTAAATTATTAAAGAATCAAAAACACATTGGTTAGGATACAAATCCAAACCCTAAATTAGCTACACTCACAAATACTCCCAAGCTAGTTTGTGTCCTTGATGGTGATGCCTTTGCCCCTTCTTTTGGCTTGCTCAACCCTTGATTCTTCTAAAGTCTCTTCACCAACTTGATCTTGAATCATCACATAACATATAGAGCATACATTAGAACATAATTCAAACACATACATTCATTTACTTAATTAAAATTACTTAAACATATGAATCTGCCCCCTAAACTGGCAGTTTGAATAACACTTACTAAACTATCTATAACCTTTTACTCACAACTTCAAATTAGGATTTCTTTAGCATTCTAGAAAGATTATTCACACACCTTTAGAACCATGTATAGCACATATTTTTATCATTTCCATATTAATATAGTTTATTGTTTGAAAACATGGCATTTACAGTAACCTAATCTGGCCACTATTTTCAACTTGTGACTTTAGTGCTCATTTAACATATAATCTATTAAACATTTGATTCTGAGTTTTTAACTACATTTTTATGCATCTTATAAAATTACTTTAAAGTTCCAGAAACATAAAAAATATAGCATTTAAGTCCCTTAATTGTTGCATTTTCCAGATTAGTCCAAGTTAACCTTCTATGTGTTCTAACTCATTTTAACCATTCATATAAGCTAACTTTCCTTATAAACACATATGTTTTCATTCATTCAATGTGTCCCCTGTTTTATGATAAACTTTCTAGTATTTTTAAATGATAAAAACAGTCCTTAATTTTCATTTTATTCGAAACAGTCCCGCTATTTCCAGTTTCATTCCAAGTGTGACGAGTCTACTTCTAACTGAATTTCCAGCAAACCCAACATCATTTTCATGCTTCCAAGACCTCTATCCTATATTATTTCCAGTTTTATACAACTTTGTTTCACAAAATGTTTCCTAATTCGAAACCTAGGATGGCCAAAAATCTATTTTAATCCAGAGTATCCAGCTAGTACGAATTATGGGAAGATTCAAGATCCAGGCTAATTCCATGTAAAATTCCAGATTTTATACTAATATAACATGAACCCAATACACATAACATATGAACAAACAAATATACATAATAATTCCAGCAACAATTAATCATGAAATTACACAAAAAAGCCATATAACTTTCAAAACAGAATCGGGTAAGACACATACTCACTTACTTTGAACTTAGGCTAACATGCATGCTTCTACTTTAATTTCAAGCTTTTAATCTCTTTAAACTCACTCTCTCTCTCTCTTTTGGGTTCTATGGTTTCGGTTAGAATGGATGAAAGATGAAAAAGATGATTCATTTGAGTGGAATTACACCTGTTTGCTTGGAAATGTTTGGCAGCCAGCTTTCTCTTGTCCATGAGACACATGGTGAGCTTATTCACCATGTAATTCTCCACTAATTGATTTATAATTTATATAATGTTAACTTCATCAGCCACTAATCTAATATATATATATATACTTTAATCTATTTTAATTTAAGGTATACATATATATATATACTTTAATATATATATATATATACTTTATTCTAATATATATATATACTTTAATATAATATATATATATATATATTACATTATTATACTTTAATTCCACTAACATATTACATTACAATGTTTGATTTTCCCATATAATTTTCACTATCTATCATATGTGACATACTTATTTTACATGTTAGTCTCTATTACTTATAAGTTTACATATGAACAAACATATTGTTTTTAATCCAATTGTAACCTAATAGGACATAACCTTTCTTGTTTTATTGTAATCATAGCTAAAGTGTAAAATGTTTACACTTTTCATGTTATTTTTCTATAATTCCAAGTAGGGTAGTTTTAGGGTGTTACAACTCCTCCCCCCTTAAAGAAAATTCGTCCTCGAATTTTACCTAAATCGAATAGGTGAGGATATTGGTTTCGCATCGAATCCTCGGGTTCCCAAGTCGCTTCATCGACTTTGTGATTTCTACATAGAACTTTGACTAGAGGAACACTTTTGTTGCGAAGTCTCTTGACTTCTCGATCAAGAATTTGAACAGATTCTTCATCGTACGAGAGATCGAGATTGAGCTCAACTTCATCAGGCTCAAGAACGTGAGACGGATCAGATCGATATCTTCTAAGCATTGAAATATGGAAGACATTTTGTATCTTATCAAACTAGGGAGGAAGTGTGAGTCGATAAGCTACAAGACCAATTCTTTCGACTACTTCAAATGGTCCGATAAACCGAGGACTTAGCTTGCCTCTTTTGCCGAATCAGAATACTTTCTTCCACGGGGAGACTTTAAGAAATACTTTATCTCCGACTTGATGTTGAATGTCTCTAGGCTTCAGATCAGTGTATGACTTTTGACGATCGAAGGCTTGCTTCAATCGAGAGTGAATGATTTGCACTTGTTCTTCAGTTTCCCGAAGCAATTGTGGTCCCAACACTTTATTATCTCCAAGTTCAGACCAGCATAAGGGAGTTCTACATTTTCGGCCGTACAATGCTTCATAGGGAGCCACCTGAATAGATGATTGGTAGTTGTTGTTGTAGGCGAATTCAACCAGAGGCAATGATTTCTCCCAATTCTTTCTGAAGTCAATAATACAAGCTCTGAGCATGTGTTCGAGAATTTGAATTGCTCACTCGGATTGACCATCGCTTTGCGGGTGGAAAGCTGTGCTAAGATTCAGTTTGGTTACGAGAGCTTTATGTAGAGTCTTCCAAAATCAAGCTGTGAATCAAGGATATCGATCAGATACTATTGAGATTGGAACTCCATGTAAACATATTTTTTCTCGAATGTATAATTCGGCTAAAGCTTCAAGACTGAGATTCATTCTCACCGGGATGAAGTGTGCTGACTTGGTGAAACGATCAACGATCACCCAGATAGTGTCGCACTTTCTTGGCAAACAAGGAAGACCGGTTACGAAATCCATTGAGATCTGTTCCCATTTCTAATGCGGAAATTTGAGAGGTTGGAGTAAACTAGTAGGGAATTGGTGCTCGGCTTTAATCCGTTGGCAGTTCAGACATTTTTCTACAAATTCGTTGAAAGCCGTTTTCATTCCCGGCCACCAATACAAGGGCTTGAGATCATTGTACATCTTAACTAATCCAGGGTGGATCGAAAAAGAACTTGGGTGTGCTTCTTGAAGGATTTCATCTTGTAGTTCTTTGTTATTAGGGACACAAAAACGATCTTTGAAGTATAGAAAACCATTCGACTTAACAGAGAACTCAGGATTAGACTCAAGCTTAGAATTGATTTTCTGAAGTTCCGGATCAATTTGTTGTAGTTCTTTGATCCTGGTGATCAGGATAGATTGAACTTGAAGTTCATTCAGATAATTCTGGATCTTGCATAGCCAGAAATAAGCGTTGATAGCAAAAGAATCTATGAATAATGTAACCCCCTTAACCCGGCCTAGACGGTTGACCCGAATTAAGAAAGTCACACGGGGAAAACCAAAGTCAACCCGAAAGTCAACCTTGATTAACGACCATTTTTTTTCTTTTTAAACTTGTCTAGATGCATATTAATCCTTAGATATGATCATACAACAGCATACTCAAAGATCATAAACATCAGAGATCAAACAGGGATCCAATTGAACAAATTACAACTTTAGGGACCAAATTATAATTTTTGATATATATAAGGACTTAACCCAAATTAAAGTTACCAACTTGAAATTAATCAGGTTTCATGCTTCTCTGTGAAATTTCAGCTCAAAAGGACTTCCCAAACTCATACAATTGCACAAACAAGATTCAGGACCAAAATGCAAACAATTCAAAACATTTAACTGCCAATGTCAGCCCCTAACGGTCACCCGTTCCGAAGCAGGCAGAGCCCGTTTCGAAACGCGGGGCCGTTCCGCAACGCGTACCGCAACACGGGCTGACAGTAGCCAACCGTTTCGGAACGGTCCCTCCCGTTTCGGACGCCTGGGCTTGTTTAAGGCACCCGTTCCGAAACGGTAGGTACTGTTCCGGAACACCCTGCACAGATTACCCCAAAATGCATACTTAAACATGCAATTAAACATCCAATCATGCTCCAAATGCCACCAAACTTTACCAACATGCGATTCAACATATATGAGACATACTTGCATCAACAATTCATCAAAACATTAACATATGTGAAAAACCCCAAATCTATAGGCATGCTTCCTACACAAGCAACCATTCAAGCATAAACTTCCAATTCCAGCATATAATGGCCAACCACAAAAACCAGCATTCTCAACAACATTCAATATACTTAGGGAGTTCAAAACATCTCCCAAAACATACACATAGGTCCCCCATTGCCAAATTACCAAAAGCTAAATGTACTTAAGAAAACCTTCCATACTTTGAGCTTTACTTTCACTTGAATGCTTGCCTTCCTTGCTGCCCTCAAAGTACTTTAATGTTCTGCATTATTGATTTGAGAAAACAAAGAGAGAGCGTAAGCAAAAGCTTAGTGAGGAATGCTCAATAAAACCATTCAATAATGCATTTATAAAACACTTTATAAATCATGCTTCAAATCATCATTTACACATGCTCAAAAGCATACTTAAACATGCATCTCATGCTTCATATCATAACATGTCATATTGGCCACAAGTGATAAGTTCCATTTCTTTAAAAACAAGTTCATCAACTTTCACCCCAAGGACTTTTAAACACCTTGGCCCCAAGGACTTTTAAACACCTTGGCCCATGGACTTTTAACCACCATGGAAACGACCACACAAGGACTTTTAACCACCTTTGTGTCCGTATCAAGTTTCACCCCAAGGACTTTTAAACACCTTGGCCCCAAGAACTTTTAAACACCTTGGCCCATGGACTTTTAATGCAACGCCCCGGTTTTGGGCTTAGAAGTTCTGGGCGTTGACCGGTTTGGTCAAAGTGTTGTTCGAATCTAAAGAGGTGAAATTAGGAAGGCCTAGTTCGGGTTGCATTAAAAATATGGAAAAATGTTCTAAAATCATCTTTTAATATAATTAAGTGAACTGTGAAATCAATTTTGAAAAATGGGTTTTTGAAGTATGACATTTTGACTAGTGACCAAAATGTAATTTTTGAAAGTTTTGTGACTATTTTATAAAGAGTTGAAACTTTGAATCTTTAAGGGGCTATTAATCCAAAGGTGATTTCTCCAGATTTTTCTAAGATATTTAGAGTTTTAATTCTGATTTTAAAGTGAATCAAAAGGAGGGAAAAACTCATTTGACAATTTTCTCAACTAACTTCCAATTTTCTTCTCTCTTTTTCTCTCAAACCAAACACACCATTTCCAGAGATTTGATTCTGTTTTTCTCACTTAAATCTCTCCTTTTAACTCTCATTTGATTCCTAATCAACATATCTTCAAAACCTCTTCAATTGCTTCTTGATTCTACAAGGATTTTCATTCCAAAAAGTGGAGAAACACAAGTTTGGAGGTAAGAACGTCCTTCTCCTCTAAACTACCAGTTCTTTACTGAAATTCCCAAGTTCTCAACTCTTGATTGATGTTTAATTAAAGGCTTTTGAGTTTGGAAGTGGATCTTGGCTTATAATGCAAGATTTGATGATTTTTCATGATTTTCGTTAGATCTGATTAACCTGTGATTTGAGATGTGTTCTTGATGTTAAATGAACTCTAAATTGATAAGGAAATGAGTTTTGATTGATGCAATCCCGGATAGGTTGTGTTTCCTAAGTTTAGCTTATGTTTCTTGGATGTTTTTGTGGTGATCTTGTGGATCTGTTGTTGCTGGAGGTATAAGGATGTTTGTAGGTTGTTTTTAGATGTTTTATGGTGTTAATGGATGTTAGGTTTTGCTGGTTTATGGCTGGGCTTTGTTGAGAAGTGGTTTTGATGCAATTTCGGTTGTGTTTGGTGGCCGAAATTGGAGTGGGAATGAGAGCAGCGAGTTTGAGTGCTTTCATTGAAGCTTTTGATGCTTGATGATGCATTAAACCTCTGCTTTAATGTGTTTAATCAGGGGAGGCATCTTTGGATCCAAGGGTTGTTGATTCGGAAGCTTGATTTCGTGCTTCGGCAAGTGGCGAAGTGGAATCGGTGAGTGAAATTGGGTTTTCGGCTTTGAAACCAATGTCTTGGGAGCTTAGTTTAAGTCTAAACAACTTTGCTAAGCTCGAGCGTAAGTTTTCGGAATTTCTCTCTAGTGGTGCCATGATTTTGTTGTGATGCGAAATGATAATTTGCATGTTTTACATACTGTTTTGGAAGCATGTTTTAGCATGGTTTTTGCTGATGATGTAAGCCATATGTTGAAGGTAACTCTAGGTAGGAGTTCCTTGCTTTTGTACATTGAAATGATGTGGTTTAATGCTTTTTAATGCATGATGAATATGGCTTGGTTTTATGCTTTAAAACAGTGATGTAAGTGATGAAAATGATGTATATTGGCAAGTGATGTTTTTAAAATGTTAAGGTCACTAAGGTGGTTAAAAGTCCTTGAGTGAGCCTTGTTACTTATGAACATCAAGGTGGTTAAAAGTCCTTGGATGGTTCATGTTGTGGACACTAAGGTGGTTAAAAGTCCTTAGGTGATCCTTTTCTATGGTGTTTAAAAGTCCATAGGCCAAGGTGTTTAAAAGTCCTTGGGATCAAGGTGTTTAAAAGTCCTTGATGTGTTACATTCTATGGTGTTTAAAAGTCCATAGGCCAAGGTGTTTAAAAGTCCTTGGGGCCAAGGTGTTTAAAAGTCCTTGGGGTGAAAGTTGATGAACTTGTGTTTAAAGAAATGGAATTTATCACTTGTAGCCAATATGACATGTTATGATTTGATGCATGAGATGCATGTTTAAGTATGCTTTTGAGCATGTGTAAATGATGGTTTGAAGCATGTTTTATAAAGTGTTTTACAAATGCATTATTGGATGGTTTTTAAGAGCATTCCTCACTAAGCTTTTGCTTACGCTCTCTTCGTTTTCCTTGATTCAATAATGCAGAGCATTAGAGACCTTTTGAGGGCAGCAAGAAGGGCAAGAATTCAAGTGCAAGTAAAGCTCAATGTATGGAAGGTTTTTGTTAAACATTTTAGCTTTTGGGTGATTTGGCAATGGGGAAACCATGTGTATGTTTTGGGAGGTGTTTTGTACTCCCTAAGTATGTTTCTTGATGTTAAGATTGTTGGCTTTTGGATTGCATCTTTATATGCTTGTTTTGTAAGTTTGGTGCTTGAATATCTAACTTGTGTAGGAAGCATGCCTATAGAATTGGGGCTTTTTGCATATGATGATGTTTGGTTGAATTGATGATGCTATTATGTTATATATATGTTGAATTGCATGTTGGCAAAGTTTGGTGACATTCGGAGCATGATTGGTTGTGTAATTGCATGTTTAAAGTGGAGTTTTGGAGCAATCTGGGCAGGGTGTTTCGGAACAGCACCTACCGTTTCGGAACGGGTGCCTTAATCGTACCCAGGCGTCCGAAACGGGAGGGGCCGTTCCGAAACGGAAAGGCTTCTGCCAGACCCCCGTTTCGAAACGGGCTATGCCTGTTTCGGAACGGCCCCGCGTTTCGGAACGGGCTGTCTCCCGTTTCGGAACGGTTGACCGTTGGGGGCTGACATTGGCAGTTATGTGTTTTGAATTGTTTGCGTTTTGGTCCTGAAACTTGTTTGTGCAATTGTATGAGTTTGGGAAGTCCTTTTGAGCTGAAATTTTGCAGAGAAGCATGAAACATGATTAATTTCAAGTTGGTAACTTCAATTTGGATTAAGTCCTTTTAATTATCAGAATTTACAATTTGGTCCCTAAAGTTGTATCTGGTTCAATTGAGTCCCTGTTTGATCTCTGATGTTTGTGATCTTTTGGTATGATGTTTGTGTGATCACAACTAGGCTTAATATGCATCTAGACAAGTTTTAAAAGAAAAAAAAGGGTCGTTAATCAAGGTTGACTTTGGTTTTCCCCGTGTGACTTTCTTAATTCGGGTCAACCGTCTAGGCCGGGTTAAGGGGGTTACATTTAACCACCATAGAAAGGACCACACAAGGACTTTTAACCACCTTTGTGTCCGTATCAAGTTTCACCCCAAGGACTTTTAAACACCTTGGCCCCAAGGACTTTTAAACACCTTGGCCCATGGACTTTTAACCACCATGGAAAGGACCACACAAGGACTTTTAACCACCTTTGTGTCCGAAGCAAGAATCATCCAAGGACTTTTAACCACCTTGATGTTCTTAAATAAACAAGGCTCACTCAAGGACTTTTAACCACCTTAGTGACCTTAACCTTTGCAAAACATCACTTGCCAATATACATCATTATCATCAATTTATCCACTGTTTTAAAGCATTAAACCAAGCCATATTCATCATGCATTTAAAAGCATCAAACCACATTTAATCAATGCTCAAAAACAAGGAACTCTTACCTTGAGCTTCCTTCAACATATGGCTTACAAAAACAACATTAACCATGCTAAATCATGCTTTCAAAACAGAGTTTAAAACATGCAATAAACCACATTGCACAACAATCAAATCATGGCCACCACTAGAGAGTATCTCCGAAAACTTACACTTGAGCTTAGCAAAGTTGTTTAGACTTAAATTAAGCTCCCAAGACATTGGTTTCAAAGCCGAAAACCCAATTTCACTCACCGATTCCACTTCGCCTCTTGCCGAAGCACCAAATCAAGCCTCCGGATCAGCACCACTTGGATCCAAAGATGACTCCCCTGTTTTAACACATCAAAACAGTAGATTAATGCATCATCATGCATTAATATCCTCAATGAAAGCACCTAAACTCGCTGCTCTCATCCCCACTCCATTTTCGGCCACCAAACACAACCGAAAATGCATCCAAACCACTTCTCAACAAAGCCCAGCCATTAACCATCAAAACCTAACATCCTTTAACATCATTTAACATCTAAAAAGAACCTAATAACATCCTTATACCTCCAGCAACACCAGATCCACAAGATCACCTCAAAAACAATCAAGAATCACAAGCTAAACTTAGGAAACCCAACCTATCCGGGATTGCATCAATCAAAACTCAATTCCTTATCAATTTAGAGTTCAAATAACATCAAAAACACATCTCAAATCACAGATTTAACAGATCAAACGAAAATCATCAAAAATCACCAAATCTTGCATTGTAAGCCAAGATCCATTTCACAACTTAAAAGCCTTTAATAAAACATCAATTAAGGATTGAAAACTTAGCAATTTCAGTAAAGAACTGATAGTTTAGAGGAGAAGGACGTTCTTACCTCCAAACTTGAGTTTCTCCTCTTTTTGGAATCAAAAACCTTGATGAATCAAGTAGCAAATGATGAGGTTTTGTAGATATGATGATTAGGAATCAAAAGAGAATTGAAATGAGAGATTTAGGTGATAAAATCAGAAACAATTCTCTGGAAAGAAAGTGTTTGGGTTGAGAGAAAATGAGAGAAAAGAAAATAGGAAGTTAGTTATCAAAATGGCCAAAATGGCTTTCCCTCCTCTTTTGATATGTTTTAAAATCAGAATATAGCTTAAAATATCTTAGAAAAATCTGGAGAAACTACTTTTGGAATAATAGCTCCTTAAAGATTCAAAGTTTCAACCCTTTCTAAAACAGTCACAAAACTTTCAAAAATTACATTTTGGTCACTAGCCAAAATGTCACCCTTCCAAAACTCATTTTCCAAAATTGATTTCACAGTTCACTTAATTATATTAAAAGATGATTTTAGAACATTTTTCCAAAATTTTAATGCAACCCGAACTAGGCTTTCCTAAATTCACCCTTTTAGATTCGAACAGCACTTTGACCAAACCGGTCAACGCCCAAAACTTCTAAGCCCAAAACCGGGGCGTTACAACTCTCCCCCCCTTAAGAAATTTCGTCCCCGAAATTTACCTGAAGGAAAGAGATAAGGAAACTGGTTCAGCATGTCTTCCTTCCGCTCCCACGTGGCTTCCTCAACACCTCGATGCTTCCACAGCACCTTCACCAACTCAATGGTCTTCCCACGAAGAACCTTGCTATCCGAATCCAGAACCTTCACCGGTTCCTCATCATAGGTCAAATCCGGATTCAATTCCACTTCCTCCACAGGCATCACGTGCGAAGGATCAGATCTATACTTTCGGAGCATAGAAACATGAAACACATCATGAATCTTCTCGAACTCCTGAGGTAACCTCAACCGATACGCAACAGGACCCACACCCTTAACCACCTCATATGGTCCAATGTACCTAGGGCTCAACTTACCCTTCCGGCCAAACCTCATCACCTTCTTCCAAGGCGAAACCTTCAAGAACACACGGTCACCCACCGCATACTCAATCTCTTTACGCCTCAAATCCGCGTAAGACTTTTTCCGATCAGAGGCAGCCTTCAACCGCTCACAAATGAGCTTTACCTTCTCTGTGGTCCCTTTCAACAAAGCCGGCATCGAAACCAACTTTTGACCAGTTTCAGCCCAACAAAGAGGAGTCCTACACTTCCTCCCGTACAAAGCCTCATAAGGTGCCATCTGTATACTTGCCTGATAACTATTGTTATAAGCAAACTCAACCAAAGGCAGATGCTTCTCCCAAGAACCCTGAAACTCAATCACGCAGCACCTCAACATATCCTCCAAAATCTGGATAACTCGCTCAGACTGACCATCCGACTGAGGATGATAGGATGTACTGAAATGCAACCTTGTACCCAGAGCTTGATGCAAACACTGCCAGAAACGCGATGTGAACCTCGGATCCCTATCCGACACAATCGACTTAGGCACACCATGCAGCCGCACAATCTCAGCAATGTACAACTCTGCCAACTTATCCAAAGAAAACGTGGTATGCACAGGCAGGAAATGCGCACACTTCGTTAGGCAATCCACAATCACCCAAACAGAATTCTTCTTCGAGGGAGACAAAGGTAAACCAGATACAAAATCCATGGTAACCCTTTCCCACTTCCATTTAGGGATTTTCAACGGTTGCAACAACCCTGAAGGAACCTGATGCTCAGCCTTAACTCGCTGACACACCAAACACTTGCTCACAAACTCCGCAACATCCTTCTTCAAACCCACCCAATAGTACTCATCACGAAGATCACGATACATCTTGGTACTACCAGGGTGCATAGCAAAAGGACTACTATGACCTTCAGTCAGAATAGCACACCTCAACTCAGCATCAGCAGGCACTACTATCCGACTCCCAAAACAAAACACACCATCATCATTAAAGCAGAAATCCGAAGGTCTACCCTCCGCGATATCCTGAACATGAGACACCAAGGAATCATCCAGCAACTGCTTATCCTTGATCAACTGAACCAAAGATGGTTTCACTTGCAACTCAGCAACAAGACCACCATCTTGCGATATGCTCAAGCTAGCAAACATAGCCCTCAGCTCAACAGCTACTTTCCTACTCAAGGCATCCGCAACAACATTAGCTTTTCCAGGATGATACTCAATCGTCAGATCATAATCCTTGAGCAACTCTAACCAACGCCGCTGCCTAAGATTCAACTCCTTCTGAGACATCAGATACCTCAAACTCTTGTGATCTGTGTACACAGTACACTTCTCGCCATACAGATAATTTCTCCAGATCCTCAGAGCAAAAACCACTGCAGCCAGCTCAATATCATGCGTAGGGTAATTGCGCTCATGCACTTTCAACTGCCGCGATGCATAAGCCACCACCTTACCCTCCTGCATCAACACACACCCCAAACCAACATAGGATGCATCACTGTAAACCACAAACTCTTTCCCTGATTCAGGCTGAATCAAGATAGGAGCTTGCGTCAAAGCCGCCTTAAGCTTCTCAAAAGCCTGCTGTCTCGCTTCCGTCCACTCATACTTAACATCCTTTTGCAACAGCTTCGTCAAAGGAGCAGCAATCTTAGAAAAACCGTCCACAAACCTACGGTAGTATCCCGCCAAACCAAGGAAACTACGGACCTCATGAACAGACTTAGGAACTTTCCAATTCATCACCGCCTCAATCTTCTGAGGATCAACACGAATCCCCTCAGCTGAGACCACATGCCCAAGAAACACCACCTTCTTAAGCCAGAACTCACACTTGCTCAGCTTAGCATAGAGCTGATTCTCCAACAAAGCCTGCAGCACAATCCTCAAATGCTCTTCATGCTCCTTCTCAGTACGCGAGTACACGAGGATATCATCAATGAATACCACAACGAACTTGTCCAGGTATTCATGAAACACACGATTCATCATGTCCATGAAAGCAGCATGAGCATTTGTCAAACCAAACGGCATCACATGGAACTCATAATGCCCATACCTTGTCCTGAAAGCTGTCTCAGGCACATCCCCATCCTTCACCTTCAACTGATAATACCCTGACCTCAAGTCAATCTTAGAGAACACAGCAGCTCCCCGAAATTGATCAAAGAGATCATCAATCCTCGGCAAAGGATACCGATTCTTGATAGTCAACTTGTTCAGCTGACGGTAATCAATGCACATTCTCATAGTGCCATCCTTCTTCTTCACAAACAAGACCGGTGCTCCCCTAGGTGACACACTCGGCCGGATGAAACCACGATCAAGCAACTCTTGCAACTGCGTCTTCAGCTCCTTAGGTGCCATTCTATAGGGAGTAATGGACACAGGAGTTGTATTCTCATATAGCTCAATTCCAAACTCCACCTCGCGGTTAGGAGGTAAACCAGGCAACTCCTCAGGAAACACACCAGGAAACTCCTTCACAACTCTGATATCTTGCACCCTCAACTCTTTAGAGCTAGGATTCATCACAAAAGCTAGATAGGCTTCGCAACCTTGCCTCAGCATCCTGCTCGCCTCCAAGGTAGACACCACATTGGCAAGAAACTTCACATTCTCACCAACCACAACAACTTCATAATCATCCGCAAGCTTAAGCGAAACTCGCTTGTTTTCACAATCCACAACAGCACGATGCTCAGCAATCCAATCCATACCAAGGATTACATCAAAACCATAAAAGGGCAACTCCATAAGATCAACATGAAAAACATGTTTTTGAACAACCAAGGGACACCTTCTATAAAGCTTTCGAGTCACAACAGTCTCACCAAAAGAACTAGTGACACGAACACCAACATCCAAAGACTCAACAGGCAAACCAAGCAATTCAGCATGCTCACGCAAAATGTATGAATGCGTAGATCCAGAATCTATCAAAGAAAGCAATGACAAGGATTGCAAAGTAAAGGTACATGCAATCACATCCGCATCATTCCTTCCCTCACGCTGAGCATACACCCTCGCTTGGCCTCCACCTTCAGGCTGAATAGCCACAACATGGGCCACTCCACGACCACCTTCCTCTCTCATCTGGAAATTACCACGGCCGCGCCCACGACCTCTCTGCGGTGCAGCAACAACAGGAGCACGCACTTGATCACCAGCCAACCTAGGACAATCTCGCCTCAAATGGTCTGCGGATCCACAATTCCAACACCCATTACCAGCTGCCGCAACAGGAGCTTGCACCTCTCTCACAGCACGAGGACAGTCATGCTTCATATGACCACGTGAACCACAGATCCAACAAGCACTCGGATCAGCTCTAGCATTGCCTCCTCTAGCAGGTGCACCACCACCTCTCTTAGCTGAAGACTGATACTTCTGATCACGTCCCCTCTTGTTCCGTCCACCTTCGGAACTATACTCAGCAGCTCTCTTACCAGAACTTGCTCCAGCACCTTTCGCAGATAAACCCAAGTTCATCTCAATGTCCTTGGCTCGGCCCACCAACACATCAAAATCATCATACTCGGTGGCCAGCACATACATTTTCACATCCGTCACTAAGCCATAACGGAACCTCTCGCACCTTGCCCGCTCATCAGGTACTAGCTCAGGTGCATACTGACTGAGTCGCACAAACTGCACTTCATACTCAGCCACACTCATGCTCCCTTGGGTAAGAGACATGAATTCACGCTTCTTCTCATCAAGGTATCTAACACCAAGATATCTCCGCTTGAACACATTCTGGAAGAATGTCCAAGTCACATCAGCTTCAACCATCCCAGCTATGGTGGTCGTCCACCACGTATACGCATCGTCCTACAGCAAGGACACAACACAACCCAGCTTCTGCACATCAGTGCAACTCATCTGACCCAAGATTCGCTTGGTACTCTCTAGCGAAGCTTCAGAACTCTCAGCAGACATACCCCTGAACTCAGTCCCACCAAGACTGCGTAAGCGCTCCAAAGGTAGTCTAACACCAGCATCTCCCTGATGCCCAGCTCCTTGAGCTCCAGCTACTGCTGCTCGGAAAGCACCCGCAATAGCTTGTACCAACATAGACATATCAGGCATAGCTTGCCCCTGACCAACCTCTGGTCCAGCAGCTCCAGCACCAGCTGCAGCTTCAGCTCTTTCATCCTCAGCACCACCACCAGGTGGAGGAGGAGGTATCACCGCACTACCCGTGTTTTCCTCATTCTCGTTCTGATTAGGAGCTGTAGCTCGCACATTACCTCGTAACTCTCTACGTGGTGCCATACTTTTACCATGCAATCACAATGCAAATAAAACGAAGTCAGGCCCAGCAAGGTAAGCAATCCAAGTATTCAAGCTCAATTTCATTCAAAATCAACACCATTTCATTAGCTTTTATTTGGCAATGGGTACCCACAACATGCTACATCACAGCATACATCTCAATTGCATCCAAATCACAAGCCACTAAACATGCTTTCGATCAACAAGCATACAAGGCACACATACTTCAATCATGCACACATTCATTCCCAATTACTCGAGAACCTGGCTCTGATACCACCAAATGTAACCCCCTTAACCCGGCCTAGACAGTTGACCCGAATTAAGAAAGTCACACGGGGAAAACCAAAGTCAACCCGAAAGTCAACCTTGATTAACGACCCTTTTTTTTCTTTTTAAACTTGTCTAGATGCATATTAATCCTTAGATATGATCATACAACAGCATACTCAAAGATCATAAACATCAGAGATCAAACAGGGATCCAATTGAACAAATTACAACTTTAGGGACCAAATTGTAATTTCTGATATATATAAGGACTTAACCCAAATTAAAGTTACCAACTTGAAATTAATCAGGTTTCATGCTTCTCTGTGAAATTTCAGCTCAAAAGGACTTCCCAAACTCATACAATTGCACAAACAAGATTCAAGACCAAAATGCAAACAATTCAAAACATTTAACTGCTAATGTCAGCCCCTAACGGTCACCCGTTCCGAAGCAGGCAGAGCCCGTTTCGAAACGCGGGGCCGTTCCGCAACGCGTACTGCAACACGGGCTGACAGTAGCCAACCGTTTCGGAATGGTCCCTCCCGTTTCGGACGCCTGGGCTTGTTTAAGGCACCCGTTCCGAAACGGTAGGTACTGTTCCGGAACACCCTGCACAGATTACCCCATAATGCATACTTAAACATGCAATTAAACATCCAATCATGCTCCAAATGCCACCAAACTTTACCAACATGCGATTCAACATATATGAGACATACTTGCATCAACAATTCATCAAAACATCAACATATGTGAAAAACCCCAAATCTATAGGCATGCTTCCTACACAAGCAACCATTCAAGCATAAACTTCCAATTCAAGCATATAATGGCCAACCAAAAAAACCAGCATTCTCAACAACATTCAATATACTTAGGGAGTTCAAAACATCTCCCAAAACATACACATAGGTCCCCCATTGCCAAATTACCAAAAGCTAAATGTACTTAAAAAAACCTTCCATACTTTGAGCTTTACTTTCACTTGAATGCTTGCCTTCCTTGCTGCCCTCAAAGTACGTTAATGTTCTGCATTATTGATTTGAGAAAACAAAGAGAGAGCGTAAGCAAAAGCTTAGTGAGGAATGCTCAATAAAACCATTCAATAATGCATTTATAAAACACTTTATAAATCATGCTTCAAATCATCATTTACACACGCTCAAAAGCATACTTAAACATGCATCTCATGCTTCATATCACAACATGTCATATTGGCCACAAGTGATAAGTTCCATTTCTTTAAAAACAAGTTCATCAACTTTCACCCCAAGGACTTTTAAACACCTTGGCCCCAAGGACTTTTAAACACCTTGGTCCATGGACTTTTAACCACCATGAAAAGGACCACACAAGGACTTTTAACCACCTTTGTGTCCGTATCAAGTTTCACCCCAAGGACTTTTAAACACCTTGGCCCCAAAGACTTTTAAACACCTTGGCCCATGGACTTTTAACCACCATGGAAAGGACCACACAAGGACTTTTAACCACCTTTGTGTCCGTATCAAGTTTCACCCCAAGGACTTTTAAACACCTTGGCCCCAAGGACTTTTAAACACCTTGGCCCATGGACTTTTAACCACCATGGAAAGGACCACACAAGGACTTTTAACCACCTTTGTGTCCGTAGCAAGAATCATCCAAAGACTTTTAACCACCTTGATGTTCTTAAATAAACAAGGCTCACTCAAGGACTTTTAACCACCTTAGTGACCTTAACCTTTGCAAAACATCACTTGCCAATATACATCATTATCATCAATTTATCCACTGTTTTAAAGCATTAAACCAAGCCATATTCATCATGCATTTAAAAGCATCAAACCACATTTAATCAATGCTCAAAAACAAGGAACTCTTACCTTGAGCTTCCTTCAACATATGGCTTACAAAAACAGCATTAACCATGCTAAATCATGCTTTCAAAACAGAGTTTAAAACATGCAATAAACCACATTGCACAACAATCAAATCATGGCCACCACTAGAGAGTATCTCCGAAAACTTAAACTTGAGCTTAGCAAAGTTGTTTAGACTTAAACTAAGCTCCCAAGACATTGGTTTCAAAGCCGAAAACCCAATTTCACTCACCGATTCCACTTCGCCTCTTGCCGAAGCACCAAATTAAGCCTCCGGATCACCACCACTTGGATCCAAAGATGACTCCCTTGTTTTAGCACATCAAAACAGTAGATTAATGCATCATCATGCATTAATATCCTCAATGAAAGCACCTAAACTCGCTGCTCTCATCCCCACTCCATTTTCGGCCACCAAACACAACCGAAAATGCATCCAAACCACTTCTCAACAAAGCCCAGCCATTAACCATCAAAACCTAACATCCTTTAACATCATTTAACATCTAAAAAGAACCTAATAACATCCTTATACCTCCAGCAACACCAGATCCACAAGATCACCTCAAAAACAATCAAGAATCACAAGCTAAACTTAGGAAACCCAACCTATCCGGGATTGCATCAATCAAAACTCAATTCCTTATCAATTTAGAGTTCAAATAACATCAAAAACACATCTCAAATCACAGATTTAACAGATCAAACGAAAATCATCAAAAATCACCAAATCTTGCATTGTAAGCCAAGATCCATTTCACAACTTAAAAGCCTTTAATAAAACATCAATTAAGGATTGAAAACTTAGGAATTTCAGTAAAGAACTGATAGTTTAGAGGAGACGGACGTTCTTACCTCCAAACTTGAGTTTCTCCTCTTTTTGGAATCAAAAACCTTGATGAATCAAGTAGCAAATGATGAGGTTTTGTAGATATGATGATTAGGAATCAAAAGAGAATTGAAAGGAGAGATTTAGGTGAGAAAATCAGAAACAATTCTCTGGAAAGAAAGTGTTTGGGTTGAGAGAAAATGAGAGAAAAGAAAATAGGAAGTTAGTTATCAAAATGGCCAAAATGGCTTTCCCTCCTCTTTTGATATGTTTTAAAATCAGAATATAGCTTAAAATATCTTAGAAAAATCTGGAGAAACTACTTTTGGAATAATAGCTCCTTAAAGATTCAAAGTTTCAACCCTTTCTAAAACAGTCACAAAACTTTCAAAAATTACATTTTGGTCACTAGCCAAAATGTCACCCTTCCAAAACTCATTTTCCAAAATTGATTTCACAGTTCACTTAATTATATTAAAAGATGATTTTAGAACATTTTTCCAAAATTTTAATGCAACCCGAACTAGGCTTTCCTAAATTCACCCTTTTAGATTCGAACAGCACTTTGACCAAACCGGTCAACGCCCAAAACTTCTAAGCCCAAAACCGGGGCGTTACAAATAAACAAATTAAAGACATTACTTAGGTTACAAAATATCATTTGAAGGATTTCTTTCTAAACAATAAAGTCTTTGTATTCTTCCTTGACTATCAAGAAGGAATTCGAATGATCACTTTAAATTTGAAGATTGAATGTTTTTGAATTTTCGAGTAACTTATAGAGGTTCAGTTTTCAACTCAGAGCGTCGGCAACGACATTGTCTTTTCCGGGATGATAATCGATGGTCAGGTCATACTCTTTGAGCAACTCTAACCATCTTCTTTGTCTAAGGTTCATATCTTTCTGAGTGAGTAAATACTTCAGGCTTTTGTGATCGATGAACAACTTGCATCTTTCACCGTACAAGTAGTGCCGCCAAATTTTGAGCGCGAACACAATAGTCGCAAGCTTGAGATCGTGTGTAGGATAGTTCAATTCATGTGGCTTCAATTGTCGGGAGGCGTATACGATCACGTTGCCTTCTTGCATCAAAATGCAACCTAAGCTCGAGTGTGATGCATCGCTGTACACAACGAATTCTTTACCCGATTTCGGTTGGATAAGAACTGGGGCATGTGCCAGAGCTTGTTTGAGTTGGTCGAAGCTTCGTTGCTGGTTTTCCGACCACTCAAAGGCTTCATTCTTTCGAAGAAGTTTGGTTAGTGGCGCGGCAATCACAGAGAACCCTTTCACAAGTCTTCGATAGTACCCGACAATCAAGAATAGCTTGAATTTTCTTTGAGTCGACTTTGATTCCCTCGGCAGAAATGACGTGTTCGAGGAATGAAACTTCGGATAACCAAAACTCACACTTAGTGAATTTGGCGAACAGTTGGTGATCTCGGAGCATCTGAAGCGTAATTCGAAGGTGGTAAGCATGTTCTTCCTTGTTCCGAGAGTATACAAGGATGTCGTCAATGAAAACAGCCACAAACTTGTCAAGATAAGGCTTGAATACTCGATTCATCAGGTCCATGAACGCAGCAGGGTCATTCGTTAAACTGAATGTCAATACTAGGAACTCGTAATGTCCATATCGTGTTCGGAAAGCTCTTTTGGGCACATCTTCTTCTTTCACCCTCATTTGATAGTAACCGGACCGAAGATCAATCTTGGAGAATACTGTTGCGTTTTTTAGTTGATCGAACAAATCTTTGATCCTTGGAAAATGATACCTGTTCTTGATGGTTACTTTATTAAGTTGTCAGTAATCGATACAAAGTCTCATCGTACCATCCTTCTTTTTCACGAACAAGACAGGAGCACCCCAGGGAGAGATGTTGGGTCGGATGAATCCCTTATCCTCGAGTTCTTGAATTGCTTCTTTAGTTCTTTGAGTTCAACAGGTACCATCCGATAAGGTGTAATGGACATATGATTAGTTTCGGGTTGAACTTCGATCTTGAATTCGACTTCCCGAGTTGGAGGAAGGCCAGGGAGTTCCTCGGGAAAAACATCGGAAAATTCAGATACAACAGACATTTCAAGTAAACCAAAATCAAGCTCGTCTTGCAGTGCCATAGCGGTGAAAATAGACATCAGTTTCTTGTCTATCAATAGGATGGATTCTTTTCCTAAACCCCGTAAATATAACCTACGGTTTTAACAATTTACCCAGGTTTCATGTTTTCCCAACCATTCTAGTCCTAAAATTAGATCAAATTCACATTTGGGCAATACATATAGATTACAAGAGAAGGGTACATTTTGTATGGTTATTTGGCAGTTTCTACAGATCAAGTTAATCGGGAAGTTTCCACCTATTGGATTTGAAACTACAAGGCTTGATTTTATAATTTCAGGTTTCAAATTTAGTTCATCTAACAGATATGAACAAACAAATGAATGTGTTGATCCCGAATCTATCAAAGCGTAAACATGTTTAAGGTTTTGTTCAACCGTACCCGCAATGACATCGGGAGACTCTTCTTCTTCTTTTCCACGAATGTGGTAGACACGAGCTGGGGCTCGGGATTCGTGATAAGTAGTAGCTTTCGAATTGGTAGCCTTGCCTTTCCCCGGATTACCCGACTGAGCTTGTCTAGGATTCTTATTTTGGCTAGATGGCACAGAGCTCGGGTTGGAAAGTCGAACAGAAGACTGATCATTTCTTTTCGGACAATCCCGAATATAGTGATCATTAGCGTCACAAGCAAAACATATATTAGCTTGGGCTCGACATTGGCCGAAATGTTTCTTCTGAAAGAACTTGGAAATAGGAGCTTTTTCTACATTTCCCGTACTGTTGACAGAAACAACCGGAATAGCCATCTTTTTTGAGTATTGAAATTGAGAATTACTCTGAGCAACAGGTACATAAGTGGAGGATGATTCCTTCTGATATTTCTGCTTCTTTGACCACCAGGACTTGTCGTCACCCTTTCGCTTCTTATCAGCTCAAAAACCACTCTTTCGCTTCTCGACAGTTCTCATTTTAGATTCAGTGGTGATGGCTCGATTTACGAGGATTTGAATGTCCGTAATGTCAAGTGTTGTGAACATCAAACTCAGTTCATCACTCAGACCGTCAATGGACATTTTGCACTTGTCTTTCTCAGTTTTGATGTATTCCGAGCCATACTTGCAGTATTTACAGAAATTGGCAACATATTGTTCAATTGGCCGATTGGCCTGCTTCAAATACATAAAATTCTTCCTCCGATCAACAAGGTATTGTTCACTAATGTACTTTTTCTTGAACTCCTTGACAAAGAATTTCCACGTGACTGACTTGGCAGGGGCGGTTAGAGTCGTGGTTTCCCACCAGCTTAGGGCTTCGTCGGCTAAGAGTGCAATCGCACGTTCAAGCTTATGCTCGTCCGAGCATTGAAGTTTTCTAGTCAGGATTTCTGTGGCTTTTCCTCATTCTCGCAAGTTCATGTATACGCTCGGTATTGCGCAACCTTGTCGATCGGGGGTCGACTCGGGGAAGCAATGGTTGGTGTTGGTTGTTCTCGTTTCATGTTCATTACAAGCTGATCGAACATCTCCTTCATGGTAAGGAGACATTCGCGTTGAGCAGATTGAAGGGTCGGATTTTCAGGTTGTTGTACGACTGTTTCTCGAGGTTGTCATTGAGGTTGTTTCGATTGAACCAGAGGTTCCGGGGGGTGCATACCGACACTATCCCCGTTGTTTGATGATCTATTAGGACTTTCATCATCCCGAGCTAGATTAGTTGCGGAATTCTATTAAGAATTCAAACAAGATCGGAATTAGAGAGCGGAATCACAAGCAGTTCGATATAAGACTCCTAGGTGACATAGTTTAACCTATATGATGCATGACATGTTTTAGACAATTTTAGGACCTATAACCTAAAGATCTGATGCCAATTTATGTAACACCCCTCGCCCCGTTAAGAACGAGAGATATCACATTCGAACAACAAGAATCATATCTCATACATACAAACATGTAATCAAAGGATATAAATATACATAGGTGAGCCAACAAAAACTTTCATATCATATAACATTTATCAACCTTAAGCTATCATACTAACCAATTTAAACATGTATACACTTTTAACATTCAAATAGCAATCAAACCAAACCAATCATACTTGAGTCACATTCGGATAATACATAAACATGTTTGTATACATTCGGTTAACATACTTTACAACATATACACATGCTTATATTTCATATATCATCTAACATAGCAACCTAGCATGGTACAATCCAATGTATACATTTCATAACCTTTATTATCAATCAATTTAAACCTATACCATTCTTGATCAATCAACCTATTCATATAAGTATCCTATTCGAATTATACTATACAACCTTAGTATTCGATTTGTCTCAATATCATTCATGTTAATTTCAATCAAAACATTAAACTGTATGCATTCATACCCTATGTTCAAATCACTAAAACATATATAACTTCCTACTACACTATAGGCCATTCGAACATATCATTTAAACAAACAAACACTAGATGCATATCGCCTAGAACAAACTTACATATTATTCTCAACATAAATTATCATTTGGAGAACCACCAAACTAACCAACCTATGATGTTTCCATGACCCATATCAAGACTTAAACATATTAAACATAAACACATTCATGTCATCAAAGCCATATATATATATACACCAAATATCAAACTTACATTACATAACATAATTTTGTCTTAAGCTTATACAAACCAACTATCAAATACATGTACGAAAATGCATGTGACACAATAACATATACTATACCACCATCTAGGAGATCAAACCAAACTATATCATACTTGTGCTTTGCTTGCAAGGCTCTCGAATCAAACGACTAGCTTTCGGATATCAACGGACCTGTTATTTTGGAAGAAGGAAACAAGAGAGTGATAAGTACACCTAATGTTCTTAGTGAGGCAGCCCTAAACATTACTAGTTTTAACCTTTTAGAGTCTTATTCAAACCTTCAAGGTTACTTAGATAGGCTTGGGATACACAAGATCACCTAGATAGTCCATCAAGTACGAGCAAACTTAGCTAATTTCACATACAAATCAAGACCACATACTTGTATCATATATCAATCCAATCATTTATAACATATGGGCAGCAAGCATAATACATGAAATACAACATTTCATAGATCATTTAAATCACTTCAATTTTCACAGATTCATATCATTCAATTAGGGCCATTACCCAACTAGTTTACATAGTCATATATCTTAGAATTAATTATGTAATTGCCTTGGATGATTAATGAATTAGGTAATCAAGGCTTTCATGTAACATGTAAATTTATATACTCAAGGTATCAATTATCTCAATTCAACTTATAGCAGAGGATGCATAAGCATCAATGGTGACTTACCACCATTCTATTAACAAGGTGACTAACCACCTTTAAAGGTTCGTAGGTGACTAACCACCATCCTGAATCAGAAAACAGAGGAGCTCAATGACTCTAAGGCATGCACTTCTACCTATAGAAACTAATCAACAAAGGACTTTAACTTATATCTTTTAATTTCAACAAGTTCAATTACTTGTTTATCAAATACTTTATAAGATCATGTAACTATTTCATATCAATTTTGCAAGTCATTATTTAACTTCATATTCACAAGAATTTCCAGCAAGCATACTTGATCATTTTAATCAAACAGTGATCAATAAGAAGTAGCTAAGCAACTCATATAAATTCCTATCAAGTAGCATCCATAGCCATTCAAACATATCAAGTCATATAAATCAATATCAAGACACTAGTACTAACATAACAATATCTATCATTTGTTTCCTTTAATTCTTCTTCCTTATATTTTAAGTTACCAAACCATTATTAGACTCATTACATGCTTCATTTTTAATTATTAAAGAATCAAAAACACATTGGTTAGGATACAAATCCCAACCCTAAATTAACTACACTCACAAATACTCCCAAGCTAGTTTTTGTCCTTGATGGTGATGCCTTTGCCCCTTCTTTTGGCTTGCTCAACCCTTGAATCTTCTCAAGTCTCTTCACCAATTTGATCTTGAATCATCACATAACATATATAGCATACATCAGAACTTAATTCAAACACATACATTCATTTACTTAATTAAAATTACTTAAACATAAGAATCTGCCCCTTAAACTGGCAGTTTGAGTAACACTTACTAAACTGTCCATAACCTTTTACTCACAACTGAAAATTAGGAGTTCTTTAGCATTATAGAAAGCTTATTCACACACCTTTAGAACCTTGTGTAGCACATATTTTTATCATTTCCCTATCAATACAGTTTATTGTTTGAAAACAGGGCATTTACAGTAACCTAATCCGGCCACTGTTTTCAACTTGTGACTTTAGTGCTCATTCAACATATAATCTATTAAGCATTTGATTCTGCGTTTTTAACTACATTTTTATACATCTTATAAAATTACTTTAAAGTTCCAGAAACATAAAAAATAGAGCATTTAAGTCCCTTAATTGTTGCATTTTCTAGATTAGTCCAAGTTAACCTTCTATGTGTTCTAACTCATTTTAACCATTCATATAAGCTAACTTTCCTTATAAACACATATGTTTTCATTCATTTAATGTGTCCCCTCTTTTATGATAAATTTTATAGTATTTTTAAATGATAAAAACAATCCTTAATTTTCATTTTTATTCGAAACAGTCCTCCTATTTCCAGTTTCATTCCAAGTGTGACAGGTCTACTTCTAACTGAATTTCCAGCAAACCCAACATCATTTTCATGCTTCCAAGACCTCTAACCTATAGTATATTCAGTTTTCTACAACTTTGTTTCATAAAATGTTTCCTAATTCGAACCCTAAGATGGCCAAAAATCCATTTTAATCCAACATATCCAGCTAGTACGAATTCTGGGCAGATTCAAGATCTAGGCTAATTCCATGTAAAATTCCAGATTTTATACTAATCTAACATGAACCCAATACACATAACATATGAACAAACAAATATACACAAGAATTCCAGCAACAATTAATCATGAAATTACACAAAACAACCCTATAACTTTCAAAACAGAATCGGGTAAGGCACATACACACTTACATTGAACTTAGGCTAACATGCATGCTTCTACTTCAATTTCCGGCTTTTAATCTCTTTAAACTCACTCTCTCTCTCTCTCTTTTGGGTTCTATGGTTTCGGTTACAATGGATGAAAGATGAAAAAGATGATTCATTTGAGTGGAATTACACTTGTTTGCTTGGAAATGTTAGGCAACCAGCTTTCTCTTGTCCATGAGACACATGGTGAGCTTATTCACCATGTAATTCTCCACTAATTCATTTATAATTTATATAATGTTGACTTCATCAGCCACTAATTTAATATATATATATATATATATATACACTTTAATCTATTATAATTTAAGGTATACATATATATACTTTAATATATATATATATATATTCTTTAATCTAATATATATATATATATATATATATATATATATTACATTATCATACTTTAATTCCACTAACATATTACATTACAATGTTTGATTTTCCCATATAATTTTCACTATCTATCATATATGACATACTTATTTTACATGTTAGTCTCTATTACTTATAAGTTTACATATGAACATATATGTTTCTTTTAATCCAATTGTAACCTAATAGGACATAACCTTTCTTGTTTTATTGTAATCATAGCTAAAGTGTAAAATGTTTACACTTGTCATGTTATTTTTCTATAATTCCAACTAGGGTAGTTTTAGGGTGTTACATATATTTTACCTTTGATGAAAATGCTTATGTTATGGTAATGTTTATACCCTGATTGATTGAGGATGGATGTTTAGATATGTTGTATGCATGTTGGAAGCATGTTGTATTGATTATGATAGGATTAAAGTGTGTAAAACCAGCAAAAATTGTCATTACATGCCCAGGTGTTTCGGTACACCTAAGCCTGTACCGAAACAGTGTGCCTAATATGGCTTAGGGGTTTCGAAACAGGGAAGGGGCGTTTTGGAACGTTTCGCTACTGGAATCCCGTGTGCCGAAACACCATATCAGGTGTTTCAATACGAGCATGAGCTTCGAAACACTTTAACCTGTTCCGATACGGGCGTTCCGATACAAGGCAACATGTACTGAAACATCCATATGTTAAGTTGGTTATTGGAATCTTTTGAAGTTTTGTTTCTTTACGTTTTGGTCTCTAAACATTGTGGATGCAATTAAATGAGCTTGGATTATTATTTTGAGCTAAAATTTGACACATGGGCATTTAAGGTGATTAAATAAAGATATGGTAACTTATAAATGGCATAAGTACTTGAATTTGGGTAAAATTACAAAATGGTCTCTAAAATGTGTGTGTTTAATTGGGTCCATAATTATTGTCTGTTTGAGTCGCAAATTGTTCCGCTGTGAAGTTTATCACTTAGGACAATAATGAGCATCTAGACAAGATAAAATAAAAAATAGGGTTTTTATTGGAGTAAACTTCCTAGTTTACTTCAATATTCCCCGTGTGACCTAATTGGTTCAGCCTATCGCCTAGACCGGGACGAGGGGGTTACATCAAGCATGCTTCCAACATATATACAACATATCCAAACATCAAACCTTAATCAATAATGGCATATTCAACATCATATCATGGTAATTTGCATCAAAGGTAAACTATAGGCATGCAACCTAGTAAACAAGACAAGCAAGATACCGAAATGCGAAGCAAAACACAAACCAATAACCAAAAGCCATTTACAAGTCTAAAACAACAATGAACACTTGCTCAAATAGGGAGTTTGAACAAATCTCCCAAAACACAATGGATCCCCCATTGCCCTTATTACTTATAGTCTAACCTAAAACATACTTTCTCAAATGAAGTCTCTTGTGATCCCTTGCTCCACGCTGCCTCCAAAACCTCAATTCTTTGCATTGATGGAAAAAATTGAGCGTAAGCACACAATGCTTAGTGAGGAGTGCTAAAAAACAAAACACCATCAATGCATTAAAACCATTTTCCAAGTCAACATTGAAATCTCATTTCAATTCACTTTAATCATCATTTGAAAATCATCATGCCTTTAAAACCATGCACTTTCCTTAATAAAAAATCAGCATAATAAACCTTATGCAACATGTATCATGAACCAACAACAAGTCCAATTGCTAACACTCAATTTAAGCCTTCCCACGCATAACTACCATATGCAAAGCTTAAAGAGTAAAACATGTACTCTTTAAGCTTTGCATATGGTACAATTCCTTTTAAAAGGCTAAAATTACAAAATACGTTTTAATGACTAAATTGGAAAGAGTCAAGACTTATAATCTTTAGGGAGCTATTACACCAAGGTGTTATCAGTCTGTTCCCTTGTTTTGGTATTTTTAAAAGATTTAATAAATTGATTTATTTAATGGGTTTTAATAAATTGTTATGGTCGATGTGGCTTGCGCGTAATGACCTTGTTTTTAATGGGAAGTCCATTCCGGTTTCTGAAATTTGTTTTTTGGTGAAGCTGCGATCTTTCTATTGGGTGAAGACCCTTAAAGAGGGCTTAATGGTTAGTTAGAATCTTTGGTGGGATTGTCCGAGCATGTATCGGGAAGAGGTAGCTAAAAATTTAGACCGTGTGGGTGTGTGTTGGGAACCACCGATCGGCTCTACTTTGAAGTTCTCAGTGGACGGATCTGCACGTGGAAAACCAGGACCTGCGGGCTTCGGAGGGGTGTTGCGCGATGCACAAAGTCGTGTCCTTGCTTTGTTTTCAGGGCCCCTCGGTTCTCTTGATTCAAATGTGGCAGAGATTAGGGCGATAGTGTTTGCCTTGGAGTTCTATTTAGCTTCCAAGTGGGTGGATCAACCTTTAATTATAGAGTCGGATTCCAAGGTAGCAATCGGTTGGGTGCTGCAGGTGGACCGTCGGCCGTGGCGCTTATGGGAGTCATTTTGTGTGATAGACCGAGCTTGTACGCAGCTAGGATCGGTGTGTTTCTCACACATCTTTCGGGAGGCGAATGGGCTAGCTGATGCTCTAGCGAAGGAGGGGGTATCCCGAGTCTCTTTGTTTCAGGCTTCGCTTTGATATTGTAAGGGGGGTCGTTCGTTTTGTTATTCAGTCGACATGTCGTACTCTTTTCCTCCAGTAGGTTTAGGGAGGTTTTTAACGAGGCGCATGTCTGACTAGCGTTGTATAATTTCTCTAATAATATACTTCGCTTTGCTGATCAAAAAAAAAAATTCCTTTTAGAAATCTCGTCATAGTTCCCATGCTTGAGAAGGTCACTTTATAACCTTCCCTCGCCTGGGAGCAATTGTTAGCACCTATCAATAATTACCGCCACATGTCGAGACCAGACGGCTCGCGACAAATGAACAAGACTATGAACAGTATAACATAAAGAACATCTGTAACACCCTAAAAATTACGCCCAAATCATAAACTCTAGATTCGTAAAATCCCTAAAAATTACGCCCATAATTCTAAAAACCCTAATGATTTGGGAATTTAATTCAAAAACCCAAATTGAGTTTGAGGGTTAATTTGAGAAAATTCAGATTTATGAGGCTTAATATAGAAATTTGAGGTCAATTTGTAAATCATGAAACGCTTAAGTGCTCGTTTGCAAACCACATTCAATTCAATGGCTTCCTTGTGATTAACCCATTTTGTTTTTAAATTCATATCAACTTCGGCTACCTTAGCTTTCTTTCTATTATAATTAAAACTCCTTTATATTATTATTTTATTCCAAAATCTTCTTTCCCATGTGTGTATCACCGAAAACCATATGGTTTATATCTTTCAGCCGCCTATAAATATGTATAATTATGCGACATGTATATATACCAAAGCCGGAACGCACACCCAATACTGCAAGCTTGATCTTACAAAACGTTTTCGATTCGGTTAAGATCTAATATTAAATAAGGAGCGTAAGAGTTGTTCGCTACGTCGTTAGAGCTATTGTTGCTTATGGTGTGTTTTCTTCTTGTGCTAAAAATAAATTATATGATATTTTTTCTATGTGTTGGTGTTTTACACCTTGTGTGATTATTATATGTATTATGGATTGTATGATATACATCTTGTGCATATGAATTCAGAATGTGTTTTAACTATGATTTATGAAATATTTGATTTATGAAACATCGGATTTTCGGAATTATGATTTATGAATTTATAGACTATGGTTTATACAGTATGTTTATGGAATATTGGATTTATGGAACTGGATTTATGAAATTTGATTTTTAATCATCATGTATGTATGAGCATGGGTTGAGATTTGTACGGAGGAAGTTCAGTGGTTTCATCCTTCGGGCTGAATTCCACTTCGGATAAGTGGGTCTACCCTTCGGGTTGAGCTCCACTTCGAATTGGTGACGATGTAGAGAGTGATTCTGGGGAACCTTGCTCTTCGGATGATGATGTAGTTGGGTGCATTGCACTGCGCTTGTGATTTGTATTATGGTTTAAAAGATTTCATTCAAAATAATATTATGTTTTATAATTATGGTTTTTCTTGTACTTTAGAGACACGCTAAGCTCTTTAGCTTACTCCCCCATAGTTTTCTCTTACAGATACCTGTGGACTTTAGGCGACGTGGTACTTGGAGGATCTCACATTTTATTCGGTTATTTTATTATTTAGTACGAAATCATTTTTAATTATTCAGGTTATTATTTTATTATATTGGGATATTGATGTAATTTCATACTTTTGAGAATAAATTTATTTTTAGATTATTTTTCTAAAATTCTTTTTCTATGATTTTATTTAAGAGATTTTATATAAACATTTTAATATTTAATATAATATAATATTTTTATTTTTATTTACTATAAGATATTTATTAAATCACAGTTATTTTATTTTAAGTTAAAGTTTAATTTCCAAAATTGAATTTCTTGAGTGTAAAGTTTTCAAACATGACTTCCTAAATTTGGCTATTTCTTTTAGGCCGGGTTTAGGGGGTTACATTTAGTGGTATCAGAGCTAAGTTCAACCCTTGGACTGTGAGGTTCACATAAAATTTTAAACCGAATTTTTTTTGCATGCATATTAAATTTTTTTGGGCAAAATGGGATTTTCTGATAAATTTATTATTTCGAAGAATTGAAGATATGATTTGAATAGAGTCTCCAAGTACCTACTCTAATTCTAGGATTGTCTCTTTTGTAGATAGATTACTATGTCACCTCGTATGAGCTCTAGATTAACGACCGATCGAGATCATACGTGTTCCTATAAATTTGAGATTAAAACCTATTTGAAAACTTTGTGTTGTAATTCATAACCTGATCTAAAATGCCTTTTTAAAATTGTTATCAAAACCCCTATTTTTTAAAAAAAGTATGTCATTAGTTTGAAAATTTCGAAGACGAAATTTATTTTAAGGGTGAGAGAGTTGTAACACCCCAAAAATTACGCCCAAATCGTAAACCCTAGATTCGTAAAATCCCAAAATTAAGACCTAATTTTAAAATCCCTATTTCTTAAATCCCTAATGATTTGGGAATTTAATTCAAAAACCCTAATTGAGTTTGAGGGTTAATTTGAGAAAATTCAGATTTATGAGACTTAATATAGAAATTTGAGGTCAATTTGTAAATCATGAAAAGCTTAAGTGCTCGTTTGCAAACCACATTCAATTCAATGGCTTCCTTGTGATTAACCCATTTTGTTTTTAAATTTATATCAACTTCGGCTACCTTAGCTTTAATTCAATGGCTTTCTATTATAATTAAAACTCCTTTATATTATTATTTTATTCCAAAATCCCCTTTCCCATGTGTTTATCACCGAAAACCATATGGTTTATATCTTTCAGCCGCCTATATATATATATATATATATATATATATATATATATATATATATATATATATACAGTTATGCGATATGTATATATACCAAAGCCGCAACGCACCCCAATACCGCAAGCTTGATCTTACAAAACGTTTTCGATTCGGTTAAGATCTAATAGTAGATAAGGAGCGTAAGAGTTGTTCGCTACGTCGTTAGAGCTACTGTTGCCTAAGGTGTGTTTTCTTCTGGTGATAAAAATAAATTATATGATATTTTTTCTATGTGTTGGTGTTTTACACCTTGTGTGATTATTATATGTATTATGGATTGTATGATTGACATCATGTGCATATGAATTCAGAATGTGTTTTAATTATGATTTATGGAATATTTGATTTATGAAACATCGGATTTTCGGAATTATAATTTATGAATTTATAGACTACGGTTTATGAAGTATGTTTATGGAATATCGGATTTATGGAACTGGATTTATGAAATTTGATTTTTAATCATCATGTATGTATAAGCATGGGTTGGGATTTGTACGGAGGAAGTTCAGTGGTTTCATCCTTCGGGCTGAATTCTACTTCGGATCAGTGGTTCCACCCTTCGAGTTGAGTTCCACTTTGGATTGGTGACGATATAGAGAGTGGTTCTGGGGAACCTTACGCTTCGGACGGTGATGTAGTTTGGTGCATTGCATTGCGCTTGTGATTTGTGTTATGGTTTAAAAGATTTCATTCAAAATAATATTATGTTTTATAATTATAGTTTTTCTTGCACTTTGGAGACAGTTTAGCATTGTAGCTTACTCCCTGATAGTTTTCTCTTACAGATACCTTTGGACTTTAGGCGACGTGGTACTTGGAGGATCTCACATTTTATTCGGTTATTTTATTATTTAGTACAAAATCATTTTTAATTATTTAGATTATTATTTTATTATATTGGGATATTGAGGTAATTTCATACTTTTTAGAATAAATATGTTTTTAAATTATTTTTCTAAAATTCTTTTACTAGGATTTTATTTCATAGATTTTGTATTAATATTTTAATATTTAATATAATATTTTTATTTTTATTTACTATAAGATATTTATTAAATCACTGTTATTTTATTTTAAGTTAAAGTTTAATTTCGAAAATTGAATTTCTTGAGGGTAAAGTTTTCAAACGTGACTTCCTAAATTCGGCTATTTCTTCTAAGCCGAGTTTAGGGGGTTACAACATTCGTTGATCAACGAGACAACGCACGTGATCACTACGGACCACAACGCGTGAAATTGCCCACGAACCATGGTACACCCTTCACAACCAAGACTACAAACAACATCGCATCCAGCGATCACGCGACTATGCACGTGATCGCTACGGATGACAGAGCGAACCTAAGACGTAACGATATATGTGATCCACACCGACACCTAGTCACGGAAATTCACTAAAACACTTCTCCCCCTCGATTGACATGTGCCTCACTTCATTTAGCTCTTTATAAGGAGCCATGCACCCCAAATAGAGACTAAGCTCCTCATAACTCACACATAAGCTCCCATAGCCCAAACCAAAGCTCTTCAAGCTTCACCAGAACTGCATTATCTCCACCGTCAATAGCTGTTGCACATTTAGGTGATCAACAAGTCAAAATAATCAAAATGGTAACCGAGTTACAAACCCTCAAAACATAAATAAGGCTCTAGGAGTACAATGTCCACTACACATAAGAGGTTGTACTATATGCAAAAAAAATGCTGAAAAGTCCCTCGCCGATGATTCTCCTCGGACACGAACACAAATCTACTAATATGAGAATGAAGATAATTTGAAAGGCTGAGCTCTATGGGCTCAATGGTACACAACTAATCTTTCATATTTCAAGTAACTCATAAATATAAGCATGCAAATCAAATTTGTTGAGTTGATCAATAAATGGATGGAAAGTCAATAGGGGTGAATTGACAATTGAAAATTTGGTGGGAGCAAGTTGCAAAAGAAAGAAAATTTTGCAAGGCAATTTAGAGTGGTTCAACTTCCTAAATGAAGTCTATATCCACTACCTTAGCTTTCACACCAAGGATTTCATAATTCACTAATTTGTCTTTCTTTTTAGGCCAAAGGAGATAATCTTACAATGACTTATACCCCAAAGTCTATTAATTCCTAAATATGAATAGAAATGAGCAAACTTTGAAAATCCTTTAAATGAGATTATTTGCAGAAAATATAGCTCACTAAAACCCTAACACTTGATAAAATGAAAAATACAATAAGCTTTTTTATCGGCAAAAGAGTATAATTTTATTAATAAGTATCATACAGTGCCATCACACTCCATGGCCTCATTAAAAACCCCCTACACCTAAATGGAAGAAAAGAGTACCGAGGAGTATGAGATAAAGAACAAACGCTAAAAACAACCGAACAAACACGAAAAAACTAAAGCAAGAAACCAAAACACAAAACATTCACGCTAGCATGCAAAACCAAGATGTGCGATCAACACCACCCCTCGCCAAAGAGTCATCCAAGCAATTTGCTTCTCGATAAAAACATGAATACATGAGCTCAAAAATAATCCCCTCAGATGCAATTTCCAGGCCAAGATGTTGTCAATCACCAACAAAAAATGGTCCGATGTTGCGTGTTTCCATTCTAATCGATCCTCACACTTTTAACAAACCACACCACACCACTCTATCGACAGAAAGGAAATCACGCACCACAGCCAATGAATAATCCACCATACCTCGTTGTAGATTACCACACCACATACCGCCTAACAAACTCGCTTGATCCCCCCCACACACGGTACATATACTCCTACTATACCACAAAAACAGACATCCAAGAACCGAGCAAATCCGTCTCTTCTCTCGAATGTCAAAAAATCCGAAGAAGGCGTAAACACATAAACAAAATCATTCGTAAACCATATCTTATTCACCATACCATCACTTGATATCTTTAATTTAGTCACATATAAAATGACCATCGCACACCTTTGTTGTCTCAAAAAGCGTTGAACCGATTTACGCTTCAACGCTGAACCAATCCCTCTCACATTCCACGACCACAAACTCAACGCTCTTTGCAATTATTGTCGTTCTCGCGCTTCAATCATACGCGTGATATCCTTTACAATTTCTTGTTCATTTCCAATTGTTTCACCCCAATTAGTTTACCCAATTTCAATGTTTCCTCCGCTTCTCTTAAAATAATCCGCTTCCGATTATAGAAGTCTGAATATGACAAAGAGCCATTAGCAATTACCTCTGATGATTATTGGTTTTTCTTCGGACGACCTCTGCCCTTTTTTACCAGCTTCGCTTCAGCCTCACCTTGCTCACCAGGCGATAAAAAACTCAGTTCGATTTCTGAAACCTGTCGTAACCTTCTAAACTCTCCATTGTATTCAATTGTTTGAGCCTTACTAGCCCTAGGAATTTCTATCCTTGACCCATCAACACGTGGGCTCAATTCATGAGCAACTAGTTCAGCACACGGTACTCCCACATTGTTTTGAAAAACATCCACCACAGCATCACTCGGCAAAACATCCAGAATTCGTTAACTTTCCCTTTCACGATGGACAAAGCTTACATCTTCATCTGCCATCCAACTTGCCGTGCTCATGACACGCCAATCCTCCCTCTTGTTCTCATTCCACATACGATCAATTTGGCTCGATCCCAGAGCCGAATAAGAGAAAGAATTGGGTACCATTGTATCATTTGTTGACCTCCCACTTATAGACACCTTAACCGGGCTGGACATATCCATGTTCAAATCCTCAGTACTCACTTAGGGCCAATCGCTTCCTCAATATTTGTAACGCGAATTGTGAAGACGTTATTGTTAATGCGCAAGTCCATTACTTCATCTATGTGTGAAATCCAGTCGGTTTCGATCTGAAATTGACATCGTTCAAACGTCGAAGGCGCCAAAGTCTCAATGTCAATCGGTACGAGTTCACCCCAAATCGCTGCAATATTCTAAAATGTTTCTTTCGACCATCCATGAATAGGAATTCCACTTATTGAAAGCCATACCCTTTGATTCGGTAAAAATGATGTAGGCGACCATTCAATTAAATTTTCAAACCATGTTTCTAGACGCCTAGTCCCCAAAATTCTCTTCCTCGATTCTTTATCTTCAAAATGAATAATACAAGAGAGCCCGCAACTCGCATGAATGTAAAACCTGTCAATTTCGCCTTTGTAATCTCATTTGCAAGATCCGCTATTTGGCTGGGTTGACGGCAAAAACCCAAAGCGCAATTCTGTAAAATTTCCCATTTATCAGCATCAACAACCCCATCCACGCATTTGTGTTTCTCTTTCACTCTAGATTGCTCTTTTGCTGTGATCCGATCATCACCATCCTCATCCTTGTTAAGCCGCCTCACTAGATTCCTTTTGGAATTGTTCATATGATCATGATCATCCCACTATTTCTGGATCTCCTTGTTCGTTCTTGAATCAGTGTTATCATGTTTTCTTCTCCAAAACGTATCCTCAGTCTCCCTTTGCACCATCATTACCTATAATTTGTATCTGTAAAGCCAAAATCCATGAAGACGCTCTATGATTCGATCCGCATCCGCCTTTGACCCCAAACGTACAAATCCGAATCTGGTTCCATCTCTCGCTCTCTTTCTTGGTACAAACACATCCACAACCACTCCATGTCTGTCGAAAACTTGCCAAACGCCTTGCCAGTGTAGTTGCTCCGGCAAGTATGATACAAAAACCTTCCAAACTCTTTGAATCTGATTTCTCGAGCTCGTTTTCCTCACCATTAAGGTTGCATGCGCACCTCTAATTCTTACTTGAAATTTCAATTGTGCACACAATTTTATTCAGAAATATTCACAAACACATGGTGTGCACACATCAAATAAAATATTTGTTATATATGTCTTAAAATACAATAAGCTTTCACACAAGTGTTTATAAGATTTTTACAATAAAGTTCTTAAATAATTTGGATTTTTCCTTATATGCTCTGGAATGGTTGTAATGTTATTAAAGAAGCGTAAGAGACTTGTTTTTATACGATCTCATTAATTTCTAACCATTTGGGTTGTTGGAGACTTGAATATAACCGTTGAGAGGAGTTTTCCCCGTAATAAATGTTGTCTGGTAATTGTGGGTATCGGTACGTGAAGGCCCATATCGGTACATTATTAAAGAAGAAATTGTTGTTAGTATTACAAGGTGTACCGGTACACAAGGTCGTGTATCAGTATGGAGTAAGAGGTACCGGCACGATAAGTGTCGCACTAGTACTAAAATTTTGGTGGAGCTTTGGGTATTAGTCACTCGAGGCTATATCGGTACACATAGTGTATTTTGTATACAATCCAAGCAAACCATATCGGGACGGGGTTCACTGTACCGAGACTCACCGTGTTAAAGGAATTCAAAGACTTCAGGGCGTATCGGTACAGAGTGCATCGTACCAGTATTGACAAGCTATTTGTAATTAAAAATTCAAAGGGTCGTACCGGTATGCTATGAACCTTACCAGTACTCCTTAACAATTTTGAAAAACAATGTTGAAAAACCGTACCGGTACGTATAGGACCGTACCGGTACGCATAGGACCGTACCGGTACGCATAGGACCGTACCGGTACGCATAAGACCGTACCGGTACTTACTAATAAAAATGGTCTCTTTTAGTACCAAAACACTTAGAAAAATATTTATACTTAAAAGGATTGACTTAGAAATAATTTTATCTTTAATGGAAGTCAAATTTTTTTTGAATGCTTGTCATTATGTGAGTAATCTTAAATACTTTGAAATTTTATTTATTTGCTTAAAAATCCTTGTTATATCAAAATCAAACACATGTTTAACAAAATGCATACATAAAACCATGGCATGAGTATCGGATAATAAAATTATGAGTCACCACAATTAACATAATCAAATCACTTGCACATCAAACTTGTCAGATTTGCCAAATTGACAAACTTGTCAAATTGCATGTGTGCTCAAATATTGAGTATCCAGATAGTCCCGCACCACTCATGGCCGCAAGTCAAATATTTATACAGATCGAAATCAATCGTTGTTTGTTCTAAATGCTAGACAAGCTCATTATTTTAACGATGTACAGATCACGTCCTAATTATATTTTATGAAATTTATGGTGGATTTTCAAACTTTTTTCCTCATTTGATCATTTGATCAAACATGATTTTCACCTAAAGACATACAACATGCGCATATTATGACACAAACATTATATTTATGACTTAACAAGAAGCATAGGACAATTAGAGTTACCACTTAGATATAAGAACACAAAGAAATGATTTTCGCTTACCTCTCCAACACTTTCAACTTTCCTTTAGCTTTAGAAAATATACCACCTTTAACTAATCAACAAACACAATAATTTCCATAGAAAACAAAGTTACATTTTTTAACTTGAAATAATTAGAAATGCGAGAGAAAAAATTTCATGAAAATAATTTCTCTTCATCCCAAAAGCTTCCACCTCTATCCATTTTTCTTGCCATGAAACTTAACAATGATTAAAGCAATCTTATCTCTTGAGAGTTAAAAGATGATATAAAAAATCGCTCCATGACACTTCAAGACTTTAACATGAAGAATAAAAGAAATGGAAGAAAGATGATGAATGGAAGAGTACGGGAAAGATAGTGAAAAGAAAGAAGAAATATTTTTTTTGAATAAAAAATAGGGACAAAAATATAAAATAGAAAAATAAATAAATGGGGAAATAGGGACACAAATCTCAAAGCCTATGTAGATCTGTTGTGCGGCAGGTTAAAATGTGGCTACATACGGCGGTACCTATTTTTCCAGTTATAGGTCACTAACCAATTCAAACAAGTTTTGGTTAATATTTTCAGTTGACTAATGAAATGTTTTACCCTTAAACTAGTTTTTCTAACATCTTAGGTGTCGAGTTAATTGTTTCCCTTTGAACTTAGAAAGTGGAATATGTTCCTAATATTTTAGGTTCCTTAACCACTTAAACTGCTTTTTGGTAACATTTTAGGTGACCAATGAAATATTTTACTCAACTTAAAAAATTCAATATCTCGGTAATAATTTAGGTTCCCTAACGCTAAACTGAATGTAGGTAACATTTTAGGTGCTGATCCCCGAAACTAAATTTTATTAACATTTTAGAGTCAAACTGAAACATAGGTAAAATTTTAGGTGTCGATCCCAAAACTAAATTTCATTAACATTTTAGGGCCCGAACCCCAAACTAATTCCCAATAACATATTGGATTCAGAATGCTGAACTAAATTTTGGTTACACTATAGGTCACAAACCCCAAACTCGTTGCATGTAACATTTTAAGTGTTGAACCCCAAACATATTTTTCAGTAACATTTTGGTGTCGAACCTGAAGTTGTCAAACCCCAAATTGAATTTCATTAACATTTTACGGTCGAAACCCCAAACTAAATATTGGTAACATTTTAGGTACTAAACCCCAAACTAATTACAAGTAACATTTTAGGTGTCAAACCCCAAACTAATTATCAGTAACATTTTAGGTGTCGTACACCAAACTGATTATCGGTAACCTTTTAAGTGTCGAAGCCCAAAACTGATTATCGATAACATTTTAGGTTCCAAACCCTAAGTAACAAATATTCTATACTTCAACATTTTACCATATTTTGTAGAAATTCTTATTTAAATTTCATTGGAAGCCAAAATCCCCGTTGATGATCCCGACTCATTACATGTTAATGATATGTAATGCAAGCAATGTTTAGAAGATACAACCGTGTAGGGGGTACCATTACCAACATCGAATTGTATGTAAATTTTGATGAAGGTGTTAGTTCATCACGAATCCTTGGAGGTTCTCCACCTTCTACAGACAAAGACACTATTTGTGTACGTAATTCCAAGAGACGATATGAGAATGAACAAGTAATTGAGAAATTGAACGTGACATCTTATATATCTACAGATTACGACAACAAACATACTCTTCTTCCATTCATTTTAACTGAACTAAGCTAGCTTAGTAGCAATGAACCATGTATCATATTTGAGATAGTACTTTTTAATCTAATCACCGTTTGTATTTGTGTTGGTGATCATATTTCTCAGCAAGGCTATTGAAGGTACATGGAATCCAAACAAAGGCAAGGCTATTAAAAAAAACCCAGGGTTTCCAGAAATCCCTTCGATGCATGTAGATTCAAAGTAAACTGAATTGGATGAGGAGATGGTGTATTGAAGGTTTGATTGGTGAACGGATCAAGTTAATGGAAGGAACGGAGGAATTGGAAAGAAGATATTTTTGAAGAGAGAGATAGGGAAACGTGAAAAGTGAGAAAAAAAAAGGCAGTTGAGAGAGTTTTGGTAGGTTGGAGCATTCAAGCCCATTTATGCCGTCGTTGAGGTTGCCGAGAGTGACACTGCTGATTTCATCGAGTAGAGTTCATCGAGACGCGTCCGCCGGTGGTCGCCATATTTGAAATTTGATAAATATACTCCACGTTAAGTAGCGGAACTGGGTCATAGGTTTCGCTACTTTTAATGGAAAAAGAAGTGAGAACGACAATCAGAAAAGTAATATCTTTGAAGTTTAAAACCAAAATTCTTAGAATTCAAAGTTCAAATATTTGTAAAGTATCAAAACTTAGATACCAGTTCCGAGACATTGTAGCAATCATGCATCATGAGACATTTAATCAGTATCGAAACGTACAGTTAAAATTCTGAAACTTTTGAAATAAATTTTATGCAGAATTGTAACACCCCGAAATTTCCCTAATTCGAAAAATCTAAAATTTGAAATTCCTAATTCAAAACCCTAACATTTGGGAATTTTATATTCGAAACCCTAATTGAGAATTGTGAATTAAATTAGTTTTTAGTTATAATTTCAGTGACCTAATTAAATTAATTCGGAACGTTGGTGTCTAATCTATTAAGTGGGTTAATTTAGGAACCTTTATGTTGTAATTTACCCAAAATTTAGGTTTAAACCTAAATTGTTTGAGTTATACCGGCTGGCAGGTCTTATTTTGTTGTTTTGGGGAAACAACCGTTTCTCTATATTTCTCATCTCTCACGATGTCTCTCCCTCACCCTCTCTCTTATTTTTTTCCGGTGAGCGAACAATCGAGTCCTCATCACCGTTCGTGGCTTGCACGGCCACCACCAGCGCGACCACCGTCATCGTGCGATCGACCCTTGACCCTCGGCTCGCCCCTATCGACCATCGTTTTTGAGTTTTCAAAGGGAAACCGTTCACCTTTCATTCGAGTTTTGTGCGCCGAACTCTCTTACGTGCTTTTTTTTCGTTTGATCTTGTTTGGGTAAGTGATGGTGATTATCAGATTCATGTTAGTGTTGCTAATCAGTGGATTCTAAGTTATTGGTTGCTGATCTCGTTTTCCTTTTTGCTTCTTGCCGGAAATTGACCATTTTGTGTTCATTGGGCGTGTTGTCGTCGCCACCGTTCGTTCATCAGTCGCTGTCACTCTCGTCCTTGCATTGACATCGCGTTGTTGAGCCACTACCGTCATCGTCCATGCCGTGTTGATACCTTCTGTTATCGTTATCTTTATGGCCTTTGTTTGTGCATCCCATATATCGTCCATGGTAGAGCAAGGTTGTTATGTTGTTGTCACTGCTGTTACGGGTTCAATGCACTGCCGTCTCTTGCCATCTTTTAGTGTTGCCTACAAGTATTGCTCATTGCTTCACCAACGAGAGCCAATAGCAAAATGTGTCTACATCTTCAATCAAGATCACGTGTGGGACCCTCCATTTTTGCCTCCATATTGCGCAGGCACTTGTTAGGTGATCTGCTCAATTTATTCTGGGCTATGTTTTGTTTCCTTTTAATTATTTAATTAGTTTTTAAGAAAGATATATTATATTTATATATTGAAAACAATTTTTCCAAGGGTGTGAGTATGATGAAAGACCGAACCAGAGAGCTTTATCTTACCAGACCAAATCGGTTTTGTGAATCGAACCAGTCCGAACCTTGAAATTAAATTGAACAAGTAGAATCGATTTAATCGGATTTGACCTTTGACCCGTTTGACCGAAGTTAACCGTTGACCTATTTGACTAGAGTTGACCATTGATTTTGGACTGTTGACACGTTGACTTTGACCGTCAGAGTTGACTTTGACCAGTTTGACTTTGACTTTGACCAGCGTTGAGTTGTCTTTTTCAGAAAACGTTCATCTTAACATTTCTCGACGTCTTGAGTCCGTATCCGCTGCCCGTTTTGTCAAATTAGATCTCGAAAACTCCGTTTTGTTATCTTTGAGTAATTGTTGTTGGAATCTAATAAGTTATGATTTCAGAATTTAATTCGGAATATTCTCGTGTTCAGGTGTCGACTTTGGGACCGTTGAGTTACCTCCAGTTGTACAGACCGACCGTACACGTTCTTCGAGATCTTCACGTGAGTATATCTTCAGTTCAGTTTTCAGTGTTTTAGTCGGTGGCTTAGTGTTAGTAATAAATGTTAATATAGAATTCATATCTCGTAGGTCCTAATTCAGTGAGATCTGAGCGTGAGGCTCGCCCTTCGCAAGTTTATAGCTTCTGTTGCTTAAGGTGTGTCTCTTCCTGTTTTATAAACTTATGTGTTTCTTTCTGTGCTATAAATTTTATGTGTTTTTCTGGATTAATATAAGTAAATGTTTTGTACATTTTGTGTGCATACTCTGTTGTGATTGGGTGAATGTTTTCAGACATCATGCATAACATGTCATACTGTGATTTAAGTGAAATACCAGATTTTCAGAACTGTAAAACATCGGATTTATAGTATTGTGCAACTTGAAGTTTCATAATTCAAGTTTCGGATCAGACTCGGATTTTAAAATCTGCATCATATCATTGTGGGTATATGGTTTGGAATTTGTTTGGGGAAGTTCAATGGTTTCAACCTTCGGGTTGAATTCCGCTTCGGATTAGTGGTTTCACCCTTCGGGCTGAATTCCGCTTCGGATCAGTGGTTCCACCCTTTGGGCTGAGTTCCACTTCGGATGGTGACGATGGAGAAAGTAGGTTCTGGGGAACCTTACTTTTCGGTGTATCGGAGATGTGTACTATGATTCATGTGCATCAAACATCATATAATCATGATTCAGTTTTATTGTGTTTTCAGAAAAGTATTTATCAGAAAATAAAATACTGTTTTGTTTTTGTTTTGTTTTTATTGCACTTTAGAGACACACTAAGCTCTTTAGCTTACACCCCTTAGTTTTTACTTTTCAGATATCTCAGACTTTTTAGGCGATCGGTACTTGGAGCATCTCTTGTTTATTTAGATAAATTACTATTCAGTACGAACTTTTCTGTTACCTCAGAATTATTATTTTAATATATTTTGGGATATTTGTGTAATATGGACATTGGAATTGTTCTTAATTTGGGTTTTATTAAATGCATGCATCTATGAAGTTACTTTCGGATTTTTAATTAATTATCGAAACATCGTTCAAAAGATTGCGTTTTATTTTAATCGGAATATTTGTTGAGTTTTACATATTTAATCGATTCTTTTGAATTACAAAATATTTTAACCTAAATTGTTTCTTGAGGGACAAGTTTTCAATTGTTACTTCCTAAATTCGGCCCATTCCTTTTGGGCCGGGTTTAGGGGGTTACAAGAATGGTCAAATTTATTTAATCCAACAGAAATGTTGAATAAAAGTATAGAATAAAGGTTGCAACTACCATACCATCCCATGGCATGTAACCCCCTCGTCCCGGTCTGGGCGCTTAACCGATCCGAGTGGGCCACACGGGGAAAACCGAAGCGAAACCCGTTAAGGTTCCCCCTCGGTTAGCAACCCTATTTTTTTTCTTTTCATTAAAATCTTGTCTAAATGGATATTAAACCCTATGTGATCAAACAGCGGAATATAATACATGAGACAAACATTCGAACCCAAAACAACAGTTAAACAGCCCAATTTTAATCTTTTAAACAAGCCGTTTCGAAACACCCTTGAGGCGTATCGAAACGCCTTGACCAGGTCAACTGTTCTAGAGCCTTTACAAGGGGTCGTATCGAAACGGTGGTCAACCGTTTCGAAACGCCCACGACGGTCAATATCTCGTGGTCAACGAGATTTTGACCGTTTCGAAACCTTTACACCCGTTTCGAAACACCTTCATCTCATGAATTTCTCAGAATTCCAGTAGCCAAAACGTTCCGATACGCGTTTCAGAACAGGGGTTCCAAAGGCTATACCGTATCGAAACGCGTTCCGATACGGGGTCCCTGAAGCCTACCCGTTCCGAAACGATCCCTCCAGTTTTGAAACGCTGGCAGTCTGTAGCCTTTGAAATACAAATTTAGGGGTGTTTTGACAAGTCTATGGGTCCCATAGGACCCCTAAAGGCACACAAAACCATCAAACAAAGTCTAGAGGCATACATCCTAGATTTAACATACTCAAACACATACAAGCATGGATTCGGACAATCTTTCTAACATGGCAAATTACACATTAAGAGCCTTTCATACAAGCATGCTTGAAGACATTTAAAAAGTACCAATAAGCATCACACATATCAAGTGAGTCCACATGCCGTTCAAGCAACCTAAGCACTCATAAGACATCCATCGTACTAGCATTTGGCAAGATATAACATGCTTACAAATCACGTCAACCATAGACATACATCAAGACTCGAATCAACAATTCCTATCCCATTGTTTAACTATTACATTCTATTACTTGAAATCCATACATTGAGCTCACCAAAAGCAACACTTTGAGACCTTCCCTTGCCTCTGCCACCCACAAGCTATTTATCTGCATTGTCGAACAAAAGAGAGCGTAAGCATAAAAGCTTAGTGAGGGTAAGCTCTTCAAAAACAAACCTCGACAATGCAGGGTCCAAGCACGAGCTACGACCAAGATAAAATGCATGTTCTTACCTCCGGTCCACACGAGCCATGATTCTAAATGATGCACGAACATATAATCAATATCATGTCATGCTCAACATGTTCAAAACCACAATACATGAAATCACATATATTAAACCATGTTAGCAACACATCCCAAATCACATTGGCTCACAATTAACCACATAATGGCAACATAAGCTACAATCCGTATTGGCACCTAGCTATGACTCGAATACGCGGATAACCATTGGAACTCACATCCAACAACACAACCATTACCTGACGGTGGGATTCCACTCATCACCGTTCACGCGGAGGGGATTCCACTCATCCTCACGCCTCATCTCACGCGGAGGGGATTCCACTCATCCTCACGCCCGTCGATGGGATTCCACTCATCACCGACTAATGTAAATACAATTTTCGGGCGTACCCGTACTCCTCCTTGGTGACTCAACGCCACCAAGGCCACGCGCGACTTTTGACTCATGTGTACACACTAACATCCTAATGATCGATCATTTGTACCCAAGCATACTAGTGCCAATACTAATACATTCCACAATACCATTTATTAACAACTTCCGTGCTTAGCACGTACTCATCGTGACTTACTATCATGCACAACCACATTTCCATGCCTAGCATGTACTCACCATGATCCTCGGATCAAGCAATCACCTCATAATCTCATTTCACATGACAACACACATGTACATCATTAACAACCATATCACATCATATTTTGCACACGTGAATAATCATATCATATCTATCATCAACATACATACAACAATGCATCCAACATGCCTCAACATACATGTATACAACATATATATAACCAACACCATCACGATTTAACACGAGGCACATACAACCATTAAAGAGTGCAACCAAAGTCTCTAATCAAAGCTTGGGATTAGGCTACCACTCTAATCCCATCTCTAGGTGGGTTTACCAAGCCCATCCTAGGTTCACATGCTTGAACCAAATACTCAAAACCAATTCAAAAACATTTAACCACTCGCCTAAGCTTCCAAGCTCCAAGCCAAGCAAGCAACCTCCCTCAAATTTCCGGATTTCTTCCCGAAGCTTCCCCAACACAAATTCCCGCTTCTAAACAACCTCGAACACATTTCAAACAATTCCAAATCAGCCCAACATCAAAATACCAACCCGGAAAACAATTCAAATCAAATTTACAACGTTGCAAGCCATGACCAAACCCTACACTTTGCAATTTCGGGCAGCCCCTAAACCATGTCCAAAAACCATGTTTCCAACATCCATAGCACCCACAAACAATCCCAAATCAACCCCTAACCATTACCCTAACATCAAACCTCAATTTCCAACACAAACCACACCCAAAACTCAACTAAAAACCCTCCTAAAAACCCATTTTTATCCAATTTCGGGAATCATGATAAAACACTTTAAAATTCACTTATGTTGGACCATAGGAGTTGCAAACAACTTAGCTAACAATAATAAATCAATGGCTTAAGTTAAAGACCATAAAGCTCTCATTTTTAAACAAAACCCTAAAACTTCACATTTCAATAATTATGAAAGAATATGAGAAATATTGGTACCAACACGAAGAGGAAGACAAGACCAAGTCAAAAACACAATTACCTTTTAAAAAGCTCCAAAGATGAAGTTGAAAGAGATGAAATGATGAAAGGGGGAGGGAGAGAGCTTCCATGTCGTTGAAATGGTGAAAATGGGGTGAAGAAGATGAGCACATGTTTTAATTCAACAAAAAGGGGTTTTAATTTTAAAAGTTCATCTTATTTACCATTTTGCCATTAATGAGATGGCAAATCCTCCTTTATCATAAAAATCCATGGGATTTAATTCCCAAAACAATTTTGATCCAACATAGAATTTTTTTTATTCGAATATCTAAAACCCGAAACAATATTTTAATATTATTTCCATTCGACCCCTAAACCCGGGTGTTACATGGCAGGTACTACCAACTTCAAAACACGTCTTTGTCCTGTTAATCCCCTTCCCATTGAAGAAGTTGTTTATCTTGAAGCTCAGAAACCTTTTTTCCAACAGCAGTGGTCTTAAGAAGGTAATTGCAAGTTCATAAGAAGTATTTTTTTGTACTTTTATTCAACTTAATTCCATGAAATGTTTCAGTTATTTTATATTCATTTACATAGGTGGCAGAGTATACTCATCATGGAACTTCCGAGTATAGTAGGTGATGCTAAAGTAGAAGGAGATAGTGTGGAGAGTTCGAATAAAATCGTTAGCATGACATTTGCGTCACTGGAAGAAGCAAGGGAATTTTATGGGGATTACGCAAATCAAAATGGATTTAGTGTACGTCGTGGAACAAGTCGGGTTAGAAATAGAAATAAATACCAGCAAGAGTTTTTTTGTTCAAAACAAGGGCAAAGGTAATCAAAAGTAAATGAGGCGAAGCGTTCATGCGCTCCACGTCCACAAACAATGAGCGGTTGCAAGGCTAGAGTAGTTGTCCAAGAAAAAGATCTGGATAGATAGGTAATAACGAACATAACCATAAACTTTTCCACCATCTATGGCAGAGTAATGCATACTGTCGACCTATTATGCCCATTGTTGTTGTCCTCGCGGACGAGACCGCAGATACGTTTCAATGGGTCTTAAATACTTTTGCAGAAGCTATGCTGAAGAAGTCTCCGCTTTCAGTTGTTACAGATGGAGATAGGGCAATGTAGAGGGCGATCAAAAATGTTTTTATCTATGCTAAACATCGAATATAGGGTTGTAAACGAACCGAAAGTTCAGCGAACCATTCGGGAAGAAGTTTGTTTATATTCGTTTATTTATTAAACGAACGAACATGAACAAGATTTTTTGTTCATTTAATTAAATGAACGAACAAGAACAAAGGGCTTGTTCGTTCATTTATGTTCGTGAACGTTCGATAATCCGCTCTTTTATGTTCATTTATGTTCGTTCGTTTATGTTTGTTTATGTTCGTTCGTTTATGTTCATTTATGTTGGTTCGTTTATGTTTATTTAAATTTATTAACATATGTCTAGGGGTGTTCATTATTCGGTTAAACTGAACTAACCGACCGAACCAAAACAAAATTAGTTAATCTATTAGATAATTTTAGGTTTCGATTAATGACTAAAAGTTTTTTCAAATTTCAATTATCGATTAATTTGGTTTAAAATTGGTTAATTAATTGAATTAATCGAACTAACCAAAATATTAAATATTTAACACATTATATATGTTCGTTTGTGTTCAATTTTGTTCATTTACCATTTAAACGAACGAACACGAACAAGCTACATTCCTTAATAAATGAACACAAACAAGAAATTTTGTGTTCGTTTATGTTCTTGTTCGTTCATTTGTTCGGTTAAAGAGAAAGGAATGAACATGAACACACCCTCGTTTGTGTTCGTTCGCTTCGTTTACAGGTCTAATCGAATATGTTCTTGGCATCTAGCTAGCAATACACAACAAAATATTGAGGATGGAAATTTTACAAAGGAATTTAGCAGATGCATGCATGCTTTGTGAACATCTGAGGAATTTGATGAACAATGGGAGATAACTATTGAGAAGTCTGTTGAGTTGATCGAACACTTTCAAATGGCCAAGAGGGGGGTAAATTGGCAATTAAAAATTTTGGTGAAGTGAAAGATAGAAAATAAAAGTGACACAAGGGGTTATAGTGGTTCATGTTCTCCAATTGAACTCTACATCCACTACCTTAGCTACCACTAAGGATTTTCAAACAATTCACTACTAGAATTCGTCCCCTTTTCTTGGATGAGGAGGAAACCTTACAATTTCGATTAAGCTTTCTACCCAAAGCTTAATCCACTCAAATACAAGAGATATTTTGGTAAACTTAAATCTTTCCTCTCAAAGGATGATTGTCTACCCAAATACAATTTAAACAATCCCAAACTCACAATACAAATTGACAATTTGAAATACACTAGAGTTGGGTACAAAGATTTGACTCTTAATAGCTCAAAGGGTTTGGATTTGACAAAATAGGGTATCGATACGCTAAGGGTATCGATACTCCTGGGCGTTTTTGCATACTTCTGCTTGGAAAACATAGAAAAGGACTTTGAAAAATATATATGATTTAAGAGCAGGTCTTTAATTATTATTTTGTTTTAAAAACACTTGTCAATTGAGAGACTTTAAAGAGTACTTAAAAATTTATTTGTTTTGCAAATTGGTCCTTAAGATTATGTGTTATATCAAAATCAATTTCGGTTTTACAATCTCCCCCTTTTTGATATAACAAAACCATAAATAAATTTTTAAGTTTTTTTTTGAAACTTTGAAAAGCTTTCTCCCCCTTACTTTAAGATAGATTTTTAAAACAAAAATATTTTGACTCTATGATCCTTCTCCCCCTTTTTGTTAGATCAAAATAGAATACAAGGATAATAAGAATATAAAGCAACAATAATTCATTAAACTAAAGGCAAGCAAAGAGTTCAAATTCATAAACTTCAAAATAAGCATAAAGGTTCAAATGCATAAATGTCAAAGCAACCATCATAACACAAACTCTTAAAAATCCAAAAAAAAACATAAATAATAGGCATAAACTTCAAATCCTAAAAACAAAAAAATGCAATAACAATAATGAAAGACTAAATGGCCTAAGATGAGATGCATGAACTACTCGTCCCCTTCGTCATCATGATCGTCCTCCTCATCTTCTTCTTCATCTTCTTGAGAGGGTTGATTCCTTCGGGTTTGATTGATCCAAGCACCATGGAAGGCGGTAAGAGAGATATCCATGGAGTTTTGGCGAGCGACCATGGTATCGATCTTCTTGTCCATGCCTTGAATGCGATCCTCTAAGGATGTGAAACGAGTATCCATCACGGTGAACTTCTCATTGAGGAAGGTCGTGAGAGTATCCATGGAGGAGGAATCAAAGGAAGCACGATGAGAACTCGAAGAAGCACGAGAGGCATCGACCGAAGCAACGGGCGAAGGATCTTGAGGAGTGCGAACCCACTCATTATCAACATAAGTGAAACCGGAGCGATCTAGGGAACGCTCATCAATAGGTAGGCCAAGGGTTTCAGGAAAATCATGTGAACAATCAATGCCAATGGAATGAAATAGAAAACTCAAGGCTGTGGAGTAGTAAAAGGATGAGACTTGTTTGGTATGGGCGTATTGAACTAAAAAGACAAGGTCGGCAAACATGATTTGACACAAATTTGGACGTTTACCTTCTCTAAAACACTTAAGCCAAAAATCATCCGTTTGACGAACAGTTGAATATTTCCCACCCGATGGACGAAGAAACCAAGAAACAAGAAGGTGAAGGATACGGTCATGAGCATCTAAAACTTTTGCGGGACCTAGATAACCCGTACCCAAGGAATGTTCATCATCAATACCAACATCTTCAAAACCAAAGACATTGCATAAAGCTTTTTGATCAATTTGAAAACGTTTGCCCATAATGGAAGATTCAATGGCAATAACATGCTCCCTAGATTCATCATGTATACATACGACATTAGAAAAGAACACAATGACTAGGTTCCTATATAGGATAGGAGGAATAATCAAAAAGGTCAAGAATTTCCATTGCTTAATCAAAGGTAGGTATTTGAATTTGAAACGGGCAGAACTTAAAAAAGGAATGGACACAACTCGCTCTTCCCTAAGGTTTATTCCTAGAAAAAGTTTATATCGTTCCCTATCAAGAGGTTCGAGAAAACTAGATTGGATGATATAAGGAAGGTTAGGTGTAGGATTACCCTCGACATCCTCGGTAGGATTGGAAGTAGAGCGATGACGCTTAGTCCCCTTTTTCGGTGCCATAATCCTGAAAATACATCAAAAAGGATTCGAATATGTATGCAATTAACATCCTATTTGATCCAATAAAATCTGATAATTCAAGGTAATTTGTTAAAAAGAATTTTTAAAAAAAATATTCACAAAAAAAACAAAAAAAAACAGTTTTAAAAATATATCGAATATAAAATATATTAAAAAAATTTAACTTTTGAAAAAAAAATTTGTGAAAAAGGTGAAACCCACAACAATTAAACAAGGTTTGTACAAAAATTCAGTTGAAACAACAATTAAAAGCAAACGAAAATAATAATAAAAAAAAAGAAAAAGAAAAATTTTATACCTTGAATCTTAGAATGGATGAAAGAGGGGATGTGAATGCACAAGATTTGATGCCCAAGGTTTGCCTTGATGTGTAGAGTAAAAACCCTCAAGAAATTTTGAAGATTGATGGTAAAATTTGATGGATTGAGGGGGTTTATATAGGGTTTCGCGGCTAGGGTTTGTGGAGAGAAAAGAGGGGTTTTGAGTTTTAAAGATTTTTAACAATAGCAGCCCTAAATAGCCTCTCCGTCGAGTCCGTATCGATACGCTATACACGCGTATCGATACCCATTAACCCTAATTTTATATACGTCAATACTACCGTATCGATACGCGGGGACGTATCGGTACGCTTGACTTTGACTATTTCCCTTGACTTGTTCCGTATCGATACGAGGGGTCGTATCGATACTTGTTCATCCTCAAGAATTCCCAGAAAGCATACCGTATCGATACGCGTTATCCGTATCGATACACCTTTGCCAGTTTGTGCAAATTTGACAGATTTAAGTGCAAAAAACCAATTTGAAACGTCCCTAAATGCATGTACATGTCATATGAACAAGTTTTAAAGGCTAAATTGAATATATACTCCCCCTAGAAACATGCATATAAGCAAGAAGGACAAAATTAACATAGGCATGAATCAAAAACAATTTCAAGCAAATTTTGACATTTTGGGACCAAAAGGTGTCAAGAAAGGCTAGTTAAACCTAACTTTCTCCTAAGGGTCCAAAAGCGCTCTTTATCTAAAGGTTTTGTAAATATATCCGCTAATTGGTTCAAGGTGTCAACAAACTCTATAACAATATCATTTTTTAAACATGATCTCTAATGAAATGATGTCTAATTTCTATGTGTTTAGTTCTAGAGTGTTGGATGGGATTCTTAGTGAGACAAATGGCACTAGTGTTGTCACACCTAAGGGGTATGGTTTCTATTTTAACACCATAATCTAAGAGTTGTTGCTTCATCCAAAGGAATTGAGCACAACAACTCCCTAAGGATATGTACTCCGCTTCGGTGGTAGATAATGCTACACTATTTTGTTTCTTAGAGAACCAAGATACGAGCATACTACCTAAGAATTGACATGTCCCGTAAGTACTTTTCCTATCTATCTTGCATCCCCCATAATCCGCATCCGAAAAAGCATGAAGGCTAAAGGAAGAATCCTTAGGATACCAAAGGCCTAAAGTAGGTGTGTCTCTAAAGTATCTAAAAATTCTCTTAATGGCAACTAAGTGTGATTCTCTAGGACTAGCTTGAAACCTAGCACACAAGCAAACACTAAACATAATATCCGGTCTACTTGCGGTAAGGTAAAGCAAAGAACCTATCATGGATCTATAAAGCTTAGAATCAACACACTTACCTCCTTCATCTTTGTCAAGCTTTATGGAAGAACTCATAGGAGTGGCTTGAGGTTTTGCATTCTCCAAGCCAAACTTCTTGAGCATATCATTCACGTACTTAGCTTGATTTATGAAGGTGCCATCCTTCCTTTGCTTGATTTGGAGTCCCAAAAAGAATGAGAGCTCCCCCATCACGCTCATCTCGAACTCACCTTGCATTAGCTTAGAAAATTCCTTACAATAACACTCATTAGTAGAACCAAAAATAATATCATCAACATAAATTTGAACTACTAAGATGGCATTGTTATATCTTTTTGTGAAGAGTGTTGTATCCACCTTTCCCTTTTCAAAACCCTTTTCAATTAAGAAATTTGAAAGTCTCTCATACCAAGCTCTAGGAGCTTGTTTTAAACCATAGAGAGCTTTTGTAAGTTTAAACACATGGTTTGGAAATTTTAAATCCTCAAAACCCGGTGGTTGTTCAACATACACCTCTTCATTTATGAAACCGTTTAAAAAGGCACTTTTCACATCCATTTGAAAAAGCTTGAAATCATGATAACATGCAAATGCAAGTAACATCCTAATAGCTTCCATCCTAGCTATGGGTGCATAAGTCTCATCAAAATCAATTCCCTCTTCTTGTGTATAGCCTTGAGCAACAAGCCTAGCCTTGTTTCTCACTATATTACCACTTTCATCTAATTTATTCCTAAAAACCCATTTTGTTCCTATAGTAGATTGGTCATTAGGCCTTTCAACTAATGTCCAAACTTTACTCCTCTCAAATTGATTTAATTCCTCTTGCATGGCCAAAATCCAAAAATCATCTTTTAAAGCTTCTTTAATATTTTTAGGCTCAATGCATGAAATAAATGCAACATGATTCATTAATTTGAGAGAGGATCTAGTAGTTACCCCCTTGGATGGATCACCCAAGATTTCACCACCTTTGACATAGTTTAACTCCCTTGGGTAAGACACCTCCCTTTCCTCAAGAGCCAAGTCCTTCAAGGCTTCAAGAGGTGGATCTTGTGAATCCTCTTCTTTGGTTGGAATCTCATCCACCTTTGACGTTTGTCCTCCATCAATGGCATCAATGATTTCTACATCATTATCATCACAAGATTCCTTCCTCGGAAGGAGGTTATCATCGAAAACAACATGTATAGACTCTTCAACAACTAGAGTTCTTTTATTAAATACACGATAGGCTTTAGAGTTTAAAGAATACCCTAAGAAAATAGCTTCATCACTTTTAGCATCAAATTTACCTAAGTTTTCTTTACCATTATTCAAAACAAAACACTTGCAACCAAAAGGGTGAAAATAGCTAATGTTAGGCTTTTTGGATTTTAAAATCTCATAAGGTGTTTTCTTCAAAATTGGCCTAATCATTACTCGATTTATAATATAGCAAGCGGTATTTGTGGCTTCCGCCCAAAAATATTTAGGTAAATTATTTTCACAAAGCATGGTTCTAGCCATTTCTTCTAAAGTTCGATTTTTCCTCTCAACTACCCCATTTTGTTGAGGAGTGCGAGGTGCGGAAAAATTGTGGCTAATCCCATTTTCATTTAGGAAATCATCGAAACCTAGATTTTGAAATTCGGTTCCATGATCACTTCTAATGTGAGAAATTTTAAGTTCAAGATCATTTTGAGTTATTTTAGAAAATGTGATGAATTTTTCTAAAGCCTCATCCTTTGTACTTAAGAATAGAACCCAAGTATACCTAGAGAAGTCATCTACAAGTACAAAAGCATATGATTTTCCACCCAAGCTCATTGTTCTAATTGGCCCAAAGAGATCCATATTGATCAATTGTAAACATCTACTAGTAGAGACATCATTTATGGATTTAAAAGAATTTCTATGTTGTTTACCCTTTGAACATGCGTCACAAATTTTATCATTCGAAAATTTAAGTTTGGGTAAACCTCTAACTAGGTTAAGGGAAATTAATTTCTCTAAGACACTCATGCTAGCATGTCCTAATTTTCTATGCCAAAGCCATGAGTCATGTTCATCATGTGAAACTAAGCATGTATGGGATGATTGAATGTCATCTAAATGCACCATGTAAGTATTGCCTATTCTATGTCCTATGAGCATTAGTTGGTTTGTTTTAATGTTAACAATTTTGCAACCACTTTTATCAAATAGAACATTAAAACCCTTGTCACACAATTGACTAATACTCAACAAATTATGCTTAAGACCGTTGACATACAAAACATTGTCAATGAAAATAGAAGAGTGATTACCAATGGAGCCTATTCCTTCAATATGGCCTTTGGAGTTGTCACCAAATGTTACCACTCCACCACTTTTAGGCTTTAGTTTCACAAATGGACTCTTGTCACCGGTCATGTGTCTTGAGCATCCACTATCAAGGTACCAAGAATTTTTGCTTGAAGCTTTAGCCTTGTAGCAATGCTCCCCCTACAAACAAAGAAATTAGGCTTTGATTTTTGGTACCCAAATCATTTTGGGTCCATGAGTGTTAGCCTTCAACAATTTGGTTCCCTTAGGAATCCAAGAAGCAATAGAATTCAAATCATTAGAAATAATGAGTTCTTTAGGAACCCAAACACTCCTAACTCTATGACCTCTAGCTTGCTTATTAAAATTTCTTTGTTTAGGTACAAAAGGTTTTCTTTTTACATATTGGGTTTTAACGTGATTTCCTTTTTCAAAATTATTTTTCCCAATAGCAATAGACGTTTTAAGATTATCCACTTCCTTTGTGTGATAATCTTGAAAATCGGAAAGAAGTTTTTCAAGTTCAATATTTTTAGTTTTAAGATCATTAGAAAGATTAACTAAAAACAATACATTCTTTTCCAATTCGGAGTTAGTTTTTGAAAATGTCTCATTTTGATTTTTTAAATCGGAAATTGTTTTCTTGTTTTTCAAAATGGACTCTTTGTATTTTCCTACTAACTCATCATACACTTCTTGCAATTCATCATAAGCATCTTGAAGTTCCTCAATTGTAAAATCGAAATTAGATGAGTGAGAGTTTACCTTAGGTTCATCATCGATGGCCATGAGACATAGGTTGGCCACTTCCTCCTCTTCCTCGGATGACTCATCGTCACTCCAAGTAGCTACTTGTGCTTTGAGGTTCTTCTTCTTCCCAAAGTTTTTCCTCTTCAATTGAGGACACTCGGAACGGATGTGACCCGGTTTCTTGCATTCATAGCAAGTAATTGGATCCTTCTCCTCTTCCTTGCTTTTACTCTTGAAGTCTCCCTTTCTAATGAACTTTCTTCCACGATTTGACTTCATGAACCGAGTAAAGCGTTTGGCCAACATAGCCATATCCTTATCTTCATCCTCACTAGAATCACTTTCTTGATATGAAGCTTTTAGTGCGATTCCCACTTTCTTCTTCTCAACTTCCTTCTTCTCCTCTATCTTCTTCTCTTCTTCTCTTCCCTTCCTCATGATCTCATGGGTGAGTAGAGATCCAACAAGAGCATCAAGCTTGAGAGTCTTCAAATCTCTAGCTTCAATAATGGCCGTTCTCTTGCCATCCCATGACTCCGGAAGAGAGTATAACAACTTTCTCACTAGTTTGTCTTCGGGAATGATTTCGCCGAAACCTTTCAAACCGTTGACAATGACCGAGAAACGATCAAACATCTTGGAGACGCTTTCTTCGGGATCCATCTTGAAGTTCTCATAGCTTAGATTGAGTAGCCCAATCTTTGTCTCCTTGACATCACTAGTTCCCTCATAAGTTGTCTCGAGGGTGTCCCAAACCTCCTTGGCACTTTCGATTGAAGACACCTTGGAGTAGATATCCGGACCAAGTGCACAAAATATTACATGTAGAGCTTTGTCATTCACTTGCATCCTTCTTCTATCATCATCCGTCATCTCGACTTTGACTTTAGGGACAAGTCTTTCTCCATCTCTCTTCATGGGAATGAATGGACCTTCTTCAACTACATCCCACACCATGTAGTCGGTAGACTTGATGAAAAGCCTCATCCTATTCTTCCAATAAGGATAGTTATCCCCATTGAAGAATGGTGGCTTGGTGGTGGATTGGGACTCATAGTTTGAGGTGGATGCCATTGCTTGACTTGTTGTTGATCAAACTCGCCTAGAATCGACTCAAGAGGGTTGTAATCCTTCCAATGAGTGTAGCTCTGATACCAATTGTTGAGTTGATCGAACACTTGCAAATGGCCAAGAGGGGGGTGAATTGGAAATTAAAAATTTTGGTGAAGTGAAAGATAGAAAATAAAAGTGACACAAGGGGTTATAGTGGTTCAAGTTCTCCAATTGAACTCTACATCCACTACCTTAGCTACCACTAAGGACTTTCAAACAATTCACTACTAGAATTCGTCCCCTTTTCTTGGATGAGGAGGAAACCTTACAATTTCGATTAAGCTTTCTACCCAAAGCTTAATCCACTCAAATACAAGAGATATTTTGGTAAACTTAAATGTTTCCTCTCAAAGGATGATTGTCTACCCAAATACAATTTAAACAATCCCAAACTCACAATACAAATTGACAATTTGAAATACACTAGAGTTGGTACAAAGATTTGACTCTTAATAGCTCAAAGAGTTTGGATTTTTGCTTTGATGATGCTTGAAGGTTCAATAGTTGTTGCTTGGTCAAATGAAGCTTGTTTTTATACCCTTGCATTGATTTCTAGCCGTTGTGGACATTTTTCCCGCATTAAATGCAGCTCTGCAGCCTACCGTATCGGTACTCGGGAACGGCGTATCGATACCTGCATCAAAGAGGAAAGAGTCGTTGTGCCTGAAAACAGGGCGTATCGATACCCATATAAGGCGTATCGGTACGGTTTTTAAGGGGCGTATCGATACGAGGGCAGTATCGATACAGTCCAAAGTTACTGGAATCCCAATTTATGTTTGTATGAAAAGTGTATCGATACACATATCAAGCGTATCGGTACGGTACAACTACCTTTTGAAAATTTGGAAACCAACCAACTGACAAGTAACGGTCAAATAATTAAATGCTCGGATTTTTCAAAGATATGCTTAACGTATCGATACGGTTACCATGTGTATCGGTACGGTATGTTCAATAAAATTACAGTGACAAAATAGGGTATCGATACGCTAAGGGTATCGATACTCCTGGGCGTTTTTGCATACTTCTGCTTGCAAAACATAGAAAAGGACTTTGAAAAATATATATGATTTAAGAGCAGGTCTTTAATTATTATTTTGTTTTAAAAATACTTGTCAATTGAGAGACTTTAAAGAGTACTTAAAAATTTATTTGTTTTGCAAATTGGTCCTTAAGATTATGTGTTATATCAAAATCAATTTCGGTTTTACAAAGTCTAATTTGGAAGACTATCAATGGGTGTTGGAGAAGAGTAACACTCGTCACTTATGGAGATAACTATTGAAAAGTTTTACACTGTAAATGCAACGTTCGATACTTGTCGTATTATTATACTTTTTTAAAAAGGAAAACATTCCTTTTGAAGACGTTTTTGTTCATTTTTCATTTATATAATTACGTCAAATCTTTTTAGTCCATTTTAAAAAGTAAAACATGTAATATTTTGTCCAAAAGTTTGTTCATTTTAAAAAGTAAAACATGTAATATTTTAGATGGTGTAGTTTTTGTGCATTTTAATCCATAAAAATATAATTTCTTCCAAAATTGACTCATATTTATTTCTAACTTTTGTAATGTTGTTCAAAAGTTCAACCGAACCCGAATTAACTCGTTAATTAATGAACATAAAATCTTTTTATATGATTAAATACATAAAGTGGAACATGCACATTGCGAATAAATATTACATTATAGGTTTAAAGCTGCATAAAATCTTTTTATATGATTAAATACATAATTAAAGAACATGAAATGGAACATGAAAAGTTGATGGTCCAATTTGGACGATCGTATACAAGTAAAGGAAAACGTAAACTTAAATCATTACGAAAACATGTAATATTTATGATTTTAATAAAACTCAAATTATAAACAGTCTCAAAGTCTATATTACATAAATATCCCAAATAATGTTAAAATATAATCCGAAGTAAACAAAAAAGTTCATACTAAATGATATGTTATCTGAATAAATAAGAGATGCTCCAAGTAGCAAGTCTCCTAAAGAGTCTGAGTATCTGAAAGAGAAACTAAGGGGGTGTAAGCTAAATAGCTTAGTGTGTCTCTAAAGTGCAAACAAACACAAAATCAAAACAATATTTTATTTTCCGATAAAGTTTCTCAAAAACACATTAAATACGATAAATCAAAATCAGAATGATATGATGTCCGATGCATGACTCAATACCCGACAATCTGATTTCATACAGAGTGGAGGTTGCCCTCACTAGAGTGGAGATTTCTCTCGCCAGAGTGGAGGTTTCCCTCTCTTTTTCTTAACATATTTCCAATCCCATGACTCATGATATGATTTGAAAATCATAAATCCGAAAGTGTCATATTTTCTGAAAATCAGATGCTTGATTTAAAAACATATTTCATTATGTTGTGCATGATGTTTCAAAATATTATCAAACCATAATAAGTTAATAAATCAAGAAAATATGTAAAACAACATTTATTTATAGAACAAGAAGAACACACATAAAATTCATTTGTTTAAAACACCCCAAGAAACACACCTTTTGTAGACAATAGCTCTAATCTCGAGAAGGGTGAACCTCACGCTCAGATCTCACTTTATTAGGACCTACGAGGTATGAATTCTATATTAGCATTTATTACTAACACTAAGCCACCGACTAAAACACTAAGAAATGAACTAAAGGTATAATAATGTGAAGATCTCGAAGAACATGCACGATCGGTCATAACAACTGAAGGTAACTCAGAGGCCTGAGAGACGACACCTGAACATAGGAATATTCTGAATCAGATTCCATAAAACTTAACTCTTTTGATATAAAGTACAAGATAATTATAAATAACAAAATAGAGCTTTCGGGTTAGAATTTGACAAAACGGGTAGTGGATTCAGACTCAGAACGTGGAAAAAGGTCAAGGTGAACGTTTTACAAAAAAGTCAACTCTGGTCAAAGTAAACCTTGGTAAAAGTTAAAGTCAACTCTGACGGTCAAAGTCAATTGTCAAAGGTCAACGATCAATGTTAACTTGACTGGTCAAAGTCAACTCAGTCAAACTGGTCAAGGGTCAAAAGTTAAACTAGTCAACCTTTCGGATCAAAGGTAAAACTTGTCAAATGTCCAAGGTCAAAGGTCAACACTGTCAAAATCCGGTTCAAGACTCATAGTCTGATTCGGTTCAAGGTTCACTGATCCGGTTTGGTTCAATTTGGATCACAAGATTGGTTTGGTCTAAGCTCACTAAGCCGACTTGGGCTTCTTCATTTAGGGCTCCAAATAGCACACAACTCATTCTTATTTTTATTTTTATTTGGTCTAACTCAATATACCCCACGATTGGGCTCACCCAAATACACACATGCAAGCCCAACACTCAAACAACTCTAACACAACCCAGCTCAACACACATAATCCCTTTCATCTGATATGAACAAGGATTTCAAAGTACCCAAAGACGACAACGACGGTAGAGATTCTGATGGCGGCGGATCCAAACGTACATGGCGGCACCCCCTAACACTCACGAACGATGGTCAAGGTGGTGGCGTGAGCAACGGAGGAGATGAAAACAGAAAGTGTTTTCCTCAGGTTCTGACGAAAGCGAGAGGTGAAAGAGAACGATGGCGCAAGGCTTGAGTGAAAACCAAAAGGTTTTCGTGTGATTCGGGTGAAACGGACGTCGGCACAAAACGAGAACCGAGCAAAATTTTTCTGACATGGTAGTGATAGCAACAACCAACAACGGTTAACAAAACCACTCAACTATACAAAGCAAAAACCGTAAAGGGAAAGACAAAGCTTACCCAACAACAATGATGGAGGAGACGACGACAGAGCACAATGGTGAGGGTGAAAAACAAAATGTTTCTCTCTGTTCTTTCACAAACGACGGTCGATGGGTGTATCCGAGGGTTGAGGTTTACCCGTTAGGCAAGGGCAGCCACAACGATGGTAGTCGTGCTGACCACAGACGTCGATCGGGCTCGGCCGGAGCTTCTCCGGAACCAGAGATGGTGAAGGGAAAAAATTTAGTTTTAGAGGTAATTTAAGAGAGGGTTGTGGCTGAGAAGAAAACAAAATGGCATACGAACAACCATTAGGGCAGTTATGGATGAGCAAAAACCCTAAACAAAATGGTCAATCACACATTAGGTCACTAAGCATTTTACGGTTTATGAAACAACACCAGAACTTACTAACATTACAAAACGGTCCCACAAATACCTGAATTAAGCCACAAAATATGAATCTATTCGACTTAATCCATTAATCAAATTGGGGTTTTTACTTTAGAAATTCACAAAATTTAGGGTTATCCATTTAGGGATTTTAGAATTTAGGTTTTTAATTTTGGGCAAAATTTTGGGGTGTTACAATTCTCCTTCCCTTAAAAGAAATTTCGTCCTCGAAATTTTCAAACTTAACAACGTATCCCCAAAACTGGCACAAGCTTATACTTTTTCATTCTGAATTCATAAAATATCAAACAAAAAAAACCGAATGCATCAAAAATATATATACCCGCTATGTCCTGAGATGCATCCACGAAACTATCTTGAGCTCTAGTCACGTCTACAAAACCTAATCGTCTAGTCTCGGATCTAGCTGATCCACCACTCTAAGCATGTCTACCTCTATTAGTAGTACCAAAAGCATCTAATCTAAGCTACCCTTTACGTCCGTGAAGTGCTTGAAATGATGTATGTGTCTGACTCCGTACGGATGAACCGATAGGTGAACGTGCACAATTATTTAAGTAATGATCATGGGAACCACATCTAAAAAACGTTTTGTTCATCAATCTGCACTCTCTGTTATGCTTTTTATTACAAAACCCACATAAAGTAATAGGACGACGAACTTTTAAACTACCCACGTTGCCAGACAGAACTGTCAGTGCTGTAGGTCTCACATTCAGATAACTATGAGGAGCAACCTCATCTCTAGGCTTCTTTCCAAACAAATTGACAAAACTTGGTTGTACAGACGTGTCCAGTTGTTTCCCAACATGATGAGAATCCTGAAGTTCCTCCTTTTCCATTAGTGCAAGAATCCTCTCAGCAGTTTTAGCTCGTCTAACTAGGTCGCTGAACATTTTATCATAATGTGTAGCAACATCTCTCTGAATCGGCAGTCGAAGTCCCTTTAAAAACTAGTCACGCTTATCTTCCTCAATTGCAACTAACCCAGGAGCATTCTTGGCCAACCTTCGAAATTCTATCTCATAATAATTCACTGACATATTGTTCTCTTTCAGATTCATAAAATAATCATGACACTTCGCTAAAAACTCGGCTCCCACATATCGATCCTGAAAAGCTTGTCGAAAAAACTCTCACGTGACCTGACAAGGTGGAACAATATCTACCAAAGACTCCCACCAATTTTGTGCTTCACCCTCTAATAGTGATACAACAACCTGCAATTTCTGATTGGTAGGGTAATCCATCTCAACAAATAACCATTGTAACTTCTTTAGCCAATACTCTGCATCGGCTGGATGTGTACTAGTTTTACCCTTAAACAATTTCATCCCAGCAGCTATAAATTCTGTCGATAAGGGTTTCCTTGAACCCTATGATTGACGAAGATAACTGAGTAACTCACGGTGAACCGTGGCACTGTCTGGCTGAATTGTCTCAGTGTCATCAATATCAAATGAGTTATCACTCCCAATCTGATGTCCTCCCAAAGGTTCATTCTCATTATCCGATATCTCATTCTGATTTTCTGTTTGCTCAACGGAAGGTAGATGACCACCACCAGAAACAACGGTACAACCTCAGCCACGACCTCGACCTCGACCTCTTACAAAGCTAAAACTCATACTTGGTTGCTTAGAAGACTATCTACAAAAGGTAATAGCCTAGAGTCAAATTTGGTACTTGAGTCTCGGATTTAAAACAATTCAAAATCTCTTAATACCGTAGTGAATTTTTAAGAAAATTCCCATTTATCCCAAAATATTTCAAATGCATGCAAAAGTCGAAAACATTTTAAAAACAACTTTTGTGAGCCTCATAGTCCGAGGGTTGAAGTTAGCTCTGGTACCACTAAATTTAACCCCCTAAACATGGCCCATAAGAAATGGGCCGAATCTAGAAAGTCTCATTTGAAAACTTGTCCCTCAAGTTGTAAGTCTTAAATTTAAATACTTTAAAATACAAAATTATCATAAAAATTAAAAATGATCAATAACATTTTATTTATTATAAAACGTAGTCGTATAACAATTTTTAGACTATTTGATTCAATATCCGAAAATAACTTAATAAATGCATGCATCTAATAAAACTCAAATTATAAACAGTCCCAATGTCTATATTACATAAATATCCCAAATAATTTTAAAATAGTAATCCGAAGTAAACTGAAAAGTTCATACTAAATGATACATTATCTGAAAAAATAAAAGATGCTCCAAGTACCGAGTCGCCTAAAGAGTCTGAGTTTCTGAAAGACAAACTAAGGGGTGTAAGCTAAAGAGCTTAGTGTGTCTCTAAAGTGCAAACAAACACAAAATAAAAATAGTATTTTATTTTCCGATAAAGTTTCTCAAAAACACATTAAATAGGATAAATCAAATTCATAATGATGTGATGTCCGATGCATGACTCAATACCCAGCAATTCGATTTCATACAGAGTGGAGGTTGCCCTCGCTAGAGTGGAGGTTTCCCTCTCTTTTTCCGAACATATTTCCAATCCCATGACTCATGATATGATTGGAAAATCATAAATCCGAAAGTGTCATATTTTCTGAAAATCAGATGATTGATTTAAAAACACATTTCATTATGTTGTGCATGATGTTTCAAAATATTATCAAACCACAATCAATTAATAAATCAAGCAAATATGTAAAACAACATTTATTTATAGCACAAGAAGAACACACATAAAATTCATTTATTTAAAACACGCCTTTAGCAGACAATGGCTCTAATCTCAAGAAGGGTGAACCTCACGCTCAGATCTCACTGAATTAGGACCTACGAGGTATGAATTCTATATTAGCATTTATTACTAACACTAAGCCATCGACTAAAACACTATGAACTGAACTAAAGATATACTTACGTGAAGATCTCGAAGAACATGCACAATCGATCAGAACAACTGAAGGTAATTGAACGACCTGAGAGACGACACCTAAACATAAGAATATTCCGAATCAGATTCCATAAAACCTAACTCTTTTGATATAAAGTACAAGATAATTTTAAATAACAAAATAGAGCATTCGGGGTCGAATTTGACAAAACGGGCAGTGGATTTGGACTCCGAACGTCGAACAAGGTCAAGGTGAACTTTTTTCGAAAAAGTCAACTCTGGTCAAAGTCAAAGTCAACTCTGATGGTCAAATTAAACTGTCAAAGCTCAACGGTCAATGATAACTTGACTGGTCAAGCTCAACTCGGTCAAACTGGTCAAGGATCAAAAGTTAGACTAGTCAACTCTCGGGTCAAAGGTCAAACTTGTCAAATGTCCACGGTAAAAGGTCATCACTGTCAAAATTCGGTTCAAGACTCATAGTTCAATTCAGTTCAAGGTTCACTGATCTGGTTTGGTTCACAAGATCAGTTTTATCTAAGCTCACTAAGCTGACTTGGGTTTCTTCATTTAGTGCTCAGAATAACACACAACCCATTCTTATTTTTTAATTTGGTCTAACTCAATATACCCCACGATTGGATTCACCCAAATACACACATGCAAGCCCAACACCCATACCACTCTTACACAGCCCAACTCAACACACATAATTCCCTTCATCTGATATGAACTAGTGTTTCAAAGTACCCAAAGACGATGGCGGCGGTAGAGATTCTGATGGCGACACCCCCAACACTCATGACCGATGGTCAAGGTGGTGGGGTGAGCAACGGAGGAAATGAAAACCGAAAGTGTTTTCCTCAAGTTCTGACGAAAGTGGGAGGTGCAAGAGAACGACGACGCAAGGCTCGAGTGAAAACCAAAAGGTTTTCATGTCATTCCGGTGAAACGGACGACGGCGCAAAACAAGAACCGAACAGAATTTGTCTGACATGGCAGCCATAGAAACAACCAACATCGGTAAACAAAACCACTAAACTACACAAAGCAAAAACCGAAAAGGGAAAGACAAAGCTTACCCAACAACAATGATGGAGGAGACGACGGCGGAGCACAACGGTGAGGGTGAAAAACGAAATGTTTCTCTCCGTTCTTTCACAAATGTCGGCCGATGGGTGTATTCGAAGGTTGAGGTTTACCCGTGAGGCAAGGGCAGCCACAATGATGGTAGTCGTGCTGACCACGGACGTCGATCGGGCTCGGTCGGAGCTTCTCCGGAACCAGAGATGGTGAAGGGAAAAAATTTAATTTTAGAGGTGATTTGGGAGATGGTTGCGGCTTAAAAGAAAACAAAATGGCATACGAATAGCCATTACGGTCTTTAAGTTTGAGAAAAAACCCTAAACAAAAGGGTGAATCACACATTAGGTCACTAAGCATTTTACGGTTTACGAACAACAACAGAACTTGCTAACATTACAAAGTGGTCCCACAAATACCTGAATTAAGCCACAAAATCTGAATCTATTCGATTAAACCCATTAATCAAATTGGGGTTTTTACTTTAGAAATTCCTAAATTTTGGGTTTATCCATTTAGGGATTTTAGAATTTAGGTTTTTAATTTGGGGCAAAATTTTGGGGTGTTACAAAGTGCATGAAGAGTGCATGAAGTGCAGACAATATGCATCAAGTATTTGTTTACTCCCTTAGTCAAATTTACTACCTAAACTCATAATTTTATTTTTTTTCTTTTATTCTCGCCAAAGGTTTTAGCTGACAATATTTTAAGCTTGCTTCTTAACACTGTTTGGCGTGAGAAATAAGAGGGAGCATACCACGAACCCCCACATTAATCAAAACATTACTAGGCTTTACTCTTCAACTCATACCCTAAAGTTTTAGACTTGATAAATAAGAGGGAGAAAACCACGAAGTCCCAAGTTATCTATTATCCCTAAGGTAGATGAGAGTTCAACAATTTTTTGCACCTTGGAAAAACATTGTTGCCTTATTAATTTCTTTTACCCTAGCATCAAAATATCCTCATTTTTTCTGAGCTTAGTTTCAAAAATTCCAAGTTTATTTAGGAACTAGGTGCATACTAAATGTTAAGTGAAAGTTCAATACCCTAAAACTAGAGATCAATTGCCAAGCATTTTTGGCATTACTATTCTGCTGGCATAGGTAAAATAAGGATTTTAAATTTCATCATTGGACAAAATATTCTAGAACAAATTAAACTACACTAGCAACATGTTAGCATTTTTTCAAAATTTAACTGAAGCAAAAAAATTAGTGGCTTGGTATGCATGGCTAATCTACATGGCATGGCAACAAAATGTAAATAGAAATATCAACCTGATTGTATGGCATGTGAATAGATGTTAGGCAACACACACCCCCAAATCCAAGGTGTGCATTGTCCTCAATGCATGTTGACATATATAAACACATGAAATAAAAAAAATAAAATGTATGAACATATGAAATAAAAATGAATGCAAGGAGTTTTAAGAGGAGGGTGACATCCCTTCGAAGGATTCTTCACATGTGACACATGCCTTTCTCTTGACAAAGCTCCCACGATCGGGAGCCATGCATTTTCTTCCTTTCATGCTTGGCTTTGAGGCGGCAGTGGAAGCTCCAAGGTCGCGGAGGACTTCCATGACAATCTGCATCGGCTCCGAGGTGGCAAGAGTGGTAACAGATGAAGTAGGGGCATCAAGCGTTACAACAGGTTTTTCTTGAATTTATTCTTCTAATTCTGGCAGCATTTCTGTCTTGGCATACTCAACTTGTACTGGCGAGACTAGAACGGTGGCATCAGAGTGTGTCAGGGTATGAACTGAATGAGAATTGGCTGTCATATCATTTTTGGCAAAAATATCAGTGGGGAACTCAGGGAAGGCTGGCAAAATGACTAGGGACATTCCTTCAAGAGTCTACCTGATAGTATTGTCTCTAGCATGAGTATAATGCCAGAGCTTGATATTTTGCTCCTCAGCTTTCTCTAACTTTTGGAGAATGATCTCTTGGCATTGGTAGATCTAGGAAAGCATTGACACTAAACTAGATGGCATAGAAGTGTCAGGCTCTACCTTCGAATACCTTAGGATTTGGCGTTGGCTCGGTTGCCTTTCCTTTACCTTTGTCCTTTGACTCAGTGGCAGTGAGTTGCCACCACAGAGCAGGCATGATCGTTGTTCTCTTATTTTCTTGGACCTTGTCCGAATCGATCTTTGGCACACCATGCTTCATACAAATATTATAAATCAACAAGGGAAAAACAAAACACCATTACTTTTACCAGCACACTTATAGGTTTCCTCGATGATGATTCGGTCAATGTTTATCTTGCGGCCCACAATGATGGAGTGCAACAGTGCCAGCCTTTCTTCCAAGATAGTTTCATTGTGGGTGGTTGGAATCAGGTTCGCCTTTAAAAAGTGATTCCACCCCTTCAGCTGTGATTTTAATGCGAGCCGGTTGATAGTCTGGTGTCCCTTCGACGATACTGTCCACTTGGTGCCAGGTTCACACAAATCATTCAACAGCTTCTACGTCTTAGCAATGTCCATTGAATTAACAAACTCAAGATGTTCATCCTCTGCACAATCCAACTCAAACATGGCATTAATATACCCTTCATCAAACCCACACATGCACCTCGTATAATCAAAAAGGGTGAATCTTTGGTTGTTAGATGGGCGTAGAATTCTCAGATGATGGTGGAGTAAAATTCTCCAGTTTTTTGGCAGAATAGCATCCACTTGTGCTTGGTCACCACCACCATGAACTCCGGAAAATAACCCAAGTTGGGTTCATCTTTGAGATCAAAGTTCTTTTCGTAGCAAAACGTTCTCGAGGGAAAGTTTTCCTCATGTTTCTTGTGGACCTCTTCATTGAATAAGATCTTGAATGGTGTCAATGAGGATGCCATGGAAACAAGTTGAAGATTTGAGCGATTTTGAAAAGAAGAAAAGGGGAGAGTGATTCTTGGCGTTCTTTCTTAACAAAGAAATTAGAGGGAAAAGTGAAAGTTTTTTGGTTTTGGATCGGTTAGGGTTTAAGCAGATGGAAGGGTGAAAAGTTGAGTGTTTAAGTGGAGTGATTAATGTGGCCGTTTAGGTGGGAATAATGATGGGTTTTTGCGTGTTTGGGGAAAAGAAAAAGGGATGATGTGATAAGGGTTTAAGTGATAAGATAGGGTGGAAGAGTGGAGCAATAAGGTGATTAAGTTGAAATTTGAATTTCAATTTATCACTTTGGGCGGCTAGGATAATTTTCTTTCTTCACATCTCCAATCGCCTCATGCCAAGCCTCTATGTTGGCATTCTGCTTGGCACATAAAACCTACACTTACTCAAAGAAAAAACTTTCAAGGCAGTAAGGGAAAAATCAAAAAGAAAAATAAATAAATAAATGAAAAATACTGAAAAATAAAAAAAACATCTAACCTATTATTTGCAAAAATTAATCAATGGTGATGATGATTGTAGAGCGTTTCGGTGTTCTCCAACTATGAGCGCAAGTGCACACTCTTGGCAAGTTATAATATAAAAGATATCGTCTCCCACGAGGATTGGACAGCTAATTCGAATATAAATTCCTGCACAAAGAATATTTAAATGCACAAGTCAATTTTAGTTTGTAAGAGATTCTATATTCAAGAAACACAAGTAATTAAGAGAGATCAGATTGATAAAATAGGTCGGGTTATGCTGCTCCGTAGTGTGAAACTGCGTTGAATAAGTCAAGTTGTATTGCACTGCCAGACTTTGTTGCCTCGGAGGATGATGTAAAATTATTGCTTCAACAACTTTCACTACCTCGATAGGTGGAACGAATGATTGGCTCGGCGGCAAACTCGATAGACCTTCAAGGCTCGGTAGAACGCTTCAAGAATGATTCAGCTTATGTCTAAGTCAGAATATTGTTGATGCCCGCTGCAGATAATACCCGTCGGCGTGAATTTTTCAATGAACAACAACCTTTGGTTCGTCCTCTTTTAGCTGCCTTAAACCCTAACCTATATTTAGGCTGGATTGATCAACACCTGATATGGATGAGATCGTGCTTACTTCTTTCGTGTGTTTGACTCTCTCGATGCTAAACAAATGGATTGCTCTCAATCGATCTTTTGAACTCGATTGAAAACAATGAAGAACATGAAATAAGCAAACCTTGAATTTATTGCAATAACAAACTTGAACCTAAACAACCGTTCTCACAACTACTTTACAACACAATCCAAACCCTAGAGAATTTAGAACATAGCGGCGGCAAGAAAACACAAGAGAAACCTAAGCTAGTCTAAGATGTCTAAAATACAAAATATGATCAAGTATATATAGGGCTTGGCCTAGGTTAAGTCCTCCTTGGAGTAGAAGTCTTCCCCATAATAAAGTAGCTTTTGCATTGAATGCATCCTTTAATTCTGACTTCTTTGACTTGAAGTTGGACTCCTTGTGTCGCAAGTAAGCTTAGGCCGCCTTAGACATTTTCTCCTTTATCGGCTCTGTCTGTTGTTTCCCGCATCAGTAAATTGTGTGGATGGGCTCATTGGACTTAGAAAATTATGCTCTTCCAATCGCACTCCAATTTTCCAATTCCCTAAGTTGCTGCCCTGGGCGGCAGATATGGCGGCAGCATCTACTCGGCAGCATCTCTCTCTGTGTTGAACTGCTTCAGTACAGCTCTTTGGTTTGCTGCCTCAGCATCCGCTCCTCAGCTTTCTCCTCCTGACAGCTTCTAGCATCTGAAACTAAAACTAATCTAAAACAATATCTTTTCTTACCAAATCAAAAATATTCACTACAAACATGGTAATAAAGAATGTTGTAAATAATGCATGCATGTTCCTAAATATGCCTAAAATGCACTTAAGAATAGAAATAGTATGAGATGGAATGCATACAAAATATAAGACTTATGAGCACTTTACACACCCCCAAACTCGAACTATTGCTTGTCCTCAAGCAATGCAATCCTAATCATATTTGCCCTTGCAATAATCAGAAAGAAAAACCTATTTTAAAATTGATTCCACACCTCAAGGCCATGACACCTATAATTAGATTATAATGTCATTGCAGTGTGTGCAGAAACTGTGTACAGGCTGAATCTGAAGAATATTCTAAGTAAACAAATATGTTGTCAAGGTAATATAATGTTGTTGCTGAGGAAGCGCAATTAAGCACATTTTTAATCATGGCAGTAAGGGCTTCAGCTCATCACAACTAATCTTTAGGTCTGAAATTAAGATAGGAGCAAAATACAAAACCTCGAACCCATTGAGCAGAGTCATCCCGTGAAGACTTTCATTCACTCATGCTAATTTGTCCGTCACTTCAAAAAATTTCAGATACATGGACTTTGATAGCAGCGTAGTGTCCTTGGCATATGATTCTTCCTAGAGCCTATTTCTGTTCTTGTCGTGGCAGTGCTTTTTTTCTTTTTTCTGTTTGTTGTTTGTCGCGGCAGCTTCCTGCAACCATGTTAGAATTTTACAATTAATTCAAGTAGGTAGTGTTTATCAGAAATTCAATCAAATTCGACAAGTAACAGTAGTGTTTTTGATTTTTGGTAATTATAGAAAAAAATCTAAGTTTTCTTCATGCTTTCCCCAAAATTAAGTTCTTTTTATGGTGCGAAAAATTTAAAATCGGCTATCGTATCATAGGCACAAGTTCTAACAAAATTTTCTTTTGATTAACTTGATGGCAAGTACATGTGCAACTATATGATCTAAGTATGCCAAAACAATAAATGGGTGCTAATCCCCCCCAAACTCAAGATGGGCATTTCCATCAATGCACAAAATAAAAAATAGAAAAATAAAAGACAAGAAAAATAATTAAAATAGAAAAACAAGAAAGAAAAAGAAAGAAAAGAAAACAACGCTCGAAGTTGTATGATTGTGGAGATGTTGCTGGAGTTTCTAAGACAGAGGAGGAAGATGATGATTGGATGCTCAGGCGGCAGCTGGTAGAGGTCCTGGAAGCAGGCTTGGCAGGTGAAATCTTTGTTGTGCGCAGCGGCTAGACTCTCTTGGGCGTAGGGTGAGGAGCTTCAATATGGACCAGTTCAGTTTCTAAGTCCTCATCCCCCGACTCGGCCGAGATTATATACTGCTTCCTTTTCCTGCTTGGTTCCTCCATAGCTGCTATCGATGGTTCTGCTCTGGCCATTGGTTTCTTGGTTACTGCCATCTACTGCCCAGAATCCTTGGAATGGGAGGTGTCTACCACTGTTGCCGATGTGATAGCTGGAGAGAATTGTTGGTGATGCCTCTCTAGAGTGTCGACCATTGTGTGAGAGGAGGAGGTGGCGGAGTAGGACTGGTATCGTGTTGGAGAAGGCATCTGGCGCGGAAGGCGGCATGACGGGCAGCAGCTTTTGAGGGTGTAGCCTCTCTTGGTTCAGCTACAGCGGCAAAGTCCTTTAGAAATCTAGGCAGTGAGGGGCCGTCTTTGGCAAACTTTTGCAAAAGATAGGCCACAAAGGTCTCTTGAACTTCCCCTACGTACTTCATGAAGGTCAGTTGCTACTGCCCAATCCTCTTGTTGCTTTCGATCAGTGTGTGGAGTAGCTGGATGACCTCAGGGTTTTGGGTAGCCTTAGTACTGCCTCTTTCTGTTGGGGTAGCTGTGTGGGCAGCAGATGGCTGGGATGGTGTGATTGGCTCTGTTTCAGGCGCCTGCATCATTTGAAGCCTGATTTTTCTGGTCCAGCCCTCCCTTGATGGTGTCATCACATCCTTGGAGTCGGTGGGGACGTTAAAGTTCGCGCACAATCCTGTAATGGGGGAGGGGAAATAGAGTCGGCCCTTCGACTTCCGATAGCAACTGTAGATCTCTTTGCAGATTATGTCTCCTACGTTGATCGGTCGGTTGTTCATAATCGAGTGGATTAGGGCGAGATGAGGTCGATCAAATGTCGTGTTGTGGGAGGTAGGCATCAGGCGTGTTTTGATGAAGGTGTTCCACAACATTGCCTCCGGCAGCAGAAGGCGGCGCTACACAGACCCGCTATGTTTCCCTACCAGCCACGGGGTGTTTGGGTCATAAAGCATGTCTTTCATTCTGTCGTAGCCAACTGCTGTCAATGTCTTCCGCCAGTCCTCATGGGGTTATTGCCCATCTCCAGCCCGTAGAATCTTTTGATGGTGGTGGCGTTGAGTTTTACTGCCTCCCCTCGGATGAAGACGAACGATATTTCTAGGCGGGGTTGGTGGGTGTAAAATTCTCAGACGAGGGTGATATTGGCAACCTCATGCTACTTTACAAAAATATCTCATCATTGGCTATGTATCTTCTCAAAGAGGGCGGGCTCAAGACCTAAATCTCCCGTCGATTGTGAGTAATGGAACCCTTGCTCTTATCATACTGATCGTTTGTCGAATTGCGTTATGTGCCTCTTTTGATCGAACTCGAAGAAGAATCGCTGGAAAGAGGGCTTAGATTGTGATGATGCCATGGTGAGACGGTTGTAGTTTGAAAGTAAAGCTGAAAATAGAAAATAGTAAGAATGCAGGTTGACGAAGAAGAGGTTAAACAAGGAGATGAACTGAAGAAAATGAGTGAAATAGTGAGGTATATATAGGGGATGCCGAGAGATGTCGTGGCGACATTAAATTCCCAACGGGCAGATTTTTCGGCGCAAATTATGAGATTAAATGTCCGTTACACTGTAGCCGATGGCAGCTCGCCGTTAGTGATATTCTAGCCATTACGTGTTTTGTCGTTGGGCTGCCCTCAGCTGTTTCGGCGGCATGGTGGGTGGGCTCCTTGTTGGGCCTTCTTCTTGGTCCTGTTTATTTATTCCTAAATTTGAAATAAAAATAATTAACTAAATAAAGAAAACTTAAAATTTGAAGAAAAAAATGTGGAAGCTAAATTTCAATAAATTAAAATCTAATCCTAAAACATAAAAAGAAAAATAAAGATATTAAAAATAAATTAAGTTATGTTGGGAGTGCATTGAGATGCATCTCCCAAACATAACCACTTCCTAAGTTGGTTGTGTTTTGCTTTTCGTCCACGTGGGTCATCTTGCTCCTTGGGGTCTTTGTTGTTGCCCTGCTTTCTGCCATGGCGGCTGTTGCCTTGCTCTGTTTCTATGTTGACCTTGGAGGCATGTGTGTCTTGGCATACCTCTTTTTCCTTGACTGGTTTCATGGGCTGTAAAACATGTATCTTTATGTTCTGATTGTCAACCCTCATTATTAGCTCCCCATTCTCTACATCTATTAGTGTTATTCCCGTGGCTAAGAATGGTCGTCCAAGAATGATGGGGGCGTTCTCGTCTGCCTCACAGTCCTAGATAAGGAAATCAGCTAGAAAAATGAAGTTTCTAACTAGTATAAGGATATCTTCGACTTTTCCTTCCGGTTGCAAAAAGGAATGACAGGTAATTGGAGCATGATGGAGGTTGGTTTTTCTTTTCCAATTCCTAATTTGTTGAAGACAGCCTTGGGCATCAAATTAATGCTTGCTCCTAGGTCACATAGATCTCTCATATCATGGTTGTTGCCTATCTTGCATGGAATGCTAAAGCTGCCTGGATCTGTCCTCTTGGGCGGCACCTTGTTATGTAGCATTACCATGCATTCTTCAGTGGCAGCTACCGTCTCGAATTCCCCAACTCTTCTTCTCTTGGTGTTGAGTGTATAAAAGTTCTATATTTTACCCCTCATTTACCCATATTTCTGCTACATTCAAGCATATTTCATTGCATTTAGGATAGATTTCTGCATATACATCACAACTAGATAGAATGGCACAGTTGCTACTAATTTTGGTCACTTTTGCAGGAATCTACTGTGGCAGACTCAGGGCAGCAAAGGAGCAGAGATGGATCACAGAACTGGAGTCGAGGAGAAAACGCTTCCGTGGCCACTGTCGTGGCATCCATGACGACAGAAGGGTGAAGTGGAAAAATGAAGTGGAGCTCGACATATAGAGGATTTCAAGCTGGTCAGTCGTGGACCACTCTTATATTTTTCTAAGCCCTGAGGCAGAATGAAGGCCAAGCCCAAAGTCCAAGGAAGAAACCCAAGGCAAGAAAAGAGGACGAATTAAAGACATCTACTCAGAAGATTTAATCTTTAATAGAGTTGTACTTTAGTTTAAACTTGTATTCTTGGCATATTAGAAAACTTGGACCCAAGGCCTATATAATGGCATGTAATTCGACCTAGAGAGTGATATCTCATTCTTAGCCGTCTTCCCCTAACCCTTGTCGTTTTCCCCTCTTCATCATGTTCTAACTCCCTCTAGGGCTAAGGGTTGACTATGGAAAGTAGTTGCAAGGATTGTACTGTTTTAGGAATTTTCTATCAAGCAATAAAAACTTCAAGTTTATTTATTCTAGTTTTTCATATCTCGCAAGAGTATCGGGAGAGCATTGTGAGGTTATCCATTTGTTTGATATCGAGAGAGTCAAGCATATGAACGGAATAAATACGCGTTTTCTAGTTTATGGTTAAACCATCACAGACCTGAGGATAAGACGAGGTTCAGTGGCTAATAAAGAATTCACAACATCGGTGTTCATCCTTTGATTCACGCCGGGAGGTATCATCCAAGACGTGTTCATCGAAAAACTTGGGCCTAGGGATATGACAAGTCATAGCAGGGATTCTTGCCAAGCTTGAAGTACAGAGTTGTGTGATCGCCGCCGCGACAGGTGCTGCCGCGACAGGGACGACGACAGAACAAAAGTTCCTCTTACAGTGCAACACCTGCACTACAGAGCAAATCAATACCGGCCTATTTCTTAAACCTGTTTCTTTACTCTTCTATTTTAAGTTGTTTATCAAGATTACTTCACAATCCATTTAAACTATTTCTCTCTCTTATGCAGCAATTCAAGGATAGAGTTATTTCCAGTCCCTGTGGAGACGATATTCGATACTCCAAGTATCACTTTACTACTTGTGTCGTGTACACTTGCACTATTTGCGATAGGACACCCTTACACGCAACAAGTTTTGGCGCCGTTGCCGGGGACTGGCAACATATCTTTACCCTTTTTATTACTGCACTTTTCTTTTTCTTTTTCTGTTTTTAGTGGTGTTATTTACCCTGTGCTTTTCACAAGGTTTTTCTGTTCGCTTATGCGCAGGTCTAGACGAGGCAAAGAAACTGAGTACGAACTAGACCCATAAATTGAACGCACGTACCAACTCAGGAACCAAGCCCGACTCTTGATAGCAAGAAACAACTATCTCGAGGAGAGACTAGAAGCAATGATGAACGGAAGGTAGAACGATGGGGTAGATGACCCACACAACAATAACCAGGGGGTTATTGATTATCCTCCCCAAGATGCTCGGATTGAACGGCCCGCTACCACTGCCACTGTCGCACAATAGTCCTGTCGAGACTACATGGTCAATGACCATGTTTAACTAGAAACCACCTTGCCAGACGTGGAAGCTGAACACTTCGAGCTGAAACCTGTTATGTTTAGCTTGATAAATTTTGATGGCCAGTTTAGTGGTTCTGCAACTGAGGATGCCCGAGAACATCTGAAAACTTTCCAAGAAATCTGCAGATCGTTTAGATTGCCAGGAATAAATCCGGAAGTACTGAGGCTTCGGTTATTTCCCCATTCAGTGAGAGACAGAGCTAAAACTTGATGGAATAAATTAACGTCGGGTTCAATACGAACTTGGGTAGATCTCTCTCGTGAATTTTTATCTCGTTTTAATCCTTCTCATTTATCTGAAAGATTGCGTAACGAGATTGCTACTTTTCAATAGGAAGATGATGAACCAATGCCCGAGGCATGGGACAGATTTACAACTCTTCTTCGGAACTGCCCGATGCATGGATTCCCCTTGTGGAATTAGGTCGTCAAATTCTACAACGCTGCCAATGCACACACTCGTCTGAGAATAGATTCAGCAGCGAATGGGCTATTACTGGATAGGGAACCAGACGAGGCAATGATAGTGTTGAAAAAGCTAGCGAAAAACGATGAGCAATTTCCTACAGCTAGGAGAGGGGGGAAACGAGGAATATCTGTAAAGGATTATGAAGCTGATAATTCGATGAAATCACAGGTTGCATACCTCACTACGATGGTGGAAAATCTGCAGCGAAAAGATTCTAAAGTCGTATTTTCTGTAGAAGAGGTATGTGAAACCTGTAGTGGGAATCACAGTTCAGAAGACTGTCCGTTACAGTTGGAAGAAGGGATGTATGTTGGGAACTACAACAAACAAAGGAATTATGATTCCAACAATTACAATCCCAACTGGAGGAAAGATCCTAAGTTTTCCTGGAGCAATCCGAACAATGCACTGAATCCTCCAATGCAGAACAATCAAAACCAAGGGGCACCCAGAATTTTGTCGCGATAGCAGCCACAGCAGCAGCCACAACAACAACCGGCAGCAGCGCCTAGTATACTGGAACAGACTTTGGCAACCTTTATGTCATAGACGGGAGCATACATGGCGAACATGGATAACTTTGTCAAGAAAACTGAGTCATTCATGGACAAGACAAAGATGAGGATGACAAACCATGAGGCTATCCTCAAATCTCCGGAGACGCAAATAGGCCAAGTTTACCAGTATATCAAGCCGAGGCAGAATAGAGGATTCCTTAGTGATAATGAGGTCACTAGAAAACCCACACATTAGCAGTGTAAAGCAATTACAACTAGGAGTGGGAAACAGTTACAAGGGCCGGAGATGAAGAACATACCGAGTGAGGATTCGACCCTAGAAACACCTGCCGTGAACACTGCCCCGGCAGAGGAAAAACAACCTGCTGTCTACACACCTGTCGCGATAGCAGAAGGGACAGAGGAGCAAAAAGAGGATGCTGGAGAACCTAAGCCTCATCAGATCCGAATCCCATGTGAAGGACGTCTCGAAGATTACCGTCCTCCACCCCATTTTCCACAACGGTTACAGAAACAAAAACAGGAGTACCAGCTCAAAAAGATCTATGATATTTTTAAGCAGGTGCATATTAACATACCGCTACTAGAGGCCATCAAGCAGATGCCCGGATATGCGAAGTTTCTCAAGGACGCAATGTCTAAAAGGTCCAGACTTTGGGAATTTGAGACGGTGAAAATGAAAGAAGGATGCATGACAATCTTGCATAAGTATCCACCCCAAAAGAAGAAAGATCCTGGGAGCTTCATCATACCGTGCATAATTGGCGATAAATTCGTGGGTAAGGCACTTTGTGATCTTGGTGCTAGCATAAATCTAATGCCCAAATTTGTGTTTCAGAAATTAGGTATTGGACAAGCCAGGCCCACGACAGTCATGCTGCAGCTGGCAGACCGCTCTTACATACAACCAGAAGGGAAGATCGAAGATATTTTGGTAAGAGTGGATAAATTTATTTTTCCTGCCGACTTTCTTGTTTTAGATTGTGAAGCAGATGAAAACGCACCGATCATCCTGGGGTGACCCTTCCTAGCCACAGGCAGAACTCTTATCGATGTTGAGAAAGGAGAACTGACCATGAGAGTAAATGATCAGCACATCAAACTCAATGTTCTCCACGCAATAAAACAGGCGGATGCAGAAGAAGAGTGCAAGGCAATCTCTGAAGTAGTCCTTAACCAACCCTGCATCAGGTCAAGCTGCCACGATAGAAAGTTTGGTCACTGCCACCGCAGTCACCCAAAAGACTGTCACGGTAGCAACAGCGATACTGACTCCTCCGACTCAGAAACATCCGACACTAAAGGTCATGAGGAGGTAAATTGGATCGGCACTCGTCCAGGTAAGTTCTTCGAGCCTCTTAATTATACCTCGAATGAACATGTAATCCAGAAGCCTTCCATTGAAAAGCCACATGTTCTAGATCTTAAGCCCCTACCAGGGCAGCTTAAATATGTATTTCTTGGTTTAAATGATACGTTGCTCGTAATCATCTCTTCCAAGTTAATGCAGAAACAAGAGCAACGGCTAATCAGAATGCTACAGCAGCATAAGAAGGCTATTGGATGGACTATAGCTGACATCCAAGGCATCAGTTCGGCATTATGCATGTACAAGATTCTCTTGGAGGATGATCATAAGCCGACTATTGATGTCCAGAGACGTTTGAACGAGGATATGAGAGAAGTGGTGAGGAAAGAGATTATCAAATGGCTCGACGCCGGAATCATATACGCCATCTCGGATAGCAAGTGGGTAAGCCCGGTGCAGTGTGTACCCAAAAAGGGAGGCATAACCGTGGTAACCAACGAAGAAAATGAACTAATCCCAACCAGGAGTGTGACCGGTTGGAGGGTTTGTATGGATTACCGGAAGCTTAACAAAGCTACCCGGAAAGACCATTTCCCCTTACACTTTATTGATCAAATGCTTGATAGATTAGCGGGGAAACCTTACTATTGTTTTCTTGATGGTTACTCAGGTTATAATCAGATAGCAATTGCACCGGAGTACCAAAAGAAAACTACCTTTACATACCCGTACCGCACCTATGCCTTTCGGAGAATGCCATTTGGGCTCTGCAATGCACCAGCAACCTTTCAACGGTGCATGAGGGCAATATTCTCTGACATGGTGGAGGATTTCCTAGAGATTTTTATGGACAACTTTTCCATCTTTGGAGACAGTTTTGAAGGTTGTTTAGGCAACTTGCAGAAGGTTCTTGAAAGATACAAAGAGGCGAACCTGGTTTTGAACTGGGAAAAGTGCTACTTCATGGTGGATGAAGGAATAGTACTGGGCCACAAGGTGAGCTGTCGCGGCATAGAGGTAGACAGAGCCAAAATAGAGGTCACCGAAAAGTTGCCGGCACCCACCACAGTCAAGGGGATCCGAAGTTTCTTAGGGCATGTTGGGTTTTATCGATGATTCATAGCAAATTTCTCGAAGATTACCAAGCCCTTATGCCACTTATTGGAGCAGAATCGTCCCTTTAATTTTAATGCTAAATGTACTGAGGCATTCAGAATTCTAAAGGAGAAGCTGGTAATAGCCCCGATTGTACAGCCACCAGACTGGAGTTTGCCATTTGAGATAATGTGTGATGCAGTGACTACGCTGTCGGGGCAGCATTAGGGCAGAGGAAGGATAAGCTCTTCCATGTGATTTACTATGCCAACAAAACATTAAATAATGTCCAAGTCAACTACACCACGACAGAGAATGAACTGTTAGCAGTGGTGTTCTCAATCGACAAGTTTCGTCCGTACATACTTGGAACAAAGGTAGTGGTCCATACATACCATTCAGCACTGAAGTATCTGTTCACGAAAAAGGATGCAAAACCTAGATTGATACGTTGGATTCTGCTACTGCAAGAATTTGACATTGATATCAAGGATAAAAAGGGAACAGAAAACCAAGTAGCAGACCACTTGTCGAGGCTGGAGACGGGAAGGAGTCAATCCACAGATAGGACCAACATATTGGAGACCTTCCCAGATGAGCAGTTGTTTGCTGCCACCAGTACTGTCGCGACAACCATGGCGGCATGTAAGCTTTCTGAAACCCCTTGGTATGTTGACTTTGTTAATTACGTTGTAAGTGGGTTATTACCTCCTGAGCTTAACTACCAAGCAAGGAAGAGGTTCCAAAATGATGCAAAACATTATTATTGGGACGAACCTCTTCTTTTCAAACACTGTGCAGATCAGATTATTAGAAGATGCGTACCATAGGAAGAACAGGAAGCTGTGCTTCACCACTGCCATGCTTCCCCTTATGAAGGACACCTAGGTGGAAACAAAATTGTTGCAAAGGTTCTGCAATCCGGTCTCTATTGGCCCACACTGTTCAAGGATGCACAAGCCTTCTACAAAGGCTATGACAAGTGCCAAAGGACCGGGAACATATCGAGAAGGCATGAGATGCCACTACAGAACATATTAGAGGTCGAAATCTTCGATGTATGGGGAATCGACTTCATGGGACCATTCCCAGCATCTTGTGGGAATTTGTACATCCTACTGGCAGTGGATTATGTGTCAAAGTGGGTAGAAGCAATCGCCACTCAGAAGAACGACGCCAAAACTGTTCAAAGATTTCTTCACAAGAACATCTTCTCCAGATTTGGAATCCCAAGGGCGATAATCAGTGATGAGGGGAGACACATTGATAACAGGGTAATTGCTGCTGCCTTGAGAAAATACGGAGTAAAGCACCGGATTGAAACATCCTACCACCCTCAAACCAATGGGCGGACCGAGATATCCAACAGAGAAGTAAAGAAAATACTAGAGAAGATGGTTAAACCCACTCGAAAGGATTTGTCTCTACATATCAATGATGCACTCTGGGCCTATAGAACAGCGTTCAAAACACCATTGGGGATGTCACCCTATAGACTCATTGATGGGAAAACCTGTCATTTACCTGTTGAGATAGAACACAGAGCTTACTGGGCTATCAAGGCAGTAAATATGGACTGGGATAAGGCAGGACAGAAAAGGGTACTAGACTTGAATGAAATTGACGAAATTCGAGCAATGGCCTACGACAATGCCAAGATCTACAAGGAAAAAACCAAGAAGTGGCACGACAAAAAGCTGCTGCCACGACAGTTCTGCCCAGGGCAGCATGTGTTGTTGTTCAACTCTAGGTTGAAGCTTTTCCCAGGAAAGCTTAAATCTAGGTGGTCTGGTCCTTTCCAAGTTGTCCAAGTTTTCCCCTATGGAGCCATTACAATCAAATTCCTAAAGGATGGGCACCAGTTCAAGGTCAATGGATAGAGACTCAAGCATTATCAGGGGACTGAAGCCCCAAGAATGCAGGAAGTAGTTACTTTAGGAGATGCCCCTTCAGGCATCCTTAATTTAACTTAGTTTTTATTTTTATTTTATTTATTTATTAGGAATTAAGATTTTTTTTATTTATTTTAGGGACCAAGTTTTTAATATAGTTTATTTATTTAACCATTTTTAGGAAATAAAGGAAGCAAAGCAAAGAGAAGGAATGAACTAGCCCAACGCATTTGCAACAGCCCAAAAATCCCAACGGACGAGCCTCTCGTCACAGCCTGTCACCTGCTGTCGCGACAGACGCGGAGAAGACAACATGTCACGGAGCTGTCGCGGTAGATACATAAATGCGTAACAGACGCGTAGCAGACACGGAAACACATGACAGACGCGTCAGAAACCGTGTAATAGCTGGCCTCGTTATTCGCGCCTACCGTTATAGACCCAACGGGCAAAAAATCCTCATTCTATATAAACCCCACTCCCTATTCATTTTTTCATCTCATTCTCATTCTCTCAACCCGTTTCCTCTATTTTAGATCTCAAAAATTTCTTTTCATTTTTTGCTACAGTCCTTGCAATGGCCAGCAGACATACCTGCCACAGCGCTGCCTCCACTTCTGCCATGGCAGTATCAACCCCAAGTCACACTGCCATTCCCAATCGGTTCGCTTCCACAGAATCTGCCAAGAGGTACTACAGTTCCTTCCAAAAGAGGGAAATGCAGGAGGAACGAGGGTTCATCTACACACAACCCACGGGAGATTTAGGGCTAGAAGGGTTCATAGCCAAGAAGATACAAGCACTCAAGTGGGAGAAATTTGTTGCCCAACCCGAGGAGATGAATATAACCCTCGTCCGAGAGTTCTATGCTGCCGTCGACAGTAAGGATGCCACGACAGTAACCGTTCGAGGCAAGCAAATCTCTCTCGAACCTACGTACATCAACACATTATACGGGCTGAACGTGAGCAAAAGGGAGGACGCCCACATGAGGTTCGTGAATAGTTTGTCACCGGCAGACTATGACGCGGTCATGGAAGAGGTTACAGAAGAAGGAAAGGAGTGGAACGACGACCCTAAACACCGATGGACCGTGAGGAGAACCCAGCTGACTCCACAAGCCGAACTGTGGAATCACTTCGTCAAAAAATGCCTCATGCCTACCTCCCACAACAGCACTGTTGACAGACTGAGGTTAGCCCTTGTCCATTCTATTTTAAACGAGAGGCAAATTAATGTCGGCCGCTAAGTATGGGAAAGAATCCTCGAATACGCGCTCCGACCGTCGGGCCCCTCGTCTTCCCCTACCTCATGACCACCATCTGCCGGGGCAACAATGTACCAGAAATTGAGGAGGACATCAAGGTCCAAGGAAAAGGGTGGATGCAGCGAAATATTTACAGTCTGATGGAGTTGAAAGTTGCCACTCCTCTGTCGTACATTAACCCCTCTACCGCGACAGAACCAACGGCATGCCCCAGCGCCCCAGAACCTGCCGTAGTAGACCTAGAGCAGACGACAACCGCCCCACCAGCAGACACCTCTGGCCAGATTCTGACGTTGCTGCAAAGGATGGAGAAACGACAGCTCGTCCTGATGGGCTTTAAGAGGGACTTCACAGCCGCAACGGTAAATTTCATTCAAAATGATTTACATTTTACCCATGTGCAATTCCCCTCCTTCCAAGAAAACTTCTTTGTTGCACCCACTCCTAATGCAAGCCCTAAAACTCCATTTGCTGCCTCCAAACCCACACCTGCCACGACCGGCGAAGGCGGTAGAAAATCTACCACTCCCAGAGGAGAGGAGAGGAAGGAACCCCCACCGGAGATCGACCCAAAATATTGGGAAGGGTTCTCCTCCTCCTCTGTATGGCAGGACTCTGACTCCGAGCCATCCGCAGCCCGAGACATCTCCAAGGACTACCCTCCGATGCAAAGGAAGAAACTGAAGGGGACTATCGAAGGACCCTGCCACGACAGATCTGCCACCACCAGCAGCAGCAGCTCCGATGATGATCTCGAGGTCCTGGACCAGCCCCCACACATCTCACCGACCCGTGTCCAGCCACCTCGAGAGGCAAATAAGAAAATAGCCTCTTCGTCCCCCAGCAACTTGTCAGCCCCTGCCGTTAAGATCACTGCCCGCCGGCAGCTCCAACTCAGCAGCAGCAGCGACGATAGCTCCTCAACTTAAGTTCCTTTTTCTTATATTGTTGTCTTTGTTGTTTTATTTATTTTGTGATGTATTTCCTTTTCTGATTTTCATTTTATTCTGCCATGCATTGAGGACAATGCAACCCTCGAGTTTAGGGTGGCATCCCTCTATTAATGAAACTGTTAGTTGTGTCAAAAATTGTGTCTAAGTATCAGTTTATTTTTAAGTTTATTTCAAAAAAATGGCTTAAGTCTTTGAACTGAACTTACCTGCCACGACATACTCTGTCGTGATAGTGCCTTTAGGATGTTTTTAGGAACTGTTTAGAGTCTTGTTATAGTTCTAATTTTTAGAACACCCTTTGTGACTCTTATATGCTGTCTAGACTTCTGTTAGTAAACTAGAGTAGGAAAGCTTAACCACTTGAGTTGCCCATAGAGGTGCCTAACACTGGCTCTAGGAAAAGAATATAAGAAAAACTTAGACTCAATACCCCTAGAGGTGCCTAATATCGGCTCTAGGAAGATAGCTAGAGGTACCCAAAAATAGGCTCTAATCAAATCAAAATAAGAAAAACACCGAGTCTAATTCAGAAAAAACTAAAGGAGCCTAAGAATTGACTCCAAAAAATGAAATTTGGCATAAAATTCAAGTGAGTAGCATAACTATTCTGTTAAGCTAAAGGAGTCTAGGCACATATTTGTTCACAAAACCTGCACACACTGCACAAGAACTATAGCATTGTTCCAGATAAATCCAGAAACGCCCGACGAGGTACTGCTCTTGATAGTAAATCTGTGGTAGGTAATGAAAAGTTCACTGAATTAAGCTAAACCAAAAAAAAGTTTTTATTTTAGTTAGGTAGTATTTGCTTGAGGGCAAGCAAGAACTTGAGTTTGGGGGTGTGTTGAGTGTATAAAAGTTCTATATTTTACCCCTCATTTACCCATATTTCTGCTGCATTCAAGCATATTTTATTGCATTTAGAATAGATTTCTGCATATACATCACAACTAGATAGAATGGCACAGTTGCTACTAATTTTGGTCACTTTTGCAGGAATCTATTGTGGTAGACTCAGGGAAGCAAAGGAGCAGAGATGGATCACATAACTGGAGTTGAGGAGCAAACGCTGCTGTGGCCACTGTCGTGGCAGCCATGATGACAGAAGGGTGAAGTGAAAAAGTGAAGTGGAGCTCGACAGATAGAGGATTTCAAACCGGTCTGTCGTGGACCACTCCTATATTTTTCTAAGCCCTGAAGCAGAATGAAGGCCAAGCCCAAAGTCCAAGGAAGAAACCTAAGGCGAGAAAAGAGGACGAATTAAAGACATCTACTTAGAAGATTTAATCTTTAATAGAGTTGTACTTTAGTTTAAACATGTATTCTTTCCATATTAGAAAACTTGGACCCAAGGCCTATATAAAGGCATGTAATTCGACCTAGAGAGTGATATCTCATTCTTAGCCGTCTTCCCCTAACCCTTGTCATTTTCCCGTCTTCATCATGTTCTAAACTCCCCCTAGGGCTAAGGGTTGACTATGGAAAGTAGTTGCAAGGATTGTACTGTTTTAGGAATTTTCTATCATGCAATAAAAACTTCAAGTTTATTTATTCTAGTTTTTCATATCTCGCAACAGTATCGGGAGAGCATTGTGAGGTTATCCATTTGTTTGATATCGGGAGAGTCAAGCATACGAACGGAATAAATACGCGTTTTTCAGTTTATGGTTAAACCATCTCGGACCTAGGGATAGGACGAGGGTCAGCGGCTAATAAAGAATTCACAATATCGGTGTTCATCCTTTGATTCACGCCGGGAGGTATCATCCAAGACGTGTTCATCGACAGACTTGGGCCTAGGGATAGGACAAGTCATAGCAGGGATTCTTGCCAAGCTTGAAGTACAGAGTTGTGTGATCGCTGCCGCGACATCAACAGACTTCTACCGCGACAGGTGCTGCCACGACAGGGACGACGACAGAACAAAAGTTCCTCTTACAGTGCAACAACTGCACTACTGAGCAAATCAATACCGGCCTATTTCTTAAACTTGATTCTTTACTCTTCTATTTTAAGTTGTTTATCAAGATTACTTCACAATCCATTTAAACTATTTCTCTCTCTTGTGCAGTAATTCAAGTATAGAGTTATTTCCAGTCCCTGTGGAGACGATATCCGATACTCCAAGTATCACTTTACTACTTGCATCGTGTACACTTGCACTATTTGCGGTAGGACTCTTTTACGCGCAACACTTGAAAGCCATGTCTTTCAAATATTTCACATAATTTGGCATGTTTTGTATGGCTTCCACGAGTGGGATGTTGATGTGCAACAGCTTGAGTATATCTAGGAATTTCTTGAACCGGTGCTCTTACTTTTTCTGTTTGAGTCCTTGGGGGAAGGGCGGTGGCAGACAGATGTCCTGGATGCATTCCTTACAGGGAAATCTGATCTGTGGGGGTTCAGGATCATCTGTTTCAGGGTTGCTGCTAGTCTCCTCTGCCTGGGCTTCAATTTGTTTTTCTGCCACAGTAGGTTATTCGTGTGCTGCTACGGGGGGCGGTTCTGATTGCTTTTCCTTTGGCTTCTCAACTTTGGGATCATCCAATTGTTTCCTACTTCTTGTTGTTATTGCTTTACATTGCTCGTAAGTGGGTTTTGCTGCGGCCTCTGTGTTGCTGAATGATGCACCCATTGTCCTATTGTTTATGATCTGAGCGAACTGCCCAAATTGGCTCTCCAGGTTCTTGATTTCTTCCTCCTAATTTTGCATCCGCATCTCTGTCTTGTCCATGAAAGATTCAGTCTTATCAATAAAGTTATTATTATGAACAATAAAGTCAATAGTACGAGATATAAAAGTATGTAAAGTAGATTCTAACGAATTATTGTTCATATTTTATTGCTGCTGAGGCTACCGCCGGGACAGGTTCTGCTGATATCCTCATACTTGCTAGGTTGGATTTGCAGCCGTGTTAGGGTTACTCCAGGAGAAATTTGGATGCTTTCTCCAGCCTGGATTGCATGTGTTGGTGTTGGGTCTGATGTTCCTCTCATAGGTCCCCATAAAATTAGCATATTAGTTACATTCGGAGGAATCATGGTTGCCCCCACAGTCCTCATAGAAGGGCTCCACAGCTTTGACCTCATATGTTTTTCCACTGGGTTTGGCCATATTCATCACCAGCTGTGTCAGTTTATCCATGCGGGCAGTGACACATTCGGTGGCTTCTACTTCATTCACAACAACTGGCCGCCTTATGTCGCTGCGGCAGGCTGTAGAGAACTTGTAGTCATTCTTTGCAATTCTATTCAGAATCTGTAGTGCCTCCACGGGTGGTCTGTCTAGGATGATTCCATTGGTTGAAGCGTCGAGCATCATTCGTGTTGGTTGATTTACTCCATTATAGAACATCGACACCTGAGTCCAGGATGGGAAACCGTGAAGCAGGCAGTTTTTCAACATATGTTCGTATCTCTCCCAAACTTCATAGATCGGTTCGTCATCTCCTTGGCGGAAGGAAGTGATTTCGTTTCTTAATCTGTCAATTACGTTTGAAGGGCTGAAACGATCAAGGAAGTCCTTGCACAACTTTTACCTAGTGTTAAACGATCCTGCCGGTTGGTTATTCAGCCATTGTTTTGCCCTATACCTCAGTGAATAGGGAAATAGTCTCAGCTTAAGCACATCTTGATGGACTCAATGTATCTTAAAAGATCTGCAAATATCAAAGAATCCCCTCAAGTGCTGCCGAGCGTGTTCCGTGGCAGTTCCACCAAATTGCCCAAATGTGTTTATCATGTTGAACGTCTCTGGTTTCAACTCAAAGTGGTCAGCTTCAATTTCTGGCTCTGCGGTAGTTGGATCAAATCCTCTGAAATCGTGCTCCAAGTAATCCCTGGTGGTTCGCACATAATATTCATGCCTGGGCTGAATTGGGGGTTGTTGCCCATGTGGCGGATCTTGCTGTCCGTCAATGTCGTTTCAGGCATTGTTAGCTGGGTTGTCGTCTTGGCCGTTCATGGTTGCCTCTACTTTTCCTTTTTCCTTAGCTTTTCGGAGGGCTTCTCTTGCTTATTTCTTTAGTTTTCTTACTCTTCGTTTTATATCGTCTATACAAACATTTTCGGCAGACGGGTTGGCTCTGGTCATACACTAGACAAGAAAACTGTAAAAAAAATCTAAATAAAAAGGAAAAAATAAAAATAGAAATTAAATTCAATAAAATAAAGGTGCAGAAAAATAAAGACGAATTTATTGTTGCCAATTCTCGACAACGACACCGAAAACTTATAGAGCGTTTGGGTGTTCTCCAACTATGAGCGCAAGTGCACACTCTTGTCAAGTTATAATATAAAAGATATCGTCTCCCACGAGGATTGGACAACTAATTCGAATATAAATTTCTACACAAAGAATATTTAAATGCACAAGTCAATTTTAGTTTGTAAGAGATTCTAAATTAAAGAAACGCAAGTAATTAAGAGAAAAGATCAGAGTGATAAAATGGTTCAGGTTATGCTACTCTGTAGTGTGAAACTTCGTTGAATAAGTCAAGTTGAACTGCGCTGCCAGACTTTGCTGCCTCAGCGGATGATGGCAGATTAGTGCTTCAACAACTTTTGCTACCTCGATAGGTGGAACGGATGATTGGCTCGGTGGAAAACTCGGCAGACCTTCAAGGCTCGGCAGAACGCTTCGAGAATGATTTAGCTTATGTCTAAGTCAGAATACTGTTGATGCCCCCTGCAGATAATACATGTCAGCGTGAATCTTGCAATAAACAGCAACCTTTGGTTCGTCCTCTGTTAGCCGCCTTAAACCCTAACCTATGTCTAGGTTAGATTGATCAGCACCTGGTATGGGTGAGATCGTGCTTACTTCTTTCGTGAGTTTGACTCTCTCGATGCCAAACAAATGGATTGCTTACAATCGATCTTTTGAACTCGATTGAAAACACTGAAGAACATGAAATAAGCAAACCTTGAATTTATTGCAATAACAAACTTGAACCTAAACAACCGTTCTCACAACTACTTTACAACACAACCCAAACCCTAGAGAATTTAGAACATAGCGGCGGAAAGAAAACACAAGAGAAACCTAAGCTGTTCTAAGATGTCTAAAATACAAAATATGATCAAGTATATATAGGGCATGGCCTAGGTTAAGTCCTCCTTGGAGTAGAAGTCTTCCTCATAATAAAGTAGCTTTTGCATTGAATGCATCCTTTAATTCTGACTTCTTTGACTTGAAGTTGGACTCCTTGTGTCGCAAGTAAGCTTAGGCCGCCTTAGATATTTTCTCCTTTATCGGCTCTGTCTGCTGTTTCTGGCATCAGTAAATTGCATGGATGGGCTCATTGGACTTAGAAAATTATGCTCTTCCAATCGCACTCCAATTTTCCAATTCCCTAAGTTGCTGCCCATGGCGGCAGATATGGTGGAGGCAACTATTCGGCAGCATCTCTCTCTGTGTTAAACTGCTTCAATACAACTCCTTGCTTTGATGCCTCAACATCTTCTCCTCAGCTTTCTCCTCTTCCTGACAGCTTCTAGCATCTGAAACTAAAACTAAACTAAAATAGTATCTATTCTTACCAAATCAAAGATATTTACTAGAAACATGGTAAAGTAAAGAATATTGTAAATAATGCATGCATGTTCCTGAATATGCCTAAAGTGCACTTAAGAATATCAATAGTATGAGATGGAATGCATACAAAATATAAGACTTATGAGCACTTTACAATGATCAAGGAATCTCTGCCAAGAGGATAACCTCCTTGGCATTCCCTTTAGTGTCTTCCAAATAGTGTTTCAATCTTTGGTCGTTTACCTTGAAAATTGCTTTCGTCTTCTTAACCTCCATGTACATATGGCTTCACAACTTCAAAGGGGCCCGATCATCTAGACTTGAGCTTTCCTGTGAATAATTTTAACCTCAAGTTAAATAACAAAACATGTTGGTCTGCCTCAAATTGCCTTGGCAATATCCTACTATCACGTCAACATTTCGTCCTTTCCTTGTAGAGTCTTGCATTCTCGTAGGCATGTGCTCTGAATTCCTCTAACTCATTTAGGTCTAATAACCTCTTTTCTCCAGCAGCTCTCCATGCCATATCAAGCGTTTTAATTACCCAATAGGCTCAGTGTTCCATCTTTACTGGTAGGTGGCATGCCTTTCCAAAAACAAGTCTGAATGGTGAGGTTCCCAAAGGAGTTTTAAAAAAGCAATCCTATAAGCCCACAAGGAGCCATCTAGTCTCAAGGACCAGTCTTTCCTTGTTGGATTTACAGTCTTCTCCAAAATGTTTTTAATCTACTTATTTGAGATCTCCGCTTGGCCATTCGTTTGGGGATGGTATGCCGTGGCAATCCTCTACTGAATTTCATACCTGCACAAAGCCTTAGAAATTAGATTGCATTTAAAATGTGTGCCCTCATTAAGGATAATAACTCTAGGGGCACCAAATCGAGTAAAAATATGCTTGTGTAAGAATTTGGCAACGACCTTGGCATCGTTAGCTGGAAAAGCAACAACTTCAACCCTTTTTGACACGTAATCAACGACCACAAGGATATATAGGTTACCAAATGATGGGTGAAAGGGACCCATAAAGTCTATTACCCATACATCAAATTAATCTATTGGCATAATATTTTGGAGTGGCAATTGGTGTCTACCGGAGATGTTTATTGTCCACTGGCATCAATCACATGCCTTGGCAAAGTTATGGGCATCCTTGTATAGTGTGGGCCAAAAGAATCCTGACTGTAGCACCGTGGTAGCAGTTTTCATCCCGACAATGTGACCTTCGTGTGGTGTTGCATGGCATAGTTGCAAAATTTTGTATTGCTCGTCTTCTGGCACACATCGTCTTATCGCTTGATCGACACACTACTTAAACAATATTGGCTTCTCCCAATATTATTACTGACATCTCGCAGGAAACGTTTCTTGGCATTATATGCCAGATCCGGTGGCACAATATTGCTTACTAAGTAGTTGACTAGTTAGCGTACCATGGTATGGCATTGACTACAAATAAATACTCGTTTGGGAATTCATCTCTTATGGCAGCGGTCTTACCATCTTCAAGGTGATGCTCTAGCCGTGAGAGGTGATCAGCTACTAAGTTCTCACTGCCCTTCTTGTCTGGAATCTCAAGATCAAATTCTTGTAGCAAAAACGTCTATCGAATTAGTCTAGGCTTGGCAAACTTCTTTGCTAAGAGATACTTCAATACCAAATGATCTGTATACACCACAACTTTGTTACCAACTAAATAAGATCTATATTTGTCAAAGGCAAAAACTACCGCGAGAAATTATTTCTCGGTTGTGGAATAATTTCTTGAGCTCCTTTTAATATCCGGCTAGCATAGTATATGGTATGAAAAACTATACCACAACGTTGTCCCAAGACTGCTCCGACGACATAGTCGTTGGTATCACACATAAGCTCGAATGGCTCATTCCAATCTGGTGCCATGACTATAGGGGAACTTTGAGTTCTTGAAATGCTCTTAAACAAGAATCATCGAATACAAAAGCGGCATTTTGTTCCAAAAGCAAGCACAAAGGTTTAGAAAATTTAGAAAATTTTTTAATGAAACATCGGTAAAAACCTGCATATCCCAAAAAATCTTCTTATACCTTTTACACTTGTCGGGGGTGGGAATTGCTTGATTACCCCAACTTTTGTTTGGTTAACCTCTAATCCTCTCTTGGTCATCTTGTGCCCGAGAACAATGCCCTCCTTTACCATGTATTGGAATTTTTCCCAGTTCAAGAATAGGTTTGTCTCAATGCATCTCTTCAAAACTTGCTCCAAACTTTGAAGACATTCTTCAAATGTTTTTCCAAACACCGAGAAATATTCTATGAACACTTCTAAGTTATGTTCAATCATGTCAGAAAAAATGGAAATCATTCAACGTTGAAACATTGTTGGGGTAATACACAACCTGAATGACATTCTTTTGAACATGGTTTTCTCTTGATCATCAGTGGCGATGGCAATCTGTTTGTATCCTAAATAGCCATCCGAAAAGCAATAGAATGCTTTACCTGCTAGCATGTCTAACATCTGATCAATGAAAGGCAATGGGAAGTGGTCCTTCTGCGTGGCATTGTTCAACCTCATGTAGCCCATGCACACTCTTCATCCTGTGACAGTCATGGAGGGAATCAATTCATCCTTGTTGTTTTTTACCACATACATGCCACCCTTCTTTGACATGTATTGTACCGTGCAGACCCATGAGCTATTAGAAATGGGATAGATTGTCCCGGTATCCAACCATTTTATGATCTCTTTCTTAACTACCTTTTTCATGCTCGAGTTCAGTCTTCTCTGGCTTTCATGGTTTTTCCATGGTACTCCTCCAAGATAATCTTATGCATACAAATAGTTAGGCTAATACCTCGGATATCAGCCAAGGTCCAACCCAAAGCTTGCTTATAATTGCTTAAGATTTCCAGTAATCTTTCCTCCTGATCATTTGTGAGATCAGCATCAATGATCACTGACAAAGTTGAGTTTTTACCTAAATAAGCATACTTGATGTGGTCTGAGAATAGTTTCTATTCCAATTCTGGTGGCTCCTCAATTGGTGGTTTGGGCACCTTGATCTCTCTGCCAGCTAACTCTATGGGCTCTTATTGTCCAAAATAACTCACATCTTCAGTATCCAAGGTTTCTTCAAATTCTTCACTCATTTCATATTTTTCATCCAATTCTCTAGCATAGCAATCTAAGTCTTGGAAAAATTGTGCCACGTCCGTAGTGAAAAATATACTCTATCATCTCATCAGCTTGGCATTCCTCAGGTTCATCTGTGCATTTAAGAGCTTGAAATACATTAAATGTAACATGTTAATCATTCATGCGTATTGTCAGTTCACCTTTACGAACATCAATCAAGGCCCTACTTGTGGCAAGGAATGGTCTACCCAATATAATTGGGACATTAACAACTGCTTTATAATCTAAAATGATAAAATCTGCTGGAAATATAATGTTTTCTACCTTTACCAACACATCCTCAATCTTACCCTTAAGATGTGCAAATGATCGGTCTGCCAGCTGGAGTGTTACCGTGGTACGTCTTGCTTCTATGCCAAGCTTCTTGAAAACTAACATTGGCGTCAAATTGATGTTGGCTCCTAGGTCACACGGTACCTTGCCAATAAATATGTTGCCAATGGTTCATGGAATAGTGAAACTTCTCAGATCTTTCAGCTTTGGTGGAAATCGATTGAGGATCATGGCACTGCATCCCTCGGTAAGAGCTACAGACTCAAAATCTCCCAATTTCCTCTTTTTGAAAAAATGTCCTTTATGAATTTGACATATTTGGGCATTTTCTCAAGAGCCTCTACCAATAGTATGTTAATTTGCAATTATTTAAGAACTTCCAAGAAGCGCTTAAATTTTTTATCTTGCTTATGATTTTGGAGCCTTGCTGGAAAAGGTGGTGGTGGATAAGCAAATGCTGGCTCCACTGGCTTTGCCAAGGTAGAGCTGGCATCTGGCTTATGTCTGGCCTCAGATTTCTATTTGGCATCATATAGTGGTCTGGCATCAGATAATGGTTTGGCATCACCAGCTTTCATTTCTTACTTCTCTGTTTCCTTGGGGTCATCTACTGGCATTAGCTTTTTAGCTTGGCAATCAATTGACTGCTTGAAAGTCATCTCTGTCTCGCATTGTCTGCCACTCTGAAAAGTTATAACTTTGCATTGTTCATTGCCCTTATGTCGAGCATCTTCCATATCACTTGGCAGAGCTCCCTGGGTCAATTGATGAGTGCATTGGCAATTTGCAGTAACTGAACTTCCAAGTTTCTCAGTGACGCTGCCAAACTCTGGATGGTTGCATCATTTCTCTCCACGTAATCAATCAAAGTGTTCCCATGGTTAGATCTCTGCCCTTGTTGGAAATTGTTCTGGACTCTCTATGGCATGACATTCTGGTTGAATCCTAGCATGGTAGTGTTATTCTACCTCTGGATATTGTTGTTCTGACGCTGGGCATTGTATTGGTTACCTCCTTGATTTCCCCAAGCCAAATTTGGGTGTTTACCTCCGATGGGTGACCCATCGAACTGGCCTACATTCAAAAGAGTTTGAACCATTACTAGTTTAGCTCAAAATTACCTGTGTTTACCTCTAGACCAACTAGGCCTGGCATTAGATTGTCTACGTTTGGTGCCAAGTGCTCTCTAATAGGTATTTCTTCTTCCAAAGTGATGGTAGTAGGGACGACAGGGTTAACTAGCATCGCATTATTAACTAGTGGGACCTGATTGTTTTGGATACCATCTACTCATTTGTTAGCTTGATGACCCATCTCTCGAACTTTGTTTTTCAATTTGCATAAGGTTCGTTCAATTTTAGGGTCGTATGGCCAATCTTCCGTCTTAGGGTGGTTCCAAGTCGTACACCAAATAAAACAAATTAATAAAATAAAATAAAACAAGTAAATCAAAACAATAAACTTCGTTGCAATCCCTAACAATGGCACCAAAAACTTGTCAACTATGCTAATGAATGGCAAAAGAGTGGGAAATATTATGGAAATATATGAAAATAGTGCCAAGATTGAGTCGTTTGCATGTAAGTATACACGGTCAGCAAGTAATACAACAGTAAGCTGAGTATCGAATCCATAGGGATTGACCAAGAGTTAACTGCTTTGATTGTTTACTTGTTAAGGGAAAAATGTTGACTGATTTGAAGTTTGTTTTAGAAAATGACTTAAAGAAGTGTAATGAAAATAAAACAGCATTGACAAGAAGAGTTTTCATATGAGTGATGAGCGTTAGTAAGGGATGCCTGGTTTTCATGCTATTCATGCGTGGAAAACTCGAGGATAAACCTTTTGATTTTGAATTTTGAATACGCAAGGGATAAGACGCGTGATCCTCTTATCGAAATTTGAATCCTAGGGCTGATGTGTAAAAGGTCCAATGGCTACATGACTGGGCATCAGACTTCACTTCTATGCCAGCTGAGCTTGGCAATCTCTGGTTCAACTTTGCCAACTGCAACTCAGCATTCTCTTCGGCATTTCTTGCTTCTGCTCATGTGCTGCTCTGCCAAGCCTGTCCTGATCTACCAAGATTGTAGTAATGCCAACAAAACAACTAAATGCAACTAATGTAATCAAAGGCAAGCAAAGGCATTGTGAAATAAGCATAAAAATCAGTACTTTTGAGGAGTTAACACTGGACATCGGCGTATCTCAGCAGTAAGACACAGAAAATCTCCAATAATGTCTACAGTGGATAAGATAACAACTACATCAATCTCAAATATAAACTATTATGAAATTGTACAATAGCTTTTGACTACACCTTGTCTCAAAAGATGTGTACATGGGATAAGAAACCAACTACGTCAATCTCAACATAAACTATTATACACTATCAAGCAAAAGAATGTCTTTAGATTGGTATTCCCCATTACCTTCTTCGGTTGTCCTAATTTAGATTCTTTATATGTCGCTGTTGTGTGATCTTGCAATACTATAAATGATATGCAAATGGAGCAAGTATACATTTCGAACGAGTAATAAAGTGATGAGTGAGTATCGTCTCCACAGGGATTGGAGGTGAACACAATTTTCGTATCCAAATTGCTATAGTAACCAAATTGTATTGTGAGTATACTGAGGCAGAATGAAGGATGGGAAAAATGTTGTAGCAAAACAAGCAAACAACGAAGGGCTAATCAATTAACAGATAGATCCTTGTTCGGATACGAAGCTCTCTATGGAATGGCCGGCTAGCTTCTGAAGGATAATCCTCTAAAATCTCTTAACGCCGCTAACGAATCCTAGTTCTCTCACTATGCTCGGCGGTATTTACTTAGGCTGCTTCTAAACTATCTCTAGCAAGAAGGCTGGGAGACTAAAATGCTACAGCAATACCTCTCGGCTTAACTCTAAACAATTTACTCTCCTAATCTCTATCCCTCTTAGCCATTTAAACCTATCACTTATCTCTAAGGTAGGTTGGAGTCCTTCCCCTTGGTGGTTACTCCATTGTTTATGAATATCTAAGGCTAGTTCTCTCGTTCGCTCCCCCAAGCTAATGCTAAAGCAATGACCCTTTCTCGAAGGTTATCCCGCATTACTCTAACTGTCACTATTGGCTAAGGCTTGCTCCCTCAATCACTACCCCCATTTGTACCTAGGGAACGGCCGTCACTCGAAGGCATCTTAAGGAATGGCATGTCTCTCGAGGCACTAACATCCTTAATCTCTTACAACCCTGGGTTGTTCCTAAAGAAAGGCCAACTCTCGAAGGCGCTTAAGTTAGGGCCTATATCTCAAAGCACTTACAACCCTAAGCTCTTACAACGTTAGGAAATTAAGCACACCACAAACAAAGGAAAGACCAAGAGAGAACGGTAAACATTAACATGAGATTAAGAAAATAAATAGAGTATCATCCAACAAAACCCACACCATCTAAAACAGTTCATGGCTGGGCAATAATCAAACGTATCATCATCATATAACCCTCCAAATAAATAAATGCTATAGCAAAAAGGAAAGATAAACTCCAGTTCGCCAGTGGACTGCCATGACCGCCTTAGGCTCACTGCCTCAAAAGAGGGCAGTGAGGCCGCGCCTCGAGCTTCCCGATGAAGGACACCAATTCTGGTCAACGATGAGGTGCTCCTCACCTCTTTTGTGCTTCCTCTTGCACACTTGTAACACCCCAAATTTGGGCCTAGATGTTTAGAGTCTGAACCGAATCGGTCTGAAAAATTGTTCAAATCTAAAAGGGAGTTTTAGGGAACACCTAGTTCGGGATGCTTTAAAAATATAGAAAAATATCTAAAAATCATTATTTAATGTGTAGAAGAGAATGGTGGAATCAATTTTACAAAATAGGGTTTGGAAATACTACATTTCGGTGTAGTGACCAAATCGTAGTTTTGTAAAGTTAAGTAGTGACTGTTTTGTAAAGGATTGAAACTTTGAATCTTTAAGGAGCTAATTTTACGAAAATGTTTTCATCAGATTTTTCCTTAATTTGGGTGATTTAATTAATGTTTAAATAAAGAAAATGAATATGGATTAAATTAGAAAACCACCCTCATTTTATTTTCTCTCAAATTCCTTCCAACCAAACACTTTCTCTCCAGCAAATTCACATTGATTTTCACTTCATTTGATGAGATTTCAATCACTCTTTGATTCCTAATCAATTCCTCATCAAATCCTCTTGATTTCTACATTGAATTTTCATGGAAACTTGCCCAAATCAAGGAGAAATCATCCATTAGAGGTAAGCTTCGTCCTTCTCCTCTAATGATCAGTTCTTTACTGAAATTCCCAAGTTATCAATCCTTTATTAATGATTTTTAAGTGGTTTTAATGATAGAAATAAGAAATTGTCTTAAAACTAAAGATTTTGGAAGAGATCTTGAAGATCTTCGTGGTGATTGATTGGGCTCTATTTTGAGATGATTTTCTAATGTATTTAGGATGATAATTGATATTACAAATGAGGTTTTATCAATCAAATCCCGAATAGGTTTGTTTTCTTAAGTTTTGCTTGTTAGAATGATGGTTTTTGGGGTGTTTTCGGTGTTCTGTCATAGCTTGAGGTACAAGGACGTCGTTGTGTTGGTTTTTGATGCTTATTGTTGTTTAGAAATGATTAGAAGTGATGGATTTTGGCTGGGTTTGGTTTTAGAAGAGTTTGGAGGTGATTTCGGTAGTGTTCGGTAGCCGAATTGTCGTTTTTGAGTAGAGCAGCGAGATAAGGCGTGTGGCTGATGATTTCAATGCATGATGTTGCATAGTTGAGATTTGAGCTTTTATGTTAAAGCATAGCAAACGTTATGGTTTTGAAATGAGATGAAAATGTTGGGAATTGGTGCATGAAAAACAGTAGGTGAGATGGTGTTTTGACATGATATATTGGCATAGATGTTGAGATACTTACCGGATAAAATTGATCGATCAATAGGATGATAGTGAACTATAAATTAAAAATTCGTACGTGCTCTTTGGTTAAGCAAAGGGAGAGAACCGATGATGGGCATTCCATCGGGTAGGACTTGGTGAAATACCCAATCTTTGTGGCGATGAGAGATTCCGCCTTGTGAGTACGGTGATGTGAGATCCCACCGGAAACTATGTTGCTAGACGAGTGAGTACAGTGATGAGAGATACCACCGGAAGTGTCTAGTGAGATGTCTGCATATCTGAGTAATAATGAGATGTGAAATGCCAATATAAAATATGTAATGATTTTTTATTCACATGTACCTTTGAAGAAATGATTTATGCTATGAGAAATGCATATGAGATTTGAGTTAGAAATGCTTTGGTGTTACAAGCATGTGTATGGCTTTGCCATGAGTTTTGCATTGGTTTAAATGCATGAGATAGAATGAATGTACATGTGTTTTCAATGAGAGTTTGCTTTGAAAGGTTTTTAAGCATGTGATGGATTGAGCATGTGGTTTAAAAGCTTTTGAGAAAGTATTTTCAAGATAGGCATTATTGTGTTGGTTTTCTTTAGAGCATGCCTCACTAAGCATTTGTGCTTATGCTCTCTCTTTACCAATAATGCAGATAATTGAGGTGTTTTCGGGCATCAAGGAAGTTGAGTTCATCCAAGGAAGTCCAAGCTCCTGTATGGTGAAGTTTTCACACACTTTAGTTTTGATAAAATGGCAATGGGAAACCAAGAATTGTATTTGGGAGATATGTTGAACTCCCTAAGGTTGTGGCATGTTTGTGTTAGTTTGTTGGAGTTGTAAATGGCCTTAATTGTTTGGTTTGAGGGTGGATTGCTTAGTTTGGTTTTGTGATTATGAATCATGCCTCTAGACTAATGAGAATTTGTGTTTGATGCTATGTTTGTGTTTGAATGTCTCAAACATGTTCCTTATATGTATGATGAAATGCTGTATGATTTGGGAGTGTTTGAAGCATGTTTGAGTGTGTTAATATATGAAAAATCAGGATTTGCTGCTGTTTCTGGGCTGGGTGTATCGAAACACCCTATGGTGTTTCGGAACGGGGGGCCTGAAATGGTCTTGGCGTTTCGAAATGTTTGGGGCTGTTTCGATACAGTTTGGCTACTGGAATGCCATATTTCGGAACTGGTCTTGGAACATACCCGTGTACCGAAACGGTCAACACCATTTCGATACAGCATTTCTGTACGGTGGGTAGGTCTTCTGAAATGGGTGACCGTTGGATTCAGATTTGAATTGTTTGAAGTTTGCATGCTTTACAATTTAGTCCTAAATGTTGTGTTTGCAATTGCCTAAGCTTGAGAAGTCCTTCTAAGTTGATATTTGGCAGAGAAGCATGTAACATGATTAATTTCACATTGGTAATCCTAAAATCAACAAGGTCCTTCTAAATTATAAAAATTACAATTTGGTCCATAATTTTGTATGAAGTGCAATTGAGTCCCTAATTGTATTCAATCGATGTGCCTTTCTTGTTCCTGAAACGTGAGTACTCATTTAGGTTTAATTTGTATTTAGACAAGATTAAAAAGAAAAAAAAGGGTCGTTAATCAAAGTTGACTTTCGGGTTGACTTTGGTTTTTCCCGTGTAATCTTTGTAGTTCGGGTCAAGAGTCTAGGCCGGGCTAAGGGGGTTACATTTGTTGGTATCAAAGTCGGGTTATCGAATAATTGGGGCTTAGTATATGGTTGTTGTATGTGTTTATGCAAGATTGTGACTTTTCAGTGGAAGTTAGATGTATGAATAGTGATGTGTGATTAAATTGAGATGATTTTGTGATGTTATGCTGTGATTGGAGTGTGGTTGGGGGTCCCATTGCCATATCAAAACTAATGAGATGAATTGTTTTCGAAGATGAGCTTGAGTACTTGGATTACTTACTTTATTGTGCCTAGCTATGTTTATTGCATTTTTGTCAGTGCATTGTTTTTCTTTATATGGGGCCGCGTAGAGAGCTAAGAATCAATACGAGATCGATGGCTGAGAATGAAAATGTGGAGAATACTGAGGATTTACCTCCTCCCCTGGTGGTGGACCACCCGGTGGTGGTGGTGCTGGAGCTAGTAATGCTGGTGCTGGTGCTGGGGTTGCTGGACCCGAGGGTGTGCAGGGGCAGGCTGCTCCTGACATAACCATGTTGATTCAGGCTATTGCCGGAGCTTTCCAGGCAGCAGTAGCTGGAGCTCATGGGGTTGCGCATCAGGATGATGCTAATGTGAGATTGCCTTTGGAACGTCTTCGCAGTCTGTGAGGGACTGAGTTCAGAGGTTTATCTCCGAAAGGATCTGAGTCTTGGTTGGAGAGCACCAAGAGGATTCTGGGTCAGATGAACTGCAACAATGTGCAGAAGTTGGGTTGTGTTGTGTCACTGTTGCATGGTGATGCTTTTACATGGTGGACGAACACTATCTCTAGGATGGAGGATGACGAGGTGACTTGGACGTTCTTCTTGAGTGCGTTCAAGCGGAAGTATCTGGGAGTATGTTATCTCGATGAAAAGAAAAGAGAGTTTATGTCTCTCGTGCAAGGAAACATGTCTGTAGCTGAATATGAAATTCAGTTTGTTCACCTCAGTCAGTATGCGCCTGAGCTAATCCCTAGTGAGCGGGAGAAGTGCGAGCGATTCCGTTATGGGCTAGTAGCGGATGTGAAGACCTATATGCTTGCGGCTGATTATACAGATTTCAATGTCTTGGTCACTAGAGCCAAGGACATTGAATCGAATCTTGGTTTGGCAAGTCGAGCTGGTGGCTCTAGCTCAGGGAAACGAGCTGCGAAACGCGATTATGGTAGAGATCGCAACAAGAGGTATAAGGATAGGAAGTCGCATTATGATGCTAGGCATGGGGGTGGTAACCCTGGTAGAGGTCAGCAAGGACCTAATGTTGTTCTGAGGACTCCTGAATGTAACCGATGTGGTAGAAGGCATGGTGGTGAGTGTTGGGGTAACCTTGGGATATGCAGGAATTGTGGGAATCGAGGACATTTGAAGAAGGATTGTCCTCACCTTCTGAGAGAGGGACAAGCTCCGGTGAGAGCAGCTGAGCCACAGAGAGGTCATGGGCGCGACCGTGGTAATTTTCAGCGTAGGGATGATGGTGGCAGGAACGTAGCACATGTTGTGGCCGTTCAACCGGAGGGTGGCGGTCATGCTCGAGTGTACGCTCATCGCGAAGGAAGGAATGATATGGATGTGATCACAGGTACCTTTACTTTGCAATCCTTGTCATTACTTTCTTTGATTGATTCTGGATCTACACACTCGTACATATTGCGTGAACATGCTCAAATGCTTGGTTTACCTGTTGAGTCTTTGGATGTTGGTAAGCGTGTGACTAGTTCCTTTGGTGAGACGGTCGTAACAAGGAAGTTGTATAGGAGATGTCCCTTGAAGGTGCAAAATCATGTTTTTCTTGTTGATCTCATGGAATTGCCATTCTATGGCTTTAATGTAATCCTTGGCATGGATTGTCTTGTTGAGCATAGAGCCGTGGTGGATTGTGAAAGCAAGCGAGTTTCGTTGAAACTTACGGATGATTATGATGTGGTAGTAGTGGGCGAGAATGTGAAGTTTCTTACCAATGTAGTGTATACATTGGAAGCAAGCCGGATGTTGCGGCAGGGTTGTGAGGCTTATCTAGCCTTTGTTATGAACCCTAGTTCAAAGGAGGTACGCGTTCAGGATATAAGAACTGTGCGTGAGTTTCCTGGAGTGTTTTCAGAGGAATTACCTGGATTGTCGCCTAGTCGAGAGGTGAAGTTTGGGATTGAGTTGTATGAGAACATAACTCCGGTGTCCATTGCTTCGTATCGCATGGCACCTAAGGAGCTGAAGACGCAACTTCAGGAGTTACTTGACCGTGGCTTCATTCAGCCTAGTGTGTCACCTTGGGGTGCACCGGTCTTGTTTGTGAGGAAAAAAGATGGCACAATGAGAATGTGCATCGATTATCGTCAACTGAACAAGTTGACCATCAAAAACAGGTATCCTTTGCCGAGGATTGATGATCTTTTTGATCAGTTTCGGGGAGCGGCAGTGTTTTCGAATATTGACTTGAGGTCAGGGTACTATCAGCTTAAGGTGAAAGATATGGATGTGCCGAAAACCGCCTTTAGAACGAGGTATGGGCATTATGAGTTCCTTGTAATGATGTTTGGTTTGACGAATGCTCCTGCTGCTTTTATGGACATGATGAATAGAGTGTTCCATGAATACTTGGATAAGTTCGTTGTGGTGTTCATCGACGATATCCTTGTGTACTCCCGTACCGAGGAGGAGCATGAAGGTCATTTGAGAATTGTCTTGCAAGCGTTGTTGGAAAATCAGCTTTATGCTAAGCTGAGCAAGTGTGAGTTCTGGCTTAAGGAAGTTGTTTTCCTCGGTCATGTGGTTTCGGCTGAAGGGATTCGAGTTGATCCCCAGAAGGTTGAAGCGGTGATGAATTGGAAGCCTCCTAAATATGTTCATGAAATCCGTAGTTTCCTTGGGTTGGCAGGATACTACCGTAGGTTTGTGGATGGATTTTCAAAGATTGTTGCTTCTTTAACGAAGTTGTTGCAAAAAGATGTTAAGTATGAGTGGACGGAAGCGAGACAGCAAGCTTTTGAGAAGCTTAAGGCAGCTTTGACGCAAGCTCCTATCTTGGTTCAGCCTAAATCAGGGAAAGAGTTTGTGGTGTACAGTGACGCATCCTACGTTGGTTTGGGGTGTGTGCTAATGCAAGAGGGTAAGGTGGTGGCTTATGCATCTCGCTAGTTGAAGGTGCATGAGTGCAATTATCCTACGCATGATATTGAGTTAGCTGCGGTGGTTTTTGCTTTGAAGATCTGGAGACATTATCTTTATGGTGAGAAGTGTACAGTGTACACGAATCAAGAGAGTTTGAAGTATTTGATGTCTCAGAAAGAGTTGAATCTTAGGCAGCGGCGATGGGTGGAGTTGCTTAAGGATTATGATCTAACGATCGAGTATCACCCGGGGAAGGCCAACGTTGTGGCTGACGCCTTGAGCAGAAAAGTGGCGGTAGAGTTAAGGGCGATGTTTGCTAGCTTGAGCATATCGCGAGATGGAGGTCTTGTTGCTGAATTGCAAGTGAAACCATCTCTAGTTCAGTTGATAAAGGATAAGCAGTTGTTGGATAATTCTTTGGTGCCACATGTTCAGGATATTGTTGAGGGTAGACCATCGGATTTTTGTTTTAATGATGAAGGAGTTCTATGTTTTGGAAGTCGGATAGTAGTGCCAAATGATGTGGAGTTGAGGCTTATTATTCTGACCGAAGCTCATAGTAGTCTGTTTTCTATGCACCCTGGTAGTACAAAGATGTATCATGATCTGAAGGATGAGTACTATTGGGTGGGTCTGAAGAAGGATGTTACAGATTATGTGAGCAAGTGCATGGTTTGTCAGCGGGTTAAGGCTGAGCATCAGTTTCCTTCGGGGTTGTTGCAACCGTTGAGGATTCCTGAATGGAAATGGGAGAGGATAACCATGGACTTTGTGTTTGGTTTGCCTTTGTCGTCATCGAAGAAGAATTCTGTTTGGGTGATTGCGGATCGCCTTACGAAGTGTGCGCATTTCGTGCCTGTGCATACTACGTATACCTTGGATAAGCTTGCAGAGTTGTACATTACTGAGATTGTATGTCTGCATGGTGTACCGAAATCTATAGTTTCAGATAGAGATCTGAGGTTCACGGCAAGATTTTGGGGGTGTTTACATCAGGCATTGGGTACGCGGCTGAATTTCAGTACTTCTTATCATCTGCAGACGGATGGACAGTCTGAGCGTGTTATCCGAGTGCTTGAGGATATGTTGAGGTGTTGCGTGATTGAGTTTCAAGGCTCTTGGGAGAAGCACTTGCCTTTGGTGGAGTTTGCTTATAATAATAGCTACCAGGCAAGTATTCAAATGGCACCTTATGAAGCCTTGTATGGCAGGAACTGCAAAACTCCTCTTTGTTGGGCTGAAACGGGGCAAAAGTTGGTCTCGATGCCGGCTTTGTTGAAAGGAACCACCGAGAAGGTGAAGCTCATTTGTGAGCGATTGAAGGCAGCCTCTGATCGGCAAAAGTCTTACGCGGATTTGAAGCGTAAGGAGATAGAGTTTGCGATGGGTGACCGTGTGTTCTTAAAGGTTTCACCTTGGAAGAAGGTGATGAGATTTGGTTGGAAGGGCAAGTTGAGCCCTAGATATATTGGACCATACGAGGTGATTGAATGTGTGGGTCATGTTGCTTATAAGCTGGGGCTACCACAAGAGCTAGAGAAGATACATAATGTGTTTCATGTATCCATGCTTCGGAGGTATAGATCGGATCCTTCGCATGTTATGCCTGTGGAGGAAGTTGAGTTGAATCCAGATTTGACTTATGATGAGGAGCCAGTCGAGATTTTGGATTCGGACAGTAAGGTTCCTCGGGGTAAGACCATTGAGGTGGTTAAGGTGTTGTGGAGACATCTTCGTGTTGAGGAAGCCATGTGGGAAAGAAAGGAAGATATGAAGAAGAAATTTCCTTATCTTTTTCCTCCAGGTAAATTTCAAGGACGATATTTCTTAAGAGGGGGAGAGTTGTAATACCCCAAATTTGGGCCTAGATGTTTAGAGTCTGAACCGGATCGATCTGAAAAACGGTTCGAATCTAAAAGGGAGTTTTAGGGAACACCTAGTTCGGGATGCTTTAAAAATATAGAAAATATCTAAAAATCCTCATTTAATGTATAGAAGAGAATGGTGGAATCAATTTTATAAAATAGGGTTTGGAAATACTACATTTCGGTGTAGTGACCAAATCGCGATTTTGCAAAGTTAAGTAGTGATTGTTTTGTAAAGGATTGAAACTTTGAATCTTTAAGGAGCTAATTTTACGAAAATGTTTTCATCAGATTTTTCCTTAATTTGGGTGATTTAATTAATGTTTAATTAAAGAAAATGAAGGTGGATTAAATTAGAAAACCACCCTTGACTTTTCATAACTACTTTTCACAAATTTTCCCTCATTTTATTTTCTCTCAAATTCCTTTCAACCAAACACTTTCTCTCCAGCAAATTCACATTGATTTTCACTTCATTTGATGAGATTTCAATCACTCTTTGATTCCTAATCAATTCCTCATCAAATCCTCTTGATTTCTACATTGAATTTTCATGGAAACTTTCCCAAATCAAGGAGAAATCATCCATTAGAGGTAAGCTTTGTCCTTCTCCTCTAATGATCAGTTCTTTACTGAAATTCCCAAGTATCAATCCTTTATTAATGATTTCTAAGTGGTTTTAATGATAGAAACAAGAAATTGTCTTAAAACTAAAGATTTTGGAAGAGATCTTGAAGATTTTCGTAGTGATTGATTAGGCTCTGTTTTGAGATGATTTTCTAATGTATTTAGGATGATAATTGATGTTACAAATGAGGTTTTATCAATCAAATCCCGAATAGGTTTGTTTTCTTAAGTTTTGCTTGTTAGAATGATGGTTTTTGGGGTGTTTTTGGTGTTCTGTCATAGCTGGAGGTATAAGGACGTGGTTGTGTTCGTTTTTGATGCTTATTGATGTTTAGAAATAATTAGAAGTGATGGATCTTTGTTGGGTTTTGTTTTGGAAGAGTTTGGAAGTGATTTCAGTAGTGTTTGGTATCCGAATTGTGGTTTTTGAGCAGAGCAACAAGATTAGGTGTGTGGCTGATGATTTCAATGCATGATGATGCATTAATCCTCTGCTCTTATGTGTTTAAAATAGGGGAGACATCTTCGGACACCTTGGGAGTTCATCCAGAGGCTTATATAGCGTTTCGGCGAGCAAGCGAAACGTAATCGGTGAGTGCGTATGGTTTTAGAAGTCCTTGAGGGACAAAGAATCAAGGTTTGGGGATTTAGGAAACGTTTGAAACACCTTCCTAAGTCCGGAAGTAAGTATTGGCTAGATTGCTCTCTTGAATGTGGTGATTGCCCCTAAAATGCTTTTACATGCTCATGGTTTTAGATTGATAAATTCCTACTGTATTTATGCATATTTTATAGCATGAGATGATGCTTGAAATGATTTCATGAAGTAACATGTTGCATAGTTGAGATTTGAGCTTTTATGTTAAAGCATAGCAAACATTATGGTTTTGAAATGAGATGAAAATGTTGGGAATTGGTGCATGAAAAATAGTAGGTGAGATGGTGTTTTGACATGATATATTGGCATAGATGTTGAGATACTTACCAGATATAATTGATCGATCAATAGGATAAGAGTGCACTATAAACTAAAAATTCGTACGTGCTCTTTGGTTAAGCCAAAGGGAGAGAACCGATGATGGGCATTCCATCGGGTAGGACTTGGTGAAATACCCAAGCTTTGTGGCGATGAGAGATTCCGCCATGTGAGTACGGTGATGTGAGATCCCACCGGAAACTATGTTGCTAGACGAGTGAGTACGGTGATGAGAGATGCCACCGGAAGTGTCTAGTGAGATGTCCGCATATCCGAGTAATAATGAGATGTGAAATGCCAATATAAAATATGTAATGATTTTTGATTCAGTGTGCCTTTGAAGAAATGATTTATGCTATGAGAAATGCATATGATATTTGAGTTAGAAATGCTTTGGTGTTACAAGCATGTGTATGGCTTTGCCATGAGTTTTGCATTGGTTTAAATGCATGAGATGGAATGAATGTACATGTGTTTTCAATGAGAGTTTGCTTTGAAAGGTTTTCAAGCATCTGATGGATTGAGCATGTGGTTTAAAAGCTTTTGAGAAAGTATTTTCAAGATAGGCATTATTGTGTTGGTTTTCTTTAGAGCATGCCTCACTAAGCATTTGTGCTTACGCTCTCTCTTTACCAATAATGCAGATAATTGAGGTGTTTTCGGGCATCAAGGAAGTTGAGTTCATGCAAGGAAGTCCAAACTCATGTATGGTGAAGTTTTCACACACTTTAGTTTTGATAAAATGCCAATGGGAAACCAAGAATTGTATTTGGGAGATATGTTGAACTCCCTAAGGTTGTAGCATGTTTAAGTTAGTTTGTTGGAGTTGTAAATGGCCTTAATTGTTTGGTTTGAGGGTGGATTGCTTAGTTTGGTTTTGTGATTAGGAAGCATGCCTCTAGACTAATGAAAATTTGTTTGATGCTATGTTCGTGTTTGAATGTCTCAAACATGTTCCTTATATGTATGATGAATTGCTGGTATGATTTGGGAGTCTTTGAAGCATGTTTGAGTGTGTTAATGTATGAAAAACCAGCATTTACTGTTGTTTCTGGGCAGGGTGTATCGAAACACCCTATGGCGTTTCGGAACGGGGGGCCTGAAATGGTCTTGGAGTTTCGAAACGTATGGGGTTGTTTCGATACAGTTTGGCTACTGGAATGCCATGTTTCGGAACTGGTCTCGGAACATACCTGCGTACCGAAACGGCCAACACCGTTTCGATACAGCGTTTTGGTACGGTGGGTAGGTGTTCCGAAACGGGTGACCGTTGGACTCAGATTTGAATTGTTTGAAGTTTGCATGCTTTACAATTTAGTCTTAAATGTTGTGTTTGCAATTGCCTGAGCTTGAGAAGTCCTTTTAAGCTGAAATTTGGCAGAGAAGCATGTAACATACTTAATTTCATATTGGTAATCCTAAAATCAACAAGGTCCTTCTAAATTATAAAAATTACAATTTGGTCCATAATTTTGTATGAAGTGCAATTGAGTCCCTAATTGGTATTCAATCGATGTGCCTTTCTTGTTCATGAAACGTGAGTACTCACTTAGGTTTAATTTGTATTTAGACAAGATTAAAAAGAAAAAATCGTCGTTAATCAAGGTTGACTTTCGAGTTGACTTTGGTTTTCCCCGTGTAATCTTCGTAGTTCGGGTCAAGCGTCTAGGCCGGGCTAAGGGGGTTACAACACTTTTCTCTTTTTTTTCCTCTCTTTTTTTTCTTTTTTTTTGCCTTTGAAGAGATGAAACCTTTATATAGTGGGGGGTCTTCTAGGGTTTCGGTGCCTTGGTATCTCTTTGGGGATCCCAACGAATATCGTCTGACAAGCTCTGTCCACCATGGGACAAAAGGGATGGTCTGCAGATGGAGTGCGGCTGCTGCATAAAGCTTCCTGACAGTGTCAGGCATCCTTATCTGCGCTTCACATGCTTGTACTTTCGTGCGCCAGCTAGCCTTCTTTCTCTTCCTTTGATGCAGCATTTTGCTCCTTTCTTCTTCCTTCGCATTCTGCTCTATCATCCTGCACATAAACAGCCAAAAACTACCTTTCACGCAGCACCAACTCCACACGAGCAATAAGTTGAAAAGCACCCATAGTATACTAAAAATGCAGCCTACATGCAATGTAATGCACTTGAAAACAGGAAATTGCTATAGCAAAGAGGCATAAATATAGAGGTAATAGCGCATCTATCACACCCCCAAACTTAAGCTATTGCTTGTCCTCAAGCAATGAGTAAAACTAAACAAAAAGGGTTGATATGGTAAAGATTTAATGAGGAATTAATACTACGGTAGTGTTTCAGCTTTCAGAAAAAGATAGGCATTCAGTATCAACAACGTTTATTTGAGACTGACAAGAATTTCTCTTAAGAACAAGCTGCTACTGAGTGTGTGAGCAAGATTACTTTCGAGCTATGCATGGTATGCGAAGAAAAAATTTCAAGGAAGCTCGATAATAATGCCTTAGCAATGAGTTTCAATTATTATAGACTTCTACAAAAAAATGCAAAAGGCACTGTTACGAAGGGTGTCAGCTCATCACACCTACCGTCCTTAACTATAGATGAGTAGGGAGCATACCTCTCACCCTCGAGCTAGTAGGTAGAGCCATCTCGTGACAACTTTCATTCCCTCATGTGCTTTTCATTGCCACTTATTTTTTTTGTTCCTTTTTCTTATCTTTTTTTTTTTGAATAGTGGCCTAAAGACTGCACAGCGGAGTGTCCTTCTACAGTTATGCTATAGCATTCATTCAGTTTTCAGTTTTAGGCACATGGGAGTCTATTTTCTTTTAAGCTCATTTTTCATTTTTTATGCAAGGCAATACTAAAGTCCTTCCTAAAAAGTTTTTCTAAACCTACCAAGCAGAGAAGGAAAGCAATATGTGTCTAAAATAACTTTCTATAGCAAACTCACTCCTAAGATAGTTCTTTAAGTCTCATGCAGTTGTAAAATTTTAAGTTCGGGCTTATTGAATTTCAACTGATCATCATTAAGCATCATCAACACATTTGCATATTTCTTCCTAGCTAAATAGAATGCCATAGCAAAACTTTTGTCTAATCTTACGATGCAAATGCTATGGTCCTAAACTAAGCGAAGGCGAAACACCCCCAAACTTGGAGATGCATCGTCTGCGATACATGAAAAGAAAAAAATGTTATGCAAAATGTTGATGCAAAAATAAACTAAAAAGAACGAAAACTTTAAAAAAAAGAAAAAAATTGTACCTCATGGGTGCTGAGGTCAATTTTCACTTGTGTCGTCTGTGGAGTGGTCGTTGTGTGCCATCAAAACTGTTGAGGTCGCACTGTTATCAGATTTAACAGGGGCTGGATCGGTAGGTTTGACGGTGCGCCCAGCTGTGCATTTATAACGCTTCAGCTTGGATGTTGTAGCATCCTCAGATGGTGGCACAACTGGGTTAGGTTCAGTGGTGGGGGCTGCCTCAGCCATAGGCTGATCATCGTCACTCAAAGTGGTGGCTTGCTCCCTTTGTGATTCAGGTGGCTGTGATTGTGCTGTAGCAGGATTCTTGTTGCTTCGTGTTCTCTTCCTAGTGGGTGTAGAAGCAGGGTCGATTTGCTGTGCCTTTTGGGCAGGGGTCTGTTCTTCTTGGGCTGAGGGGTCTCGAGTGTCTGGTTCATGGGCTGGGACTGGGTTGACTTTCTTCCTAGCTGTCAACTTCTTCTTTTGGGTTGGTGGTCGGGGCGTGCTTGCAGTAACATTTTGATCTTGAGGCTCAAGAGTGAGAAGTTCCTTTGGGAATGAAGGGAATGAAATTGCTATGCCTGGAAAGACCTTGGAGAAGCCACATCCCTCTAGTTGGCATATTTGAAGTAGGTGCTCAGCTGCACCTTAAGACTGTGAAGCTCTGTGGCTAGGTGGGTTGCTTTAGCAACCAATGCTGCGGTCCTTGCTGCAGCAAATCTCTTGGCTCCTCCTTCCAAGGTCTCGTTCGGAGCATCCTCATCAAATCCCTTCATCTGAGGAATCTGGGCAGGTGTTAACCCCCTTTTGCCCTCCATTTGTTCGTCCTTGGCCGGGTTTTCAAAAACTTCCTTTCTACGGCACATGGCGGTTATCAAATTTGGAAAGATCAGTGTGCTCTTGCTCCTCTTGAGGCACGCGTAGACCTCGTCCACCACCATTGTCCCTACATCAATTTTTCGCCCATTAATTATAGAGTGAATAACCAGCAAACGAGATAGGTGTACCGTAGTTGTGTGCAGTGTTGGCATCAATCTAGTTTGGAGCATATGATTCCATAATTTCACTTCAGGCTTTAGTCTCCCTCTCTCAACTGTCATGGTGTTCCGGTTAAGCTCTGTCCCTCGAAAGCATAATTCTTTCACGATTTCTTCTTGGGCCTTGTCATCTAGCCCAGCAACAAAGCTTCCATGCCCATAGAATTTGTTCACTGCTGCAGCAGTGAATTTCACTTGTTCTCCTCGAACGTGGACGCTTGACTGTGTTGGGCTCGTCAAGTGCGCATAGAATTCCTTCACCAATGGAACACATATGTTTTAGGGATGCTCAGCTAGCTTCCCCCAGTCGTACTTGGCTATGACATCTAGAAGGGCTGACTCGAAGTTCTCCTCATCTTTCTCGGGGAATTGGAGTCCTTGCTCTGGAAGTAGTTTCCTATCCTTTAGGTTTAGCCATCTCTCTCGGGCTGCTTTGTCGTAGAAAAATTTGATCTTGACGGCCGGTGGGTTCTGCGAACTTGATGATGCGCCAGAGACATTTTTGCATCGAACCATGGTTGGTGGCTTGAAGGTAAGTCTTTTGGTCTTTTTAGGGAACAAAGGCTTTTGTGGGAAGAAAAGAGAAAGAAAAGATGAATGGTCTTAGGTTGAGTGAGGAAGATGAAGAGTGAGTATGGTTTGATTGGAAAGTGGGGGAAGACGTGTGGGAGGTTTCCTTGGGAAACGGCTAACCACTGACTCTTCCTTAATGAGCAGAGAGGTTTGAGGTTGATGGGAGCCGTCTTTTGTCAGGAAAATGAAAAGGGGTTCTTAATTGCTCAAAGAAAAAGTAGGAGAGAGAACTTGTAACGCCCCGGTTTTGGGCTTAGAAGTTTTGGGCGTTGACCGGTTTGGTCAAAGTGCTGTTCGAATCTAAAGAGGTGAAATTAGGAAAGCCTAGTTCGGGTTGCATTAAAAATATGGAAAAATGTTCTAAAATCATCTTTTAATATAATTAAGTGAACTGTGAAATCAATTTTGAAAAATGGGTTTTGGAAGAGTGACATTTTGGCTAGTGACCAAAATGTAATTTTTGAAATTTTGTGATTGTTTTATAAAGAGTTGAAACTTTGAATCTTTAAGGAGCTATTATTCCAAAAGTAGTTTCTCCAGATTTTTCTAAGATATTTTGAGATTTATTCTGATTTTAAAACATATCAAAAGTGGAGGGAAAGGCCATTTGGCTATTTTCTTAACTAACTTCTCTATTTTCTTTCTCTCATTTTCTCTCAATCCAAACACTTGTTTTCCAGAGAGTTGTTTCTGATTTTCTCACCTAAAATCCTCCTTTCAACATTCTTTTGATTCCTAATCAACATATCTTCAAAACCTCATCATTTGCTAGTTGATTCAACAAGGTTTTTGATTCCAAAAAGTGGAGAAACACAAGTTTGGAGGTAAGAACGTCCTTCTCCTCTAAACTATCAGTTCTTTACTGAAATTCCCAAGTTCTCAACTCTTAATTGAAGTTTTATTAAAGGATTTTAAATGGTGAAATGGATCTTGGCTTATAATGCAAGATTTGGTGATTTTTGATGATTTTCGTTAGATATGATTAATCTGTGATTTGAGGTGTGTTTTTGATGTTAAATGAACTCTAAATTGTTGAGGAAATGAGTTTTGATTAATGCAATCCCGGATAGGTTGTGTTTCCTAAGTTTAGCTTGTGATTCTTGGATGTTTTTGTGGTGATCTTGTGGATCTGATGTTGCTGGAGGTATAAGGATGTTTATAGGTTGTTTTTAGATGTTAGATGGTGTTAATGGATGTTAGGTTTTGCTGGTTTATGGCTGGGCTTTGTTGAGAAGTGGTTTTGATGCAATTTCGGTTGTGTTTGGTGGCCGAAATTGGAGTGTGAATGAGAGCAGCGAGTTTGAGTGCTTTCATTGAAGCTTTTGATGCATGATGATGCATTAAATCTCTGCTTTAATGTGTTTGATCAGGGGAGGCATCTTTGGATCCAAGTGGTGGTGATCCGGAGGCTTGTTTTGGTGCTTTGGCTTGAGGCGAAGTGGAATCGGTGAGTGAAATTGGGTTTTCGGCTTTGAAACCAATGTCTTGGGAGCTTAGTTTAAGTCTAAACAACTTTGCTAAGCTCAAGTGTAAGTTTTCGGAAATTCTCTCTAGTGGTGGCCATGATTTTGTTGTGATGCAATGTGGTTATTTGCATGTTTTGATTACTGTTTTGAAAGCATGATTTAGCATGGTATTTGCTGTTTTGATAAGCCATATGTTAAAGGAAGCTCAAGGTAAGAGTTCCTTGTTTTTGAACATTGATTAAATGTGGTTTGATGTTTTTAAGTGCATGATGAATATGGCTTGGTTTAATGCTTTAAAACAGTGGATAAATTGATGATAATGATGTATATTGGCAAGTGATGTTTTGAAAAGGTTAAGGTCACTAAGGTGGTTAAAAGTCCTTGAGTGAGCCTTGTTTACTTAAGAACATCAAGGTGGTTAAAAGTCCTTGGATGGTTCTTGTTACGGACACAAAGGTGGTTAAAAGTCCTTGTGTGGTCCATTCTATGGTGTTTAAAAGTCCATAGGCCAAGGTGTTTAAAAGTCCTTGGGGTTCAAGGTGTTTAAAAGTCCTTGAGGTAATGCAATTCATGGTGTTTAAAAGTCCATGGCCAAGGTGTTTAAAAGTCCTTGGGGTCAAGGTGTTTAAAAGTCCTTGAGGTGATCTAATTCATGGTGTTTAAAAGTCCATGGCCAAGGTGTTTAAAAGTCCTTGGGGTCCAAGGTGTTTAAAAGTCCTTGGGGTGAAAGTTGATGAACTTGTTTTCAAAGAAATGAAATGTATCACTTGAGGCCAATATGACATGTAATGAAATGAAGCATGAGATGCTTGTAAAAGTATGCTTTTGAGCATGTGTAAATGATGATTTGAAGCATGATTTATAAATGTTTTGTTAATGCATTATTGGATGGTTTTATTGAGCATTCCTCACTAAGCTTTTGCTTACGCTCTCTTCCGTTTTCTTAATTCAATAATGCAGAACATTAGAGTACTTGAGGGCAGCAAGGAGGGCAAGCATCCAAGTGGAAACAAAGCTCTAAGTATGGAAGGTTTTCTAAGTACATTTTAGCTTTTGGTAATTTGGCAATGGGGGACCTATGTATATGTTTTGGGAGATGTTTTGAACTCCCTAAGTATGTTAAATGTTGTTGAGAATGCTGGTTATTGTGGTTGGCCTTTACATGCTTGAATTGGAAGTTTATGCTTGAATGGCTTACTTGTGTAGGAAGCATGCCTATAGATTTGGGGCTTTTCATATATGTGGATGTTTTGATGAATTGTTGATGCAAGTATGTCTCATATATGTTGAATTGCATGTTGGCAAAGTTTGGTGGCATTTAGAGCATGATTGGTTGGTCAATTGCATGTTTAAGTATGCATTTTTAGGCAATCTGTGCAGGGTGTTTCGGAACAGCACCTACCGTTTCGGAACGGGTGCCTTAATTGTGCCCAGGCGTCCGAAACGGGAGGGGCCGTTCCGAAACGGAAAGGCCACTGCCAGACCCCCGTTTCGGTACGCGTTGCGGAACGGCCCTGAGTTTCGGAACGGGCTATGCCTGTTCCGGAACTGGTGACCGTTGGGGGCTGACATTGGCAGTTATATGTTTTGGAATGTTTGCGTTTTGGTCCTGAAACTTGTTTGTGCAATTGTATGAGTTTGGGAAGTTCTTTTGAGCTGAAATTTCACAGAGAGGCATGAAATATGATTAATTTCAAGATGGTAACTTCAATTTGGGTTAAGTCCTTATAATTATCAGAATTTACAATTTGGTCCCTAAAGTTGTAAATTGTTCAATTAAGTCCCTGTTTGATCTCTGATGTTTGTGTGATCACAATTAGGTCTAAAGTGCATCTAGACAAGGTTAAAAAGAAAAAAAAGGTCGTTAATCAAGGTTGACTTTCGGGTTGACTTTGGTTTTCCCCGTGTGACTTTCTTAATTCGGGTCAACCGTCTAGGCCGGGTTAAGGGGGTTACAGAACTAGGTTATGTGTGGCTAGGGTTAATCTTCACATATTCTCCCTATTAATTCCCCTTTTATAATGCCCTTTTTGTTCCCTTCCTTTCCTTACGTCGTTCCAACTCCCAAGTCAAGACAAATTGTGTTCCCTACAAACTCTGATTTCCTTCATCAACCAATAAAATAATCCCATTTTTGATGTACCACCTGCATGATTGATTAATACTACAGAGGACGTGTACTATGATACGGAATTTACAAGATAATAAATTAGCAGAAAGGATAAACAAAAGATAAAAACAAAGCTAAAAACACACAAAAACAAACTAACTACTTTTATTGAAAATGCTAAAGCAAAAAGAAAAAGTTTAGGAGGCGTACTGTCAAGGGTCAGGAAGGTTGAGGTGAGATGTGGCTAGCCCTACCTCGTTTGAGTGATTTTCAGCATCTGAGCTCCCTTCCCTGGTCAGGTCCTCAAATTCTTTTTCTTGAATTGGTCCAACAAAGGTTTTCTTCTGAATGTTGATGCTATCGCAAAGTTCTTGTAGCTCATCCCATGCTATAGCATTGCAGTGCCTATCTTCCATTGACCTATCATGAAGGGTGTTATGTATGTTGATGGTGATTGTCTCTTCACCCACTCTCATTGTGAATTCACCCTTGTCACAGTCAATCAAGGCTCGACCTGTAGCTAAAAATGGCCTTCCTAGAATGATAGGAGCATCGATCTCTTCCTCGCAATCCAGGATCAAGAAATCAGCTGGGAAAGCAAAACGATCCACTTTTACCACAACATTTTCAATTTTCCCTTCTGGTCGAACTTCAGAGTGATCAGCAAGCTGTAGCGCAACCCTAGTAGTCTTGACATCCCTTAACCCTAGTTTCTGAAATATGGATTTAGGCATCATGTTCACACTCGATCCCAAATCACAAAATGCTCTTCCAACGAACTCATCTCCAATAGAGCATGGGATAATAAAGCTTCCTGGGTCTTTTCTTTTTGGTGGGAGTTTTCTCCAAATGTAGTAGCATTCCTTTGTTATAACAACTGTCTCGTGCTTTTCTACCTTTCTCTTCTTGTGATGATATCCTTGAGAAACTTAGCGTATGTTGGCATTTGATCAATGGCCCCTAGAAATGGGACATCAATATGCAGTTGAGCAAGGATATCTACAAACTTTCCAAACTGGAGATCTTCTTGCTTCTTTTTGAGTCCTTGAGGGAATAGTGGAGTTGGCTTAGCTAGATCTGATGTAGCTCCTAAGGCGGTGTCTTTTGCTGTAAAAAACACTGGTCCTTCCCTGATTGATCTTTTAGCCTTGCCTTCCTCCTTTATTCCTTCTCCTTTCTGTGGTTCCTGAAGATTTTCTTGCGGTGGCATTAAGCTGGGTTGGGCTTCGCCCTTCTCTCCACCCCCAAACTTATGACCCCGGTTAATCTTCGTGCCACTCCTTAGTGTGAGTGCACTGCATTGTTCCTTGCCATGGTGCTTAGTGGCTTCAGTGTCACTAGGCAAAGTTCCTTGTGATCGCACGTGCAAGGTTTGAGTTATCTGACCCACTTGAGTTTCTAAAGCTCGTAAGGATTGTTGCGTGTAAAAGAGTCTATCGCAATTGAGTGCAAGTGTACACGTCGCAAGTAATAAAGTGATACTAGAGAATCGGATATTGTCTCCACAGGGACTAGGCTAACCCTTTCCTTCGCTATCTGCACAAGGGGAAAAGAAAATATTTGAGATGTTTGTCACGAAAATAAATAAGAATACTGGAAAAATAAAAGTAAAGTAATCAAGATAGAGAGAATGGGCTGGTATTGAATTGCTCAGTAGTCCAGGTATTGCGGAGTTTAGGAAATCCAGTTCTGTCGTCGCGCCCGTCGCGGCAGCACCTGTCGCGGCAGTAGTCCGTTGATTGCCGCGACAGCAAACACTAAACTTCGTACTTCAAGTTTGGCAAGAATCCCATATGTGCCTTGGCCTATCCCTAGGTCCAAGTCTGTCGATGATCACGTCTTTGATGATACCTCCCGGCGTGAATCGAAGGATGAACACCGATGTGGATGAATTCTTCTTTAGCCACTTAACCTCGTCCTATCCCTAGGTCCGAGATAGTTCAACTATAAACTAGAGAACTTGCTCTTATTTCTTTCGTATACTTAACTCTCCCGATGCTAAGTAAATAGATAACCTCACAATGCTCTCCCGATGCTCTTGCAAGATAATAATAACCAAAATAAGAGAACTTGAAGTTTATTTTATTGAACTGAAAATTCCTAAAACAAAAACAACCCTTGCAACTACTTTACAAATCAACCCGTGGCCCTAGGGAGAATTTAGAACATGGTGTGGGAAGGAAAACGACTAGAGGTTGAGAGAGAAGGCTAGGGTAATCAGTTTTGCCTCTAGGTTAAGATATATGCCCTTATATAAGCTTTGGGCTCAAGTTATCTAATTTAACAAGGATTACAACTTTAAATTAAAGTATGATTCTAATAAAGACTAAATCTTCAAGGAATCTACTTTCCAGCCGTCCTCCTTGTTTCTTGGGATTATCTCTCCTTGAACTTTGGGCTTGGAATATCTTCTGATCTAGGGCTTGGAAAAATATGGTGATTTCACACGACAGACGGGCTAAATTTTCTCTATCTATCGAGGTCCACTTTGCATCTTCTCCACAAAACTGATGTCGTCCTCTGCTGTCACGGAAGCAACCATGGCAGCATCATCCTCCTTGACTGCTCGTCCAGTTCCAGCTCTTCTGCTTCACTGCCCAGCGCCTGCCCTTTTCGTCTGCTACAGCAGCAACCTACAAAAGCATGCATTTTTAGTAGAAACTGTGCCTTTTAATATAATTGTGATGTTTTTCTGTAAACTGACCTAAATGCAATAAATAATGCTTGAATGCAACAGAAATATGGGTTAAAAAAGGTGTAAATAATAGAACTTTTAAACACTCAACACACCCCCAAACTCAAGTTTTTGCTTGTCCTCAAGCAACTAAGACCTAAAAGAAAAATGAAATATTTTTGTTTTGGCTTTCAAACAGTGACCTTTCCCTTACCCGGCGTTCGTTCCCTGTGACGGCAGCACCCTGTCGGATAATCTAGGATCTGTCCAGAATCTCTCTATAGTCCTCGTGCAGTGTGTGCATGCTTGTGAACAGTTATATGCCAAGACTCTCTTAGTTTCACTAGAATAATTCAACTCTTAACTCGAATTTTTATGCCAAGTTTATTTTTTTTAGGGCACTTCTTATGCTCCTTTTTATTTTTGTTTTGACTCGATTTCATTTTTTAAGCTAAAGTTTTACTAGAGCCGGTTTCGGGCACCTCTAGCTAACTTCCTAGAGCCGGTTTCGGGCACCTCTAGGGCTGTTGAGTCTATTTTGCTAAACTTCTTTCCTAGAGCCAGTGTTAGGCACCTCTAGGGGCTATTCAAGTGCTAAGCTTCCTATTCTAGTTGACTAAAAGAGTTCTAAGCAGTATAACACTCACAATGGTGTTTAAGTTTTCAGAACTATAGAAAAGCTCTAAACTTCTCCTAAAACTATCCTAAAGTCGCTGCCACGACAGGGCTGTCACGGCAGGTAAGTTCAGTTCACAGTTTTCAGCCAAAATTTCCAATATTTTCATTTTTTTTGCATAAAATAAATGCGACACAATTAAAACTAAATGCAATATTATATTAATAATTAGGAGGACTGCCTACCCCCAAACTCAAAGGTTGCATTGTCCTCAATGCATGACACAAAAGATGAAAACAGAAAAAAAATGACAGAAAAGTTAAACATCACAAAAAGATAATATATATAGCAGGCGACAGAGAAGAAGAAAAAGAAAACTTAAGTTGTGCGGCTGTCGTAGCTGCTGCTGGAGTTTTGGATGAGGAGCTATCGGCAGGCAGTCTCTTTGAACTTTGTCGGAGGAGCTGTGGGTGCTGCCCTGAGAGTATGAGTGCTGCCGCGGCAGGGGTGGAGGTAGAGCTTCCTCGGGTTGCTTGTATCGTCATTGCAAGGGTTTTTCTTTGTTTACCTAATAACAAAAACAAACTAAAAACCAATATCAAATTTCTAATTCCTAAAATAATAAAGATAAAATAAGATAAAAATAAAATAAAATAAGTTAAATTAGGAGTGCCTTGAGGGGCATCTCCTAAAGTAACTACTCCTTGTTCTATCGATGCTTGATGGGTCGTTTCCGGTACTTCTTGAAGTCCATCCGTACCCTCCATCTGGTGATTATTCTCATGGTAGAGGCTCCTTTCTTTCTCTTCCCTTTGTAGTCCATGAAGTCCTCCCTTCTTGGTAATGTTTCTGAGGGCATGAATATATGATTAGAAAAAATTAAATTAAAATTCGGCCACAAACTTACCTTGTTTTCATTGAATGTTGTTGTGGTTGAATGTAGCCCTTGCTGTCGTGTCTGCTGCTGCGGCAGCCAGTTATTTTGACAGTCCGTTGTCAGGTTACTTTGTAGGTCAAGGGGACATTGGAAAGTGCCATCACACTCTATACCAAATTCTGTTGACCACTCGAAGGTCTCCATCAGTAGAGATCTCGATGATTCTAAATCCATCGGCGTTGGTTCCTTAAATACCTGCAATGGAATTGGTGAGTTATCAAAGAATTCAAAAGGTTCGTTGATTACCTGCTCATATTCCATCGGCGAGACATTGTCATTGGGTAGCTCTTCTAGGTGGTCTTGCGAGTGCCATGACAGGGATGGATGTGTGCAATATTGGTCGGGTATAACCGAGGTAGTGGGTTGAGAATTTGCCTCTAATGTGGTTGTTGCTTCAGCATCAGTTGCTGCTGAGGCGGTAGTTTCCGCTTTGACTAGGGTTTCTGCCTCGGAAGTGGTTGCTGCTTCAGCATCAGTTGCTGTCGAGGCGGCAGTTTCCACTTTGACTGGGGTTTCTTCCTCGGAAGTGGTTGCTGCTTCAGCATCAGTTGCTGTCGAGGCGGCAGTTTCCACTTTGACTGGGGTTTCTTCCTCGGAAGTGGTTGATGCCGTGACATTCTCTTGAATTTCACTTAGCGTTGTTGCGGTGTTGCTCCATTCCAGTTCCTTGATCATTTCCATGGGAAGTTGTTGCTCAAACTCATCATGTGTTGGGTATTCCTTCACATGGGCATCCTCGTCATCTTGCCTCAGGATTTCAGGTTCATCCGTGGCATGAATGAGGACCGATCTGCTCAAGAGTGCATCCATCTTGGCGATACTTTTGTCCATAGAAGCCGACACTTTTTGAGTGAGTGCCAAGAAGGCTTTCAGTGTGTCTTCTAAGGATTTTGACTCCTCTTGAGGATGATTACATTGTCAGGGCATGTCGGGTTCTGCAGCAAAACTGTTATGGTATAAAATTTTTTGGGGGTTTTGATCGTACCATAAAAAATTTTGCTGCTGCGGCACCGGCAGTTGCTGCCCCTGTTGCTGTTGTGGCAGCATATATTGTTCTTGTTGGTTCCCTCGTTGGTTGTCCATATATTCACCGAAAAAATAGGGACGAGTTTCGAATGCATGATTACCTTTACGGTAATTGCAAGAACTTTCCCACATCAGCTCTCGAATGGTTTTTCCTGGCATGTTAATGCTCCTTAAACATGTATTTCACCTGAGTTTTTTTTTTTGATAAAAATAGAAAAAGAAAAAGAAAAAAATAAAAAGAAAAAGAAAAGAAAAGTGCAGAAGCTAGGGTAAGAGTGTGTTGCCAGTCCCCGGCAACGGCGCCAAAAACTTGTTGAGTGTAAAAGAGTCTATCGCAATTGAGTGCAAGTGTACACGTCGCAAGTAATAAAGTGATACTAGAGTATCGGATATCGTCTCCACAGGGACTGGGCTAACCCTTTCCTTCGCTATCTGCACAAGGGGAAAAGAAAATATTTGAGATGTTTGTCACGAAAATAAATAAGAATACTGGAAAAATAAAAGTAAAGTAATCAAGATAGAGAGAATGGGCTGGTATTGAATTGCTCAGTAGTGCAGGTATTGCAGACTTTAGGAAATCCAGTTCTGTCGTCGCGCCCGTCGCGGCAGCAGTCCGTTGATTGTCGCGGCAGCAAACACTCAACTCCGTACTTCAAGTTTGGCAAGAATCCCAGATGTGCCTTGGCCTATCCCTAGGTCCAAGTCTGTCGATGATCACGTCTTTGATGATACCTCCCGGCGTGAATCGAAGGATGAACACCGATGTGGATGAATTCTTCTTTAGCCACTTAACCTCATCCTATCCCTAGGTCCGAGATAGTTCAACTATAAACTAGAGCACTTGCTCTTATTTCTTTCGTATACTTAACTCTCCTGATGCTAAGTAAATAGATAACCTCACAATGCTCCCTCGATGCTCTTGCAAGATATTAATAACCAAAATAAGAGAACTTGAAGTTTATTTTATTGAACTGAAAATTCCTAAAACAAAAACAACCCTTGCAACTACTTTACAAATCAACCCGTGGCCCTAGGGGGAATTTAGAACATGGTGTGGGAAGGAAAACGACTAGAGGTTGAGAGAGAAGGCTAGGGTAGTCGGTTATGCCTCTAGGTTAAGATATATGCCCTTATATAAGCTTTGGGCTCAAGTTATCTAATTTAACAAGGATTACAACTTTAAATTAAAGTGTGATTCTAATAAATACTAAATCTTCAAGGAATCTACTTTCCAGCCGTCCTCCTTGTTTCTTGGGATTATCTCTCCTTGAACTTTGGGCTTGGAATATCTTCTGATCTAGGGCTTGGAAAAATATGGTGATTTCACACGACAGACGGGCTGAATTTTCTCTATCTGTCGAGGTCCACTTTGCATCTTCTCAACAAAACCGCTGTCGTCCTCTGCTGTCACGGCGGCAACCATGGCAGCATCATCCTCCTTGACTGCTCGTCCAGTTCCAGCTCTTCTGCTTCACTGCCCAGCGCCTGCCCTTTCCGTCTGCTACAGCAGCAACCTGCAAAAACAGCCATTTTTAGTAGAAACTGTGCCTTTTAATATAATTGTGATGTTTTGCTGTAAACTGACCTAAATGCAATAAATAATGCTTGAATGCAGCAGAAATATGGGTTAAAAGGGTGTAAATAATAGAACTTTTAAACACTCAACAAGGCTGCACTATGACTTTGTAGTAGGGATCCCTGATTTTTTATGTGTGCTGCTTGATCCTGTAGCACAACTTTAGTGGTCCCCATAAAGTCCTTTGTCATAGCCATGAACTCCTTAAAAGTAGATTCCAATGAACTGCTTGATGAAGGTGCTCCTCCCTTTTGATTTTGCCATGGCTTATTCTGGCGGGAATGGTGTACCTCTTGTGGATTTTGTTGTGGCATTTGATTGGCCGAATTGTTGTTGTGCCCCTGATTATCCCAACTCAGGTTTGGGTGTTGAAACCATCCTAGGTTGTAGGAGTTAGAATGAGGGTTGTTGTTGCATTGGTTTTAGTTCCTCGCATAGTTGGCAGATTCTGGATTATCAGGGCAATCATTAAGGTGGTGATTGCCATCGCATCTCAGGTATGACCTTACTGCCTTAACTTCCTTCACTTTGTTGGAATGTTGAAGATTCTTTAACAAATCGGTGATGTTGGCCAACTGATTTAGTATTGAGTTGTCAACTTCACTCCCCTTGGCAGCTTGATTTCTCCTCCATGTTTCAACCACTTGGGCCCTTTCATGATACCCATGGTTAGAGCATTTCCTCAACAATCCCTTAAATCAGTCCCAACACTCATACATATATTCGTCATCAGACTGATGAAAGGAAGCGATACCATTCATCAACTGGGTGTTCATTACTGGCGGACTATGCCATAGCAAAAAGTTCTTGCATAAATCGGTCCAACTTTGAATTGATCCGGCGGCACCCCATTTAGCCATGCTCTAGCACGATCTCTTAGTGAATACGGAAACAACTTTAATTTCAACACATCCTCGTGCACCCCTTGCTGCTTGAAAGAATCACGAACACCCAAGAAAGCACGGATATGATGTCTAGAATCTTCATGAGGCAAGCCACCATATTGTCCAATGTTGCTCAACATGTTGAACATGATGGGTTTAAGTTCGAACTGGGCTGCCTGAATTTCTGGAGCTATTATTCCGGGATGGAGATCATCCAAACTAGGAGTTAAATGGTCCCTAATGGCTCGTGGTCAAGCTGCTTCTTCCTGACCATTTGCCATAGCATATGTGTTAACAGGTGCTAGTTCCATGACTCTAGCTTCTGGTTGCACGTGTCTTCTCAAATGAAATAAACGACCAGCTTCTGGAACAATGGGTTGAATAGGTCTTCTTGGTCTTCTTCTTCTGGTCATAAACTAGAAAAATACATGAAAAGAAAAATAAAACGACCAAAAACAAAACTAGTGAATATTTACAATGTGGAAATAGAAAGCAAAATGAAAATAAAAATTGTGGACAACCATTTGCCAATCCCCGGCAATGGCGCCAAAAACTTGTTGCGTGATCTTGCAATACTATAAATGATACGCAAATGGTGTAAGTTTACATGTTGAACGAGTAATAAAGTGATGAGTGAGTATCGTCTCCATAGGGATTGGCGGTGAACACAGTTTTCGTATCCAAATTGCTATAGTAACCAAATTGTATTGTGAGTATGCTGAGGCAAAATGAAGGATGGAAAAGTGTTGTAGCAAAACAAGCAAACAACGAAGGGATAATCAATTAACAGATAGATCCTTGTTCGGATAAGAAGCTCTTTATTGAATGGTTGGCTAGCTCTTGAAGGATAATCCTCTAAAATCTCTTAACACCGCTAACGAATCCTAGTTCTCTCACAATGCTCGGCGGGATTTACTTAGGTTGCTTCTAAACTATCTCTAGCAAGAAGGCTGGGAGACTAAAATGCTACAGCAATACCTCTCGGCTTAACTCTAAACACTTTACTCTCCTAATCTCTATCCCTCTTAGCCGTTTAAACCCATCACTTATCTCTAAGGTAGGTTGGAGTCCTTCCCCTTGGTGGTTACTCCATTGTTTATGAAGATCTAAGGCTAGTTCTCTCGTTTCCTCCCCCAAGCTAATGCTAAAGCAATGACCCTCTCTCAAAGGTTATCACACATTACTATAACTGTCACTATTGGCTAAGGCTTGCTCCCTCAATCACTACCCCCATTTGTACCTAGGGAACCACCGTCACTCGAAGGCATCTTAAGGAATGGCCTGTCTCTCGAGGCACTAACATCCCTAATCTCTTACAACCCTGGGTTGTTCATAAAGAAAGGCCAACTCTCGAAGGCGCTTAAGGTAGGGCCTATATCTCAAAGCACTTACAACCATAAGCTCTTACAATGTTACGAAATTAAGCACACCACAAACAAAGCAAAGATCCAGAGAGAACAGTAAACATTAACATGAGATTAAGAAAATAAATAGAGTATCATCCAACAAAACTCACGCCATCTAAAACAGTTCATGGTTGGGCAATAATCAAACGTATCATCATCATATAACCCTCCAGATAAATAAATGTTATAGCAAAAAGGAAAGATAAACTCCCAGTTCGCCAGTGGACCGCCATGACCGCCTTAGGCTCACTGCCTCAAAAGAGGACGGTGAGGCCACACCTCGAGCTTCCCGATGAAGGACACCAAGTCTAGTCAACGATGAGGTGCTCCTCCCCTCTGTTGTGCTTCCTCTTGCACACTTTTCTTTTTTTTCCTCTCTTTTTTTTTTCTTTTTTTTTTGCCTTTGAAGAGATGAAGCCTTTATATAGTGGGGTGTCTTCTAGGGTTTCGGTGCCTTGGAATCTCTTTGGGGATCCCAATGAATATCCTCTGACAAGCTCTGTCCACCAGGGGACAAAAGGGACGGTCTGCAGATGGAGTGCGGCTGCTGCATAAAGCTGCCTGACAGTGTCAGGCCTCCTTCTCTGCGCTTCACATGCTTGTACTTTCATGCGCCAGCTAGCCTTCTTTCTCCTCATTTGCTGTAGCATTTTGCTCCTTGCTTCTTCCTTCGCATTCTTCTCTATAATCCTGCACATAAACAGCCAAAAACTACCTTTCACGCAGCACCAACTCCACACGAGCAATAAATTGAAAAGCACCCATAGTATACTAAAAATGCAGCCTACATGGAATGTAATGCACTTGAAAACAGGCAATTGCTATAGCAAAGAGGCATAAATATAGAGGTAATAGCGTAGCTATCAGTCTCCTTCTCCTTGTCAGTTTCATCAATGTAAGGTTGTTTGTCTTCTTTCGGCATTTCCTTCCATTTCTTTCCTAACTCTTTCCTAACCTACGAATGACAAATTTCAAATGAATTTAACATTTTACACATCATAAACCACTAAAACCTACCTCATGAGTCACTTTTTCCTCTTTTTGCTTCATCCTTATACATTCACCTTTACTGTAAAACATGAAAAAAAACAAAGGTATACATTCAATAATTCATTCATTCTGCATTTCAATTCAATAAGAACACGTAAATATCAACTTACTAAAACTGCATGAAGGGAGGACATGTTTTTTTTCGTACGACTTATCACATATGGCAAGCACCTCAGACTAAGCTTCCTTACCAACTTCGTTATCAGCAACTTCATTACCATCTTTATCAACAACTTCTTTAGGAACTTCATTATTAGTATCTTTATCCGCAACTTCTTTAGAAACTTCATTACTACCATCTTTATCAGCAACTTTCTCAGCAAAAAAGCCAACTTCAACATCACCTTGTTTACCAACTTCATCATTAGCATTACCATCTTTATCAACAACTTCTTTACCAACATTATCAGCAACTTCGTCATAAACGAGATTCAGATTTGTAGTAGTCATCCTAAGAATTAAATCTTCACATGAATTAGTGCAGAAACAAACCAACTCACTTATAAATAAACACATCCTCATTACAAAAAAAATCTAACTTTTTTAAGTTCAAATCAATGGAAAGGGTAACATTTAAAAAAACTAAAAGAGTGCAAAATTTTTAGTGTAAACATATTTCCTCCAACAAGAAATGGAATTCTATACAAAAATTTCAAAACACAATCCCTAGATTTCAAGTATTTCGCAAACAACAAAAAACTTAGGGCTTTGATTTGCTTGTTACATTCGCAATGGAGACGATTACACAAGTTCAGTTGCAGACCTACGTTCAAGTTTCGATCCTTTGAATTGACTGAAATGTTTTTCCCAATTTTAGAGGGTTCTATAGATTTTTAGGGGAAATGAATTCTAACCCTAAAATGATATTAACCAAGTGAAGATTTGATTCTCATTCTAGGAGCCAGAGGGTTTTATTCTCTATGAGTAGCGAAACGACAACGTACACTTCGAGACCTACAAAAACACTGGAAATATGAATCGTTAAACCAAAATATTATCATCTTGAACTTTAGGTTGCGAAACTCGTTGAAAAATTCCAGTACTTGCCGATCGCACCTAATATATTATCTACTTCCTTCACTTTTACGGTTTCTACGTCTACTTTTATCTATCCAACATACCTTCTGCCAGGTTTCGGTACTTATACGTATGTTCTGAAACTTAATATACAAACATTTATTGTTAAAGTCACTTTAAACCTTTCTAGTCTACACATTTTCTACAGGTTAAGGAACATGTACAAAAGTTCTGATATCATGAGAAAAATGTCAAATATTACGCGTTAACCCTTAAATGTTACTTTCACAGCAGACTGTTTCATTACTCTATATCAAATTACGAGACATCTTCTTTCAACTTTACTTGTTAGATACTTCACTAAAATTTTGATTTAAACTATTCACTATCGGTTCCGGTACATATTTCATAGTTTCACAACGTATGCGTTATATTGACTGTTAACGTTGTAACACAAATTCTCTCCCCATAAAGTTGCAAAACTTCTTACTATGTTCCAATACTTATCGGAAATGACCTCTTCTCATTTTCGTGTTTTTTATGGGAATCTAAATCTAACGGTCAAAATCAAGGTCTACATCCACTACCTTAGCTTCGCAGTAAGGATTTCCAATCAATCCACTATTGATTCGTCCCCTTTTCTAGGCTTAGGAGGAAACCTTGCAAACCGATCAAGCTTTATACCCAAAGCCTTGATCAAACCCTCTTTACAAAGAGATAAAGATAAGCAAACTCAAATCCCTCTAATAGGTATTTTTTTGCACAATTAAGCTCTCACCCAATCCTAAAACACTTGAGCAAATCTAACAATTTTGGCTCACTAGTGTTTGTCTATACAATAAATGACAATTAAGCACTAAGACACATTTTGATCATATGTTGTATTACAATTGAAACATTAACCATTACTAGATGCTTGGAGGTCTCTTTTATACTCCTCTTTGAGTTTGTACCCGTTACTAGCCGTTGGGGTTGAATTGGAGCCATTGGAGACTTCATTTCCCACCATAAGTGCAGTTCTGCAGCTCCCCATTTCGAAACGCTCGAACCTGTTTCGGAACACTCTTGAAATAGAAAGAGTCGTTGCAGTCTAATGCAGCACCCGTATCGAAACACCCTTGGCCGTATCGAAACGCCCGTATCGAAACGCTTGTCCCCGTATCGAAACGCTCTGCATTTAAAAGGTAGTTGGGAAATAGTCGTTGGGGGTTTATGACCGTTGAGGTCAATGCCACAGAGGCGTATCGAAACGGCAGAGGTAAGGTTATATCTTATGGTTTTATCTTTGTTTGCTTACGTAAATCTTTACAATTGAAGGGAAAAGTCGCCGTTAGAGGTAAGGTTTCGTTCTTCTCTTATAATGAAAGGTTCTTTATTGAAATTTCCATGCTTTTGATCTTTTATGAATGTTTTTGAATGGATTTTGATGTTACAATTAAGGAAATTGGTTTAAGCGATGTGTAATTGAGATTTAATTGATTAAATCAAGAAATCTCTGTTTTGAATATGTTTTGTTGGGTTTATGATGAGATTATATCATAATTATGATGTATTGAAATGTTGAATGAGTGAATTTAACATACGAAACCCGAAACTAGGTGAGTTGGTTGATTTTTAGGTTGAGTATTTTGGGTTCTTAATTTAATTATGTGGCTGATTGGTCACTGGTGGTTCTTCGGTGTTGAGAAGGTTTTATAGATGTAATTTGATATTGATTTCACTGGGTTATGGCTGATGATTAGTTAGAAATGTTTCGCTGGTGTTTTTAGTAAGCGAAAGATTGGTTGTTGATGGAGGATGATGAAGTTTTGTGATGTTGGGGATTTTGATGCAAGGTTAAGCATTAAACCTCTATTTTACTTTTGCTAGGAGCAGAGGATGTGGATCCGATAGCTTCAGAGAGAGTTCCGGTTGATCCGGAGGCTTGATTTTCGTTTCGGCAAGGCAAGCGAGGTGTTTCGGTGAGTGGAACTGGTTTTGAAGCTTTTCAAAGGTTTGAAAGCAAGGTTTTAGGGTTTAGATTAAGCTTGAAATGCTAATCTAAGCTCGGAAGTAAGTATAATTGGTTTTGCTCTAGGTTCTCGGCTTTTCCTATTGTTTCAGATTATCATGCTCAAGTTTCGATGAAAGATTTGTTACCTACTGTTGTGCATGTTTTTTATGAATTATGAAATGATTCATGGGATCTCATGTGGTTGATTTATGCTTTTAAAAAGACTATGTTTTGTTGAGAAAATGTTATGCATTGAGTATGCTTTAAAATGGGATGAGATATGGTTTGTGTTTATGCATTGAAAATTGTAGGGTAACACGGTTTTAAGGAGTATATTCGCAAGTGATGATGCTTATTATAACCGGATATAATTGGTCAAGCAATAGAATGAGAGTGCACTATAAAATGTAAGCAAAATTCGTACGTACGTGTGATAAAACATGATGAGTGTAGCCGCATCTTGTGAGCCATAAAGTAGGAACAGCCACACTTTACGAGCATTAAGGTGGGAATAGTCACACCTTGTGAACACTTTGGTGGCAGCAGCCACACTGAGTGTTCTGCCCTTTCTTTTGGTGGGAGCAGCCACCGCATAAGGTGTATCCGCATATACGAGTTGTTTTTATGGTGGGAGTAGCCACACCATGTGTTATAGGATGGATAACAACCATCCAGGTCACTTGAATGCCAATATATAAGATTTCATGTATCATTGATTTAAATGGTTTTGTATAATGAGCATTATACATGAGATTATATTTTTGTAGTATGTTCGTAAGTTAAAGCATGTGAAGCCTATTTTGACTTTTGCATTGAGATTAATGCATGAGCTAAATGATACACGTGTTTTAAAGTAAAATAATTTGCTTAATGTATTTTAAAGCATGAGAATAAATGAGCATGATGTAAAAGAAATTCCAATTTGAGAAATGTTGTTTTAAATAATTTGAGCATCCCTCACTAAGCAATTGTGCTTACGCTCTCTTTTTACAACAATGCAGAGAATTAGCATTTGAGGGCAACAAGAAAGCAAGTGAAAATCCAAGAGAGGACGCATAGCTCAAGTATGGATTTTGGCTTACTTAATAGTAATAATTGACAATGGGAGGATACCTTTATGTTTTGGGAGAGTGTGTTTTGAATCTCCTCGGGTTGTGGCAAGTTTTATATGCCTATTATGATTTGTAAATGGCCTTTAACTGCTAGTATTTGTTTTGGTTTGCATTTTGGTATTTAAATGGCTATTTTTCTTATGAAGCATGTCTATAGTTTGATAAACATGTTGTGTTGATGTTGAAAGCATGGCTTGGTGTTATTTGTCTTTAGAATCATGATTTAGGTGATTATTTATGCTTTGATTACATGTTTGATTGATATCGGATGTGTTTTGACATGTAAAAACCAACAAAATATGACACTACAGGCCCAGACATATTGATATGCATGCTACTGTATCGATACAGTATAGCCAAAACATGCATACTGTATCGGTATTGGGTAGACCGTATCGATACGGCTAAATGGAAAAATGAGGAACCGTATCGGTACACGAGACCGTATCGATACCCTTTTGAGCCACTAGAAATCTGAGAAATTGACGAGATAATGGCATATCGATACGGGAACAAGTGTATCGATACGCTTAGCTGTTAAGTTGGTTATTTGAAGCCTTTTGATGTTTTAATTTCTTACGTTTTGGTCACTGAATATTTAGATGATCAATTGGATAAGTTTGGATGATCGAAATGAGATGAAAATTGAAATGTGAGCATGAAACCTGACTAATTGAATATCAGTAACTTTATTTTCGTAATAGGTCCCTGAATTTTGTAAGTGTTACAACATGGTCCCTAAAGCATGTTTAGTCTTAACCGAATGATCAATTGACTTCGTACAAGTTGTAATTTTATTGGTTCAAGCATGATCATCTTAGGATTCATAAGAGCATCTAGACAACATAAAAAATAGGGTCGTTTATTGAGGTAAATCTTCGCCGGTTTACTTCAATATTCTCCGTGTAAGTCCCTCGAGTCTGTAAAACGGTTAGACCGGGTCAAGGGGTTACACGATCTCTAAATAAATTTATCCACACAAAATCATATATTTTCCATGGATAAATCATTCATTAAAAATCCTTATCTCCCCCCCCCTTCACTTTAGACTTGCATATTCCTTTTCTTTCAATCTAGTCCTTAATCTTTCATGAACTTAATTTCCATGTATAATTCCTAGATCAAAAATTTAAATTAAACCCACCATTAACATAATTTACTCACTTATTCCTTGAAATAATTAAATTACCAATTTGATCTTCGAATTAATTTTTGGGACGTTACATTATTTATACATACATATAGCATGACTAATCAGATAGAAAAGATTTGAACAATTTGAGGACTCAATTGAATTAGTTCCTATAGTGAAATTAACCAAAAAGAAATTTTTTCACTGATGCGTGCAGTTCAATCCCATAGGAGAGGCGAAGTAAATCCACGTACACACTTTGATTTGTTCAACGTACTTAGCAATAACTTTTTCTCTTTTTATATCCTCAAAAAAAGAATAACATTAACGACAATAATTAAAGAGTAAAATAAAAAAAACACTTATCCACATTCTGAGTTAAATAACAGCTGGAAAAACATAACAAATGCGAAAAACTAGCATCACTATAGTTGTATAAATTTGTCTTCGTTTTGTTTCTCCGTTGTACCGATCAATCAAAATGGACTTGTCCCGAAAGTTTCGGACGCTTCTTGCTTCAGTTGCTGCATTTTTGGTCCGCGTTTACCATGAATTACACCAGCAAAGATCACAGCAAGAAGAACCACCACCACCGCCACCGTCTCCGCCACGACCGACAACCATTAGTATCGACATCGAACATCAGCCGGTGTGGCTACTATCACCACCCGAATCCGGTGTTGAAAATCAAGAGCAGCCAAAATTGAAAATGGAAAATTTCAATTTTGGTAGGTGCAGCAAATGGAGAAAAATTCCAGCAGTAAAGGTTGAAAATATGGAATGGGGAAATTGATTTTTGGTCCCTAAACTTTAGGTTATTTATAAGTTAGTCCCTAAAGCTCAACTATAAATAGCCTAGCCATTTGCCATTCTTACACATCCCAAATCATTCTAACATCCTCCCAATACTAGAGAAATTAGAGAGTTTTCATAGAGTTGTTTTCTCCTTTCTTATCAAGAGAGAATTGTCATTGTTTTCTCCTTGTTAGATTGAGAGAAGTTGTAATTCCTATTTTCTCATAGTGAAATTCTTCTACCTTTGTCCGTGGTTTTTACCCTATATTATTTAGGGGTTTTCCACGTAAAATCTGTGTCTCCTTTATCTTCATTGTTATTTTCTCAAATTATCAGTTGCGTTTTTGCTCTATCCGACGATCGTATTCCGCAACAATTGGTATCAGAGCCAGATTTGGGTGCGTATATCTACTTACCGTATTCTCTGTTGGTTGCCACTGAAAAGTGGATCCTCCATCATAAGAAAGTAAGTTAGATATTACTCATTCATTGAAGGTGGTGGGCACTATTCACGTCAAAAAGGTGAAATAGTGGGAGCTATCTGAAATAGAAGCTATGGCAACGAAATTTGATATTGAAAAGTTCAATGGGAGAAATTTCTCACTGTGGAAATTGAAGATAAAGGCCATCCTAAGAAAAAACGGATGTCTAGCGGCTATCAGCGAAAGGCCGGCAGATTTTACGGATAACAAGAAATGGAATGAGATGGACGAGAATGCTATTGCAGACCTTCATTTAGCATTAGCAGATGAAGTACTATCAAGCATCGAGGAGAAGAAGACAGCCAAGGAGATTTGGGATCACCTCGCAAAATTATACGAGGTCAAATCGTTGCACAATAAAATTTTCCTTAAGAGGAAATTGTACACTCTTCGGATGTCAGAATCTACTTCAGTGACAGAGCACTTAAACACGTTGAATACTCTATTTTCTCAGCTTACATCCCTAAGCTATAAAATAGAGTCACAAGAACGTGCTGAACTTCTACTTCAAAGTCTACCTGATTCGTATGATCAACTCATCATCAACTTGACAAACAACAACCTTACCAATGATCTAGTCTTCGATGACGTTGCAGCTGCTGTTCTGGAAGAAGAAAATCGGCGCAAGAACAAGGAAGACAGACAAGGAAATCTGCAACAAGCAGAGGCCTTAACGGTGATGAGAGGAAGATCAACAGAACGTGGCCAAAGTAGCAGTCACAATCATGGTAGATCAAAGTTAAGGAGTAAGAAGAATTTAAAGTGCTACAACTGCGGAAAGAAGGGTCACTTGAAGAAGGATTGTTGGAGTTTACCTAAAAACTCCAATCCTCAAGGAAATATGGCAAACACTTCAGATGATGGAGATGCTCTCTGTTGTGAAGCAGCAACAGCCATGGAAGGCAGAAAAAGATTTGCAGACATATGGCTTATTGACTCGGGAGCCACATATCACATGACCTCAAGAAGAGAATGGTTCTATAATTATGAACCTATCTCAGGAGGATCTGTGTACAGCTGCAATAATCATGCCTTGGAAATTGTTGGCGTTGGAACCATCAAATTGAAGATGTATGACGGGACAACCAAAGTTGTTCGAGATGTGCGACACGTGAAAGGCTTGAAGAAAAACTTATTATCCTACGGATTGTTGGATAATAATGCAAGCAAGATTGAAACACAGAAAGGAATCATGAAGGTGTTCCATGGAGCGCTTGTGGTGATGAAAGGTGAAAAGATAGCGGCAAATTTGTACATGCTGAAGGGAGAGACTTTGCTAGAAGCTGAAGCCTCTGTTGCCTCATGTAGTTCAGATTCTACCATGTTATGGCATCGGAAACTTGGACACATGTCAGAACAGGGAATGAAAGTCCTTGTGGAGCAAAAGCTACTTCCGGGTTTAACAAAGGTATCACTTCCTTTGTGTGAACATTGTATTACAAGTAAGCAGCATCGATTAAAATTCAACACATCAAATTCTAGAGGCAAGGCTGCTCTAGAATTGGTTCATTCTGATGTATGGCAAGCACCGGTTACATCCCTAGGCGGAGCAAAGTATTTTGTCTCCTTCATTGATGACTACTCTAGGAGATGTTGGGTGTATCCTATCAAGAGGAAGGCAGATGTGTTTTCAACCTTCAAAGTTTTCAAAGCGCGGGTGGAACTTGATTCTGGAAATAAGATCAAGTGTTTCAGATCAGATAATGGAGGTGAATATACAAGTGATGAATTTGATAACTTCTGCAGAAAAGAAGGCATCAAAAGACAGTTCACAACAGTATACACTCCTCAACAAAATGGAGTGGCAGAGCGGATGAACAGAACTCTGTTAGAAAGAACACGAGCAATGTTGAGAGCTGCAGGGCTAGAAAAAGCTTTCTGGGCAGAAGCAGTCAATACCGCCTGTTATTTGGTGAATCGGGCTCCATCAACTGCAATTGAGTTGAAGACACCGATGGAAATGTGGACTGGTAAACCAATTGATTATTCAAACCTCCATATATTTGGAAGTATTGTGTACGTGATGTACAATGCCCAAGAAATTTCAAAGTTGGATCCAAAATCCAGAAAATGTAAATTCTTGGGGTATGCTGATGGAGTAAAGGGGTATCGCTTGTGGGATCCCACTGCCCGCAAAGTGATTATCAGCATGGATGTTATCTTTGTAGAAGATAAGCTACAAAGAAAAGAAGAAGATGATAGCACTGATAAAGAAAAGCCAGAGACTACACAGATACATGTTGAAAATGAGTCTGAACAGAGAGATTGTTCTGAAGCAGAACCAGAGCTCGAGGAACCAGAACCAGAGAATTCTGAAGCTCCAACAACTCGTCAATCAGATCGTGTGAGAAGACGCCCCAATTGGCACTCAGATTATGTTATAGAAGGTAATGTTGCATACTGCCTTTTAACGGAGGACGGTGAGCCATCATCATTCGAGGAGGCAATGAACAACTCAGATGCTTCGCAGTGGATGGCGGCAATGCAAGAAGAAATCGAATCCTTTCATAAAAATAATACATGAGAACTTGTGCCACTACCACAAGGAAGGAAGCCAATTGGTAACAAATGGGTCTTCAAAATCAAGAGAAATGGTGATGATCAAGTGGAGAGGTATCGGGCAAGACTGGTGGTCAAAGGATATGCTCAGAAAGAAGGTATTGATTTCAATGAAATCTTTTCTCCTGTGGTTTGACTAACAACGGTTCGAGTTGTCCTGGCAATGTGTGCTACATTGAATTTACATCTAGAGCAGCTAGATGTTAAAACAACTTTTCTTCATGGAGATCTTGAAGAAGAGATTTACATGCTCCAGCCTGAAGGTTTTGAAGAAAAAGAAAAGAAGAACTTGGTTTGCAGGTTGAACAAATCTCTGTACGGTTTAAAGCAGGCGCCGAGGTGTTGGTACAAGAGATTTGACTCCTTCATCATGAGCCTTGGATACAACAGACTTAATGCAGACCCTTGTGCTTACTTCAAGAGGTTTGGTGAAAACGACTTTGTTATATTGCTGTTGTATGTAGATGACATGTTGGTTGCAGGCCCCAACAAAGATCATATTGAAGAATTAAAGGCACGACTGGCTAGGGAATTTGAAATGAAGGACTTGGGACCAGCAAACAAGATTCTAGGGATGCAAATTCACCGAGACAGAAGTAGTAGGAAGATTTGGCTTTCACAAAAGAATTACTTGAAAAAGATCTTGTCACGATTCAGCATGCAAGATTGTAAGCCAATTTATACCCCTCTTCCTATTAACTTTAAATTATCCTCCAGTATGAGTCCTAGCAGTGAAGAAGAGAGGATGGAGATGTCTCGAGTACCGTATGCATCAGCAGTGGGAAGTTTAATGTTCGCTATGATTTGTACAAGACCAGACATTGCACAAGCAGTGGGAGTGGTTAGTCGGTACATGGCGAATCCAGGCAGAGAGCATTGGAATGCTGTGAAAAGGATCCTGAGATACATCAAAGGGACCTTAAATGTTGCATTATGTTACGGGGGATCAGACTTTCTTATCAGCGGGTATGTCGATTCTGACTATGCAGGAGATTTGGATAAAAGCAAATCTACAACAGGGTATGTGTTTACATTTGCTGGTGGAGCTGTAAGCTGGGTTTCAAAACTGCAATCGGTTGTGGCTACGTCAACAACGGAGGCAGAATATGTAGCAGCTACACAAGCCAGTAAAGAAGCAATATGGTTGAAAATGCTATTGGAGGAGCTCGGGCACAAACAAGAGAATGTCTTTTTGTTTTGTGACAGTCAGAGCGCCTTGCATCTTGCAAGGAATCCTGCTTTTCACTCAAGAACAAAACACATTCGGGTCCAATACCACTTCATTCGTGAGAAAGTGGAAGAAGGGACGATAGATATGCAGAAGATCCATACCGATGACAACATAGCAGATTTCATGACAAAAGCAATCAACACTGATAAGTTTACTTGGTGTCGATCCTCTTGTGGCTTGTTAGAGACGTAAGCAACATGGAAAGTACGAGGTAGAAAGAATGGTGTGAAGATATGATTATTCCAATCAAATCTTCAAGTGGGAGATTGTTGAAAATCAAGAGCAGCCAAAATTGAAAATGGAAAATTTCAATTTTGGTAGGTGCAGCAAATGGAGAAAAATTCCAGCAGTAAAGGTTGAAAATATGGAATGGGGAAATTGATTTTTGGTCCCTAAACTTTAGGTTATTTATAAGTTAGTCCCTAAAGCTCAACTATAAATAGCCTAGCCATTTGCCATTCTTACACATCCCAAATCATTCTAACATCCTCCCAATACTAGAGAAATTAGAGAGTTTTCATAGAGTTGTTTTCTCCTTTCTTATCAAGAGAGAATTGTCATTGTTTTCTCCTTGTTAGATTGAGAGAAGTTGTAATTCCTATTTTCTCATAGTGAAATTCTTCTACCTTTGTCCGTGGTTTTTACCCTATATTATTTAGGGGTTTTCCACGTAAAATCTGTGTCTCCTTTATCTTCATTGTTATTTTCTCAAATTATCAGTTGCGTTTTTGCTCTATCCGACGATCGTATTCCGCAACATCCGGACCATCCAGATTCCCCTCTCGGCTCGAGCCTTTACCTGCTGTCCCGAACCCTCAACAATGGCAAAATTCTGTCATAGCATTCTGCTTCTCGTATGCACTCGGTGTGTCCCTCCAATATGCGAGCCCCGATCAGTCCGATCATCGTCAGCTCCCTTTTCCCTTGGTTTTGCTTTCGTTTCTTGTCCTACTGACCTTCGTTTCCATCTTGGTTGCTTTGTTTATCCACCCGAAGAGCACCGTTATTTCGCAAGCGTTGCAGAAAGTGGCGCTCCTCCTTTCTGCAGCTGCACTCTGCCAAACTCTTTCGATTCCCTTCTCGTTCGAGCTCAAGTGCGCCATCTGGGCTTTGTTTTCCCTCTCCTTGCTGCTTGCCATGATCTTCACGTGCTTGAATACAAACAAGGCCTGATTTTTTAAATTTACGATCTGCTTGTTTCATATTGCCTCTGTTACTTGATGGTTTCACAGCATGGTAGTGTCAAAAGAAGTTGAAAGTTCATCTTGTAAGTTACATTTTCTGTTAGTATATTGCTTGGAGTTTGTATAAAATTTTGGGTTCTCTGCGTATTTATTATTGTTTCAGTTTAGAAATATTCAAATTTTTAGTTTTATAATTCATTGTAATGTTTGGTTTTATTTATAGTTATACGGATTACTTAAATAAATTTTGGATTTTCTCCTTGCAAGTGTCTTACCTGCTTATGGAATTGCATTGGAAAGAAATTAAGATCCATACCATAACTTGGAGGGGAACCACCTCCCTTCCAAAGTTTTGGGGAAAAAATCACTCCGGTTGTTTTTCACAAGAATAATCAAATTGAAAAAAATATATATATACTTTTTTTATAATATGTGAAGTTTCATTATCCAAGAAGTTATAAATTACAGAAAGAATAATAGGGAAATCAAAGGACGATTCCTCGATCTCTGAACAACTAGTGATTTATATTAGGCAAAATGACAAAAGATGGCCCCAACGTTTTCATGTTTTGTCATTTGGCCCCCTATTCTTTTTTTTGGTTCAAATATGCCCCCAACGTTTACTTTTTTTGTCATTTAACCCCCTATTCTTTCTTTTGGTCCAAATATGCCCCCAACGTTTCATTTGTAGTTCAAATATGCCCCCAACGTTTCAATTTGGTCCAAATATGCCCCCGTTAGATGGAAACTGTCAGTCAACTGACGTTCAACAGCTGATGCTGACTGGACTTGCCACGTATTAAGATCTGCTGATGTCACGTCAAATTTTTTTTATAAGCCGTTGACCGTCAGTTGATTGACAATTTACATCCAACAGGGGCATATTTGGACCAAAAGAAAGAATAGGGGGCCAAATGACAAAACAAACAAACGTTGGGGGCATATTTGGACCAGAAAAAAGAATAGGGAGCCAAATGACAAAACATGCAAACGTTGGGGGCATCTTTTGTCATTTTGCCTTTATATTATCACTATCTCCTATACCTTTCCCCTATAAACAAAAATTATCTGCCCTTTTTGGGTATTTCTCTCCATATCTCAAGCACTAAAATATTGAATTATAAACCTTAACCCTAAATTTTAAATCATAATCCCAAACCCTAAAAGATACACTTTATATTTTATAAACCTTAACCTTAAACTCTAACCTTAAGCCTTAGTTTTTAGAGTGAGAACATAATAAGGGGCAAATGATTTCCATCTTTCCCCTATAATCTATTTTTCACTATATTCTTCGCAATGTCAAAAAATTATAACTCATTACAATCAACACCCCTAAACATTCTCCATTTCCTTTCTTACCAAATAGAATAGGCATATGCACTCCATGCAATTTTAAGCATGCTGATAATTAGTGATTTTCCTTTCAAGACAAAACATCCCCAAAGAAGTTCATTGCTCCCGTCCTGCATGTTTCTGGTGACCATGCACAACCTAAGTAGTATGGTCCAAATATCTCCAATAAAAATATGATTCCTAATCTCTTTATGCAGCCAACACAACACACATTTTCTATCAATAACAATGTCAAATGTTGTTAATCGATCCCTTGTAGAGAGCTTATCAAGGATGGCTATTTATAAGACATTGGCATGCTTAGGTATGTAAAAAGAGAACCATACCAACTTATGCCACAGAACTTTAGCCCTTTTATCACGCAGCTCTCCTAAAGCCATCTAAGATTGACCTGATTTGAGTTATTCAACAGAAGCAAAGCAACAATATCTCTCAACTTGAGGATCTTAGTTAAAATCTAGCTATGGCGAGGCAAACAATGAACTTGCCATATGTCATTGCCCTTAAGAACATATTCTCTAACTCAAGCCACCCACAAGGAGCCCTCATCAGCCAATACACCTTTAAGGAACATCAAACAACAAGCTTTATTCCAAACTGCTATATTCTTAAGTTCCAAGCCACCTTCAGATTTAGGGAAATAAATAACCTTCCGACTCACTCTAGCACCATGGGCAAACTAAACTAAAATTGCATGGGTCAAAATTAAATATTTCATAAAACAATAAAATTACATAATTGGAACAGAATAATAAATCTATTTCTTCATCCTTTTGCCAATAAATCAACATTCTTGTTGAGAGTAGCCGAATATATGGAATTGTATCGATTTTTCATAAATAGTTATATGTTTTTGTTAAAAAAAAATTAAAATTTTAAGTTCAACATGTTAAAAATGATTGAAGTAGATAATTTAAAATTACCGGGAAATGTTGAAAATTTCAAAAATAAAAGGCTAAAATTAAAAATTTCGCGATGAAAATTGTTGACAAGGTGTTTGTCAATGTGTAGATCTCAAAAAGTTATGTGGATTAAAAAACACCTCAATCAAACACTCGACACAAAGTTAAAAATTTACACTACACTTATAGTTTGAACAACATGGTTTATTTTTTAAAACGCACCATTTTATTTAAATATTTTTCAAACCCATGAAAGATGCAACTAATCAAATGCTTCTTTAACGTAATTCAATTTTTTTTCTAAATTTTACTTAATAGATTGTTACGTAGAAAAAAGACAACTATGTCTAACACGTCTTCAAAAAGACTAATTGACATGTCGTTTATATATTTTATGTGTAAAATGATATATTTTGAGAATTAATAAAAAAATGGATGTTAATTTGAAGAATATTTTTTAATGATAATGTTATATTTGGTTAAAATGCATGTTTTGCTTTTATAAGTTCAGTAGATGTTGGCTTTGTTCCTTCTTAATTTGTCTGCACTTTTTATATTACTAGTCGCTTAATAGGATAAAAGTACAGTACAAACCACTATACTATAAAAAGAGTGCATTTTAATCCTATACTTTTAAAATGTACACAAAATTCATTGTCAAAACACACACAACAAGAACTCGTTTTAAATGTACAAAGATTTACATTGTATATAGGACCTATACATTACTTTTTCTGATTAGTAGACTTAATGATTTAGAAATTTTTTTCAAAGCAGAAGAGACGGGAGTTAAACATCAACTACGACTAAAACAATATTCATTGCTATTACAATATTAATTTTGTCGACACTTCATAATTTGGATTAATATGTTTATTTGTATTTCATTTTCTAGTAGTAGACTAGAGAGAATTACAAGTATCGTATTTCTAACCGTAACCAAATTCCACATACAAGTACAACCCCAAATGTATTCTAAAACCCCAATCTATTTAGCAGATAACGTAACTTGGAAAAAGATTCTGAAGCTCTTTTCGACTATGTAGTCTAAAGTGCTCTGTAACATTAACGAGTAATCCATGCATCATGAAACAAACAAGTTGTGAATTTAAAATCAGGCCTTCTTCATATTCAAGTATGTGAAGAATATCATGGCAAGGAACAAGGAGAGGAAAAACAAGGCCCAGACGACACACTTGAGCTCAAACGACAAGGGAATCGAAAGAGTGTGGCTGAATGCAGCTGCAGCAAAGAGGAGCAAATTTCTGCAGTGCTTGTGAAATCATGGTGCACTTTGGGTGTCAAGGTGAAAATGAAGGTAAGTAAGACGAGAAACGAAAGCAAAACCATAGGAAAAGGGAGCCGATGATCGGTCCGATCGGGGCTCGCGAATTGGAGGGATACACCGAGTGCATTTTTCCATTGTTGATGATTCTGGACATCAAGTACAGGCTCTAGCTGAGAGTGCAATTGCGGTCTCTGGCTGCGGCATTGACGGTGGTGGCACTTGGATGAAAAATGCTGAAATTGAAGAAAGAAAGGTTTGGAATCTTTGTGGGAAGTTCATATTTTTAAAATATGCCATTCTGCTTATCGAATATTCGGAAAGGTCTTTTTCAAATACTGCAGAGCCATACATAGGTTCACATGAAGAAACTCAAAGTTTAACCTAACCTCCTTTTCATTCCATTTCAGTTGTTTTTAAGTGTTTCTTTATTCTAATCCATCCGAATGGGCCTTTATTTTTAGGGTAAACTATATAATGCCCCCTAACTATGACCTAATTCTTTGTTGACTCCCCTGACTATGAGAAATTACAAATTGGTCTCCTGACTAATCGCGACTAACAAATCGGTCCAATTTCGTTAAAATAATAAACGGCTAATGACGTGACAGTTTAATAACATCTGTATAATAACTTATTTAACCCTTAACTTTTATATTTTATTTTAATTTGGACCTAAATTTAAAATTTCATCTCTCAATATTTAAATATTACAACATTTTAGTCCCTTAAATCCTAAACTTCATCTTCTTTCCCTTCTAAAAAATAAACCCTCCATTGATGTTTACGGTAGCCATCTGCAACCCCATATGTATAAGCAGTGAAAAATCGTTGGAGAACCAAAATCTCCATTGATGTTTACGGTAGCCATCTACGATGAGCTATCCACAACAGGAGATGCACTTTTAGAAGGGAAAGAAGATGAAGTTTAAGATTTAAGAGAATAAATCGTAATATTTAAATGTTGAGAACTAAAATTTTAAATTTAAGACTAAATTAAAATAAAATGAAAAGGTTAAGGATTAAATTTATTATTATACAGACTTTATTAACTACCACGTCATTAGCCGTTTATTTTTAACGGAATTAGACCGATTTGTTAGTCACAATTAGTCGAGGTATTTATGTTGGGTCACGTCGGCACGCCCCGTGGCGCAGCGAAAAAATTAATCCGACGTAATCCAGCCAGGATCCATGTACAGGAACGAATCCGGGGTAAAAAGATGAAGAGTTACCTTTTAAAACTTTGGAAACTGGAAAACCGACGGTATGTCGGAATAACCACGTCAAGTAAAACCGGAATCGTCACAGGTTCGCAACGACCTCTACGGAGTCCACCCGAACAAAACGAACAAAGTTTCCGCCTCCCTAACATTTAGGGATAAATTTCGACAGGTTTGAACACCTTCCAGGAAGAAGTCGAAATCCCTCCAGGGATTCCTGAAGGAGTCTGAAATCAACCAGGGGTTCTACCGGGACTTGGATTCAAACTAGGAAATCGTCAGGAGCAAGAGGAACACCAGAAAAATATCGAACAGCTTCTCAGAAGAAATCTGGGACTTGTCAAAAATTTCAGAGGGGAATTTCCAGGGATATGTCAAAATTGGCAAGGAGGAATAGGGATAATTTGGTTGCTAGCCCTTGTCCCTTTAAATAGTATTCAGAGACTTAATTCTAGTTGAATTCCTTAAATCCAAGTTCAACCAAAATTCATAGAATCTAATTCTACTTGAAATTAATTTATATTAAATATACATTATGTTTAATAATATTAAATGAAATATATATATTTAATTACGTAGAATCTTATTCTACATAAAACATGGATTTAAATATACATTATATTTAATCCAAATATATATATATATAGATTCTCATTCTATCTTTACTTGGATTTAAATATATTTAAATATATATTTTTAATTATGTGGAATCTAATTCTACATAAACTTGGAATTAAATATACATTATATAAATTCCAAATATATATATTTAAATTTCTAGAATCTTATTCTATAATATTTAAGTCTCTAAATATTTTCCATACTCTAAATAATATTTGACAAATACAATATTTATCCAATATTATTCTCATTTAAGGGAGTTGCCGATTTCCCCTATCCCATAGGGGTTTTTCGGCAACCTCCCTAAAATATGGAGTATGGTTTCCAATTTTTTTGTTCGTTTCATTCGAAGGGTGTGACCCTTGTAGGTTCATGCAACGTTAGCAACAAAATTAGAACTGTTCTAATTTTACAAACAATGAGTGACATCTAGCAATACATCATTGCTACCTAAGTTGCATGAAGTCATGGTTTGACTTTCCTAATTCCTGAATAAACTTTCTTTATGTATTTTATCCTTTTGTCCTTTATATCTTAGATGAACACAAGTCATGGGTTAGTCACACTTGCGTTGTCCATCTAGTGTTTCTTGATGTCTTGAGTAGATTATGATAAACGAATCTCTATGATATCTCATATCATAATATTCGAGCATGGCCATGCATTTTTCTAATCTCACTCAATCAAGTCGCCGAAGATATTTCTCCCATTATGTAGGAGGGACAAATCCTTTCTTGATCAACCATATTTCACTACATAGGTCATCACGTATCCAATCATCAGTCTTTATAATGTAGTCAGTTACGACACACGTTTGACTATGTCAAAATACGTAAATCTTTATGTTGAAATCATGTTGATCTCAAGTCTGAGGATTATACACATGTTTATCATGAGCAATGTTGTGACTGTTACATAATTACCCAAGAAACATGCTCATAGTGGGTCAATCCAGTATGTTGTTCTCTAACAAATACTTATGTGTTGATTTTAACATCTATATGTCGATGACAATGCTTGTCATCAACCACATATTAGTCTTTATATATTATCATTGTCCATACCCATAATAATATTCGACTAAGGATCCTATTCAACAATAATCGTATTATTGTATGGACATTATTATCCAATGGTTAGTTTGATGCACAGAAACATACCAAATGATAATAACGACAATGCCATTACTTGATAAATCTAGTAAAATAGTTTGTCTATTCAATCATCATATGATTAGTCTTTGGGCATACTCTAACAATCTCCCACTAGCACTAAGACCAATCATTCTCGTATCTTAATACGATATGGCTTAGTGTAACTGACATGCTTATGCCGTGTCAAAAGCTTTGTCAGGGAGTTGACAAAGTTATCAACTTTGTGCGTATGTTGCATACTTTCACATCTCCAAGATGTAAGCACTTTAGAATATGTTTGGATTTATTGATGAGATCTAGGTTTTATTTGCTTACGCAAAGGTTCCATCATAACAGAGTTATGTAGCATCTAATATGCTGGGAACAACCCTTAGTTCAGAAGTGAACCCTTTAGATCCAAACATCCTTCTTTATTGCTATGTCGACTGTAATACATTCAGCCTATATTGTAGAGTTAGGTACTGTCTCATGTTGCTAACTCGCAGTATCTTTTATTAATGCAAAACGAATTGCGATCTTTAGTTCCTTTTGATGAGTATGTCATCTACATACAATACTTAGGAAAGTAACAATGCCCCCTCTAGCTCTTTTGAAAACAAGACTCCCCTCTATTTCTAGATAAACCAAACCTTTTGATTGTATCTTCTGAAACGAATATCCCAACTTTGAGAAGCTTGCCTTAGTCTATGGATAGACCTTTGTAGCTTACATACCTTGGAGTGACAAAAACCTTCTGGATGTGTCATGTACACATCTGTTTCAAGTTTTCCCTTAGGAAAGTGGTTTTGACATTCCTTTATTTGATTCCATAATCATCGTATGTAACTACTTGCAAGTGAGATTAAGATGGATTAAACATAGCTACAAGGAAGATGCTTTATCATAGTCTAAACTATGAAGTTTGTCGAAAATTTTTAGCGACGAATCATCCTTTGTATGTTTTATCATCCATGTTGGTTTTTGCTTTTTTGAAAAACTCATCCATGCCTCTTAGGTTTTACCCTTTTAGGTAACCAAAGTCTATACTTGGTTTTAGACATGGATTCTATCTCATATCTCATGGCTCTTAGCCATTTCTCGAATTTTGGGCTCACCGTTGCTTTCTGATAAGACCTAGTCTTTATCTTGATCCCAAAAGAAGAGTGTTTCCATGTACGGATAGTGAGAAATCCATATTTCTCAAGTATATGGTATTCTCTTAAGGATCAACACAATGGTTGTGTTTTGTTCCAATGTTCCTTGATCATTTGTGGAACATTCTCAATCTTTGATTCATAAATTTGTTGTCTAAAATTTCTTCACATTCTAAATTCCATTTTTCCTTTTGTGAGAGGTAATCTCTTTCGAGAGAAACTCTCGTTTGAGCAACAAACATTTTGTTCTCGTTAAAAAATGAAATCCCTTAGTGATAAGTATTCTCTTTCGAGATAAACTATCGTTTGAGCAACAAATATTTTGTTCTCGTCAAGAAATTTGGGAATTTCTAGGACTGGTTGTTGTTTGGGTCGGTCAGAGGTCTCAGGGGCGTTTTTGCAACGAGCCATGGAGTTTTTACTGAAAAATGGGGATGAGTGAATATGTGAAGAAAAGAGAATGGTGAAGGGTGCTCTGTGTGTTGGGGAGAAAATCAAAAAGATGGAGGGAAAGTCTTTGAGTGTTTGAAGAATATGAAGAAGGTGAGGGGACGGATAATGAAGAAAATATTGGAAGTTGAAAAAGGTAGGGAAAAACTAAAGAATTAATGGTAGAGGGGAGGTGATGGGGACGTGTGTCGGCTTTAAGGGAGAGAGAAATTTTTTTGGAGTTAATGTGATGGCTGACGACTGGAGAGAGAATATGGGTTTATGTGGCTAGGGTTTCTCCTCATTAAATAGATGAACATTCTCTCTCATGCTTTTTTGTTTTTCTCTCTCTTTTTTAATTCAACTCCCCCACTTTTCGGATAAAACCTCCTTATCTTTTTCTTTCCCCTTTTCTTTCGTCCCTCCAAAATTGGATAAAAACAAACTCCATGTCCTTCTCCCTTTTGCTACCAACCCTATAGACGTCACGCTCCCCTGCCTCTGTACCTGACATTGTACTAGGAAAGAGAAAGCCTTATACGAGGGTCACGTGAAAAGATATGAAAATTAAAAGCAAAGATAACATAAAACTAGACTAAAAAGAAATTTTTTTTTATGGACATGCTATAGCATAAAAGATAGAGTTTAGAGATGCAAACGTTCAAGGATCGTAAAGATCTAGGTATGACTTGTCTCTGAGGATAGGGGCTCCACTATACACCTTCAGGCGTTGGCCATTGACTTTGAAGACTTCATCGTCGTCCAACTTCCTGATATCCACTACGCCATGAGGGTACACCTTGTGTATGATGAATGGCCCTGACCACCTCGATTTTAGCTTTCCAGGAAAAAGCTTTAACATGGAGTTGTAGAGAAGCACTTGTTGACCTTCTGAGAAATGCCTTGGCAAAATGTGTTTGTCATGTCATTTCTTGGTTTTCTCCTTGTAGATGCGAGCATTCTCATATGCTTGGGCTCTGAATTCCTCCATCTCGTTAAGCTCTAGCAACCTCCTTTCACCAGCAAGTTGGGCATCCATGTTGAGTTTCTTGATTGCCTAATAAGCTTTGTGCTCAAGCTCCATGGGTAAATGGCACTCCTTTCCAAATACAAGCTTGAAGGGTGACATGCCTAAAGGTGTTTTGAAAGGCTGTCCTATATGCCCAAAGTGCTTCATCCAACTTGGGGGACCAGTCTTTTCTCTTAGGATTAACCACATTATCCAAGATTTGCTTGATTTCTTATTTGGAAACTTTAGCTTGTCCATTTGTCTGCGGATGATATGTTGTAGCAATCTTGTGCCTGACTCCATAGCGATGTAATGCTTTAGCAATAAGCTTGTTGTCAAAGTGAGTTCCTTCATCAATGATGATGGCTCGGGGTGCTCCGGACTTAGTGAAGATGTTCTTGTGAAGGAACTTCATGACTGTCTTGGAGTCATTCCTTGAGGTGGCAACAGCCTCCACCCATTTTGACACGTAATCGACTGCTAGCAAAATATACAGATCTCCACACAATGCAGGAAACGAACCCATAAAGTCAATTCCCCACACATCGAAAATTTCAAGCTCCAGAAAATTTGCAATGGCATTTCGTTCTGCTTGGAGATGTTCCCCGTTCTTTGGCATCGATCACAAGTCTTGTAGAACTCGTGTGCGTCCTTAAAAAGTGTAGGCCAATAGAATCCTGCATGAAGAACTTTTGCAGCAGTTCTAGCACCACCAAAATGCCCTCCACACGGTGATGAATGACAGTGGTACAAAATGCTATGGTATTCTTCATCTGGAACACATCTCCTTATAATCTGATCAGGACATTGCTTGAACAAGTAGGGTTCATCCCAATAGTAGAATCTTGCATCATGTCTGAATTTCTTGAGGCCCTGGCTAGATAAATCAGGAGGCAAAATACCACTAACAAGATAATTAACAATATTAGCATACCACGGAATTGATGTAGCGGCTAACAGTTTCTCATCAGGGAATTCCTCCTTAATTTCACTTTCACTACCTTGTGTGATAGCATTTTCTAGCCTAGATAAATGGTCAGCTACCTGATTCTCACATCCTTTCCTATCTCTAACTTCTAAGTCAAATTCCTGAAGCAAGAGTATCCACCTAATAAGTCTAGGTTTAGCATCCTTTTTAGTCACTAAGTACTTAATGGCTGAATGATCGGTATGAACTATGACCTTAGTGCCTATCAAGTATGACCTAAACTTATCAAAGGCAAATACTACAGCAAGCAATTCTTTTCAATAGTGGTGTAATTGATTTGTGCATCATTCAAAGTGCGACTAGCATAATAAATAACATGAAAGAGTTTACCTCGGCGTTGTCCAAGTGCTGCACCGATAGCGTAGTCACTTGCATCACACATTAGCTCAAACGGATCATTCCAATCAGGTGTAATGACAACTTGTGCTGAGATAAGCTTCTCCTTCAGTTCTTGAAACGCGCTATAGCAATCTTTGTCAAACACAAATGGTTGATTTTGCTGTAGCAAACTGCATAGTGGCTTTGAGATCTTCGAAAAATCCTTGATGAATCTCCGATAGAAGCCAACATGCCCTAGGAAGCTTCTTACTCCCTTGACAGTAGTGAGGGGAGGTAGTTTTTGAATGACCTTGACCTTTGCTTTGTCAACTTCTATCCCTTGCTTCGAAATCTTGTGGCCCAAGATTGTTCTATTCGTTACCATAAAATGGCACTTTTCCCAATTGAGCACCAAGTCAGCTTCCTCACACCTCTTTAGGACCTTGGCGAGATTTCCCAACCATGTGTCGAAGTTATCTCCGGAGACTGAGAAGTCATCCATGAAAATTTCTAAAAAATCCTCGACCATGTCTAAAAAGATAGCCAGCATACATCTTTGAAAGGTTGCTGGAGCATTGCAAAGACCAAAGGGCATTCTTCGGAAAGCATAAGTTCCATAAGGGCATGTGAAAGTCATCTTCTCTTGGTCTTCGGGTGCTATAGCAATCTGATTGTACCCAGAATACCCATCGAGGAAGCAGTAGAATGCTTTGCAGCTAGTCGATCCAACATCTGATCAATGAATGGGAGGGGAAAATGGTTCTTCTTGGTCGCCTTGTTGATATTCCTATAGTCCATGAAAATCTTCCACCCCGTGACGGTTCTAGTAGGCAATAGCTCATTCTCCTCGTTGCTTACCATGGTCACGCCTCCCTTCTTCGGTACACATTGCATCGGGCTGACCCATGAGCTATCGGATATCGGGTAGATTACTCCAGCATCTAGCCACTTGATTATTTCTTTCATCACTACTTTCTTCATAATTGGGTTTAGTCTCCTTTGGGGCTCAACTGAATTGCTGTGACAATCATCAAGCAAAATTTTGTGCATACATATAGTAGGGCTTATACCCTTCAAATCAGCCATAGTCCACCCTATTGCTTTTTTATGCTGTAACAATATATTTACTAAACTAGTTTCTTGCTTAGGTGTGAGACTGGACAAAATTATCACAGGCAAAGTTTCATTGCTCTCTAAATAAACATATTTAAGATGTGATGGCAAAGGTTTCAGTTCTAATGAAGGTGCATGCTCAAGGGAAGGTTTAGGAGGTACAAATTCTGAAAAATCAAGAGGTTTAAAGTGTGTACCTGGTCTAGTCTCGAGTCGACTAGACTACTCCAGTTCCCTTGAGAGCTCTTCTTGGTCTGAATCATCATCTTTGCAGAGTGCTTCAAACTCTTCCAATTGCATCTCATTGCTACAGCAACACTTATCAATCATATTCTGTGCTGTAGCATCTACATATTGGCATACTCCTGGGTTGTCTGCATATTTGAGGGTGTCATGAATATTGATCGTGACCATTTGATCAGCCACTCGCATCGTGAATTCACCCTTCTCACAATCGATCAAAGCTCGCTCGGTGGCTAAAAATGGCCTTCCCAAAATAATGGGTGTGTTGCTATCAGCTTCACAGTCGAGGATTAAGAAGTCGCCTGGAAAGATAAATATGTCCACTTTTACCACAACATCATCAATTCTCCCTTCTGGGCGAACATGAGAATGATCTGCTAGCTATAGCACAACTTTGGTGGGATGTGCCTCTCGAATTCCCAGTTTCAGAAAAATCGACTTAGGCATCAAGATAACACTTGATCCTAAATCGCAAAGTGCTCTTCCAACAAACTTGTCGCCAATAGAACATGGGATAGCAAAACTACCTGAGTCCTTCCTCTTAGGTGGCAGCTTGCTCTACATAGAATAGCATTCTTCTGTTATAGCGACAGTCTCTTGCTTCTCGACCTTCCTCTTTTTCATGACTATATCCTTGAGGAACTTGGCATATGTTGGCATCTGATCAATGGCCTCCAGAAATGGGACATTGATATGTTATTTGTCCAGGATATCCACAAATTTCTGGAACTGAAGGTCTTCTTTCTGCTTCTTGAATCGTTGAGGAAAAGGATAAGGGGGTCTAACTTCATTTGTCTGAACTGGTGGAGTTACATCTTTTGCTGTAGCAAAAGCAGGCTCCTCTTCTGGCTTTTCTTTTGCTACAACATCCTCACCCTTCTCTTCAACTGGAGGATCTTGTAAGTTATCTTCTTCCTGAGGCAAGTTGGGCTGAGAGTCCTCCTTCTCGTTTCCCCCAAACTTATCTTCTTTGCTAATTTCCTTGCCACTCCTTAATGTGTGTGCACTGCATTGTTCCTTGCTATGGTGCTTAGTGGCTTCAGTGTCACTAGGCAGACTTGTGGTCGCACATGCAAGGTTTGAGCTATCTGGCCAACTTGTGTTTCTAAGGCTCAAAGAGAGGAACTATGGCTTTGAAATAAGGCTCCTTGATTTTTGATGTTTGCTGCATGATCCTGTTGCAAAACTTTCGTGGTTCCCATGAAATCTTTTGTCATAGCCATAAATTCTTTGAATGTATTCTCCAGCGAGCTGTTCGATGAAGATGCTGCTCCCTTGTGACCTTGCCAAGGCATCATCTGGTTAGAAGATGGTGCTTCGATCAGATTTTGCTGTGGCACTGGCTGTGCAGAATTACTGTGCCCTTGATTACCCCAACTGAAATTTGGATGCTGACGCCATCCTGGGTTGTAGGTATTGGAGTATGAATTGTTGCTGCGGTTATAATTCCCCACATAGTTGGCTGACTCTTGATTGTCAGGGCATTCACTTAAATGTCGAGTTACTTGGGTTCTCCTCCCCGTTCCCAGCCTTGTGGTCGGAAACTGGTAATCATTGTTGGCTACCCTATCAAGAATGTCAAATGCTTTCTCCGGTGATTTGTCTAATAAGGTCCCATTTGCTGAAGCATCTAGCATTATCCTTGTGGGAGCATTTACCCCATTATAGAACATAACCACTTGGGTCCAATCATGAAAACCATGATTAGTGCACTTCCTCAATAATCCCTTGAATCGATCCCAACACTCATACATGGATCATCATCAGCTTGACGAAAAGAAGCTATATCATTTCTCAATTGAGTGTTTCTATTTGGTGGATTATACCGCACCAGAAAACTTTTGCATAGATCTGTCCAAGTCTCCATTGATCCAGCTGGCACTCCACTTAGCCATGCTCTAGTGCGATCACGTAAAGAATATGGAAACGATTTAAGCTGTAGCACATCCTCGTGCACTCTTTGCTGTCTGAACGAGTCACAAACTTCCAAGAAAGCATGGAAATGTTGTCTTGCATCTTCGTGAGGCATACCTCCAAACTGACCAATAGTGTTCAACATGTTGAACATAACAGGTTTAAGCTCGAACTGGGCTGCCTGAATTTCTGGAGCTACTATTCCGGGATAGAGATCGTCCAAGACATGAGTTAAATGATCTCTGACAGCTCGTGGTCGAGCTACTTCTCCCTGGCCATTTGCCATAGCATCTCCCTTACCTTGAGGTGGTGGTATTTCTCTGTTCATGTTTCTAGTCTCTTCTCTTCGAACACGTCTCCTAAGTCTCAAGAAATGCTCGATCTCAGAAATAGGTGATTGCAGGGGTCCTCTAGGTCGCCTTCTGGTCATACACTAGCAAGACACCTGAAAAGAAAAATGAAAAACCTAAAATAAATTTGTACAAAAACAAAAAGAACAAGCAATAAAAACAAAAACAGTAAACAACCAATTGCCAATCCCCGGCAACGGCGCCAAAAACTGGTTGCGTTCGTATGCATCATCTCTTCTAGTCATAAACTATAAATGATACGCAATTGGTGCAAGTATACACGTCGAACGAGTAATAAAGTGATGAGTGAGTGTCGTCTCCACAGGGATTGGAGGTATTCACGGTTACTGTAACAATAAAGATTGAACTTTTTGTAGATTACAATGCTAAAGTAAAAGAGATGATGCAAAATAATGTTGAAGCAAAACAGCGCGGAGAAAGATGAGATAACAATATGATAGACATGTCCCCTTTCGTATGCGAAACTCACTACGGAATGACTGGCTGGGAATGATGGACAACCTAACTCAAGCTTCTTAACGACACTAAGGCTCTTCAGCTATCTTCTATGCTAGGCAGGATTTGCTAAGAGTGTTCCTAAACTATCTCTAGCCAGGAAATTGGGAGTCAGAAATGCTACAGCCATACCTCTCGGCGTAAACTCTTAACACTCCCCTACCCTTCACGTACTATCCTTTTTAGCCCTTGAAACCTATCACTTATCTCTAAGGTAGGTTAGAGTCTGCCTCTCAACAGTCACTCCATTGCTTATGAGGGTTCTAGGGCTATCTCTCTCGATTACTAACCCTAGGATACACTTAAAGAATGGCCAACTCTCGAAGGCGCTTAAGGTAGGGCCTATCTCTCAAAGCACTTACAACCCTAAGCTCTTACAACTTTAAGGAAATGAGAAATGCATAAGCAAAGCATAGAATCATGATAAACACTGAAAAAGCCATAGCATGCATTAAAAAGTACTCAAAATAAAATCATCCATAAAACCGAAGGCACCTAAAACAGTTTGTGGCTGCGCAATATCATCCAACGTATCATTGCGATAACATCACCAAATATAAAGATATGAAAAGAAATTGTTATAGCGACAGAAAGAAAGGTGAACTGCCTCTCCGCCATGGACTGCCCGACTGTCTTAGGCCCACCGCCTCTCTCGAGGCCAGTGAGGCCACTCCTTGGAGCTTCAACGATGGAGAACACCAAGCTGGAGAAGATGGAGGTGGAAACTTCTCTCTCCTTTTCTCTCTCTTCCGCCTCTCTTTTTGCAACACAATAATACCACCCTTTGCTCTAAGCTTCTCTCCCTTTTATATAGTGGAGGCTTCTAGGGTTTGGTGCCCTAAAGATGCCTTGATAATCCCAAGAAATATCCACCGACAAGGTCTGCCACGAGGGGACAAGGAGGACAGTCTACAGGTGGGCACCGACTGCTGCACATGTCAGATCGTCCTTTTTTGCATGTTCACATGTTTCTGCAGCTCATGTGTATCTCACGTGCTGGCCAATATCCACTTCCATCATGCTATAGCAATTTCCAGCACCGACTTTCTCTCTTGACTCATTTCTTGCGCATCACAAACCCAAAAACCAACCCTCCGAGCAATATCCCTCGATATGGACCAATAACCAGCAAAGATAAATATGCACCCAGAAGAAGAAAATGCAACCTAAATGCAATCTAAATGCTATGGTATGAGCTCAAGAACAGGCAAATGCTATAGCAAAAAGGTATGAAAACAAGGATATTTATGCAGTTATCACCTATTTCTCCCAAAACACCCAACGCTAATCTTTGCTCCTCTTATGGCAAAATTTCACGCAACATTTTATTTTCTCGGTACTTATTTCGAATCAACAATCACCAGCAAAATGTCACTCAAAGATTTATTACAGTTGACATCAAGCGAGGTTAGTAAACGCACCGACAAACAAATTTCTTCCTTGGAATATCGAATCCCAACACCGTCAGCAAACGAAACGCACTACGTTCTGAAGCTTACGAACAAAACAAACGTTCGTAACATGTATGACCAGCTCAATTTCGTTGGAGCTAAATACATCGATTTAAATGTTAAGTTTAATGATGTCAACACCGACGAAGGTAGTACGTCTGCACCTATACAACCTGGTCCGACCAATGAACAAGCTCCGTCTTCAACGGATGTTGATGTAGCTGCCGACGCGCTGCAACTTTTTATGTACATGTATAGACAAAGAAAACAACAGCTAATCGAAGAACTAAACTTAAGTTCAGACATGTCAACTGACTACGATGATTTGTATTAACCATAAACTTCTTAAATCATCATCGAATTATGTTATATGACTTCTTTTTTCATCCTTTATGAATGTTCAAGGGACCTCGCGTTATGTATAATTTGTATTCAATTATATTTTCTCAACACGTTCCATTTATCGTTAAATGACTCGAACAAATTACATTACTAGTCTCCAATTGTCTCAATTATTCAAGCATGTACTCAATTATTCAAACATAACACGAGTACACAGTACGAGTATTATTAACTCTGACGAAATCTCTGCCTCCTCAGAAAAGGGACCTCGCGTTCTGTAGAACGCGAGTTTCACAAAGCTGCCTCCCAGTACAATAATTTTCCTTACACACTCGGATTCTTCGTGATTTCCGGTACCAATAATAAGCCATAAGTGTCCCCTTATATGAAGAAGAACCATAAACCCTAAATATATGTTTGAATAGCCAAAACAAATCATTAAAATTTTTCAAGTTTTAAAATTCCACGAATCTTTGAACAAATATTCAAATGGCGAGACGAGGAGGAGTTACTACTCTAGTATACTACGATGGGCAGATAAACGTCGATCTCAAACTCGGCGTCGTTTTTCAGTGCAAAGATCAAGTAACAATAAAGATTCTGAGGAGATTATCGTACAAGAAGTTGGTTAAGGAACTAGAGAGCAATGTCCCGCATTTCAAAAACCACCATTTGTCCAACGTGAAGTATCAGGTGCCAATATCTATAGATCCGTTAACGTACTTTGTATGCAGCATTACGAACAGTGCTAATGTGGAGTTGATGTTGGCTACCCACTTCGAGTATTCATTGGGCGGGCCCCTAGAGCTGTATGCATCGTTTTCGAATTCTAATGCTGCTATCGAAATACCAAGCTGGGGTCGGGCAAATTTCGACTTCGATCCGAATGCCAACGTTGATAGCCCGACCGCAAGACTAAGAAATGATTTTAACCTATTGTGCCAAGACAACAAGTTCGGTGCATCGTCATCTGCTGTGCCAAGACATTCGTGCGTAGCTAGTATCGGGTTCGACCTGAACCAACCCCCAAACGATGAATTCGATACGCCAAGAAATGCAACGTACGCTCCATACAATCCGTATAGTTTTGAAGAGGAGGAAGCGTCGTTTTCTTACGTTATGCATGACCATGAAGCATTCAACCCCTTCAATGATTCCTCATATGGACGACACTCAACGTATGTCCCTAGCACGAAGTACGTTCAACCATCTATGGGGAGACATTCTTCTTTTTGTGCTCTTGATTTTAGTCTTGGAACTGCAGTTCGTGAGCGATCTCGTGAGAGGTCTCGCGATCGTCGACCACCATGCTCGCCTCCAAGGGTAGCGATCGACGAAGCTGTACTATACCAGCTCCCGGGGGATGCTTCTGATGATGAATCGATTATAGAACCCGGGCCCGACGGCGACGAGCTGGGGCCATTCTATGAAGAACTAGAAGACTTGACCGTTCCACCAGAAGACTTGACCGTTCCACCAGCATATTTCGAAGTACAACCGGCAGAAACCAACTTTCCTGTATTAGCGGCACCTATTTCTATGTACCATCCACCATCCCACTTCACAACGGTTGATGTTGAGTGTGTAAAAGTTCTATTATTTACACCCTTTTTAACCCATATTTCTGCTGCATTCAAGCATCATTGCATTGCATTTAGGTTAGTTTACAGCAAAACATCACAAATATAATAAAGGCACGGATTCTACTAAAAGATGGCTGATTTTACAGGTTGCTGCCATAGTAGATGGAGAAGGCGGGCGCAGGGCAGAGAAACAGAAGAACTGAACTGGACAAGCAGACGATGAGGACGATGCTGCCATGGATCTGCCGTGACAGCAGAGGACGACAGCAAGTCAGTGGAGGAAAAGCAAAGTGGACCTCGATAGATAGAGAAAATTATGCTCGTCTGTCGTGTGAAAACCATATATTTTTCCAAGCCCCGGATCAAAAGATATGTCAAGCCAAAGCTCAAGGAGAGGAAATCCCAAGAAACAAGGAAGGCGGCTGAAAAGTAGGATACTTGAAGATTAAGTCTTTATTAGAATCTTACATTTAATTAAAGTTGTAATCCTTGTTAACTTAGAATACTTGAGCCCAAAGCTTATATAAGGGCATATATTTTAACCTAGGAATCAATCCCAATAACCCATAGCCGATTTCCCCTTAAACCGACAACCAAAAACCCTCCGCCGTTTACCCGCCGTCAATATGTTCTAAAACTCCCCTAGGGCCACGGGTTGATTTGTAAAGTAGTTGCAAGGGTTGCTTTTGTTTTAGGAATTTCTAGTTCAATAAAATAAACTTCAAGTTCTCTTATTTTGGTTATTAATATCTTGCAAGAGCATCGGGAGAGCATTGAGAGGTTATCCATTTACTTAGCATCGGGAGAGTTAAATATACGAAAGAAATAAGAGCAAGTTCTCTAGTTTATAGTTGAACTATCTCGTGCCTAGGGATAGGGCGAGGTTAAGTGGCTAAAGAAGAATTCATACACATCGGTGTTTATCCTTCGATTCACGCCGGGAGGTATCATCAAGACGTGATCATCGACAGACTTGGACCTAGGGATAGGCCAAGGCAGATCTGGGATTCTTGCCAAACTTGAACGTACTGAGTTGAGCGTTTGCTGCCGCAACGATCAACGGACTGCTGCCGCGACAGGTGCTGCCAGCGACAGGCGCACGACAGAACTGGAGTTCCTAAGCAATACAATACCTACACTACTGAGCAATTCAATACCAGCCCATTCTCTCTATCTTGATTTCTCTACTCTTTTATTTAAGTTCTTTTTATTATTTTCGTGACAAACTATTAAAACTCTTCTTTTCCCCTTGTGCAGATAGCGAAGGAAAGGGTTAGCCCAGTCCCTGTGGAGACGATATCCGATACTTCCGTATCACTTTACTACTTGCGTCGTGTACACTTGCACTACAATTGCGATAGACACTTTTACACGCAACAAGTTTTTGGCGCCGTTGCCGGGGATTGGCAACATAACTCTACCTTTCTTTTATTGCACTTTTTGTTTTTCTTTTTCTTTTTCTTTTTTTTATTTGGTGCTTTCAACTCTTGCTTTTCACGAGGTTTTCTTGTTTATGTGCAGATCTAAAAGAGGTGAAGATCCTGAGTATCCATTAGATCCGGAAGTTGAACGTTCCTTCAATCTCAAGAAACAACTTCGTCACCTTTTAGCCAGGAACGAATACCTTGAGGAACAGCTAGAGAAGATGGCCCGTAACCCACCCGCTGGTGATGGTATACCGCCTGTCGGCGACCCGCCTGCAGCAGCCAGACGACGGTCCTGTCGTGACTACATGTTGAATGATCATGTAGAGTTAGAGACCACGCTGCCAGATATTGAAGTTGATAACTTTGAGCTGAAACATGTCATGTTTAGTATGATCAACAATGCCGGGCAGTTTAGTGGTGCCGCGACAGAGGATGCTAGGGAGCATCTCAAAACGTTCCAGGAAATCTGTGGTTCGTTTAGACTACCAGGAGTTAATCTGGAGATACTGAGGCTTCGGTTATTTCCCCATTCATTGAGGGACAGAGCTAAAACTTGGTGGAATAAACTTACGCCGGGTTCAATTATGACTTGGGCAGATTTATCTCGTGAATTTTTATCTCGTTTTAATCCTTCGCATTTATCTGAGCGATTACGTAATGAAATTGCTACTTTTCAACAGGAAGATGACGAGCCGATGCACGAGGCCTGGGACAGATTTACTACTCTTCTTCGGAACTGCCCAATGCACGAATTCCCCATCTGGAATCAGGTAACAAAGTTCTATAATGCTGCTAACTTACAAACTCGCATTCGAATTGATTCTGCAGCAAATGGACTATTATTGGATAAAGATCCGGACGAGGCATTACAAGTTTTGAAAAATCTGGCCAAGAATGAGGAACAGTTTCCAACTACAAGAAGAGGGGGTAAACGGGTACTTGCTGTCAAAGATTATGAAGCCGACAGCACTATGAAATCACAGGTAGAATTCCTTACTAAAGCAATGAAAAGGTTATTGAATGATGATGGATTACAAGGATTTGCTGTTGAGGAAGTATGTGACATCTGTGAGGGAAATCATAGTAGAGATGAGTGCCCAATACAGTTAGAAGAGGGAAAGTATGTTGGAAATTACAACAAGCCGAATTACAACTCCAACAACTATAATCCCAATTGGAGGAAGGATCCCAAATTTTCCTGGAGTAATCCTAACAATGCCCTGAATCCCCAAGCACACAATCAGAATCAGGGAGGACCTAGATTGCTGACGCGACAGCAACTGCCGACGCACCTGCCGCTGCAGCTGCAACAGCAGCCACCAGCTGCCACGAGCAGTATACTGGAACAGACTCTGGCCACCTTTATGTCTCAGACAGGTACTTATATTGAGAATATGAATCAGTTTGTCAAGAAGACAGAAAATTTCATGGATAAAACAGAGATGAGGATGACAAATCATGAGGCTACTTTGAAATCTCTGGAGACACAAATGGGTCAGGTTTCCCAACATATTAAGCCGAGGCAGACTGGAGGATTCCCTAGTAATACTGAAAATGCTAGGCCACCCACACATGAGCAGTGTAAGGCAATTACTACTAGGAGTGGGAAGAAACTACCAGGGCCGGAAAATGAAGCTGAATCAGTAAAGGAACCAGCCTTGGACAAACCTGCCGAGGGAGCTACCCCGACAGGTGAGAAACAGACTGCTGCCGATGAGCCTGTCACGACAGCAGGAGCGACAGAGGAGAAAATTGATGAACCTAAACCTCCTCAGATTCGTATGCAGTGGGAAGGACGTATTGCTGATTACCGTCCCCCACCTCCTTTTCCTCAATGGATACAGCAAGCTAAGCAAGAATCTCAACTTAAAAAGATTTATGATATTTTTAAGCAGGTTCATATTAATATTCCGCTGTTAGATGCCGTTAGGGAAATGCCCGGTTACGCCAAATTTCTCAAGGATGTCATGTCAAAAAAATATAAACTGGGGGAATTTGAAACGGTAAGGATGGCAGATGGTTGCATGAGTATTCTTCATCGGCAGCCACCCCAGAAAAAGAAGGATCCGAGGAGCTTCATCATACCTTGTGTAATCGGAGACAAATATGTGGGTAAGGCACTTTGTGATCTTGGTGCTAATATCAATTTAATGCCAAAATCTGTTTTTCAGAAATTAGGTATTGGAAAGGCGCGGCCCACGACAGTAATTCTGCAGCTTGCAGACCGCTCTTACGTTCATCCAGAAGGAAAAATCGAAGATATTCTGGTAAGAGTGGATAAATTTATTTTTCCTGCTGACTTTCTTGTTTTAGATTGTGAAGAAGATGAAAACGCACCAATCATCCTTGGGCGACCCTTCTTAGCCACGGGAAGATCACTGATTGATGTGGAAAAAGGAGAACTCACCATGAGAGTGAATGACCAAGAGATTAAGTTGAATGTTCTCCAAGCAATGAAGCATGCTGATCCAGACGAGGAATGCAAGGCTATCACTGAAGTTATCCTTAATCAACCCTGCATCTAGTCGGGCTGTCACGACATAAAAATCGGGCACTGCCGCGGCAGCCACCTACAGGTCTGTCACGACAGCACTGACGACAGCACCAACGACAGCAACTCCTCTGACTCCAAAACATCTGATACTGAAGATCAGGAGGAGGTAAACTGGTTAGGCAATCGTCCAGGTAAGTTATTCGAACCTTTAAATTATACTTCAGATAACCATTTAATCCAAAAGCCATCTACTTTTGAACCACCTGCCTTAGAACTGAAGCCCCTGCCAGGGCAGTTACAATATGCTTTTCTTGGTTCAAATGATACGTTGCCCGTAATCATCTCTTCTAAGCTGCCGCAGGAACAGGAACGACAGCTAATCGGCATGCTACGGCAGCACAAAAAGGCAATTGGATGGACGATCGCTGATATTCAAGGCATTAGTCCGGCGTTATGCATGCACAAAATCCTTTTAGAGGAAGATCATAAGCCGACTATAGATGCTCAAAGGCGGCTAAACCATGCGATGAAAGAGGTGGTTCGTAAAGAGATAATCAAATGGTTAGCTACTGGTATTATTTACGCCATCTCCGACAGCAAATGGGTGAGCCCGGTGCAATGCGTTCCCAAGAAAGGAGGAATGACCGTGGTGACCAATGAAAACAATGAGTTAATCCCAACCAGGACTGTGACCGGTTGGAGGGTTTGTATGGACTATCGGAAGCTTAACAAAGCTACCCGAAAAGACCACTTTCCTTTACCCTTTATTGATCAAATGCTTGATAGATTAGCGGGTAAACCTTACTATTGTTTTCTTGATGGTTACTCAGGTTACAATCAAATTGCTATCGCACCGGATGATCAAGAAAAAAACGACTTTCACATGCCCCTACGGAACATACGCTTTTAGGAGAATGCCGTTTGGACTATGTAATGCACCCGCCACCTTCCAAAGGTGCATGATGGCCATATTCTCCGATATGGTGGAGGACTTCCTTGAGATTTTTATGGATGATTTTTTAGTCTTTGGAGACGATTTTGAGAGCTGCCTCGGTAATCTACAAAAGGTACTTGAAAGATGTGAAAAAGCAAACTTGGTCTTAAATTGGGAAAAATGCCACTTTATGGTGGATGAAGGGATAGTCCTCGGCCATAAGATTAGCTGCCGTGGGATAGAAGTCGACAGAGCTAAGATAGAAGTGATCGAGAAGCTGCCGCCGCTGACCACAGTCAAGGGCATTAGAAGTTTCTCAGGGCATGCTGGTTTTTATCGGAGATTCATCGCAAATTTCTCAAAAATCACCAAGCCCCTATGCCATCTTTTAGAGCAGAACCGACCCTTTGACTTTAATGAAGAATGTACTGAAGCATTCAAGGTTCTGAAGGAAAAACTGGTAACAGCCCCAATAGTAAAGCCACCAGACTGGACACAGCCATTTGAGATCATGTGTGATGCTAGTGACTATGCTGTCGGGGCAGCACTTGGGCAGCGCAGAGATAAGTTGTTTCATGTCATATATTATGCCAGCAAGACATTGAATGACGCCCAAGTGAACTACACCACCACAGAAAAGGAGCTATTAGCTGTGGTATTCTCCATCGACAAGTTTCGTTCTTACATACTTGGGACGAAAGTAATAGTGCACACAGACCATTCTGCCCTGAAGTATTTGTTCGCAAAGAAGGATGCAAAGCCTAGATTGATACGATGGATCCTGCTATTGCAAGAGTTCGACCTTGAAATCAAGGACAAAAAAGGGACAGAAATTCAGGTGGCAGATCACTTGTCAAGATTGGAGATGGGACAGAGTTTACCAATAGATGAGACAAACATACTGGAGACCTTCCCAGATGAGCAGCTCTTTGCTGCCGCAATCGCTGCCGCAACAGCCATGGCGGCAGGTAAGTCTTCTGAACTCCCCTGGTATGCTGATTTCGTTAATTTTATAGTTAGCGGAATACTTCCTTCTGATCTTAATTATCAAGCCAGGAAGAGGTTCCAAAATGATGTTAAGCATTATTATTGGGACGAACCTCTTCTTTTCAAAATGTGTGCAGATCAAGTTATAAGGAGGTGTGTACCACAAGAAGAGCAAGAAGACATTCTCCATCACTGCCATGCTTCACAATATGGAGGTCACTTAGGAGGCAACAAAACTGCTGCCAAGGTGCTGCAGTCAGGGTTCTACTGGCCGACACTATATAAAGATGCACAGGACTTCTACAAGAACTGTGACAGGTGCCAGCGGACAGGTAACATCTCGAGGAGAAACGAGATGCCACTACAGAACATACTAGAAGTCGAGATCTTCGACGTTTGGGGGATTGATTTTATGGGACCTTTTCCATCTTCATGTGGAAATCTATACATCCTCCTAGCAGTGGATTATGTCTCTAAGTGGGTTGAAGCTATCGCTACACAAAGGAATGATGCCAAGACAGTCCAAAAATTTCTACACAAAAACATCTTTTCTAGGTTCGGCATCCCTAAGGCGATTATCAGTGATGAAGGGAGACATTTTGACAATAGGGTTATTGCTACCGCCTTGAAGAAATATGGTGTCAACCATCGGATCGCGACAGCATACCACCCACAGACCAATGGACAAGCTGAAATATCCAATAGGGAAGTTAAGAACATTCTTGAGAAGATGGTTAAGCCAACTAGGAAAGATTGGTCTTTACTTCTAAATGATGCATTATGGGCATATAGGACAGCTTTCAAGACTCCATTGGGCATGTCTCCATACTGATTGATTTATGGAAAAACCTGTCATCTGCCTGTCGAGATAGAGCACAGGGCATACTGGGTAATCAAGGCAGTGAATTTGGACTTGGACATGGCAGGCCAGAAAAGACTGTTAGATCTGAACGAGATTGAAGAAATACGGACAATGGCCTACGACAATGCAAGAATCTACAAGGAGAAAACTAAGAAGTGGCATGACAGGAAGTTGCTGCCACGACAGTTCTGCCCAGGGTAGCTTGTGTTGTTGTTCAATTCTAGACTGAAACTCTTCCCAGGGAAGCTAAAATCTAGATGGTCTGGCCCATTCCAAGTCGTACAAGTTTTTCCCCATGGTGCCATCACAATCCGATCATTAAAAGACGGGCACCAATTCAAAGTCAACGGACAGCGCCTCAAGCATTATTAGGGGACTGAAGCCCCAGGAATACAGGAAGTGGTTACCTTAGGAGATGCCCCACAAGGCATCCCTAATTTAACCTAAATTTTAATTTTATTTATTTCTATTATTTATTATTTATTAGGAAATAAGGTTTATTTTATTCGAATAATGTTTTTATGTTTACTGTTTTTAGGAAATAAAGGAGTCAAGAAGAACAGGAGAAGTGAACTCAGCCCACCATCCATCCATTAGCCCAACAAAGCCCAATATTGAAGCCTGTCGTTCCAGCTGCTGCGGCAGACACAGAAAAGACAGGCTGTCACCAGACTGTCATGACAAACGCGGAAACGTGTGACAGACGCGTAACAGACGCAGAAACGCGTGTCAGACGCGTCAGACACGCTAAAGCTCAACAGTCGCCCCGTTATTCACGCCTGCTGTTACAGCTTCAACGGGCAGCAACTTCTCTTCTATAAAACCCCGTTTCATTTTCATTTTCATTTTCATTCACTTCTGCCTCTCTTACTTGCTCTTCCCCTATAGTTTTTCTTTGTTTTCTTTACTTTCAAACAACCCTTGCAACTAACATGTCTTCTAGAAGAAGATGGCCGACAAAAAGCTTATGGCAAAGGCCAACACCACCACCAGCAGCAGCAGCACTTGGGACAGCGGCAGCAGCTCTGACATCCAGGTCGTAGAGCAACCAGTCCAGCCTGCCCCACAGCCCAGAATCCGCCGCCAAATCTGTGTCAGCAGCAGCAGTGAAGACAGCGCTTAAAATCTAAGTCTTTTATTTTCTTTTTATTGCTGTCTGCTTTATCTATATTTTGTGATGTTCATGCCTTCATTTTTCTTTTTGTCATTTTGCATTGAGGGCAATGCAACCCTCGAGTTTGGGGGTGGCAACCCTCCATTTTAATGGAGTCTTAGTACATCTTTAATTAATTGTTGTGTCTTTTAAGTTCTCTAAAAAAATGTTGGCTTAAAACTGTGAAGTAAACTTACCTGTCATGACAGCTCTGTCGTGGCAGCATCTTTAGGACAGTTTAAGGAGAAGTTTAGAGCCTTTCTATAGTTCTGAAAAACTTAAACACCATTGTGACTGTTATATTGCTTAGATTTCTTTTAGCCAAACTAGAATAGGAAGCTTAGTACTTGAATAGCCCCTAGAGGTGCCTAACACTGGCTCTAAGAAAGAAGTTTAGCAAAAGAAACTCAATAGCCCTAGAGGTGCCCGAAACCGGCTCTAGGAAGTTAGCTAGAGGTGCCCGAAACCGGCTCTAGTGAAACTTTAGCTTAAAAAAATAGAGAAATCAAGTCAAAACAAAGAAATCAAAGAAGCATGAAAATGTGCCTTCAAAAAGACAAACTTTTGCATAAAAATTCAAGTTAAGAGTTGAATATTCTAGTGAAACTAAGAGAGTCTTAGCATATAACTGTTCACAAGCATGCACACACTGCACGAGGACTATAGGGAGATTCCGGACAGATCCTAAATTATCCGACGGGTTGCTGCCGCCACAGGGAACGAACGACGGGTAAGGGAAAGTCCACTGTTTGAAAGCCAACACAAAAATATTCAATTTTTCTTAGGTCTTAATTGCTTGAGGGCAAGCAAAAACTTGAGTTTGGGGGTGTGTTGAGTGTGTAAAAGTTCTATTATTTACACCCTTTTTAACCCATATTTCTGCTGCATTCAAGCATCATTGCATTGCATTTAGGTTAGTTTACAGCAAAACATCACAAATATAATAAAGGCACGGAATCTACTAAAAGATGGCTGATTTTACAGGTTGCTGCCATAGTAGATGGAGAAGGCGGGCGCAGGGCAGAGAAACAGAAGAACTGAACTGGACAAGCAGACGATGAGGATGATGCTGCCATAGATCTGCCGTGACAGTAGAGGACGACAGCAAGTCAGTGGAGGAAAAGTAAAGTGGACCTCGATAGATAGAGAAAATTATGCTCGTCTGTCGTGTGAAAACCATATATTTTTCCAAGCCCCGGATCAAAAGATATGTCAAGCCAAAGCTCAAGGAGAGGAAATCCCAAGAAACAAGGAAGGCGACTGAAAAGTAGGATACTTGAAGATTAAGTCTTTATTAGAATCTTACTTTTAATTAAAGTTGTAATCCTTGTTAACTTAGAATACTTGAGCCCAAAGCTTATATAAGGGCATATATTTTAACCTAGGAATCAATCCCAATAACCCATAGCCGATTTCCCCTTAAACCGACAACCAAAAACCCTCCTCCGTTTACCCGCCGTCGATATGTTCTAAAACCCCCTAGGGCTACAGGTTGATTTGTAAAGTAGTTGCAAGGGTTGCTTTTGTTTTAGGAATTTTCAGTTCAATAAAATAAACTTCAAGTTCTCTTATTTTGGTTATTAATATCTTGCAAGAGCATCGGGAGAGCATTGGGAGGTTATCCATTTACTTAGCATCGGGAGAGTTAAGTATACGAAAGAAATAAGAGCAAGTTCTCTAGTTTATAGTTGAACTATCTCGTGCCTAGGGATAGGGCGAGGTTAAGTGGCTAAAGAAGAATTCATACACATCGGTGTTCATCCTTCGATTCACGCCGGGAGGTATCATCAAGACGTGATCATCGACAGACTTGGACCTAGGGATAGGCCAAGGCAGATCTGGGATTCTTGCCAAACTTGAACGTACTGAGTTGAGCGTTTGCTACCGCAACGATCAACGGACTGCTGCCGCGACAGGTGCTGCCAGCGACAGGCGCACGACAGAACTGGAGTTCCTAAGCAATACAATACCTGCACTACTGAGCAATTCAATTCCAGCCCATTCTCTCTATCTTGATTTCTCTACTCTTTTATTTAAGTTCTTTTTATTATTTTCGTGACAAACTATTAAAACTCTTCTTTTCCCCTTGTGCAGATAGCGAAGGAAAGTTTTAGCCCAGTCCCTGTGGAGACGATATCCGATACTTCCGTATCACTTTACTACTTGCGTCGTGTACACTTGCACTACAATTGCGATAGACACTTTTACATGCAACGGTTGATATAGATGCTATGGACGTTCCTGAATTTTTGCATGACCAAACAATTGATAACAGACTCAACCGTTCTGATGGTGAACTGGCCATTGGTATGACGTTCTTGACAAAATAACTGGCGGTGGCCGCAATTAAGCAGTACAACATTCACCAGGCTGTTGAGACGATAGTGAAGAAAACCCAACCAAAATACTACAAGGCGCACTGCACCCAAAAGGATCACGGCTGTAAATGGAAAATCCGTGTATCCCAATTGAAGAAGGCAGGCGACCGTTGGAGAATAACAAAACTTGTAGGCCCCATACATGCACCGTTGGTAGCCTAAGCCAGGATCACAAGAACCTCGATGCAAAGTTCTTCGCTGACATCTTTATGCCACTGGTCAAAGCAAATCCCAAGGTGTCGATCCCCACATGTAAGGCTGCAGCTAAAGGTGTCACCGGCTACCGTCCTGCATATTGGAAAGCATGGTATGCAAAGAAACGGGTCGTAGAACAACTGTTTGGCCGATGGGATGATTCTTACAAAGAATTACGCCCGTGGCTAAATATGCTGCAGAAACACATCCCTGGAATGGTTGTCAAACTTGATACGGTTCCGACATATGCTAATGATCGTGTCGTTCGAGGTGTTTCTCAATTCCACCGGTTATTTTGGACTTTCCCGCAGTGCATCAATGCATTCAAGCACTGCAAACCGATGGTTCAAATCGATGGCACATGGTTGTACGGAAAGTATACACAGACCCTACTTCTATCTATTGCATAGGACGACAATCGAAAATGTGTTCCTATTGCATTCACAATCGTCCCGAAGAAGGATCTGGAGTCTTGGATGTTCTTCCTTTGGAACCTACGAAGATATGTCCTTGATCATGTAATACGGGCAAGGGACGATGGGGTATATGTTATTTCTGACAGAGGCACGACGCTCTTATGGGCGCTAGAACGTTTGGGTGAGTATTGGTAGCCTCCATGCATTTACCACCATTTCTGCTTGCGCCACATAGCCGCAAACTACCTGCAGCAGTTCAAGGACCGTGATGAACGTGAACTGGTGCTCAGAATGGGTACGTTCTTTATGTCATTTTCATTTACTATATTAGTTGATGCTCGCTTTCATTTACGACCTCTTTGCATGTGTTGTTCCCCCATAACTATTCAACTGTCATCCCTTAGGCACCTCACACTACGTACAAGAGGTGGAGGAGGTGTTCGAGGAAATGAGAGCGAGAAACAAATTTGGCACAGACTAATTTTGAAAAGATCCCGAGGAAAAAATGGCTTCGATCGTATGACGAGGGTAAACGATGTGGTCACATGACAACCAACTTGGCTGAGGCAGTGAACTCATCACTGAAGGGAGTGCGACAGTTTTCTATCACTTCCATTGTCAAAGCGACCTTATTATCGTTTGGCTACCCTATTTGCAACCTTGGGAAGGCAAGCAATTGAGTACATGGAAGGTGGACACATAGTCCATCCGGATTTCCGCACAAAACTACATACTCAATTGCACCAATCAAGACAGATGAATGCAACTCTCTTCTCGCGAGAAGGACACAAGTTCCGTGTTTCAGAATATTCCAAGCGGTTGGAAGGCGTTCAGCACAACGCGTACGTGGTAGATCTCAGGGCAAGAACCTGCGAGTGTGGAATATTCCAAACATTCAAATACCCGTGCGCACACGCCATTGCTGCTTGCGCAAACCAACGGATAGACTACATACAACTGGTTGATTCGGTATACTTACTCCAAACGGTGTTTAAGGTTTATGAAAAAAGAGTTTCCTCCAATTAGAAATGAGGTTGATCCGAATGTCGTTGACACTGAACCGACCTTACGCCCAGATCCAGCACTACTGAGAGACAAAGGACGTCCACGGTCTACACGAATATACTGTGCCGAGGATATGGTCGAGCATCGAGAAAAAACCAGAAAAAAGAAGTATTGTAGTATATGTAAATATCCTGGAAACACAAAGACCAAGTGTCCTAATCGCTCGGCCCCACACTCGATGTTTGCTAAAAATATACGATTTATACGTCTGAAATTCTGCTTGAACATGTCTATCGACCTTTGTTCAAAGGCAATTTCATTCAAAAAAGGATGATAGCATAGAGTTTTGAAAGCCATTTTAAGCCAGTTTAGAATGGACGGAAATTGACCGTGTTGGTGTCATACGATAGAGAATTTCGAGTACTACGAACCCAAACTCGATATTCGCTAAAAATATACGATTTGTAAGCCCGAAATTGGGCTCGAACAAGCCTACCCATCCTTGTTTTTCAACCTAGATTTGCACAGAACTCGCGTTTTGCATAACGCGAGTTCTGTGTGATATATTCAACCACCTTTTCAAATTCTCGGGGACCACGCGTTCTGTATAACACGAGTTCCTAAAAAACCGTTATTTCAAACAATGATGCCACGTAGACGGAATGCGCGCTCTGTAGAACGCGAGTTCGCGTCTCGCTTTCCAGAGAATGCGAGGTCTAATTACGAGGCAAGTTTGGGGGTTATTTTTCCAAATAATCCAGGGAGGGAGCCAAAAGTATATATAATTATTAAAAAAGGGTTTTTCACCCAAATAAGCCCTAACAATTTCAATAAAATTACATGAAGCGAAGCTATATGCCATAATGATAGTCATTCGATTGATTGACCCTCTCTAAAGCAGGTGGGAGTAAATGAAAAAAAATTGGTTGTTAATGTTGCTAGAAGAGACGTTTATGATATTTTGACTACTCAAATTCTTAAAAACAACAAATAGATAGAACAAGAAGTCATAAATAGTATTTATATTTTTTATCAATAATGTATAATTTTATTAAAAAATAAAATCATACAAATTGTAGTGTACCTCATTAAAACCTTTAACTTAAATGAACTAAAATAGTACAAGCACGACAATTAAGAAACAACACGCTCACATACAAAACTCAACAAATGATCCAAAAATCCCTTCCCATAACACACAATCCAACCTTTACAATACCAACAATGTCCTTAGTCGCACCCACCAACACTACTATCGGACGTCCCCCACCAACAACCAACTAGCACGAACGCAGCCCCAAAACAGTACCCCATGGCACCATATTTACCAACCACCTCGGAACAATGATGCTCGGTCTACTCCCTCATTAGCGAGCACGTCCACAATTCGCCTCTCCAACACATGCATAAAACAAACACATGGCAACGTCTCACAATGGGCAACAATCAAAACCAAATTATCCTAAAATTTCCATTGACAACAGACTTTATGTATAATCCAGCTTAACGCCACAACCAAATCTGATTCAACAATCAATTTATCCTCATCCCGCCAACGTGACGCAACAAATAATGCTAACGCACACTCCACAACACGAATTTATTGTTTTTAATTTATTTTATATTAATTATTATTATGTAGTGGTTTTTTAATATATGGATACCACTTTTATTGAAATTAAATTCGAACAAATTCAAAGAGAAGAAAATGTAGACGCAAATAATATGACAAAAAAATTTAGAAATATTGAAATGGCTAGAAGAGGAGCAGATGGATACCATAGCTCCAGTTGATACTTACCTCATAAGAGTAAGTAACATTTATTTTATATTTTTTAATTAATAAAAAATTACAACACTAATATTCAACTTTTTACTTTCTATTACTCAAGGAAAAGTAAAAGCCAAAATAATTGAATGAATGCTTTCTATTATTCAAGAAACAATAGAATGACAAATGAGGCGAGAGTAAGCCACTATTTATAATCGAAACTTCTTACATCCGGTGGTTATAAATAATACAAATTAATGGCTAAGATTACTCCCTAGATTGATGTTATCTATCTAAAGAAACATAACCATTACTTGCAAAGCTGCCAACTTTGTTTGCATAAGTGGTGGGGGCATGATTTCGCTCAATCGTTCTACGTTTGTTGCAATCATATTCCCAAGGATAGTTTTCATAATTGTTCTGGTTAATCATATCAGCATTCTTCAAAGGGTGAGCTTGTTTGGGATGGAGTTGGACTAGCTCAAGTTTTTGGACAAAATTTCTTGGGCAACATGTAGTGTGCTGGACTTGGCCCATTGGTATGTTCTTGTATCGGTCATGGGCTGATCATCTGTGATATTCTCTCTCATTAGATATAGTGACGTCCTTGTCACGTTTTGATGATAGAATATGACAATCTTATCCTCGAATTCCCATAGTGCCTTGGTTGGTTCCCAACTACCTTTGATCTTGGGAAGTCCCTTGCAAAGCACAAAGGACTCATACCTTGGCACGTGATTTGGTCATCAAACCACTATGTCTACTTGGGTGATTTCTATATCTTTCTCATTGGAGACTTTCACTTCTACTGGTGCTCTGTGTGACTTGCTCCGCTTAGAATTACCGGCATCCTTATAATAAAGTTGTAGCATGCTGATGCGAAATACGAGATGTAGCCTTATATTTGGCGGTAACTCAAGCTTTTAGACCATATTGTTTACCCGCCTCGCGACTTTGGATGGACTCTCATATCGTTTTACGAGCTGTATAGAGCTTCAACAACTGCATTTGTCATTGATGCTCTCAAAGAAACAGTCCTAGTCCTATCCCAAAACAACCTCTCTCATCAATGATCCGATAACTGCACTTGTGCCGGTGTTAGAAACTTTTTCATTAACTTGAAATTACCTAGGAATCTCCCCAACCCACCATTTCTTTTAATGATGTTTAGCTCTTGATTTAATGCTTTTTTTAAAAAAAAATTGGAACACAATGTTTGGATGATTTAAGATTTATATGTTTAAATATCATGATTAATCAAAATTAAATCAAATTTGAAATTTACTTTTAATTTACAATTAATTTTAAATATTTTATAATGTAAAAATAAGTATTTTATATTTAAAATACTGAAATAGTTTAGAAATATTATACATGAATTAATAATTATTCTTCATTTAATTGAAATTTTAATTTTTAAAAATATTTATGAAAAATACTTTAAAACTGTCTTAAGGGATCATTTTTCCCCTGAAGTAAAGCTTATATCAACAATATTGCCTCTACTTTTTAATTGCATCAATTTCGCCCTCTATGTATGTGTGATGTTGATGTGGCAGAGGGACTGAATTGAGTTTATTGCCAACTTCGAAAGCATAATTAATTTTTTCGATAAATTCATGGATTTATTTAATTATTAAGATAAAAATAAGAATTTAAGAAATTATAAAAAATTTAAAAATATCAAAACAATAATAAAATATTCATAAAAATTATTAAAAATAAAAATACTAAAAATATAAGAAAAATTATAAACTTAAAATATGAAAATTATATAAAAAAAATAAATTATAAATGTGAAGATAAATTTTAAAAAAGATACAAAATATTAAAAACCTTTTATCGTTAAAGTCCTAAGTTATTCCTCGTCATCTTGATTCTATTCTCAGTCCTTGAACATATATTCAGTGGAGTTAATTTTGTATTAGAGTAATAAATAACACTTAAATTCTCTATTGATTTTCTATATGAAAATCAAATCTATAAAACGTAAATAAAACTAAACTTGTAACAAAAACACGTCATCAGTGGTGGACAAAACTTGAGTCAACTTAAAAAAATTTAAGTTAATTTAATCGAGTTAAATCATATTAATTAAATTTTATATTATGATAAACTTGCAACAAAAATTCAACGTAAATAAAACTAATCTCGAGGAGGTCTTTAATTTTTCACTACAATTTACTTATTTTTTAAAAAGAAATTTTAAATCATATTAATTAATTTTTATATTATGATAAACTTTTTTTGCCTTTTCAGTTTTCAAGGCTTCGCCTTAACTGATTCGGATTGACTTGCGTCACACATATGGTTTTGGTGGGTGAGTCTCCCAAAGGAGTTTACAGTATACATAACGCCTCGAACTCGTAACCTGCTTATCACTTAGATCAACCTTGTTAATATTATGACAAACTATTTTAATACTTGTAAAGTTGTTTGGATTATAAATAAGTGTAATCTTATTAAAATCATTTTAATGAGACAGACGGTAACATATTAGTTATTGCCCTCCAATTCAACATTTGAACCTACCTTTTGTAATAAGTTCATGGACAAGCTGCCCCTTTTTTTTGTTCAAAGGATAACTGACTTCGATTAAAAGGAAAGGGGCCTGACCCCATGCACATGGTGTGCAGGAAACAAAGAAGAAACAACAAACATAAAGTGCGAGGTACACAAGCGGCAGAAAATAGTATCCATGCAAAGATGAAACAGTGCAGAGGGAGTACAACACAACATAGGTTTGAAGCCTAACCAGACCGGGGCATCAAGGCCCACACGGCAAAGAGAACGCCTATCAAGGCAAGTGAGATTCCCACCACTAGAAGACCTCGGATCAGACGGGGCATAAGATAAATTCCGGTTCTGGGAGAGCTCCATCCGGAGGCAGGCTCCCAATCCCATAGAGAGATTGAGTCTTGTCACCAAAATCGCGGAAAGACCAAACCCCAACTGATCTGACTGCACTAAAAAGTTTGTCAATCTTGATCCCGACGAGCTTGCAAAGAAAAGGTGAACTTCCGAATACAAGGCCCTTATTATCCTAAACTTAAATGGATGTGTAGAACCACCCGGATCCCATCCGCAACTAAAAATCTTCGATCCGATTCGAAAATTAGACCCACCTGGATCCCAACCAAAACTAAAGATATTCAATTTTCGGGTCTTGTTGGAGGCCCAAACCCCACCAGATTTCCAAATCCCTTGAATTAAGGGTTGGTTTGGCCATTTTTGAAAATTCCTTGATTGTGCTGCTGAGATTGGACATTCTAGAAAATTAACTTTTGAAGGACAAAATTGCCCTTGTCCCAACCTTCCACGATGATCCATCTATCTTCCATGGCTTCATCGGTGCCTAGTAAACAACCGAAACCACGCCGGGCCTGTGTGGATGAGGATTGGAGACACCAGCTAGGCCGCAAAAAATCCGTGCTCTGGCGAAAGACCGACGTCTCGCGGGCCGGCGTAAAATTCCAGCACCTGAATCACCTACCGAAACAAACAAGGAAATACCTAGGAGCTCTGTGGTGTTAAACAAAGGTGGGGCCACAACTCGCTCAGGAAAAGGAAAACGAAGATGCCAGCGCCAATGAGGGACTCAACACGTACAGACCGGCGGCTGAACCGTCCGCAGCCGACCAGGGAAGCTCCCAACAGAAAACCGGCAGAAGGGATGGTCCTTGAGAACGCAAGCTTCCAGATGTGCGGCGAGGCAACCAGGGTGAAGCGGAAGCGGTCATAAGCAGAATGAAGCAGGTAACCGGCGGCAAAAACGGCGGACCTCCGACAAGCTCCCCGGAAGACAGAACCGTGACGAGAAAATCGAGGCCACACCCCCCAAAACACTCTGCCGTCAACGCCCTTGAGCAAACCACCAGTCGGTCGTCGTCTCCTTGGCCTCTGGTAGCCGTTGTCCTATAGACGGTGACCAAACGCACCGTAACAGGGCCAAACAATCTAGCTGGAGTCGGAGATCCGAAACAAGCCACCTGAGGCTCAAGGTTTCTGGAAGAGGTGAAGGAGCGCGTGGAGCGCGTTGAACGATGGAGTACAATATTCTTTTGTCCCCCTTGAGGTAGTGAGAAAGTGGAAGATATGAATCACACAAGAAGATTTATGGACATATTTTTCAAATACTGTGATCAAAAGTCAAGTTCAAAATAGTAATATTACTTTCATCTTTTTGGATCACTCAATACAAGTAGAATTCGCTTTTCCTTCTTTTATACCCTTTTATATATTTCATCCATGATTTTACGTCACATATATTAATATTTTTTATTATTTTATCGATTATTTATATTTTATTAATAATACATGTGACATAAAATCATGGGTGGAGCATAGTGACAAAGTTAGGATTTACCATGAGGGGCGATGCTTAACTTTAAAATGAGTAGGGTCTTAAAAACAATTAAATTATAAAATTAAGGCAGTTAAAATTTTAATTTTTTTTTGAAATTAAAGTACTTAAAAAGTAATCAAACTGAAAAGTTAGAGTAGAGACTGACTTTCATTAATTCTAAAACTAACAAGATTCAAAAAGTTGACTAAACCATAAATTTTGAAAAGGGCAAAAACTTAATTAAATTTTTTTAACAAAGACAAGAACTTAATTACAATAATTTTAAAACTATCAATGACTTAAAAAATAATTAAACTAATAAAATTCCCCCAACTATAATTAACATGCTTCCGTCCATAATGAAACATATAAAAAGACGCAAAAAAAAATAACATGCGAATTTTATTCCGATAATACTATCCTAAATCCAAATTCAAAAAAGGGAGACGGGGCTAAAGAGGCGCCTTACTCCCTTCAGGTTCATTCAGGGGCTTAATACCCCAAATTTCCTGTATTACACTGAAAATACAAAAAGAAAATCGACATCTTTTTTTTAATATAAAAAAATCGACATCTTAAATATCTGAATTCTAATTCTATATACTATATTGTTTTGATTTATTTTCCGTTAAAAACTGACAATAATAAATAACCAAAAAAAAAAACCCGTCACATGACCAAAACTAATGAAATTAAAGGAACATAATTAATGTTAGCCACCAATACCAGAATTGTTTTGTTTTAATAGAAAATATTATGTTTATACGAAAAAGAAAAACATTTTACAGAATAAACATCATCATCAAACGGTAAGTCTACTGCGCGACAAGTTAAAATGCGGCTATTATACGACAACACCTATTTTTCTAATTACAGGTTACCAGTCAATTCAAACAGATTTTGGTTAAAATTTTCAGTTGGCTAATGCAATGTTTTACCTTTAAATTGGTTTTTTCTAACATCTTAGGTGCCGGGTTAATTGTTTCCCTTTGAACTTAGAAAGTGGAATATGTTGCTAATATTTTAGGTTCTCTAACCACTTAAACTTATTTTTGGTAACATTTTAGGTGGCGAATGAAATGTTTTACTCACCTTAAAAAGTTCAATGTCTCGGTAATAATTTAGGTTCCCTAACGCCAAACTGAATGTAGGTAACATTTTAGTTGCAGATCTCGGAACTGAATTTCATTAACATTTTAGAGTCAAACTGAAACATAGGTAACATTTTGGGTGCCGATCTCGAAACTGAATTTTATTAACATTTTAGAGTCCAAACCCCAAATTAATTTCCGCTAACATATTAGACTCAGAAGGATGAACTGTATTTCAGTCACATTATAGGACACGAACCCCAAACTCGTTGTTTATAACATTGTAAGTGTCGAACCTCAAACTAATTTTTCGGTAACATTTTAGGTATCTAACCTAAAACTTGTTTTGGGTAACATTTTAAGTGTTGAATCTCAAACTGAATTTCATTAACATTTTACGGTACAAACCCCAAACTAAATATCGGTAACATTTTAGGTGGCAAACCCCAAACTAATTACCGATTACATTTTAAGTGCCGAACCCCAAACTGATTATTGATAACATTTTAGGTGCCGAACCCCAAACTAATTATCGATAACATTTTAGGTGCTGAAGCCCAAACTGATTATCGGTAACATTTTAGGTGTCGAACCCCAAACTTCTACACTTTACCTTATTTTGCAGAAAATTTTATTTAAATTTTGATGGCAAGATTTTCTGCAACCATTTTCTCTTTAGGAACTACCTCTACAATTCATTCAACAAAAAACATCAAGAAGAATGATTTGTTTGAGTTAATTTCCATGGAGGTTAGCAAATCAACAAGGAATAAATTTTCTTCATTGGAAGCCAAAATCCTCGTTGATGAGCCCGAATATAACCCCTTAGACCCGCCTATACGTTACCACGGATCCTAGGAAGTCACATTAGAGTCACAAGAGCGTCCCACAATAAAAATCCACATAAAAAATGTTTTTCCTTAAATACATTTAAAACTATAATACAAGCCTTTATTTAAATGCAATTTCAGGAAAGAATTTAAAATGTAATGGGAACTCAGAAACATTTTACATACTCTGACATAAAACAATACACGACATAGATGCATACTAACAGTACTAGTGCTGTACTCCAAAAGCAACACCGAGGGAACTTCAACCACAAATGTCGGTCACTAAACCATGATAGATTTCTTCTAATCTATGATGGAAAAAGAACATGAGCTTCAGAAAGCTCAGTAATACAAAACTACCAATGGATGTTGTAAGTACATGCATATATATGACAAGCATAACACTATCATGATGTTCCGAAAAATAATAAGTTCCAAATTACAGTTCATTATTCAATCATCGAGGATCAGGAGAGAAGCCTATAAACTGGAGAATCAGAAGAGTGAATGATTAAATTAAACTAGGGAGTTTAGTGTGTCCCAACAGTGCTAAACTGTATCAATGTGGTAAACATTTTATTTCATGGGAACATAATTCAAGCAGTAGTAAGGTTAATATTTAATTCTTATTTACCCTACAACAGTATTCCAATATGAAATTTCGATCTATGTCTATAAAGGCATTAACCCAAGCCCATCGGACGTGGGTACCATCTTAAAGGAATACCTTAGGTCCTCGGAAAATTACCCTAGCCGAAGCATAGGAACCTATAACGGTAACGGTAAGGAATTACCCTAGCAAAAGCATAAGAACCTATAACGGTAACAGTAAGGAATTACCCTAGCCGAAGCATAGGAATCTATAACGGTAACGATAAGGAATTACCCTAGTCGAAGCATAGGAACCTGTATCAGTAACTGTAAGGAATTACCTTAGCCGAAGCATAGGAACCTGTAACGGTAATGGTAAGGAATTACCCTAGCCGAAGCATAGGAACCTGTAACGCTAACAATAAGGAATTACCCTAGCCGAAGCATAGGAACCTGTAACACTAACAATAAGGAATTACCCTAGCTGAAGCATAAGAACCTGTAACGGTAACAGTAAGGTACCCTAGCCGAAGCATAGGAACCGAATACAGGGGAGATTACCCTCACCAATGTAAAGGAAAAATACGGGCAAGATTACCCTCACCGATATAGAGGAACTGAATATGGGCGGGATTACCCTCACCGATGTAGAAGAACTGAATACGGGTGGGGTTACCCTCACAGAAGTAGACGAACCGAATACGGACAGGATTACCCTCACCGAAGTAGAGGAACCGAATACGGGCGGAATTACCAGTCTGATTAGACTGAACCTGAAGAGAACTTCATTAATATCCGGGATATAATTCAATTTTAAATCAGTAAAGTAGAAATCAACTTAAGTACACATTTTCTACTCATCTCATTAGAGTCATGTCTATAACCACGATTGCGGCACCAATCGAATAGGTGTCGTTCGCCATGCTTTAATTTCTTACCACATCATCAATAATGCCATACAATTTGTCAGCCATCGAATTCACTTTTGAATTGAATATCTCTTATATATATAGTTTCTTTAATTGAGGTTTTAACAGTTATTCAGATATAACTGACTTATTGGTTAATTTATAGATCTCAGAAATTTATACGTGTCATATAATTCTTAACTATGTCACAAGGGTTATTATCAGTATTCTTATACTATATTCTGCTTCATTTGATATTTCATGCATTAACTATTAACTAACATGTTCGTTACAGTACACAAGAAGTAGTGAGTATTACCTCGACTCCGAGCTACAACAGTTGGCCCTCGAAGCCCCAGTCAATCACTCTCATACACGAATTTGGCCACCAATAATATTTCAAACACATAGCAATATGAATCACATCAGAAATGAGACTTAATAGTGGTAATAAAAAAATCCAAAGATTAAATGCTAAAATACAGCTCACCGAGTTTGAATTTTTTGAAACGGGCTTCAAAATTGAACTCAGAACGTCGAAAATATAAAACAGGCTTTTTGGGAAAAGTTGACTTTTAGTCAAAGTCAACACTGACGTCACCAGTCAAAGTCAACGCTGACATCATCAATCAAAGTCAACACCAACGTCATCAGTCAACTGGGCTGACTCGGGCAACACCAAAGTCAACACCTCTGGGTTGCGCGTGCAGCCCACACGCGACCTATATTGGTCAGAAAACACTTCAGACGTCGGTAACAACCCAATTAACCCACCAAAATCGAAAAAAACAACCACCAAAGCTAAAAACATCTCAATCGAAAAAAAACCCGACGTAAATTTGACGAAGGATCAAACGGCGATCGAACAATGAACGGTGGCCAGGGTTTTGCTCGCCTCTGCTTGATGATGCCAATGGTGGCAATCGTTTCTCCAACAAGCGACAAACGACGTCAGAAAATGCAAAAACAGTGGTGAACTCATGGTTTTCCAAAGAGCCTTCAACCATGTTTTCACAATAAACAACAACGTTACACTGCGAGTGCCAACCAGGGTGAGAGTCGCGGTGTGGCGCTGGTCACGCCGACGCTGGCGGTGATAGCCATAACGGCGCGGTGGTGCAGATCAGACGCTGAACACAGTTTTCGGTAGATGAAATGTCTGGAAAAGCTCTAAAAACTGATATTTCTTTCAGATTCGAAAGGGACATTAATTCCAGTAGATGGGAGTTGGTCAGAATTTAATTTTTATTAAATGAGTTTACTAAAACATAGTTTAAAAGGAAGCTGGTGCAAAATTTAGCCAAGAATGATCTTTAGAACGAGTGGTTAAGGCTCAAGCATTTCATTTTAATGGTTACGGGTTCGAACCCCTTAGGCATCACTTCATCTTTTTCTTTCTTTTTTTTCTATTTTTTTTTTTTTGCACTTTTTCAAAATAGATAAATTAGGGGTGTTACACCGACCCTGAATCTCATTAGATGCTCAAGATATGTAATGCAAGCGACCTTCGTAAGATGTTTAGGAGATACAATTGTGTAGGGGATACCATTACCAACATCGAGTTGTATGTAAATTTTGATGGTGTTAGTTCATCACGAATCCTAGGAGGTTCTCCACCTTCCGCAGACAAAGACGTTGTTTGTGTACGTAATTCCATGAGATGATATGAGAATGAACAAATAATTGAGGAATTAAAGGTGACATATGATATATCTACAAACTACAATAGCAAACAAACTCTTCTTCCATTCATTTTAACTGAACTAAGCTAGCTTAGTAGCTAGAAATGGACCTTGTATCAAATTTGAGATTGTACTTTTGATCTAATCATAGTTTGTGTTTGTGTTGGTGATCATATTTTTCAACAAGGCTGTTGAAGGTACATGAAATCCAAATAAAGGCAAGGCTATTTTAAAAAGCTAGGGTTTCTAGAAATCCCCTCGATGCCTATAGATTCAAATTAAACTGAATTGGATGAGGAGATGGTGTATTGAAGGTTTGATTGGTAAAAGAATAAAGTTAATGGAAGGAATAGAAGAATGGTAAAAGGATAAAGAAAAAAGAAAAAAAGGGCATTAATTTTTGGTTGTGACATTTCAGCTTTGATATATAAACTCCACTTTAAGTATCAGAACTGGGTCATAGGTTTCGCTACATTTAATGGAAAAAGAAGCGGGAACGACAACCGAAAAAGTAATATCTTTGAACTTTAAAACTGAAATTCTTAGAATTCAAAGATCAAATATTAGTAAAGTATCGAAACTTAATACCAGTTCCGAGACATTGTAGCAATCACTGCAGCATAAGAAATTTAATCAATATCGAAACGTACAATTAAAATTCTGAAACTTTTGAAATAAATTTTATACATAATGGTCAAATTTATTTACTCCAACAGAAATGTTGAATAAAAGTTTATAATAAATGTTGCAACTACCATACCATCCCAGGGCATGTACTGCCAACTTCAAAACACATCTATGTCCTCTTAATCCCATCCCATAGAAGAAGTTATTTATCTTGAAGCTCATAAACCTTTTTTTCTAGCAGCAAAAGTCTTAAGAAGGTAATTACAAGTTCATAAGAAGCATTTTTTTTTGTACTTTTATGCAACTTACTTCCATGCAATGTGTTGAGTGTACAAAAGTTCAATATTTTACCCCTTATTTAATCCATATTTCTGCTGCATTCAAGCATAATTCATTGCATTTAGGTAGAGTTTTGCATATACATCACAATTAGATAAAATGGCACATTTGCTACTGATTTTGGTTAATTTTGAAGGTATATGCTGTGGCAGACGCAGGGCAGCAAGGGAGCAGAGCTGGATCACAGGACTGGAGTCAAGGAGCACATGCTGCCGTGGCCACTGCCGTGGCAGCCATGACGACAACGTGGGCAAAGTGGAAAAGTGAAGTGGAGTTCGACAGATAGAGGATTTCAAGTCGTTCTGTCGTGGACCACTCCTATATTTTTCTGAGCCCTGGGGCAGAATTAAGGCCAAGCCCAAAGTTCAAGGAAGAAACCCAAAGCAAGAAAAGAGGACGAATTAAAGACATCTACGTAGAAGATTTAATCTTTAATAGAGTTGTACTTTAGTTTGAACTTGTATTCATACCTTATTAGAAAACTTGAACCCAAAGTTCTATATAAAGGCATGTAATTCGACCTAGGGAAGGATATCTCATCTCTAGCCGTCTTCCCCAAAACCCTTGTCGTTTTCCTCCATCTCATCATGTTCTAAACTTCCCCTAGGGCTAAGGGTTGATTCTGTAAAGTAGTTCCAAGGATTGTACTATTTTAGGATTTTTCTGTTCAAGTAATAAAACTTCAAGTTTATTTATTATGGTTTTCACATCTCGCAAGAGTATCGGGAGAGCATTGTGAGGTTATCCATTTGTTTGATATCGGGAGAGTCAAGCATACGAACGAAATAAATACGCGTTTTCCAGTTTATGGTTAAACCATCTCGGACCTAGGGATAGGACGTGGTTCAATGGCTAATAAAGAATTCACAAACATCGGTGTTCATCCTTCGGTTCACATCGGGAGGTATCATCCAAGACACGTTAATCGACAGACTTGGACCTAGGGATAGGACATGTCATAACAGGGATTCTTGCAAAACATGAAGTGCAGAGTTGTGTGATCGCTGCCGTGACAACAACAGACTTCTGCCACGACAGGGACGACGATAGAACAGAAGTTCCTTTTGCAGTGCAACACCTGCACTACCGAGCAAATCAATATCGGCCTATTTCTAAACCCTGATTCTTTTATCTTTTATATTCCTTATTTTCCAATATTACTTTCCAACAATTTAAATTCTTTCTTTCTCTCCTGCAGCAACTATAGGATAAAGCTATTTCCAGTCACTGTGGATACGATATCCGATACTCCAAGTATCATTTTACTACTTGCGTCGTGTACACTTGCACTACATTGAGATAAGACTTTTGACACGCAACAAGTTTTTGGCGTCGTTGACGGGGACTGGCAACATATCTTTACCCTTGCTTTTACTGCATTTTTTTCTTTTTAATTTTTCTATTATTATTGGTGTTATTTACCCTGTGCTTTTCACAAGTTTTTTTGATTGCTTATGCGCAGATCTAGACGAGGCAAAGAACCTGAGTACGAACTAGACCCTGAAATCGAACGTACGTACGACCTCAGGAACCGAGTCCGCCTCTTGATAGCAAGAAACGACTATCTTGAGGAACAGTTAGAAGCAATGCACAACGGGATAAATAACAAGCAGTGGAATGCTGAAGATCCTCCACTAGATGACCAGAATGGACGGCTTGCCGCTGCCGCACGACAGTCCTGCCACGATTACATGATCAATGATCATGTTGAACTGGAGACCACCTTGCCAGACGTAGAAGCTGTGAATTTCGAGCTGAAACCTGTTATGTTCAGCATTATCAATTCCGCTGGCCAATTTAGTGGTGCTGCAACAGAGGATGCCCGAGAACATCTAAAAACGTTCCAAGAAATCTATGGATCGTTTAGATTACCAGGAATAAATCCGGAAATACCGAGGCTCTGGTTATTTCCTCATTCACTGAGAGACAGAGCTAAAACTTGGTAGAATAAACTAACGTGGGGTTCAATACGAACTTGGGCCGATCTCTCTCGTGAATTCTTGTCTCGTTTTAATACTTCTCACTTATCTGAGCGATTGCGTAATGAAATTGCTACTTTTCAACATGAAGATGAAGAGCCAATGCACGAGGCATGGGACAAATTTACAACTCTTCTAAAGAACTGTCTAATGCATGGACTCCCCGTGTGGAATCAGGTCGTTAAATTCTACAATGTTGCCAATACACACCAGAATGAGAATAGATTCAGCAACAAATGGACTACTATTGGATAAAGATCCAGACAAGGCAATGGTAGTGTTGAAAAACCTAGCAAAGAACGACGAGCAATTCCCTACAACAAGGAGAGGTAAACGAGGGATAACTGTAAAGGATTATGAAACTGACAATTCCCTGAAGACACATGTTGCATACCTCACAAAGGTAGTGGAAAATCTGTTGCGAAAAGATTCTAAACCTATTTATTCTGCAAAAGAGGTATGTGAAACTTGCAGTGGGAACCACAGTTCGGAAGACTGTCCGTTACAGTTAGAAGAAGGAATGTATGTTGGAAATTACAACAAACCAAGAAACTACGATTCTAACAATTACAATCTCAACTGGAGGAAAGACCTTAAGTTCTCATGGAGCAACCCAAACAACGCACTTAATCCTCAGACGCAGAACAACCAAAACCAAGGGGCACCAAGAATTATGTCGTGACAGCAGCCACAACAGTAGCCGCACCTAGAATACTGGAATAGACATTAGCTACATTCATGTCGCAGACAGGAGCTTACATTGCAAACATGGATCACTTTGTCAAGAAGACTGAGTCATTCATGGACAAGACAGAGATGAGGATGACAAATCATGAGGCTACCCTTAAATCCCTGGAGACACAAATGGGATGTTTCCCAGCATATCAAGCCAAGGTAAAACGGAGGATTCCCTAGTGATACTGAGGTCACTAGAAAGCCCAAACATGAGCAGTGTAAAGCAATCACAATTAGGAGTAGGAAACAGTTACAAGAGCCGGAGATGAAGAGCATACCATGTAAGGAATCGACCCCAGATATACCTACCATGAACACCGCCCCGACAGAGGAAGAACAACCTGCTGCCGACACACCTGTCGCGACAGCAAAAGGGAAAAATGATCAATTAGAGGATGCTGAAGATCCTAAACCTCCTCAGATCCGAATACCATGTGAAGGACATCTTGAAGATTACCATCCTCCACCTCTTTTTCCACAGCGGTTACAAAATAGAAACAGGAGTACCAGCTCAAAAAGATTTATGATATTTTTAAGCAGTTACACATTAACATACCACTGTAAGAGGCCATCAAGCAGATGCCCGGTTCTGCGAAATTTCTCAAGGATGCCATGTCGAAAAGATCCAGACTTGGGGAATTCGAAACGGTAAAAATGACATAAGGATGCATGACTATTCTGCACAGACATCCACCCTAGAAGAAGAAGGATCCTGGGAGTTTCATCATACCGTGCATAATTGGCAACAAATTCGTGGGTAAGGCACTTTGTGATCTTGGTGCAAGCATAAATTTAATGCCAAATCTGTGTTTCATAAATTAGGTATTGGACGAGCACGGCCCACGACAGTCATGCTGTAGCTGGCAGACCGCTCTTACGTGCAACCAGAATGGAAGATCGAAGATATTCTCGTAAGAGTGGATAAATTTATTTTCCCTGCTGACTTTCTTGTCTTAGACTGTGAAGCAGATGAAAACGCACCGATCATCCTGGGGTGACCCTTCCTAGCCACAGGCAGAACTATGATCGATGTGGAGAAAAGAGAACTGACCATGAGAGTGAATGACCAAGAAATCAAACTCAATGTTCTCCAAGCAATTAAACATGCTGATGCAGAAGAAGAGTCCAAGGCCATCACTGAAGTAATCCTTGACCAACCTTGCATTAGATCCAACTGCCACAACAGAAGAATTGGTCATTGCCACAACAGTCACCTGGACGACTGCCACGGCAGCAACGACGAAAGTGACTTCTCCGATTCAGAGATATATGACACTGAAGGCCCTGAGGAGGTAAATTGGATAGGAAATCGTCCATGTAAGTTCTTCGAGCCCTTAAATTATACCTCGAATGAACATATAATCCAGAAACCTTCAATTGAAAAACCACATGTTCTAGATCTTAAGCCCCTGCCAGGGCAGCTTAAATATGTTTTTCTTGGTTTAAATGATACGTTGCCCGTAATAATCTCTTCCAAGTTAATGCAGAAATAGGAGCAGTAGCTAATCAGAATGCTACATCAGCATAAGAAGACCATTGGATGGACGATAGCTGATATCCAAGGCATCAGTCCAGCATTGTGTATGCACAAGATTCTCTTGGAGGATGATCACAAGCTGACTATTGATGCCCAGAGACGTTTGAACGAGGCTATGCGAGAAGTGGTGAGAAAAAAGATCATCAAATGGCTTGATGCAGGAATCATATACACCATCTCGGATAGTAAGTGGGTGAGCCCGATGCAGTGTGTGCCCAAAAAGGGAGGTATAACCGTGGTAACCAACGTAGAAAACGAGTTAATCCCAAAAAGGACTGTGACCGGTTGGAGGGTTTGCATGGATTATCGGTAGCTTAACAAAGCTACCCGAAAGACCATTTTTCCCCTGCCTTTTATTGATCAAATGCTTGATAGATTAGCAGGAAAACCTTATTATTGTTTTCTTGATGGTTACTAAGGTTATAATCAAATAGCGATTGCACCGGAGGACCAAGAGAAAACTACCTTCACATGCCTGTACGGAACTTACGCTTTTAGGAGAATGTCATTTGGACTCTGCAATGCACCAGCAACCTTCCAAAGGTGCATGATGGCCATATTCTCTGACATATCGGAGGACTTCCTAAAAATTTTCATGGATGATTTTTCCATCTTTGGAGACAGTTTTGAAGGTTGTTTAGGCAACCTATAGAAGGTTCTTGAAAGATGCGAAGAAGCGAATCTGGTCTTAAATTGGGAAAAATGCCACTTCATGGTGGATGAAGGGATAGTCCTAGGCCACAAGGTAAGCTGCTGCGGAATAGAGGTAGACAGAGCAAAATAGAGGTAATCGAAAAGCTGCCGCCACCCACCACAGTCAAGGGGATTCGGAGTTTCTTAGGGCATGCTGGGTTTTATCGACGCTTTATTGCAAATTTCTCGAAGATCACTAAACCCCTATGCCACCTACTAGAGCAGAACCGTCCCTTTGACTTTAATGCCGAATGTACTGAGGCATTCAGAATTCTGAAAGAGAAGCTGGTAACAGCCCCGATCGTACAGCCACCAGACTGGAGTTTGCCATTTGAGATAATGTGCGATGCAAGTGACTATGCTGTCGGGGCAGCACTAGGGCAGAGGAAGGATAAACTCTTCCATGTGATTTACTACACCAGCAAAATATTGAATGATGCCCAAGTCAACTACACCGCGACAGAAAAGGAACTCTTAGCAGTGATGTTCTCAATCGACAAGTTTCGTCCGTACATACTTGGAACGAAGGTGGTGGTCCATACATGCCATTCAGCACTGAAGTATTTGTTCACGAAAAAGGATGCAAAACCGAGACTGATACGATGGATTATGCTGCTGCAAGAATTCGACATTTACCTCAAGGATAAAAAGAGAACAAAGAACCAACTGGCAGACCCCTTGTCGAGGCTGGAGATAGGGAAGAGTAAATCGACAGATAGGACCAACATACTGGAGACCTTCCCGGACGAGCAGCTGTTTGCTGCCACCAGCACTGCCGCGACAACCATGGCGGCAGGTAAGCTTTCTGAAATCCCTTGGTACGCTGATTTTGTTAATTACATTGTTAGTGGGGTACTACCTCCTGAACTTAATTACCAAGCAAGGAAGAGGTTCTAAAATGATGCAAAACATTATTATTGGGACGGACCTCTTCTTTTCAAACATTGTGTAGATCAAATTATCAGGAGATGCATACCACAGGATGAAAAGGAAGCTGTCCTTCACCACTGCCATGCTTCACAATATGGAGGACACTTAGGTGGAAACAAAACTGTTGCCAAAGTTCTGCAATCCAGTCTCTATTGGCCCACATTGTCCAAAGATGCACAAGCCTTTTATAAGGGCTATGACAAATGCCAAAGGACTAGGAACGTCTCGAGAAGGCATGAGATGCCACTGCAGAACACTTTAGAGGTTGAAATCTTTGATGTTTGGGGAATCGACTTCATGGGACCGTTCCCAGCATCTTGTGGGAACCTTTACATCCTACTGGCAGTGTATTATGTGTCCAAATGGGTAGAAGCGATCGCCACTGAGAAAAATGACGCCAAAACTGTTCAAAGATTTCTACACAAGAATATCTTCTCTAGATTTGGCATTCCCAAGGTGATCATCAGTGACAAGGGGAGACACTTCGATAATAGGGTAATTGCTGCTGCCTAAAGAAAATACGGAGTAAAGCACCAGATTGCAACAATATACCACCCTCAAACCAATGGGCAGGCCGAGATATCTAACCGAGAAGTAAAGAACATACTTGAGAAGATGGTTAAACCCACTCGAAAGGACTGGTCTCTACACCACAATGATGCACTCTGGGCCTATAGAACATCATTCAAAACACTATTGGGAATGTCACCCTATAGACTTATCTACGGGAAAACATGCCATTTACCGGTTGAGATAGAACACAGAGGTTACTGGGCTATCAAGGCAGTAAATTTTGACTGGGATAAGGCAGGACAAAAGATACTATTGGATTTCAATGGAATTGAAGAAATTCGAGCAATGGCATACGACAATGCCAAAATCTACAAAGATAAAACTAAAAGGTGGCACGACAGAAAGTTGATGCCGCGACAGTTCTGCCAAGGGTAGCAGGTGTTGTTATTTAACTCCGGGTTGAAGCTTTTCCAAAGAAAGCTTAAATCTAGATGGTCCAGTCCTTTCCAAGTTGTCCAGGTTTTCCCTCACGGTGCCATGACAATCAAATCCCGAAAAGACGGGCACCAGTTCAAAGTCAACGGACAAAGACTAAAGCATTATTAGGGGACTAAAGCCCCAACTATGCAGAAAGTAGTTACTTTAGGAGATGCCCCTCAAGGCACCCCTAATTTAACTTAGTTTATTTTTATTTTACTTATTTTATTTATATATTAGGAATTTAGACTCAGTTATTTTATTTTAGGAATTAATATTTTAATTAATTTATCTATTTTTAGGAAACAAAGGAAGCAAGGCGAAGAGAAGGGATGAACCAAGCCCGCCATACCCACAACAGCCGAAAAGGCCCAACGGACGAGTCTGTCGTCACAGCCTGTCATCAACTATCGCGACAGACGCGGAGAAAACAGCCTGTCACGGAGCTGTCACGATAGACACGCAAACGCGTAACAGACAAGTAGCAGACACAGAAACACGTGACAGACGCATCAGAAACCGTGTAACAGCTGGCCCCGTTATTCGCGACTGCCGTTACGACTCCAACGGGCAGAATATCATCCCTCTATATAAACCCCCACTCACTATTCATTTTACACCTCATTCTCATTCTCTCAATTTGCTTTCTCTGTTTTAGATCTCAAAAATTTTATATTTCTTCTACAGTCCTTGCAAATGGATAGCAAAAAAACTTGCCGCAGTGCTGCCTCAACTTCTGCCGCAGCAGTATCAACCCCATGCCATAACGCCATTCCCGACCGCTTCGCCTCCACTGACTCTACCACGAGATACTATACCTCCTTCCAAAAGAGGGACATGTGGGAGAAACGAGGGTTTATCTACACACAACCCACGGGTGATCTAGGGCTCGAGCAATTCATCGCAAAGAAAATCCAAGCCCTCAAATGGCAGAAATTTGCTGCCCAACCCGAGGAGATGAACATCACCCTCGTCAGAGAATTCTACGCTGCCGTCGAAAGCAAAGACACCACGACAGTCACCGTTCGAGGCAAGAAGATATCTCTCGAACCAGCATACTTCAACACCCTGTACGGGCTATACGCGAGCAGGAAGTAAGACGCCCACAGGAGGTTCGTGAATAGTCTGTTGCCGGCAGACTATGACGCTGTCATGGTAGAGGTCACAGAAGAAGGGACGGAGTGGAACGACGACCCTAAACAACGATGGACCGTGAAGAGAACCGAGCTGACTCCACAAGCCAAACTGTGGAATCACTTCGTCAAAAAGCGTCTCATGCCTACCTCCCACAACAGCACTGTCGACAGACCCAGGTTAGCTCTCGTCCATTCTATTTTAAACGAGAGGCAAATTAATGTGGGCTGCTACGTAAGGGATGGGATCCTCGAATGTGCACTCTGACCATCGGGACCCCTAGTCTTCCCATACCTCATCACCACCATCTGTCGGGGTAACAATGTATCGGAGATCGAGGAAGACGTCAAAGTCCAAGGAAAGGGGTGGACGAAGCAGAACATTTTCAGCCTCATGGAATTGAAAGCTGCCACCCCGTTGTCTTTCTTCAATCCCTCTGCCAAGACAGAGCAGACGGCAGGCCCCAGTTCCACAGAACCTACCACAGCAGACGACAGCAGCACTTCCACCAGACGCCTCTGCCCAGATTCTGTCGATGCTGAAAAGAATAGAGGAACGACAGCTCGAATTGATTGGATACATGAGGGACTTCACGGCAGCAACATTAAACATTATTCATAATGATTTACATTTTACACATGTGTCGTTTCCCTCCTTCCCAGAACAGTGCTTTCCTGCCCCCACACTTACACCTACTCCTGCGGCGGGCCCGAGAACTCCATCTGCTGCCTCTACACCTACAACGGCTACGATAGCTGACGGCGTCTGACAATCCGACACTACCAGAGGCGATAAAAGAAAGAACCCTCTGCCGGAACTTGACGCATAATATTTTGAAGGGTTCTCCTCCTCTTCTGTCTGGTAGGATTCTGACGGCGAGCCCTTAGTTGCCTGAAACATTTCCAAGGACTTCATGCCAATGTAAAGGAAGAAGCTCAACGAGACTCGCGAAGGACCCTCCGGCCAAGGCAAATCTGCCAGTGGCAGCAGCAGCATCAACAACTCCGACGATGAGGTCGAGGTTCTGGACAAGCCCCCACACATTTCACCAACACGTGTCCAACCACCTCGAGAAGCAAAGAAGAAGACAACCTCTGCCTCTCCCAGCACCATACCAGCTTCTGCCATGAAATTCTCTGCCCACCGGCAGCTCCAGATCAGTAGCAGTAGCGACGATAGCTCCTCAACTTAAGTTTCTATCTTATAATTGATGTCTTTGCTGTTTTATTTCTTTTGTGATGTATTTTTTTGTTTTTATCTTTCATGTTGTCATGCATTGAGGGCAATGCAACCCTCGAGTTTGGGGGTGGCATCCCCCCCATTAATGAAGTTATTAGTTGTGTCTTAAAATTGTGTCCAAGTATTAGCTATTATTAAGTTTATTTTTGTGTAAACAATAGTTTGGTTTATGTCTTTGAACTCAACTTACCTACCGCGACATACTCTGTCGTGACAGTGCCTTTCGGACTTTTAGGAACTCTTTACAGCCTTGCTACAATTCTGAATTGTACAACACCTTTTTGTGACTTATATGTTGTTACGACTTTGTTAGCAAACTTAGAATAGGAAGCTTAGCCACTTGAGTTAGATTCAATCTTACCCCTAGAGGTGCCTAACACTGGCTCTAGGAAATTAAACTAGTGGTGCCTAACACTGGCTCTAGGAATTCAAACTAGAGGTGCCCGAAAACTGGCTCTAGTAAAAATAAGAAAAATGTAAGAAGAAAACTAGAAGTACCAAAAAAACTGCTCTAGTTAAACAAAATGCTTTGGAGAAAAACTCAAGTAAGTTAAGTAACTATTCTGGTTGCTAAAGAGTCTATGCTTATATTTGTTCACAAAACCCGCACACACTGCACAAGAGCTATAGCATGGTTATGAATAATTCCAGAAACACCCGACAAGGCATTGCTCTTGATAGGGAAATGCGTGGTAGGTAATGAAGAGTTCGCTGAATTAAGCCAAACCAAAAAAAAAATCTTTCATTATTAGTTAGGTCATATTTGCTTGAGGGCAAGCAAGAACTTGAGTTTGGGGTGTGTTGAGTGTATAAAAGTTCAATATTTACCCTTATTTAACCCATGTTTCTGCTGCATTCAAGCATAATTCATTGCATTTAGGTAGAGTTTTGCATATATATCACAATTAGATAAAATGTCACATATGCTACTGATTTTGGTTACTTTTGAAGGTATATGCTGTGGCAGACGCAGGGCAGCAAGGGAGCAGAGCTGGATCACATGACTGGAGTCAAGGAGCACATGCTGCCGTGGCAGCCATGACGATAGCGTGGGCGAAGTGGAAAAGTGAAGTGGAGTTCGACAGATAGAGGATTTCAAGCTGTTCGGTCGTGGACCACTCCTATATTTTTCTGAGCCCTGGACAGAATGAGGCCAAGCCCAAAGTTCAAGGAAGAAACCCAAAGCAAGAAAAGAGGACGAATTAAAGACATCTACTCAGAAGATTTAATCTTTAGTAGAGTTGTACTTTAGTTTGAACTTGTATTCATACCTTATTAGAAAACTTGAACCCACGGCCTATATAAAGGCATGTAATTCGACCTAGGGAAGGATATCTCATCTCTAGTCGTCTTCCCCAAAACCCTTGTCATTTTCCTCCTTCTTATCATGTTCTAAACTTCCCCTAGGGCTAAGGGTTGATTCTGTAAAGTAGTTGCAAGGATTGTATTGTTTTAGGAATTTTCTGTTCAAGTAATAAAACTTCAAGTTTATTTATTCTGGTTTTCACATCTCACAAGAGTATCGGGAGAGCATTGTGAGGTTATCAATTTGTTTGATATCGGGAGAGTCAAGCATATGAACGGAATAAATACGCGTTTTCTAGTTTATGGTTAAACCATCTCAGACGTAGGGATATGACGAGGTTCAATGGCTAATAAATAATTCACAAACATCGATGTTCATCCTTCGATTCACGCCGGGAGGTATCATCCAAGACGTGTTCATCGACAGACTTGGACCTAGGGATAGGACAAGTCATAATAGGGATTCTTGCCAAACTTGAAGTGTAGAGTTGTGTGATCACTGCCGCGACAACAACAGAATTCTGCCGTGACAGGTGCTGCCGCGACAGGGATGACGACATAACAGAAGTTCCTTCTACAGTGCAACACCTGCACTACCGAGCAAATCAATACCGGCCTATTTCTAAACCCTGATTCTTTTATCTTTTATATTCCTTATTTTCCAATATTACTTTCCAACAATTTAAACTCTATCTTTCTCTCGTGCTGAAACTATAGGATAAAGCTATTTCCAGTCCCTATGGAGACGATATCCGATACTCCAAGTATCACTTTACTACTTGCGTCGTGTACACTTGCACTATACTGCGATAAGACTTTTGACACGCAACAAGTTTTTGGCGCCGTTGCCGGGGACTGGCAACATATCTTTACCCTTGCTTTTACTGCATTTTTTTCTTTTTAATTTTTCTGTTATTATTGGTGTTATTTACCCTGTGCTTTTCACAAGTTTTTTTGCTTGCTTATGCGCAGATCTAGACGAGGAAAAGAACCTGAGTACGAACTAGACCCTGAAATTGAACGTACGTACAACCTCAGGATCCGAGTCCGCCTCTTGATAGCAAGAAATGACTATCTTGAGGAACAGTTAGAAGCAATGTACAACGGGGTAAATAACAACTAGAGGAATGCTGAAGATCCTCCCCTAGATGACCAGAATGGACGGATTGCCGCTGCCGCACGACAGTCCTGCCGCGATTACATGATCAATGATCATGTTGAACTGGAGACCACCTTGCCAGACGTGGAAGCTGAGAATTTCGAGCTGACACATGTTATGTTCAGCATGATCAATTCCGCTGGCCAATTTAGTGGTGCTGCAACAGAGGATGCCCGAGAACATCTAAAAACATTCCAAGAAATCTGTGGATCATTTAGAATACCAGGAATAAATCCAGAAATACTGAGGCTCTGATTATTTCCTCATTCACTGAGAGACAGAGCTAAAACTTGCTGGAATAAACTAACGCCGGGTTCAATACGAAATTGCTACTTTTCAACAAGAAGATGACGAGCCAATGCACGAGGCATGAGATAGATTTACATCTCTTCTAAGGAACTGCCTAATGCATGGATTCCCCGTGTGGAATCAGGTCGTTAAATTCTACAATGCTGCCAATACACACACCAGAATGAGAATAGTTTCAGCAGTAAATTGACTACTATTGGATAAAGATCCAGACGAGGCAATGGTAGTGTTGAAAAACCTAGCAAAGAACGACAAGCAATTCCCTACAGCAAGGAGAGGTAAACGAGGGATAACTGTAACGAGGGATAACTGTAAAGGATTGTGAAACTGACAATTCCCTGAAGACACATGTTGCATACCTCACAAAGGTAGTGGAAAATCTGTTGCGGAAAGATTCTAAACCTATTTATTCTGCAGAAGAGGTATGTGAAACTTGCAGTGGGAACCACAGTTCGGAAGACTGTCCGTTACAGTTAGAAGAAGGAATGTATGTTGGAAATTACAACAAACCAAGAAACTACGATTCCAACAATTACAATCCCAACTGGAGGAAAGACCCTAAGTTCTCATGGAGCAACCCAAACAACGTACTTAATCCTCAGATGCAGAACTACCAAAACCAAGGGGCACCCAGAATTATGTCATGACAGCAGCTACAGCAGCAGTCGCAACAGCAGCAGGCAGCCGCACCTAGTATACTGGAACAGACATTGGCTACATTCATGTCGCAGACAGGAGCTTACATGGAAAACATGGATCACTTTGTCAAGAAGACTGAGTCATTAATGGACAAGACAAAGATGAGGATGACAAATCATGAGGCTACCCTGAAATCCCTGCAGACACAGATGGGCCAAGTTTCCCAGCATATCAAGCCAAGGCAAAACAGAGGATTCCCTAGTGATACTGAGGTCACTAGAAAGCCCACACATGAGCCGTGTAAAGCAATCACAACTAGGAGTGGGAAACAGTTACAAGAGCCGGAGATGAAGAGCATACCAAGTAAGGAACCGACCCCAGATATACCTGTCATGAACACTGCCCCGACAGATGAAGAACAACTTGCTGCCGACACAACTGTCGCGACAGCAAAAGGGACAGAGGAGCAATTAGAGGATGCTGAAGATCCTAAGCCTCCTCAGATCCAAATACCATGTGAAGGACGTCTTGAAGATTACCGTCCTCAGATCCACAGCGGTTACAAAAACAGAAACAGGAGTACCAACTCAAAAAGATTTATGATATTTTTATGCAGGTACACATTAACATACCGCTGTTAGAGGCCATCAAGCAGGTGCCCGGTTATGCGAAATTTCTCAAGGATGCCATGTCGAAAAGATCCAGACTTGGGGAATTCGAAACGGTAAAAATGACAGAAGGATGCATGATTATTCTGCACAGGCATCCACCCCAGAAGAAGAAGGATCCTGGGAGTTTCATCATACCGTGCATATTTGGCGACAAATTCGTGGGTAAGGCACTTTGTGTTCTTGGTGCAAGCATAAATTTAATGCCAAAATCTGTGTTTCCTAAATTAGGTATTGGACGAGCACGGCCCACGACAGTCATGCTGCAGCTGGCAGACCGCTCTTATGTGCAACTAGAAGGGAAGATCGAAGATATTCTGGTAAGAGTGTATAAATTTATTTTCCCTGCTGACTTTCTTGTCCTAGACTGTGAAGTTGATGAAAACGCACCGATCATCATGGGGCGACCCTTCCTAGCCACAGGCAGAACTGTGATCGATGTGGAGAAAGGAGAACTTACCATGAGAGTGAATGATCAAGAAATCAAACTCAATGTTCTCCAACCAATTAAACATGCTGATGCAGAAGAGTAGTGCAAGGCCATCACTGAAGTAATCCTTGACCAACCTTGCATTAGATCCAGCTGCCACGACAGAAGAATTGGTCACTGCCACAATAGTCACCTAGACGACTGTCACGGCAGCAACAACGACAGTGACTCCTCCGATTCAGAGATATCTGACACTGAAGATCCCGAGGAGGTAAATTAGATAGGCAATCGTCCAGGTAAGTTCTTCGAGCCCTTAAATTATACCTCGAATGAACATATAATCCAGAAACCTTCAATTGAAAAACCACATGTTCAAGATCTTAAGCCCCTGCCAGGGCAGCTTAAATATGTTTTTCTTGGTTTAAATGATACATTGCCCGTAATCATCTCTTCCAAGTTAATGTAGAAACATGAGCAACAGCTAATTAGAATGCTACAACATCATAAGAAGGACATTGGATGGACGATAGCTGATATCCAAGGCATCAGTCCGGCATTGTGCATGCACAAGATTCTCTTGGAGGATGATCATAAGCTGACTATTGATGCCCAGATACGTTTGAACGAGGCTATGCGAGAAGTGGTGAGAAAAGAGATCATCAAATGGCTTGATGGCGGAATCATTTACGCCATCTCGGATAATAAGTGGGTGAGCCTGGTGCAGTGTGTGCCCAAAAAGGGAGGTATAACCGTGGTAACCAACGCAAAAAACAAGTTAATCCCAACCAGGACTGTGACCGGTTGGAGGGTTTGTATGGATTACCGGAAGCTTAACAAAGCTGTCCGAAAGACCATTTTCCCCTACCTTTTATTGATCAAATGCTTGATAGATTAGCGGGAAAACCATATTATTGTTTTCTTGATGGTTACTCAGGTTATAATTAGATAGCGATTGCACCAGAGGATCAAGAGAAAACTACCTTCACATTCCCGTACGACACTTACGCTTTTAGGAGAATGCCATTTGGACTCTGCAATGCACCAACAACCTTCCAAAGGTGCATGATGGCCATATTCTCCGACATGGTGGAGGACTTCCTAGAAATTTTCATGGACGATTTTTCCGTCTTTGGAGACAGTTTTGAAGGTTGTTTAGGCAACTTATAGAAGATGCTTGAAAGATGCGAAGAAGTGAATCTGGTCTTAAACTGGGAAAATGCCACTTCATGGTGGATGAAGGGATAGTCCTAGGCCACAAGGTAAGCTGCCGCGGAATAGAGGTAGACAGAGCAAGAATAGAGGTAATCCAAAAGCTGCCGCCACCCACCACAGTCAAGGGGATTCAGAGTTTCTTAGGGCATGCTGGGTTTTATCGACGCTTTATTGCAAATTTCTCGAAGATCACTAAACCCCTATGCCGCCTACTGAAGTAGAACCGTCCCTTTGACTTTAATGCTGAATGTACTGAGGCATTCAGAATTATGAAAGAGAAGCTGGTAAAAGCCCTGATCGTACAACCACCAGACTGGAGTTTGCCATTTGAGATAATGTGTGATGCCAATGACTATTCTGTCGGGACAGCACTAGGGCAGAGGAATGATAAACTCTTCCATGCGATTTACTATGCCATCAAAATATTGAATGATGCCCAAGTCAACTACACAACGGCAGAAAAGGAACTCTTAGCAGTGGTGTTCTCAATCGACAAGTTTCGTCCGTACATACTTGGAACGAAGGTGGTGGTCCATACAAACCATTCAGCACTAAAGTATCTGTTCACGAAAAAGGATGCAAAACTGAGACTGATACGTTGGATTCAGCTGCTGCAAGAATTCGACATTGACATCAAGGATAAAAAGGGAACAAAGAACCAAGTGGCAGACCACTTGTCGAGGCTAGAGACAGGGAAGAGTAAATCGACAGATAGGACCAACATACTGGAGACCTTCCCGGACGAGCATTTGTTTGCTGCCACCAGCACTGTCGCGACAGCCATGGCGACAAGTAAGCTTTCTGAAATCCCTTGGTACGTTGATTTTGTTAATTACATTGTTAGTGGGATACTACCTCCTGAACTTAATTACCAAGCAAGGAAGAGGTTCCAAAATGATGCAAAACATTATTATTGGGACGAACCTCTTCTTTTCAAACATTGTGTAGATCAAATTGTTAGGAGATGTATACCACAGGATGAACAAGAAGCTGTGCTTCACCATTGCCATGCTTCACCATATGGATGACACTTAGGTGGAAACAAAACTACTGCCAATGTTTTGCAATCTGGTCTCTATTGGCCCACATTGTTCAATGATGCACAAGCCTTTTACAAGGGCTGTAACAAATGCCAAAGGACTGGGAACATCTCGAGAAGGAATGAGATGCCACTACAAAACATTTTAGAGGTTGAAATCTTCGATGTTTGGGGAATTGACTTCATGGGACCGTTCCCAGCATATTGTGGGAACCATTACATCCTACTGGCAGTGGATTATGTGTCCAAATGGGTAGAAGCGATCGCCACTCAGAAAGATGATGCCAAAACTATTCAAAGATTTCTACACAAGAATATCTTCTCCAGATTTGGCATTCCCAAGGCGATCATCAGTGACGAGGGGAGACACTTCGATAACAGGGTAATTGCTGCTGCCTTGAGAAAAAATGGAGTAAAGCACCAGATTGCAACAACATACCACCCTCAAACCAATGGGCAGGCCGAGATATCTAACCGAGAAGTAAAGAACATACTTGAGAAGATGGTTAAACCCACTCGAAAGGATTGGTCTCTACACAACAATGATGCACTTTGGGCCTATAGAATAGGATTCAAAACACTATTGGGAATGTAACCCTATTGACTTATCTACGAGAAAACATGCCATTTACCGGTTGAGATAGAACACAGAGCTTACTGGCTATCAAGGCAGTAAATTTGGACTGGGATAAGGCAAGACAAAAGAGGCTACTGGATTTGAATGAAATTGAAGAAATTCGAGCAATGGCCTACGACAATGCCAAAATCTACAAAGATAAAACTAGAAGGTGGCAGGACAGAAAGTTACTGCCGCGACAGTTCTACCCAGGGCAGCAGGTTTTGTTATTTAACTCAAGGTTTAGGCTTTTCCCAGGAAAGCTTAAATCTAGATGGTCCGGTCCTTTCCAAGTTGTCCAAGTTTTCCCTCATGGTGCCATCACAATCAAATCCCTAAAAGACGAGCACCAGTTCAAAGTCAACGGACAGAGACTAAAGCATTATTAGGGGACTAAAGCCCCAAGGATGCAGGAAGTAGTTACTTTAGGAGATGCCCCTCAAGGCACCCCTAATTTAACTTAGTTTATTTTTATTTTACTTATTTTATTTATTTATTAGGAATTTAGATTCAATTATTTTATTTTAGGAATTAATATTTTAATTCATTTATCTATTTTTAGGAAACAAAGGAAGCAAGGCGAAGAGAAGGGATGAACCAAGCCCACCATACCCACAACAGCCCAAAAAGCCCAACAGACGAGTCTGTCGTCACAGCCTGTCACGGAGCTGTCGCGACAGACGCGAAGAAAACAGCCTGTCACGGAGCTGTCGCGACAGATGCGAAGAAAACAGCCTGTCATGGAGCTGCCGCGACAGACACGCAAACGCGTAACAGACACGGAAACGCGTGACAGACGCGTAAGAAACCTTGCAACAGCTGGCCCCGTTATTCGCGCCTGCCGTTACGACTCCAACGGGCAAAAAATCATCCCTCTATATAAACCCCACTCACTAATCATTTTTCACCTCATTCCCATTCTCTCAATTTGCTTTCACTGTTTTAGATCTCAAAAATTTTATTTTTCTTCTACAATCCGTGCAAATGGCTAGCAGAAAAACTCGCTGCAGTGCTGCCTCCACTTCTGCCGCAACAGTATCCACCCCAAGCCATGACACCATTCCCAACCGCTTTGCCTCCACCGACTCTTCCACGAGATACTACAGCTCCTTCCAAAAGAGGGACATATGGGAGGAATGAGGGTTTATCTACACACAACCCACGGGTGATCTAGGGCTCGAGCAATTCATCACAAAGAAAATCCAAGCCCTCAAATGGCAGAAATTTGCTGCCCAACCCGAGGAGATGAACATCAACCTCGTCAGAGAATTCTACGCTGCCGTCGACAGCAAAGACACCACGACAGTCACTGTTCGAGGCAAGAAGATTTCTCTCGAACATGCATACATCAACACCCTGTACGGGCTATACGTGGGCAGGAAGGAAGACGCCCACAGGAGGTTCGTGAATAGTCTGTCGTCGGCAGACTATGACACTGTCATGGCAGAGGTCACAGAAGAAGGGACGGAGTGGAACAACGACCCTAAACACCGATGGACCGTGAAGAGTACCCAGCTGACTCCACAAGCCAAACTGTGGAATCACTTCGTCAAAAAGCGTCTCATGCCTACCTCCCACAACAGCACTGTCGACAGACCCAGGTTAGCCCTCGTCCATTCTATTTTAAACGAGAGGCAAATTAATGTGGGCCGCTACGTACGGGATGGGATCCTCGAATGTGCACTCCGACCATCGGGACCCCTAGTCTTCCCATACCTCATCACCACCATCTGTCGGGGCAACAATGTACCGGAGATCGAGGAAGACTTCAAAGTCCAAGGAAAGGGGTGGACGAAGCGGAACATTTTCAGCCTCATGGAATTGAAAGCTGCTACCCCGTTGTCTTTCTTCAATCCATCTTCCACGTCAGAGCAGATGGCAGACCCCAGTTCCACAAAACCTACCACAGCAGACGGCAGCAGCACTTCCACCAGACGCCTCTGCCCAGATTAGGTAGATGCTGAAAAGAATGGAGGAACAACAGCTCGGATTGATGGACTACATGAGGGACTTCACGGCAGCAATGGTAAACTTTATTCATAATGATTTACATTTTACACATGTGCCGTTCCCCTCCTTCCCAGAACAGTGCTTTGCTGCCCCCACACTTACACCTACCCCTGCGGCGAGCCCGAGAACTCCATCTGCCGCCTCCACACCTACACCGGCCACGACAACTGACGGCGGCAGACAATCCGACACTGCCAGAGGCGAGAAAGGAAAGAACCCTCTGCCGGAACTTGATGCAGAATATTTTGAAGGGTTCTCCTCCTCTTCCGTCTGGTAGGATTCTGACGGTGAGCCCTCAGTTGCCTGAAACATCTCCAAGGACTTCACGCCAATGAAAAGGAAGAAGCTCAACGAGACTGGCGAAGGACCCTCCGGCCAAGGCAAATCTGCCAGTAGCAGCAGCAGCAGCAGCTCCGACGATGAGGTCGAGGTTCTGGACAAGCCCCCACACATTTCACCAACCCGTGTCCAACCACCTCGGGATGCAAAGAAGAAGACAACCTCTGCCTCTCCCAGCACCCTACCAGCTCCTGCCATGAAATTCTCTGCCCGCCGGCAGCTCCAGATCAGTAGCAGCAGCGACGACAGCTCCTTGACTTAAGTTTTTTTTCTTATAATTGCTATCTTTGCTGTTTTATTTCTTTTGTGATATATTTTTCTGTTTTTGTCTTTCATGTTGTCATGCATTGAGGGCAATGCAACCCTCGAGTTTGGGGGTGGCATCCCTCCATTAATGAAGTTATTAGTTGTGTCTTAAAATTGTGTCCAAGTATTAGTTATTATTAAGTTTATTTTTGTGTAAAAAATAGTTTGGCTTAAGTCTTTGAAGTCAACTTACCTGACGCAACATACTCTGTCGTGACAGTGCCTTTAGGATTTTTAGGAACTATTTAGAACCTTGCTATAATTCTGAATTGTACACCTTTTTGTGACTTATATGATGTTACGACTTTGTTAGTAAACTTAGAATAGGAAGCTTAGCCACTTGAGTTAGATTCAATCTTACCTCTAGAGGTGCCTAACACTGGCTCTAGGAAATTAAACTAGATGTGCCTAACACTGGCTCTAGGAATTCAAACTAGAGGTGCCCGAAAACCGGCTCTAGTAAAAATAAGAAAAATGTAAGAAGAAAACTAGAAGTACCAAAAAACCGCTCTAGTCAAACAAAATACTTTGAAGTAAAACTCAAGTAAGTTAAGTAACTATTCTGGTTGCTAAAGAGTCTATGCTCATATTTGTTCACAAAACTTGCACACACTGCACAAGAGCTATAGCATGGTTCTGAATAATTCCAGAAACACCCGACAAGGCATTGCTCTTGATAGGGAAATGCGTGGTAGGTAATGAAGAGTTCGCTGAATTAAGCCAAACCAAAAAAAAATCTCTTTCATTTTTAGTTAGGTCATATTTGCTTGAGGGCAAGCAAGAACTTGAGTTTGGGGGTGTGTTGAGTGTACAAAAGTTCAATATTTACCCCTTATTTAACCCATATTTCGGCTGCATTCAAGCATAATTCATTGCATTTAGGTAGTGTTTTGCGTATACATCACAATTAGATAAAATGGCACAGTTGCTATTGATTTTGGTTACTTTTGCAGGTATCTGTTGTGGCAGACGCAGGGCAGCAAGGGAGCAGAGCTGGATCACAGGACTGGAGTCAAGGAGCACATGCTGTCGTGACCACTACCGTGGCAGCCATGACGACAGCGAGGGTGAAATGGAAAAGTGAAGTGGAGTTCGACGAATAGAGGATTTCAAGCCGTTCTATCGTGGACCACTCCTATATTTTTCTGAGCCCTGGGGCAGAATGAAGGCCAAGCCCAAAGTTCAAGGAAGAAACCCAAAGCAAGAAAAGAGGACGAATTAAAGACATATACTCAGAAGATTTAATCTTTAAAAGAGTTGTACTTTAGTTTGAACTTGTATTCATACCTTATTAGAAAACTTGAACCCGAAGCCTATATAAAGACATGTAATTCGACCTAAGGAAGGATATCCCATCTTTAGCCGTCTTCCCCAAAACCCTTGTCGTTTTCCTCCTTCACATCATGTTCTAAACTTCCCCTAGGGCTAAGGGTTGATTCTATAAATTAGTTGCAAGGATTGTATTGTTTTAGGATTTTTCTGTTCAAGTAATAAAACTTCAAGTTTATTTATTCTGGTTTTCACATCTCGCAAGAGTATCGGGAGAGCATTGTGAGGTTATCCATTTGTTTGATATCGGGAGAGTCAAGCATACGAACGGAAAAAATACGTGTTTTCCAGTTTATGGTTAAACCATCTCGGACCTAGGGATAGAACGAGGTTCAGTGGCTAATAAAGAATTCACAAACATCGGTGTTCATCCTTCTATTCACGCCAGGAGGTATCATCCAAGACGTGTTCATCGACAAACTTGGACCTAGGGATAGGACAAGTCATAACAGGGATTCTTGCCAAACTTGAAGTGCAGAGTTGTGTGATCGCTGCCGTGACAACAACAGACTTCTGCCGCGACAGGGACGACGACATAACAGAAGTTCCTTCTACCGTGCAACACCTGCACTACCGAGCAAATCAATACCGACCTATTTCTAAACCCTGATTCTTTTATCTTTTATATTCCTTATTTTCCAATATTACTTTCCAACAATTTAAACTCTTTCTTTCTCTCGTGCAACAACTATATGATAAAACTATTTCCAGTCCCTGTGGAGACGATATCTGATACTCCAAGTATCATTTTACTACTTGCGTCGTGTACACTTGCACTACATTGCGATAAGACTTTTGACACGCAACACAATGTTTCAGTTATTTCATATTCACTTACTTAGATGGCGAAGTATACTCATCATGGAAGTTCAGAGTACAATAGGTGATGCTAAAATAGGAGGAGATAGTGTGTAGAGTTCTAATAAGATCGTTGGCATGACATTTGCATCAGTGGAAGAAGCATGGGAATTTTATGAGGAATACACAAATCAAAATGGATTTAGTGTACGTCGTGGAACAAGTCGAGTTAGAAATAGGAATAAATACAGTAAGAGTTTTGTTGTTAAAAAAAGGGGAAAAAGAAATCAAAAGTAGATGAGGCAAAGCGTTCACGCGCTCCACGTCCACAGACAAGGAGCGGTTGCAAGGCTAGAGTAGTGGTTCATGCAAAAGCTCTGGATAGATGAGTAAGAACACTGTCTGATAATGAACATAACCATAAACCTTTTCCACCAACAATGGCACCCTTCCTTCATTCGCATCGACTGTGGCGGAAGCTGATATTGTAGAGGCTTCAGCATTGCAAAATGTCGATTTTGGAACATAAAAAATTATGAAATTCTTCATGCAACAGTCTGGTGTTTATCAAACTGCTAGTTTTACTAAGAAAGACCTATATAATGCCCCTCACAAAATAAAAGCTAATGAAGTTATTGGTAGGGAAGTGAATGGCGTACTAGGTTACTTCGACACGAAGAAAGAGATAGATCCCGATTTTTTCATGCAAATCTCAGTTGACGATTTCGATCGTTTGCATAATCTATTTTAGGTTGATTCAACTTTTAGAGTTGACTACGCCATATTCGGTGATGTTATTGCATTTGACTCCACTTACAAGGGAAATGCATATAGTCGACCTCTTATGCCCATTGTTGGTGTAAATCACCACCATCAAATAATTGTATTTGATGTTGTTTCTTTGCAGAAGAGACAACAGATACGTTTCAGTGGGTCTTAAATGCTTTTGTAGAAGCTATGCTGAAGAAGTCTCCGCTTTCAGTTATTACAGATAGAGATATGGCAATGCAGAGGGTGCTCAAAATGTTTTTTCCGATGCTAAACATCAAATATATTCTTCGCATCTAGCTCGCAATGCACAAGCAAATATTGGGGATGAAAATTTTACAAAAGGATTTACCAGATGCATGTATGCTTTGTGGACACCTGAGGAATTTGATGAACAATATGAGATAACTATTGAGAAGTTTAATTTGGAAAACTATATGTGGGTGTTGGAGGAGAGCAACACTCGGCACTTATAGGCACAAGCGTATATTAATGGTAATTTTTTTTGCGAACATGCGTTCAACCCAAAGGTGTGAATCAATGAATACATCTCTAGCTATTTTCCTTACGTACAAGAAGACATATTTAGAGTTTATTCATGCAATTGAAGATGCCATAGGTCAAATGCGCCTAGGCGAGTTGAAATCGGATTTTACTTGTACACAGATTAAGCCGATGCAGTTGTCAAAATAAAAAGAGCTAGAAGGCCACGCAGTTGAACTGTATACAAGAAAAATCATATAGGACCTTCTAAGAGGAACTTATGCGTGAGACATTGTATAGTGTATCATGCTGTGGAGACGACGACAATGGTGTTCTTCGTATTTATCTGACTAAATATAAAAAACTCGACAAGGAATATGAAGTACAATTTAATGTTGTCACGGAAACCCTAACAAGTCGTTGTCGTAAATTTGAGACATTCGAGTTTCCATGTAGACATCAACTACACGTGCTTAAGATCATGGATAGAATACATATCCCAAATCCATTGATTCTAAATCGATGGAAAAAGAATGTGAAGGTTGTTGCCCCATCATTTGTGGACTTCAATGTTCCTGCTGAAGCGAAATGCATGGCTCGGTTTTCTTCGCTCCGATCGATTGCAAATAAACATTTCCATATTGTAGAAAATACGGAAGAGATCTATCGACGAGCCAAAGATGAGGTTCATAGAATGGCGACCGAAGTCGAGGCATCTTCTATGTTGAATGATTCACATGATCAAACCACACCACTCAAAAGAGTTCGGGACCCGTCAAGGAAGAAAGGCAAATGTCCAGATACAAGGTCGAAAAAGTTGGAAGAAAGAGTAGGCGCCAATGTTCAATTTGCAATTCAGAAGGGCACAATAAAGTGACATGTCCTGATCTGAAGTTAGGACTGTCAACACCATCATCCACATGTAATGATGATTTTTATACTCTAGACTTGGAATTTTCAGATAGTGCAACGAACAACATGCATCCGATCAACGAAAACATTAGTCCTTATTTTATTAAATTACATGTTTGCGTGTATTCAAAGGTCAATTATAATGTGTGAAAAGATTTTTTCCCCTTATTAGGAGCAGGAGGAAGTATGGATGAGTGACTAGGGAGGTTCAAACAATCTTACTGAAACTACGAAAGAAGACTATCTTCCTTTTTGAGTATTTGAACGGTATGTAATTATATGTTAAATTATAATTATGTACACATTGTAGTGTTTGCATATACTAGGACAATAATTAAATCGGAAATCAGATTATGAATGTCGATACTAGTAAATTTGTACCGAAACTTAGCAAAAGAAAATTTTAAATTATTTAATGAAGCTGTGACGATCGCTGTGGGACATTTAGACATATAGATTTGAAACATAGCGTGGTTGGTTCAAAACTCAAAAAAATCAAACCAATAATGTTACTACTTGTTCACACAATTCAAGTTGGTCATTAATTCTCCTAGTAACGAATCTTGACTTTGAAGTTTGATACCCTAATTCATATTTTAACTTATAAGTATTTTGATATGCTCATGTTGTCTCGATTCAATCTAGATCTTTGGTTATGAATGTTTTAATTAGAGGAATCTGTAAGTATTATATATCTTGCGATGATTTGTATAATAATCGATAATTGGTATGAAATGGTTCTATAAAGAATAAAATATGTTATCAAGTAATTAAAAAAATGTATAAGTAAGGTAATGAAAGCAAATGGTGAATTGAGCATGACCATATGTATAAAGCGTGCATTATACAATTTGTTTTAGGCTTACAAATTGGACCTTCTACATTGAATGATTTACTTTATGTCCATTAATGATGTAATTAATCTTAAAAAGAGTGATAGTAGACCAATTATGTACATGATTTGTATGCTTCGTGACATGGTTGTCTTTGTATATATAATACAATAAAATAGTAAACCTCAACATAGATGTGCCATGTAACTGGTCGTAGAAAGTGTGTTTTTGTAATGCGACGAGTATGGAATGTTTGCACATACAATTTCGAGCTTATCACATGAAACCTGAAATATTATATGTTTTACTAAAGATTTCAGTTTACGGTGTGAATGGCTAGTATCGAAACCCATTGTTATTGGTTGGAAACGATTTACATTTTTTGGTTCCCGCCCGAAACTGTCTTTTCATTTCTAATATGTTTGGCTATAAATGTAACCCAATATTACCACCAACCGTTACTAAAAGAACGTGTAGGAATTTAATTTGAAATCCATCCAACCCGACAACTGCAAAAATGTAAGTAAAGGAGTTCTTCTTCTCAATTTCAGAACTACGAAGTCCAGATTCGATATTCATGTTATTTTAGTCCAACTAAAAAGGTAAGAATATCTAGTAACATTATAGGATAGTTCCAGGCGAAAGAATAGCTTATTGGTTGGTAATCTTTTCAACCGCTAGGGTTGACATATGAACAACCATATTTTCCCTATAAATCGTTTATGTGGTTGTGCGTAAAATAAGGAATGAGGAAAAAACATAACAAAGAACAAGAAAAAAAGAACACATTTATGAGAGAAAGAGAAAATTTTATAGATATTCTCAATATAGACATGTATGCAATGCCTTCATCAAATCATTTATTTATAGGCATAAGAAGTAAAAACTGCATAATACATTAAACTCAAACTAATGAAAACTTATATTCGTAATGATAAAGTTCATATCATGATAGACATACATATAGATAAAATTTCATAAGAAATACGGAGAAGTTGGTCAATTTTCCTCCAATTAATATAATATTCTTCCAACCAAACACTGCAATCTTATGTTCCTAAAAAATAAACCAACTAAGATTTGTGACATTTTACATTTTACTTTAACAGGGAAAATGGCCAGAGTGCAGCACACGTCAACAACTTCAAGAATCCGCTATGCCTTCCTAAGTAAAACCAATAGCTACAAACAATAGTATTTTGGGTAATATTTTTCAAAATGCTTTCAAAATGCTCTGTCTGCTGTTGTGCATGACAAAAATAATGGCTACTCATAACCGTTCAAATACCATTGTTTATCGACAAGAGAAACCTAAAAACAACACTCCTTCCGGATCTAAAAAATGAAGTCTCTGCATTGTAGTCATCGCCACCAATACTCCTGATATAATGCTGTAGAGAATCAACATACAAAGGAATAAATACACCACTCGCATAATCATGGTATGAAACTAGGGACCCTAGGTACTCCTATTTATAATAGAAAAAAAAGATGCACGATGTTTATAATGGTATAATATTAGAAAAATGATTTTCAAACAATGGTATTAAACCGACAATCTTAAATGTACACATTTAATTTACGGGTTGGTAGTGTGGGTTTCGGAACTTCCATTTCATTTTCATACTTATTTAAAAAATGCTCGACCCAATGCAACATTGAAAAGACTTATCTGCTGCTGACGTATCAGAACGGGTTATAGATATTATAGGCTGACAGAGAAAAGACACATATATATTGGGAACATGCACCTTTTAAAATGTGAGTAAAGTGGTTTAGAACATCAGTTTCGGAGCTCTGTAATAGCTATTCGACACTATTAGAATTAGTTTCCAGCTAAAAATATGAAAATTATACATAAAGATTTTGTTTACTTTGTTATATGTTGTGTTCATAAATTTAGAAATATTAATATAAAATAATTTAAAATAAGTTTAAGGCAGTAAATAATTTTCATAAATGCGTTGTTCTTATGAAGGAATATTAATTAAGAATAAGAACATATATTTTTACAAAATTTTTATACACTACTTTATTCACTTTTTAATCTAACCAATCAAATCTTACAAAAACAAGGAATTGCTATATCTGAAATGTCATTGTTGTCCTGAAAGGGTTTACGAGTTAAGATTTATGGTTTAGAATGTAGGTGCTTCTAGGGTTTAGGTTTTTAAAATTCTGCCATAGTCCGACTAGCATTGGCCGCCTCAAATATTCTGTTTGTTGAGTTGGTGGTTTATGCGATTAAATTTAACAGCTTTAAGGTTTTTTTTTTTTTTTAGGATTTAGGTTTAACTATTACTGGTTTAGGGTTTATGGTGTTGTCCATGGTTATTACTTTATGAGATGAACTTTTATTGATTTAGGGTTTAAGATTTGTGGTTTAGGGTTTACAATTATAGTGTTAGGGTTTATGTTTATGGTGTAGTTATTAGTTAGTGGCTCACGAGATTATCTTTATATGGTTTTATGGTTTAGTGTTTAGCTTAGTGTATGAGATAGATTTCAAGCATTATATAGTAGGTATTTTACAACAGAAAAAATATTTTCCACTTAGGCCACAAATGTCATGGTAGGGTTTATTACTTGTAGTCTGTAGCGTTCATACTTCCTAAATGTAGACCGGTTTTGGTTCTATTTAAAATGTTTCGCAATATTGTGCATGATAAGTAAACTGAAAATATGTAAAGTCTAGTAGAAATTGTCGGTTGGTAGTCGGGTAGCAGAATTTTCTTGCCATTTCAGAACTGCTTATTAAGACTTATCTAAATATTTTTCTGCTCAATCCAACAAATGAAAAGACATATATGTTGCCGGCGTATCTGAATGGGTTACAAAGATTTGAAACTGACAATGAAACGACACTTATATATTTGGCGTCTTTTGGAATTCGTAAATCAAGGAAACAACATATTAAGTACATTAGAGCATTACAACGGAAAAGATAGTTCAGAGCGGAAAACAAAAATTTTAACTAGTTTCGAACCTATTAATATTGGTTTCGATATGTATAAAGCGAAACATTAACTAAAACCATTAGTAAAACATGTAATATTTTAGATACTACGTGAAAAGTTTGACACTGTAAATGCAAATGTTCAATACTTGTCATGTTATTATAATCTTTTAAAAAGGAAAATATTCCTTCTAAAGACGTTTTACTTGTATTTTTCGTTTATATAATTACATCTAATCAAGTAAAGATGGTGTAGTTTTTGTTCATTTTAGCCCATAAAATTATAATTTCATGCAAAATTGACCCATTTTATTTCTAGCTTTTCTAATCTTTTCCAAAAGTTCAATCGAACCTGAACTAACCCATTAGTTAATGAACATAAAATCTTTTTATATGACTAAATACATAAAGTGGCACATGCATATTACAAATATATATTACATTGTAGGTTTAAAGCTGCATAAAATCTTTTTATATGATTAAATACATAATTAATGAACATAAAATGGAACATGAAAAGTTGAAGGTCCAATTTGGACGATCGTATACAAGTAAAGGAAAATGTAAACTTAAATCGTTGCGAAAACATGTAACATTGATGGTTTGAAGTGGTAAGTTTGATCATATGGAAACGACTGAAACTGTATATGTAAATGTTCGCTACTCGTCGTGGGTTTCACGTGCTGGGAAGGACCCATGATATAATTCCTCATTGACAAGACAATTTGCAATTTAATATTCATAAATACTCATAAATTTAAAAATTATATATAAACATATTGTTTACTTAGTTAAATGTTGTGTTCTTAAATTTTAAAATATGAATGTTAAGTAAAATACTTTTTTTATAAAATATATTAAGTTCAATTGGGTTCCCTCAATTAAGGAGAAAAATATTTTTCATAAACTCAATTATGCTTATCAAATGAGTATTAATTACGTATAAGAAATTGTACTTTGACAACATTTAAGGTAAACAAAAAACACAAGTGAAAAATTATTAAAATTAAAAAAAAAAGGTTTTATGAGATGGGTGTTATCATTGAAGGTTTATTGTTTAGGTTTTTGGTTAATATTTTAGGGTTGTTGGTTTGACGTATGGTTTATTATTTAGTTTTTAGGGTAAATAGGGTAGGGTGTAGGGTTTATCCGATATACAAAGCTCATAAACTTTAGATCAACCTGTTCATATTTAAAGTGTTTGGATAAAATAAGCCTTGAAGTAATGAGTTTTTGTTTTTTTATCCTTCGCACAAAATAATTATAAATGGGAAAACATTCTTTATGATCTCTATATATATATATATACAAGGAAAACGATCAATTTCCAACACAAATTAACAGCTTCAACAGTGCGATCTGCATTCACCTTCATCTTATGAGTTCGCAATCCATTGCTTGGAGACCATATGGTATAATATACCTTGGTCTCATGATTGCACAATCTTCGAGACTCCGTTTTGCTTTGGACGCCCCCCGATGTAGTTCAAAATAACAACAAACAATAGTATTTGAAAAATCTTGAGACCAAAGTTTTTTCCAATACCCTGTCTGTTAATGTTCATCCCCACAAATGGCTACTCATACTCTTATAGCCTTCCAAAAAACCTAGAAACAATCAACACTCCTCCAGGATCTATAAAACGAAATCTCTGCATAGTAGCCACCGCCACCAGTAAAAAACATAAACCACACATAATTCTGTCTATAGGAGACGAAAAGTAGGAAGGAAAAATAGTTGATTAGGGTATGAAACTATAGCCTATTTATAGTAGAAAACGGGAACAATGTGGTCCTACTTTTACAATTCCTATAGTTAAACCTATTTCGACATTGTATAAAATGTTTCGAAACAATGTTCATGTTAAATAAAAATAAAATCCTGAAAGTTTAATATAAATTTTCGGTTGCTATGCTTGATTTCAGAATTTGATAACCGGTTTAGGAACTGCTTACTCAATTCAATTATCTGCAAAGTGTTCTACCCAATACAACAATTGAAAAGATCTATATGTTGATGACGTATCAGAACATGTTACGGAGATTTGAAACTGACATTGAAAAGACTCTTTTATATTGAGAACATGCGTCTTTTGAAATTCGAAATCCATTGAACAATTTTTTAAAGGTTTGTGATGGAAAATTCGGATCGGGAACCACAAGTTTTAAACAATTTTGAACCTAGGAATATGGGTTCCCTATCTATATAACAAAACTTTAACTGAAATCGTTACTAAAATATGTAATATTTTAGGTTTGTCCGAAAACATTGGAGGCTGTATATGTAAACATGCGATATTCATCGTTTTATTATACTCTATTTCAACCCCAATATTCCTTCAGCACACGTTATACTTGTTAATTCTCACAAACATTAGCATTCTTTAAATATTATTTATTTATTAAGATTTAAACTTTAGCCTAATAGTCTTAATATGGTGCTATTTGTGTTCATATCATTTCCTAATATTTAAATTTTAGCTTAAACCGTATAGAAGCAAAACAAAAATCGGTTTGAGTAACTATAATGATGTAATTTACGCCTCCATGAGATTAATTTTTAGGGCTTTATGGTTTTTGGTGTAGGATTTAGGTCTTAATGGTTGTGGTTTAGGGTTTATGGTGTAGTTTATGGTTATTACTTTATGAAATGAATTTTTATGGTTGTAGAGTGTATGGTTTATGATTTATGGATTAATATTAAAGGGTTATGGTTTATGATTTATGGATTAATATTAAAGGGTTATGGTTTATGGTTTAGTTTAGGGTTACTGGTTAATGAGATTAATCTGCATTGTAATTTACGGTTTAGTGTTTACGTAGTGTATGAGATAAAATTGAAACATTATATGGTCTATAGTCTACGATCTAGATTTAATAAATTTGAGTCATCAAAACTTATATACTCTACCAATTCAGTCCCAATTCAAAATAATTCAATAAATTTAGCCCTTAATATTTATAAAAGACATCAATTTAGTCATTTTCTTCTCCCAAATTGCATGTATATCGTCGTTAACACTAAAGTACTTCATTTAAAATCATTAATTAATTTGATACACAAATTTATAAATGTAAATATATTTATAATTATTTTTAATGTTAGACCTATAATTAGTATCTATATTAAAATGAACTAATTGAAATCTATTTAAAATTATTTATGAAAATCTTCAGTTTTAGTTATTGCTACCCTATAATTTTCTACAAAAAAGACTTGACCAATGTAAATAATTAGTTTCAGAACCATGTCTCCGACGGAACAAGGATACCGGAAGGTGTGGACGGTTTTTGTGGGAAACCTCTTGACAACCATTGATTGGAAAGGAGTATGGCAGGTTTTCGATTGACACAGTGTGGTGGTGGATGTTTTTATCCCTCGGAAATTGGCTAGGAACGGATCCCGTTTTGGATTTGTGAGAATGGGGAGTCAAGGCGATGCTGAGCGGGTGGTAGAACGTTTACACGACAAATGGATTTATGGTTCTCGCATCTCAATGTTCCTAGTAAAATATGGGGATCATGATTCGTTCTGGAGACGGAAACAAGCTAAAACAAGGACTGTCCAATCGGAACAGGCAGGGAATTTGCAATCCAAGCACTCAACGAAATAGCGATCGGAGGATGAGGTTAATCAACGTAATTTGTTCGACCATAGCGTGCAGGGCTACGTGGCGGCTAACGAAATGGAAATTCTGCACAATTGCGCGGTGGGATGGTGTAAGCAGCCTTGGAGTATCAAGGAATTAGCAGTGAGATTACACTTATCAGAGGTTGAGGGATTGTCGATTTTATGCATTGTCGGTTCTATGATTCTTCTCATGTTTAAGGATCCAACAACACGCGACAAGGTACTGAAATTAGAATCTGTCCGAGAGTGCTTTTCGAATTTGGAACGGTGGTCACCGGAGTTAGTTGTAGGGACAAGGAGGGTTTGGCTCTCGGTTAAAGCCGTACCGATTCACGCATGGACACAAGGTTCTTTTGAGAGCATTGTACAAATTTGGGGGAAACCGGTATGTCTAGCGGATGCTACAGAATCCCTTTAGTCATTTGAATGCGGCTGGATTCTAATCAAAACATCGGTCATGTCGTGTATCGATTCTAAGATAAATTTGGACGTGGAAGGCTTGTCTTACCCTTTATTTATTAAAGAACTTAACCTGTTTGGTCTGTGGGTTGACTGTGAGTGTACGATGGTAACGTCTGAGGATGGAGATAGTGACTCATAGGCCTCGGGTTCATTTGCATTGAGACTGGGGTCTGACCGTCCTTCGAAGGAGCTAGGGGATAAAGAACCTGCTGGGGTAACAGTTGCCCCGGAGCGGGTAGAACAGTGGCACTGCAATCATCTTTGGGAAGTTAGTAAACAGCTGGAACTTGCCGATGTTGAGCAGGTCGTGTATGATTCGAAGGGGGTCTCCGAGCCGAGAGAGTTGCTGGATGGTAGGATAACGGGGTTGGCAGATGTACATCAGTCTGATCAGGGGGTGGGAGAGATTGCGGTGAGTCCTACAGTTGGTAATTATCCCACGGAGAATAGTTTGAATGCGAATAGGAGTCTGCCGCTGGAATTGGATGCTAGTATCGTGGAGTTGGTTGAGCCAATTTCAAATGCAATAGATGTGGCGGATAATGATTCTTTAAAGGGTCAGTTGGTGGTTCAATCAGAATCCACACTGCACACGATCCAGAATGCTCCGCTTTGGGTTAATGGCCGTAAAACCAAGTCTGTGAATCTACTTTTGGGAGCACCATTGGCGCGAAACTTGGCAGGGGCAGGCTGCGAAAACAAATTGCGCGAGTTTCTTCTCAGGTAGCTAACGCATCTTTATCTGATTCAGATTTCCAAAATGGACAGCAGATTTTACATAGAGAAATCGCGGCTACAATTGCTTTGGGTAAAATAGTGGGGGTCAAGACTGTGGGTTGCGAAGAGGACATTATTAAGGACCTTACTCGAGTTTTTTCCAGAGAGAAACGTGGCCTGTGAGGATGCGCGTCGTGTCTTGGAACGGCAGGGGTTAGGTTCTTCATCGAAGCGACGGGCGGTTAGTGGTTTAATTAAAAAACAACGGGTTGATATGGTGATGTTTCAAGAATCAAAGTTAGAGGAAGTGACTTCTTTGATGGCTGCGAGTTTATAGTATTTTGATGGATTTGAGTTTGTCATTTCACCTTTAGTAGGTGCCTCAGGTGGACTGCTAACCATGTGAGAAGGTTCTCGATTTCACCTAACATTAGTGGATGTGGATCGCCACTTTGTACTCTTACATGGGAGGTGGTGCGTCGAAGATTTGATGTGTTATATTCTGAATGTTTATGCTTCGTGCAATGTGTCGGCTCAAGGTTTGTTATGGATGCGTCTTGGGGATTTGATTCTTAGTTCTCAAGGTCCTTGGTGTATCACGGTGACATTAACTCGGTTCGATGGTTATCAGAACGTGCTGGTTGCAGTTTGCTTGCGACAGGTATGTGAGCTTTTTCTGATTTTATTGATAATGTTGGACTTGTGGACTTACCGTTAAGAGGGAAACAATTTACTTGGTTTGGAAGGGGTTCTCGTCGGAGTGGTATTGATAGATTTTTGGTTTCGTCAGCTTGGGTAGATGCTTTCTCCAAAATTGGGCAGTATTCTTTGCCTAGAGGGGTTTCGGATCATACTTCTTTGTTATTGTTATGTGATGATCAGGATTGGGGACCTTGTCCGTTTCACTTCATTAACTGTTTGTTGGATGACAAGAAACATATTTAGAATTTGGCTGCTGAGTGGTGTCGGTTATCAGAATTAGGTGTTGGGAGTGAAAACATAATGGTGAAACTTAGACATTTGAAGAAGTTTCTGCGGAATTGGAACCGTACTATTTTTGGAGATGTTGAGCAGGAAATTACTTCGCTTCAGCTTCAGTTAGAGGGTCTAGATGCTAATGGAGTAGATGAGAAACCGAATGAGACTGAATCGGTGTTGATAGAGCAGAGGCGGGGTTGGTTGCAGTTTCTTTGGTGTGCTATAAAACGTAAGGAGTCCCTTTGGCGACAAAAATCACGAGCTAATTGGCTGCGTTTAGGGGATAGAAATACACCTTTTTTTCCACCGTGCGGCTAAGCTTAGAGCAATTCGAAATTCAATTTCCGGCTTGATGGCAAAGGGTCGTTGGGAGACGGATGTGAGTCGGTTACACGCCCACATTTTGGATACTTTCTCTTCAAATTTTGCTGATGTCAAATGGTTGTGTGAATGGCGGATTGAGGGTGATTTTCAATAGGTTGGCGAGGAGGCTAATGAGGAGCTGGTGGCACCGTTTTGTATTGAAGAAGTATGGGAGGTTATTCGAGGTTGTGACGGTTCGAAGTCGCCAGGTCCGGATGGTTGTAGTATGGCTTTCTTTAAGTCATGTTGGGATGTTATCCAAGGGGATGTGCTACGTTTTTTGGAAGTTTTCTTCACCTCGGGTACTTTAGCTCCGAGTGTGAATTGTACCTTTCTTGTATTGATTCCGAAGATCGACTCACCTGTGACTTTAAGTGATTATCGACCAATTAACCTAGTCAATTCTATCTACAACATCTTGGCTAAGGTGCTAGCAAGGAGGTTGCAAAAGGTTTTGGGTGGATTGATAAGCGATAATCAGTCGGCTTTTGTTCATGGACGGCAAATAGTTGATGGCATTTTACTGGCTAACGAGGTTATTCATTCTTTGCGTAAGAGTACTTTGGGTGGCTTCGTTCTCAAGTTGGATTTTGCTAAAGCATACGATTGTGTACGATGGGATTTTTTGGACCATATGCTTATGCGCATGGGTTTCTGTGAGACTTGGCGAAATTGGGTGATGGAATGTGTGTCTACTGTTCGAATGTCGGTATTATTGAATGGTAGTGCTACGAAGGAATTTTCCTTGGGCCGTGGTTTAAGACAGGGGTACCCTCTATCGCCTTTGCTTTTCGTTATTGTGGTCGAGGCTTTGCACAGTCTTTTGGTTCAGGCTGAGGAGGCGGGTCCTATAAAGGGGATGTGTTTAGTTCCGGGTGTGTCACTTTCGCACCTTTAGTTTGCGGATGACACAATTCTATTCTTTGAAGCATCTCCTGGTTGTGCTGATAATATCCGTCGATTGCTATGTTGTTTCCAAGTCTGCTCTGGTTTGAAAATTAATTTTGGTAAGTCCTCGTTGTTTGCTATTGGAGTCGAGGATGCCTTGGTCGAATCGTTTTCTAGTGCTTTGGGTTGTTGCCGTGGTACATTTCCGTTTACTTATTTGGGAATTTCGTTAGGCGTTAATCCCCATAGTGTTGCGGTTTGGGAACCCGTTATTGCCAATGTTCGATGGAAGCTTGCTGGTTGGAAGCGAAATTCATTATCGTTTGCGGCTCAGGTCACCTTGGTTAATTCAGTCCTCTCCTCACTACCTATTTACTACATGGGCTTGTTTAGGATCCCGAAAGGAGTAATTGCGGCCAATGATAAGGTGAGGTGTGCTTTTCTTTGGGGAGGTGTGAATTTACATCGCAAAATGAGTCGAGTTAGCTGGAAAATGGTATGTCGACCGCGTCATTTTGGTGGTTTGGGGGTAGCGGATATACAGGTTCAGAATACGACATTGCTAGCAAAGTGGTCGTGGCGTTACGCTACTGACACGTCTTCGTTGTGGTGGTCTATTATCATGGCAAAATATGGTGAGGCTGCCCAATGATGGCGTTTTAATTCTTCACATCAGCGTATGATGTCCGTTGTTTGGAAACAAATAGTGCATACGTCTTGTTCGGTTGATGTTCAGAAGCATTTGCATGATAATTTGTTATGGCAAGTGGAGGATGGGAGTCGTGTGCTATTTTGGTTTGATGCCTGGTGCGTGGATAAGCCCTTGAAGGATATTTTCCGCGTTTGTTCTCCTGTGTTCGAAATCGATTAGCCTTGGTTGTGGATTATTCGGTGGAGGGGGCATTTTGACATACTTTGTGGCCTGATTTTTTTCCGTCGACTTCTTCGTTCGTTTGAGTTGGGGCAGCTCCAAGAGTTGTGGTCTGTGGTGGGCGATATACGACTTCACGTTGGCTGCCGCGATAGGTTGGTGTGGTCTCTGGATGCTCTAGGGCACTTCTCGGTTAAATCTATTTCTCAGCTGTTGATATTAGATAGAGAAGGCGAAAGCGACTTTAACGCTTGTTTTACATGGAAGATTCTTGTGCCGCCTAAGGTACAAGCTTTTTTATGATTTGTTTGGTTGTGTCGTTTGCCTACTTTCGACTTTTTGCGACAGCGTGTTATAGTTTTTGATGGTCAAAGTGAGTTGTGTATATGGTGTAAGGGTGGTGAGGAGGATGTCGATCATTTGTTATTTTCATGCTCTTTTGTTCAGGGCATTTGGGATTGCCTTTGCCGAAGACTTTGTCAGCTTTTTTCATACCAGATTTTCATTTTTCTTTTTCTAGTGTGCTTCGATGCTTGTGGATCTCGAGTGTGGCAGCTTTGTTTTGGTCAATTTGGCTCGCGCACAATGAGATGGTTTTTAATAAGAAGTTGTTACCGGCATCGGAGATTTGCTTCTTAATCAAATTGCGCTCGTTCTATTGGATGAAAATGTTGCGAGATGATCTTTTCATTAGTGACGTGTTGTGGTGGGAATGCCCAAGCCTGTTTTCTAAGCCTTCCGACGTTCGACCGGTGCGCAAGGGAATTTGTTGGGAACCACCGATTGAGGGGACTTTGAAGTTTTCGGTTGATGGGTCTGCGCGTGGTAAACCTTGTCCGGCAGGTTTTGGGGGTGTGTTGCGAGACGATCAAAGTCGAATAGTGGCTCTGTTCTCTGGTCCGTATGGTTGCCTTGAGTCCAACGAAGCTGAGTTGCGGGCAATTGCGTTTGCCTTATCATTTTTTCGACAGTCGGCTTGGTCGTTTGTCCCTTTGGTGGTGGAGTCGGATTCCATGGTTGTTGTTAGTTGGATACTACATGTGGACAAGTGTCTGTGGCGCCTTTGGGATGTTTTTCATGAGATTGATCGCGCTTGCCTCAGTTTACCTTCTGTTTGTTTCTTGCATATCTTCCGTGAAGCGAATGGTCTAGCAGATGCATTGGCTAAGGATGGGGTCTCACGTGCTTCTTTATTCCTTGCTAGCTTATGACCTTTCATGGCCATTGGTCTTTTGATTGTGACATTTGGTTTTAGTTGCTCTTTTAGTTTGTCCTTCCTTTCTTTGTCGTCTACGGGCCGTACTCTTTTCCTCTGTTAGGCTTAGGGAGGTTTTTAACGAGGCTACCGTATGACGTTCGTTGTATATCATTTTTTATAATATACGACTTTTCACGAGTAAAAAAAATTTCTACAAAGGTTAAGATTTTCATATTATTATACAATTTTCTTAGCAATTTCATATTTTTAATGACTTCATTGATTCTCTTTAATTTTAAATGAACTAATAATTAAACATTTTAAGCTACTGAATTTTTATTACTAAATGAATTTCTTAAATTCTTAGTATGTGTATTTTCATTTAAAAAGTAGTCTACTTTTTACAATAAATTTATATTTTTTTCTTATTTACAAATTATTTTAAGAAATTTTTAGTATTATGAAAATTATTAAGAAAAGTTATTATTTGATATTTTACTATTTTCTCTTGGCTGCACTTGTAAAAAGAGTAAAGAAACCTTTTAACCAATGAAAATCAAAGATTTTATCGCTAATTTACTTTCAAAGAATGATTGTTGTGCAAAAGGTAAAAAATGAGAGGTTTCTCTCTAAAAAATAATTGTATAATAATATTAATAAGTTGATAATGATTTGGTGATGTAGATTAGTGATCAATCATATGTAAGTGTTGAAAATTATTCTAGATGGTTTCCATTAGTTAGAAGTAATATAAAGTTTTGTGTAGAATGATTTGATTAGGGAGAAAATTTGTATAGACTAATGTGGATTCCTCTATACATATTACATGTGTTTTATTAAAGAGAGTTAGTAACTATATCATAGTAACCTCTTGCATATACATTTAGGTGGGATTGAAGGGTCTTTTATTATGGCAGCTATGAACATCTTAAGTAATTTTTGATAGTTTGTTCAATTTACTCTTATCATACATATTATTGTATTTATGATCGGTGGGTGAACTACCAAGTTTTAATTCCTAGATTTTCCCATGTGTGTATTTAACCGACCAAATTAAATTCCTACCGTTCTTTCAATAACATCCAGTGATAATATTGGGTTACATTTGTAACCCCCTTGTCCCGGTCTAGACGACCGACTGGTCCGAGTAGGCTACACGGGGAAAACTGAAGTGAAACCCGCTAAGGCCCCCTTTCGGTTAGCAACCCTAGAAAATTTCTTTAATTATCTTATCTAGATGGATCATTAAATCCTATGTGAAAGGACAACAACAGAAGCAACAAGCAAGGCGATCAACCCAAACAGCATACCAAAAACAGCCCATTTTAACTTAAACTGCAGGCCGTATTGAAACGCCCAAAGGGTGTATCGATACGCCTTGACTAGGTCAACTGGCCAAAGTCAACTCGAGGAGACCGTATCGAAACGCTGGTCAACCGTATCGATACGCCCTCATCGGTCAATTACTCGTGGTCAACGCTACGAAGACCGTTCTGAAACGCCTAGGACCGTTTTGATACTCTCAATTTCTCGTCAAAAACTCAGATTTCCAGTAGCAAAATTTTATCGAAACACCCCTCCCGCGTATCGAAACGCCTGGCCTGAAACAAGGGGACCGTATCGAAACAGGACCAACCGTTTTGATACGCTTGCTGCGAGCATACTGGTTTTAGCTGGTTTATGGCACAAGGCTGCCCCAAACACCAACTAGGACCTCCCACAACCAACATACATTAACTCTAGATACAAGGCACCCTATAACAAGCATGCTTAGCACTCAACATACATATAAAAGCCATTCCATAAGAGAAGCATCAATTCAAAAAAGGATTCATACATAGCATTCATGGGGAAAGGGTATAAGTCCCCGAACACAAGACATTTAAGGATCAAGTAAATATGGTCTACAATCCACGACATAAAGGCATAAACATGGCCAACATAACATCAACAATTCAACATGCTCATTCAAACACAAAACCAAACTAAGGAGTTTGACACCAACTCCAAACAAGTCTACACCCCCATCGTCTAGGCATTATTACAAACACATAAATCATACTAGAGCTACTTGAGAACTCCAAAAGCTCCTCCCTTGCCCACTTTCCTCTCGAACTCTAACGATCTGCATGTTGGAAATAAAGGAGAGCGTAAGCTAGCTAGCTTAGTGAGTGAAGCTCTAAAAACTCAACAAGCATGCAGTTTTAAAAACAATTTTCTTAAATGAGAAGTAAATTATTGAATGCATTAAGGGTATCACAACAAGACAACTACATGGTTTGCACATGCACAACCAACACACACGGTGGGACCACACATCACCGTTCGACTAGTAGTTTTCCGATGGGACCACTCATCACCTTACTCTACTACTAGTCACTACCGGTGGGACCACTCATCACCGTAGTTATGACAACCATCATGTGAGGCTCGACATCAACACGACTACACAACAACAACGGATGTAAAACAACTCAAGATGCACATGATACCACAACATATAGCCACTCATCAACACATAACCAAAAGGTAGGAGTAGTAACTTACACTTGAGTTTAGGTGAACCCTCTAGGTCCCACCCAAACCCCCAAGAGTCCCATTTCGAAAGCAAAACAAAGTTAAACATTTCCACTCACCGTTGCTACCCAAACAGATGCCGTATACCAAGCTCAAGTCTCCAAATTCTCCGGATTCGTTCCCGAGGCTTCACCAACACAATTCCTTGCTTCTAAACATCCCAACACAATCAAAATGACCATAATTCAGTCCACAATTCAATGTAGCAAAACCGGAACACAAACCAAACACAAAACACATGATTTCAAGCTAAAGACAACCCCAAAATCCTCATTCCCGAGCAGCCCTAAAGCACAGCCTAAAATCAATGATTCAAACACTTATATTACTCCCAAAAGCTTCCAAAACAACCCTTATATATCAACCAACCATCAGCCCCCAAATTCCCACACAAAACACCCCCAAAACTCAACATTTAAACTCTCTAAAACCTCTTCAAAACCCAATTTCGGGAATCAACATAAAACCATGTAAAAATCGAGTATGTTGGACTTTCTAGATAGCAAACATCTTATCTAACATCATCAAACCGAAAACTTAAGTTAAAGCTAATGAAGTTCACATTTTTAACTCAAACCTTCAAAACTTCAAAATGAGAAATCATGGGTTTTAATGAAAAATAAAACTATAGACTTGTAGAGAATGATAAGGACAAGTCAAAAATGGGTTTACCTTTGAAAAATCTCCAACAACAAGCAAGAAGGATGATGGAATAGTAAACTTGGGAAGGGGAGTGTGTTTGTCGTGGAAATGAAAATGGGTGGGGGAAGAAGATGAGTGAAAAGTGAGTTTTTTAATGTTTGTTTAAAATTAAAAGGTCAAAGACCATTTTACCCTTAATGAAATAAGGCATTTACCAAAGAGGGATATCCGTGGCCATTTGGGCCTGTTTTGAAATAAGTCCAACATAACATTATTTGTTTTGAAAAAACGAGGCCCAAAATAATATTTTATTATTTAAATTTCACCTGACCCCCAAACCCGGGCGTTACAACTCTCCCCCACTTAAGGAATTTTGTCCCCGAAATTACCTGACGGAAACAAGTACTGAAACTGCTCAAGCATATCAGCTTTCCTCTCCCACATGGCCTCTTTCACACCTCTATGTCTCCATAACACCTTGACCAACTCTATGGTCTTGCCACGCAACACCTTGCTATCAGAAGCAAGTATCTCAACTGGTTCTTCATTGTAAGACAAATCCGGATTCAAATCAATCTCTTCTACGGGCATTACATGGGACAGATCTGATCTATACTTTCGGAGCATCGACACGTGGAACACATCATGAATCTTCTCTAGTTCGGTCGGTAGTCTCAATCTATATGCAACGGGACCAATCCTCTCAACTACCTCATAAGGTCCAACAAATCTTGGGCTTAACTTACCCTTCCTACCAAACCTCATCACATTCTTCCAAGGTGAGACTTTCAAAAACACTTTATCTCCCACGGAATACTCTACCTTTTTCCTCTTTAAGTCGGCATAGGACTTCTGTCGATCTGAAGCTGCCTTCAAATGATCACATATCAACTTTACCTTCTCGGTGGTGCCCTTAAGCAAATCAGGCATCGGTACAAGTTTCTGTTCGGCTTCGGCCCAACAAATCAGAGTTCTACACTTCCTACCATACAAGGCCTCATACGTGGCCATCTAAATACTAGCTTGATAATTGTTGTTGTACGCAAACTCTACTAACGGTAGATGTTTCTCCCACGACCCCTGAAAATCAATGATACAACATCTCAACATATCTTCCAACACCTGAATCACTCTCTCAGATTGACCATCTGAATGCGGATGATATGAAGTGCTGAAGTTCAACCAAGTACCCAAGGCTCGATGCAAACACTCCTAAAATCTAGCTGTAAATTTCGGATCTCGGTCTGACACAATTGATTTCGGTACCCAATGCAGTCTCACTATCTCAAATATATTCAGATCAGGCAACTTGTCTAAAGTATAGGTGGTATGAACTGGTATGAAGTGGGCACACTTAGTGAATCTACCGAATATTACCCACACTGAATTCTTCCTCGAAGGAGTAAACGGTAGCCCCAAAACAAAGTCCATGCTAATACGTTCCCACTTCCATTCCGGAATCTTCAACGGCTGTAACAACCCCGAGGGAAACTGATGCTCGGCCTTGACCTGCTGACAAACAATACACCTACTTACAAACTCGGCCACGTCTTTATTCAAACCAACCCAATAGTACTCTTCTTTTAACCCTCGATACATCTTCGTGCTACCTGGATGCATAGCAAAATGACTGTTATGAGCTTCATTCAAGATCGTACGCCTCAACTCGGCATCTTCCGGAACCACTATCCTATCCTTGTAACATATGATCCCATTCTCACCAAAACAATACTCGGTAGGCCTATCTTCGGCTATGTCTTGCACGTGTGGTGCCAAGGACTCATCTCGCAACTGCTTCTCTCGAATTAACTGAACTAATGAAGGCTTAACCTGAAGCTCGGCTATCAACCCACCATCATTGGACACGCTCAATCTTGCAAACATAGCTCGTAACTCAACGGCCACTTTTCTACTCAAGGCATCGACCACTACGTTTGCCTTACTCGGATGGTATTCTATCGTGAGGTCATAATCCTTAAGAAGCTCTAACCACCTACGTTACCTGAGGTTCAACTCCCTCTGAGACATCAAATACTTCAAACTCTTGTGGTCGGTATACACAGTGCACTTCTCACCATAAAGATGGTGTCTCCAAATCTTCAATGCAAACACCACTGCGACTAGTTCTATGTCGTGGGTGGGATAATTCTTCTCGTGAACTTTCAACTGTCGCGAAGCATATGCTACCACCTTACCTTCTTGCATAAGCACACAACCTAACCCTACGTATGATACGTCACTATAAACCACAAATTCTCTCCCCGATTCAGGCTGAATCAGGATAGGAGCTTCGGTAAAAGCTTTCTTCAACTTCTCAAACGCTTCTTGCATTGCATCTGACCACTCATATGGAACATTCTTCTGTAGCAACTTAGTCAAAGGAGCTGCTATTCTAGAAAACCCCTCAACAAAACTTCTATAGTATCCCGCCAAACCTAGGAAACTGCGGATTTCTGCCACTGACTTCGGTTGTTTCCAATTCACTATAGCTTATATCTTCTTGGGATCCACACTAATCCCATTAGCCGAGACCACGTGACCTATGAAGACCACCTCCCTAATCCAAAACTCACATTTGCTTAGCTTGGCATACAACTGATTCTCTAGTAGGGTCTAAAGTACTAACCACAAATGCTCATCATGCTCCTCTTCGGTCCTAGAGTATACTAAGATGTCGTCTATGAACACTACCACAAACCTATCCAAGAACTCATGAAACACACGGTTCATCATATCCATGAAAGCTGCTGGAGCGTTAGTCAACCCAAAAGGCATCACCAAAAACTCATAATGCCCATAACGTGTACGAAAGGCTGTCTTCGGTATGTCCACATCCTTTACCTTCAACTGATAGTACCCGAACCTCAAGTCAATCTTTGAAAACATAGAAGCACCTCTCAACTGGTCAAGCAAATCATCTATCCTAGGCAAAGGGTATTTATTCTTCAATGTCACCTTATTCAACTGCCTATAATCTATACACATCCTCATGTTACCATCTTTCTTTTTCACAAACAAGACCGGAGCACCCCACGGAGAAGTACTAGGCCTAATGAAACCTCTATCAGTCAACTCTTGAAGCCGTGTCTTCAACTCTTTCAACTCTTTCGGTGCCATTCTATACGGAGCAATCGACACTGGTGCAGAATCAGAATACGTCTCGATAGAAATGTAACCCCCTTAACCCGGCCTAGACGGTTGACCCGAATTAAGAAAGTCACACGGGGAAAACCAAAGTCAACCCGAAAGTCAACCTTGATTAACGACCCTTTTTTTTCTTTTTAAACTTGTCTAGATGCACATTAAGCCTAATTGTGATCACACAAACATCATACCAAAAGATCACAAACATCAGAGATCAAACAGGGACTCAATTGAACAATTTGCAACTTTAGGGACCAAATTGTAAATTCTGATAATTATAAGGACTTAATCCAAATTGAAGTTACCAACTCGAAATTAATCAGGTTTCATGCTTCTCTGTGAAATTTCAGCTCAAAAAGACTTCCCAAACTCATACAATTGCACAAACAAGTTTCAGGACCAAAACGCAAACAATTCAAAACACATAACTGCCAATGACAGCCCCCAACGGTCAACCGTTCCGAAACGGGAGACAGCCCGTTCCGAAACGCGGGGCCGTTCCGAAACAGGCATAGCCCGTTTCGAAACGGGGGTCTGGCAGTGGCCTTTCCGTTTCGGAACGGCCCCTCCCGTTTCGGACGCCTGGGCACGATTAAGGCACCCGTTCCGAAACGGTAGGTGCTGTTCCGAAACACCCTTCCCAGATTGCTCCAAAAGTTCACTTTAAACATGCAATTACACAACCAATCATGCTCCGAATGTCACCAAACTTTACCAGCATGCAATTCAACATATATATAACATATTAGCATCATCAATTCAACCAAACATCATCATATGCAAAAAGCCCCAATTCTATAGGCATGCTTCCTACACAAGCTAGATATTCAAGCACCAAACTTACAAAACAAGCATAAGAAGGCCAACCAGAAAACCAGCATTCTCAACAACATTCAACATACTTAGGGAGTACAAAACACCTCCCAAAACATACACATGGTTTCCCCATTGCCACATCACCCAAAAGCTAAAATGTTTAACAAAAACCTTCCATACATTGAGCTTTACTTGCACTTGAATTCTTGCCCTTCTTGCTGCCCTCAAAAGGTCTCTAATGCTCTGCATTATTGAATCAAGGAAAACGAAGAGAGCGTAAGCAAAAGCTTAGTGAGGAATGCTCTTAAAAACCATCCAATAATGCATTTGTAAAACACTTTATAAAACATGCTTTAAACTATCATTTACACATGCTCAAAAGCATACTTAAACATGCATCTCATGCATCAAATCATAACATGTCATATTGGCCACAAGTGATAAATTCCATTTCTTTAAACACAAGTTCATCAACTTTCACCCCAAGGACTTTTAAACACCTTGGCCCCAAGGACTTTTAAACACCTTGGCCTATGGACTTTTAAACACCATAGAATGCATCTCATCAAGGACTTTTAAACACCTTGATCCCAAGGACTTTTAAACACCTTGGCCATGGACTTTTAAACACCATGAAATGTATCACATCAAGGACTTTTAAACACCTTGATCCCAAGGACTTTTAAACACCTTGGCCATGGACTTTTAAACACCATGAAATGTATCACATCAAGGACTTTTAAACACCTTGATCCCAAGGACTTTTAAACACCTTGGCCTATGGACTTTTAAACACCATAGAAAAGGATCACCTAAGGACTTTTAACCACCTTAGTGTCCACAACATGAACCATCCAAGGACTTTTAACCACCTTGATGTTCATAAGTAACAAGGCTCACTCAAGGACTTTTAACCACCTTAGTGACCTTAACATTTTAAAAACATTACTTGCCAATATACATCATTTTCATCACTTACATCACTGTTTTAAAGCATAAAACCAAGCCATATTCATCATGCATTTAAAAGCATTAAACCACATCATTTCAATGTACAAAAGCAAGGAACTCCTACCTAGAGTTACCTTCAACATATGGCTTACATCATCAGCAAAAACCATGCTAAAACATGCTTCCAAAACAGTATGTAAAACATGCAAATAATCATTTTGCAACACAACAAAATCATGGCCACCACTAGAGAGAAATTCCGAAAACTTACGCTCGAGCTTAGCAAAGTTGATTAGACTTAAACTAAGCTCCCAAGACATTGGTTTCAAAGCCGAAAACCCAATTTCACTCACCGATTCCACTTCGCCTCTTGCCGAAGTACCAATTCAAGCCTCCGGATCAACAACTCTTGGATCCAAAGATGCCTCCCCTGATTAAACACATTAAAGCAGAGGTTTAATGCATCATCAAGCATCAAAAGCTTCAATGAAAGCACTCAAACTCGCTGCTCTCATTCCCACTCCAATTTCGGCCACCAAACACAACCGAAATTGCATCAAAACCACTTCTCAACAAAGCCCAGCCATAAACCAGCAAAACCTAACATCCATTAACACCATAAAACATCTAAAAACAACCTACAAACATCCTTATACCTCCAGCAACAATAGATCCACAAGATCACCACAAAAACATCCAAGAAACATAAGCTAAACTTAGGAAACACAACCTATCCGGGATTGCATCAATCAAAACTCATTTCCTTATCAATTTAGAGTTCATTTAACATCAAAAACACATCTCAAATCACAGGTTAATCAGATCTAACGAAAATCATGAAAAATCATCAAATCTTGCATTATAAGCCAAGATCCAATTCCAAACTCAAAAGCCTTTAATTAAACATAAATTAAGAGTTGATAACTTGGGAATTTCAGTAAAGAACTGGTAGTTTAGAGGAGAAGGACGTTCTTACCTCCAAACTTGTGTTTCTCCACTTTTTGGAATGAAAATCCTTGTAGAATCAAGAAGCAATTGAAGAGGTTTTGAAGATATGTTGATTAGGAATCAAATGAGAGTTAAAAGGAGAGATTTAAGTGAGAAAAACAGAATCAAATCTCTGGAAATGGTGTGTTTGGTTTGAGAGAAAAAAGAGAGAAGAAAATTGGAAGTTAGTTGAGAAAATTGCCAAATGAGTTTTTCCCTCCTTTTGATTCACTTTAAAATCAGAATTAAAACTCTAAATATCTTAGAAAAATCTGGAGAAATCACCTTTGGATTAATAGCCCCTTAAAGATTCAAAGTTTCAACTCTTTATAAAATAGTCACAAAATTTTCAAAAATTACATTTTGGTCACTAGCCAAAATGTCATACTTCCAAAACCCATTTTTCAAAATTGATTTCACAGTTCACTTAATTATATTAAAAGATGATTTTAGAACATTTTTCCATATTTTTAATGCAACCCGAACTAGGCTTTCCTAATTTCACCTCTTAAGATTCGAACAGGACTTTGACCAAACCGGTCAACGCCCAAAACTTCTAAGCCCAAAACCGGGGCGTTACAAGAAAACTCAACTGCTCTGTCTGGAGGCAAACCCGAAAACTCTTCCGGAAAAACACTTGGAAAATCACATACTGTTCTGATGTCTTGAGGTCTCACCTCACTCATATTCGGATTCATTACATAAGCCAAGTAAGCCTGACACCCCGAACTCAACAACTTTTGAGCTTCCATAGCCGAAACCACATTGGACAAGAACCTAACGTTCTCACCCACTACCACAACCTCAAATTCATCGGTAAGCCTCAAGGAGACTCTCTTGGTCTCGAAGTCAACCCTAGCTCTATGCTCTACGAGCCAATCCATGCCCAAAATCACGTCAAAACCGTAGACGGGTAACTCCATCATATCGACTGGAAATACGTGGCCCTGAACCATCAAGGGACACATCCTATACACTTTCCTAACTACCACTGTATCACCAAAAGAGCTAGTAACATTTACACCTACCTTTAGCCATTCACACGGTAACCTTAATGACCTTGCATGCTCACCCAAAATATACGAATGTGTCGACCCCGAATCTATCAAAGAAAGCAAACTCAAAGACTGTAATGAGAAATTACCTGGAATGACATATGTGTCATTCCCAGCCTCTCGCTGAGCATACATCCAAGCCGGTCCTCCTCCCTCGGGCTGGACTGCTACTACATGAGCCAAGTTCCTCTGACCCTCATTCCTTGGCTGAAAGTTTCCACGACCGCGCCCACTGCATCTCTGATGCTAAAAACCCCTAGCTGGAGCCGGTCCGCCCCTAGCCGGGTGTGGACAGTTACGCCTCATGTGTTCTCGGGATCCACAGTTCCAACACGGCCCAAAGTTACCCGCACACTCGCCCCGATGGCATCTCCCGCATCTATTGCACTCCGGTGTGTGCATAACAGCTCCTTGGCCCTGATGGCCCTGACCAAAGTTACCACCCTTATGTCTCGAATCGGGCTGGTACCTCTTATCCCTATGCCTCTTGGCATGGTCTCTATCCCAGTTTGCATATCTCTTTCCGGAGTCGGACACACTAGCACGTGCAATAGAGCCTAAGTTCTGCACAATATCCTTGGCCCTAGAGACCAAAACGTCGAACTCAGTGTAGTCAGAGGCAAGCATGTAGGTCCTCACATCTCTAGTCAACCCATACCGAAAGCGCTCACACCGCTCCCTCTCATTAGGGACCAACTCGGGTGCATACTGGCTCAATCTCACAAACTGCACCTCATACTCAGACACGGTCCTGTTACCCTGAACCAAGGCCATAAACTTCCTCTTCTTTTCATCCAAGCATCGAACCCCGAGATACTTTCTCTTGAAGGCATTCCTGAAGAACTCCCACGTGATATCTGCTTCGGCCATACCCGAAGTAACAGTGGTCCACCAAGTATAAGCGTCCCTCTGAAGCAAGGAGACAATGCAACCCAACTTACGGGCGTCTGAACACTCCATCTGACCCAAGATGCGAGTAGTAATCTCAAGCCACGCCTCCGAACCCTCGGGAGTCAACCCATGAAACTCAACTACTCCCAAGTTACGAAGCCTCTCTAGGGGTAATCCCGTCCCCGCACCCTGAGGTGGTGCTGCAGCTTGTGCACCGGCCAAAGCTGTCTGAAAAACCCCAGCTATGGTCTGAATCAAATGGGTCATGTCCGCACCCGCTGGTCCCTGACCCGCCTGAGCCCCAACACCTCCAACATTAGCACCAACCTGAGGCCCATTACCATCACCTCCGAATTGCGCACCAGCCTGAGGCACGTCACCTTCGCCACCCACTCCATTACCACCGGGAGCAGGAGGGACAGGAGGCTCACCTCCGGGTGCCTGGTCACCCGCTCTAGGTCGCCCCCTCGGTCTCACCATAGCAAAATAGGATCTAAAACATCAAACAATCAAACAAGAAAAACGTTAGGTTCGCAAAGGGCAAGGACTCCGGTTCTCAAGCTCGTTAAACCAAAACAATTTTCCTTTTTGACAACAACACCTAACAATGGGGACATTTGACTAGCCCTTAACCCAACAAGAAAAAAGCCACTGAAACATGCTTTCAAAAACCGTACTAGAAAGCAAACTTCATGCAATACATGGTAAAAACACTCATCGAGGCATAACAACTCAAACTTACCTCACTTACCTACCCGAGGTCTCGGAAACCTCAGGCTCTAATACCACCAAATGTAACCCCTTCGTCTCAGTCTGGACGACTGACCGGTCCGAGTAGGCTACACGAGGAAAACCGAAGTGAAACCCGCAAAGGCCTCCCTTCGGTTAGCAACCCTAGAAAATTTCTTTAATTATCTTATCTAGATGGATCATTAAATCCTATGTGAAAGGATAACAGCAGAAGCAACAAGCGAGGTGATCAACCCAAACAACCCATTTTAACTTAAACTGCAGGCCGTATCGAAACGCCCAGAGGGTGTATCGATACGCCTTGACTAGGTCAACTGGCCAAAGTCAACTCGAGGAGACCGTATCGAAACGCTGGTCAACCGTATCGATATGCCCTCATCGGTCAATTTCTTGTGGTCAAAGCTACGAAGATCGTTCCGAAACGCCTAGGACCGTTTTGATACTCTCAATTTCTCGTCAAAAACTCAGATTTCCAGTAGAAAAATTGTATCGAAACACCCCTCCCGCGTATCGAAATGCCTGGCCTGAAACAAGGGGACCGTATCGAAACGGGACCAACTGTTTCGATACTCTTGCTGCGAGCAGACTGGTTTTAGCTGGTTTATGGCACAAGGCTGCCCCAAACACCAACTAGGACCTCCCACAACCAACATACATTAACTCTAGATACAACACACCCTATAACAAGCATGCTTAGCACTCAACATACATATAAAAGCCATTTCATAAGAGAAGCATCAATTCAACAAAGGATTCATACATAGCATTCATGGGGAAAGGGTATAAGTCCCCAAACACAAGACATTTAAGCATCAAGTAAATATGGTCTACAATCCACGACATAAAGGCATAAACATGTCCAACATAACATCAACAATTCAACATGCCCATTCAAACACAAAATCAAACTAAGGAGTTTAACACCAACTCCAAACAAGCCTACACCCCCATCGTCTAGGCATTATTACAAACACGTAAATCATACTTGAGCTACTTGAGAACTCCAAAAGCTCCTCCCTTGCCCACTTGCCTCCCGAACTCTAACGATCTGCATATTGGAAATAAAGGAGAGCGTAAGCTAGCTAGCTTAGTGAGTGAAGCTCTAAAAACTCAACAAGCATGCAGTTTCAAAAACACTTATCTTAAATGAGAGTAAACCATTGAATGCATGAAAGGTATCACAACAAGACAACTACATGGTCTGCACATCCACAACCAACATACACGGTGGGACCACACATCACCATTCGACTAGTAGTTTTTCGATGGGACCACTCATCACCTTACTCTACTACTAGTCACTACCGGTGGGACCACTCATCACCGTAGTTATGACAACCATCACGTGAGGCTCGACATCAACACGACTACACAACAACAACAGATGTAAAACAACTCAAGATGCACATGATACCACAACATATAGCCACTCATCAACACATAACCAAAAGGTAGGAGTAGTAACTTACACTTGGGTTTAGGTGAACCCTCTAGGTCCCACCCAAACCCCCAAGAGTCCCATTTCAAAAGCAAAACAAAGTTAAACATTTCCACTCACCGTTGCTACCCAAACAGAAGCCGAATACCAATCTTAAGTCTCCAAATTCTCCGGATTCGTTCCTGAGGCTTCACCAACACAATTCCTTGCTTCTAAACATCCCAACACAATCAAAACGACCATAATTCAGTCCACAATTCAATGTAGCAAACCCAGAACACAAACCAAGCACAAAACACATGATTTCAAGCTAAAGACAACCCCAAAATCCTCATTCCTTAGAATCCCTAAAGCACAGCCTAAAACCAATTATTCCAACACTTATATTACTCCCAAAAGCTTCCAAAACAACCCTTATATATCAACCAACCATCAGCCCCCAAATTCCCACATAAAACACCCCCAAAACCCAACATTTAAACTCTCTAAAACCTTCCTAAACCCAATTTCGGGAATCAACATAAAACCATGTAAAAATCGAGTATGTTGGACCTTCTAGATAGCAAACATCTTATCTAACATTATCAAACCGAAAACTTAAGTTAAAGCTAATGAAGTTCACATTTTTAACCCAAAACTTCAAAACTTCAAAATGAGAAATCATGGGTTTTAATGAAAAATAAAACTATAGACTTGTAGAGAATGATAAGGACAAGTCAACAATGGGTTTACCTTTGAAAAATCTCCAACAACAAGCGAGAAGGATGACGGAATAGTAAAGTTGGGAAGGGGAGTGTGTTTGTCGTGGAAATGAAAAATGGGTGGGGGAAGAAGATGAGTGAAAAGTGATTTTTTCAATGTTTGTTTAAAATTAAAAGGTCAAAGACCATTTTACCCTTAATGAAATAAGGCATTTACCAAAGAGGGATATCCATGGCCATTTGGGCTTGTTTTGAAATAAGTCCAACATAACATTATTTGTTTTGAAAACACGAGGCCCAAAATAATATTTTATTATTTTAATTTCACCCGACCCACAAACCCGAGCGTTACAACATTTATGTCCAATCATATTAGCAACGAAAAGATAGTTTCGGGCGGGAACCAAAAATTTTAAATCGTTTCCAACCCGTCTCGATACTAGCCATTCACACCTAAAACTAAAATCGTTAGTAAAATATGTAATATTTCAGGTTTCACGTGATAAGCTTGAAATTGTATATGCAAACATTCCATAGTCGTCACATTACAGAAAACACATCAAAGCCATAAAAAGGCAGTTCCATTAAATCAATAGAGAACACATGACCTTGAACATACAATGGACATCTCCTATACAATTTCCTTGTAACAACAATCTCACCAAAAGAACTTGTTACTTGCATTCCTACATCTAGCATCTCAACAGGAATATCAAGCAAATGCGCATGCTCACTCAAGATGTATCAATGCGTAGATCCAGAATCAATCAATGCTAACAAAGATAAGGATTGTAGGGTGGATGTACTTGCAATCACATCGATGTTGTTGCGTCCCTCGCGATGTGCATACACCCTCACGAGACCACCTCCCTCCAGCTGAACAGTAACAACATGGGCCACACCTCTCTAGCCATCCTCTCTACTCTTAAAGTTGCCACGGCCACACCCACGGCCTCTCTGCGGTGCAACAACTGGTACACGACCCTGACCACCTCCCGCTAACAGGGGACACTCATGCCTCATGTGATCAGTAGACCAGCAGTTCCAACATGAATTAGCCCCAACCACAGGAACCTGCACCTCACGAGCTGCACGAGGACAATCCCTTCTCAAGTGCTCCCGCGAACCACACGTCCAACATATGCTCTGCTCAAACCTCGGCTTGTTGCCCGGAGCTGGTGCACCTCGCCCAAAGTTACCACGCCTAGCCGCATGTTGATATCTACGATCCCGGTTCCTCTTACTTTGTCCACCACTAGGGCCAGCATCAACAGCTCTCTTGCCCAAACTAGAACCACCCCCACGTGAGGTCAGATCCAAACTCTGCTCTATATCCTTGGCTCGAGTCACGAGAACATCAAAATCTGTATAATTCGTTGCTAGCATGAACGTCTTTACTTCCTGCACCAGGCCATACCAAAAACGATCACATTGATGCCTGTCACTAGGCACTAAGTCCGGAGCATATTGGCTCAGCCGTACGAACTGGACCTCGTACTCAGCTACGGTCATATTCCCTTGAATTAAAGACATAAATTTTCTCTTCTTATCATCCAAGTATCTAACTCCAAGATACTTTCTCTTAAAGGCAGATTGGAAGAACGTCCAATCCACCTTTTCCGGCTCCAATGCCACGGTTGCAGTCGTCCACCATGTGTATACATCACCATGCAATAATGATATTGCACAACCCAGTTATCGTGCATCATTGCAACCCATTTGATCCAATATTCGGGTCGTACTGGCCATCTTTGCATCGGACACCTCAAGAGATAATCCACAAAATTCCACTCCTTCCAGACTCCTCAAACACTCCAATGGCAATCCCACTTGCCTAGCAGCAAGAGCTTGTACATGCACTCTGGCAACATCGGCTTGGAATGCTCACATCATCGCCTGTACCAAAGGCGTCAAATCTCCCAACACCGGACCAGCCTATTCGTGTTGAACCTGCTCATCACCCCAGGTGGTGGTGGCGGAGGAGGAGGTAGATTTCCACCAGGCAGAACCTGGTTCTCCTGGTCACGCTGCACCTCAGCATGAGCTATTGCTCCAGAATGTAACTCACGTCTCGGTCCCATTGTGCTAGTTAACATTAAAGCATGAACATAAAACAAACAAAAGATCATGCCAGCTCTTAACAAGGATCCCAAGACTTCCAAAACCAATTTAAAACATTTCACTAGGTAATAAGGCAATGTGCATCCCAATATCCCCCCAACATAGCACAAAGCATACTACAACTATCATGCGACTTAAGCATCAAGATTCAGCAAAATCAAACATCATAGAGCAAATCACATTCATATTCGTCCACCATACATTTCATATCACTATCACATACTTAACATTAACATGCTTTAATATTCACCGATCAAAGAAAACATCACCAAAACATACATGATTACAATAACGTCACTTACCAACAACTTACCATCATCCTAACCTTTCGTAACCTGGCTCTGATACCACAAAATGTAACCCCCTCGACCTGGCCTGGCCGATAGACCGAACCGAATAGATCATACGGGGAATATTGAAGTAAACTGAGAAGGTTTACCATAATAAACGACCTTTTTTCCTTTTTACCTTTTCTAAATTCAACTTAGATTCCTATGTGTACGCACACAAGCAGCGGATAAACAACATCAAAATCACCCCTATGATTATAACCAAACTAAGATTTGGGGGCCATTTTGTAATTTTGATATATTGCAATGGTTGTTACAAAATTTGGGTTACCAATCTCTAATTAAATTCATTACATGCTTCTCGGTGAACACTTAGCTCAAAACGACCACTAGAACCCATTCAATTGCATACAAGGCAAACAGGGACCAAAACGTAAGAAACAGAAACTCAGAATAATTCAAATACTGCATTAACGATCGGATGTTTTGGAACAACAAGCCCCGTATCGGAACGGCCGTTTTGAAACACAACTGACCGTTTCGATACGCGGTTTCGTTCTGAAACCCCTCAGGCTCATTTTGGAACGATGGTTCACAAAGGCAAAATGTTTCGGAACAGGCCTCACCATTTTGAAACAACAAGGCCATTTCAAGCCCCCGTTTCAAAATAGGCAAGGGTGTTTCGAAACACATGGGCCTGCAATGTTTTAAAATGTTGATTTAATTCAGTTTGAACCCTCCGAAACCATCCTGATGCATGCCCAAACAAATTAGCAACTTAAATACATATCAAACACTAACCATACAAAGCAAAGGCATCATCATAGCATCATTCATAATATCAAAAGCACTAAAGGCATGCTTCCTAAGAGTTAAAAGCACCAAAAGGACAAAATCCAAATTCAAGCATAAACCAAAGCTTTAAGGCCATTTACACAACCAAATATGCTTACTAAACTTGCACCAAAATAGAAAATACCAAACTAACAACATTCATTGCATTGGACACCCCCATTGTATTTATTACACTAGCTCAAGAACATAACATACTTTTAGAGAGTGTCTTGGTAAGATCCCTTGAAGATGCTGCCTCCAAAAGCCTAATTATTTGCATCGATGAACAAAGAGAGCATAAGCATACAAGCTTAGTGAGGAATGCTCAAAACCACAAACATCATCAATGCACAAAATCGTTTTTCACTCTTTTCAAAACCATCCTGTCTTTCTTGAAAAATCATGCACTTTATCATCAAAATCATTGTCTTAAACATCATGCAACATGATTCATAAACTTTCAGCAATTAAACTATTGCTACTCAAATTCCAAGCCTTCCAAGCATAACACCTTTATGCTAAGCTTAAACCAAAACATGCATCTTTTCAAAATATGCATCAACCACATTTCTCATAATATTTCATTTTATTATATTGGCTCACAAGTGATAAACAACATTCTCAAAACATATATCAGATACACGGATTACCAAGGGTTGTCCCACACCCTTGATACACTCTACATGTATCTCAAGGTTCACACACAAGAGCAACCCTCCATCGTTGTGACACCCGTGGTGGAGTATTCGATACAATTACAACCCCTCAACACCACTCATCAGTAGATGTATAACCCACTAACGAGAGACGGGACACACACAAGGTTCGCACCCGGGAGCTACCCTCAACCGTTGCAACCTTAAACAATCCTCAATCCTTAGGGTACTTGGATGGAGTATTCGGTACAATCACAACTCCTTAACATCCAAGGCGACTTATTTATAGTTCACTAAATCCTATAGCCGGTTAACTATATCTGATTTCATTTATAAAACAATTTATTCAATATCACTTGCCAATATAATCCATATCTCATGCATACCTCACTGTTTTTACAAAGCATTCATGATAAGCCATAAATCAAGCATTAAACCATGCTTCAAAACTCATGCATCAACACATGCATACAAGGATCACTTACCTAGTGCATCCTTAAACCACATGGCATCATCATACACAATTTATATACTCAAAACATGCTTTAAAACTGTAAGTAAATGCAATTAAAATTAAGTGCAACCAAAGGCCCAAAACTAGCACAATCCGAGAGAGAAATTCACTTTACTTACTTCCGAACTTAGTAAAGCGTTTCAAGCTCTTACTAAGTTCCCAAAACCTTATCTAAAACGTTTATATGCTGGAAAACCAAGTTCCACTCACCGACTCGCAAAAACACACTTGCCGATGCGACTATCGATCATCTGAAGCCTCCAAAATCATTTTGTTTGATTCTAGAATATTATCTCATGTTTTCAACACATTAAAACAGAAGTTCAATGCATTAAAATGCATCCAAAACACCAACACTCAGAAGAATTCCCGTAGCCCTGCTCTAAAGCACCAAATCACCCATCCGAAACAACTGAAAACTCAAACAAGTGACCTCTAACCTCAGCCCAGCCATTACCCAATACATTTTAGGCATTAATCAACATCCAAAAACAAACTAAACCCATCCTTATACCTCCAGAAACTCGGATTCACCTAAACACCCCAAAAACTCAACCAAAACACTTCAAAAATCAAGAATCTCAAGGATTTCGGGATCTCTATGATTAAGTGTTGAGTGGATCGATAGATTGATCAAGACCAAGAGGGGGTGAATTGGAATTTTAAAATTTTGTTGGAGTGAAAGGATAGCTAAAAATGAAGAACAAAGGAATTTAGAGTGGTTCAAGTTCCAAATGAACTCTACATCCACTACCTTAGCTACCACTAAGGATTTGCAACAATTCACTAATTTGTTCTTCCCCTTTTCAAGGCTTAGGAGGTAACATTTACACAACCGGTCAAATTTTCTACCCAAAAATTTGACCAAACCCTCAAATATAAACAAAGAAGAAATTGAACAAGAAATATATATCTCAAATACAATATTGTCCCTTGAAGTACAACACTCAACCCAATTTGGGGTTTAAAAGAAATTGGAAAATAGGCACACTTGAGGTTGAATTTTTGCTTTGATGTTTATCTTTGATGCAATAGTTGTTGCTGGTCTTCAATGAGCTTCAATTTATACCTCCTCTATCAATTCTAGTCGTTTGGGTGGTTAGGGTATTGATTATAGCCGTTGGGACCCTCTCTTTCCACCATAAATGCACTTATGCAGCTATCTGTATCGGTACACGGGGAGCCGTATTGATACCTGTCTCAAAACAGAAAGAGCTGTTGCACATAATAAGAGGGCGTATCGAAAAGCACGTAAGCATATCGGTACGGGACAGGGACCGTATTGAAACGAATAAGACCGTATCGATACCTTTTTCTCAACTTAGCTCACTGGAAGTCTCCGTTTCGATACGGGACAACTGCGACTTTAAATGTTAGTTACCTAACGACTGACACCAATGGTCGAAAACATTTAAAACACTTCGAATTAAAAATTCAGTTAAAACTGTATCGATACGAGTTAAGCCATATCGGTACACCATTCAAACTCCTTCAGTTTTCGCAGAGGGGCGTATCGATACAGATTGAATCTTTTTCGATACGCTGTTTCGATACGGTTAAGAGCGTATCGAAACGCGTCTTTCCAGTAGCAAACTTTGTAAAAAAGATATCGATACGGCTGGAAGCGTATCGATACACCTGGACGATTTTCAATACTTTGGCCTTGGAACACTTAGAAAATATTTGGAGTTTGAGTTTTTCAAATCAGTTTAAACTGTTGGTGATTTATAAATTATTAAAGAGACTTAGAAATCAATTTCAAGTTTTCAATTTAATCCTTAACAACTTAATTATATCAAAATCAAACATAGGTTTTACAATCTCCCCCTTTTTTATATAACAAAACTAAAACTTGAAACTTTTGATACTTTGAAAAACTTTGCAAAATAACTCCCCCTTAATATTAGCTAGGTAACTTTAAGTTTGAAAATCAAAATTTTTAAGTGTGAGCTTCCCTCTCCCCCTTTTTGTTAGATCAAAAAAAAATTGAGACATAATGGAAAGTGCATAAAGACAAAGGTATAAATAAGCAAGCAACATAATATCATTAAGTTCAAATAAAGGATAACATCAACTTAAAATCCAAATAAAATAGAAAATCAAAGCATAGGTTTTAGCATAATTCAAACTTAATCCTAAAAACATGAAACAAAGGTGCATAAGTAAATATCCTAAATGATATGAATGATATGCAAAGATAGGCTACTATGCATCGCCTTCTTCATCATCTTCCTCAATTGGATCATTATTCCTCATAGTTTGACGCCACTCGTCATGGAAAGCGGTGAGAGAGATGTTCATTGAGTTGTGACAGCCTTCAAGGGAAGTGAGTCGAGTTTCCACGTTCTTCATCCGATCTTCAAGGCTTGTAAACCTTGTATCAATAGCGGTAAATCCCGAATTCATAACTTGATCGATTGAAGCCATTTCCGTGCGCAAACCCGTGAATTGCTCATTGAGAAAAGTCATGAGGGAGTCCATAGAAGGTGGAGAAGGAGCTTGAGGAACTTGTTCAACTTGAGGATTAGCAAATTGTTCCGCGACCTCACTAGGTAGTTCGGATAGACGAAGCCAATTCCCATTAAAGTAATGGAACTTACCACTTGCAAGAGATCGTTCATCGATAGGATCAGTGAGTAGAGTTGGGTAGTCATGCGAGCAATCAATCTCCTTTTGTTGGAAAAAGTAACTCAAGGTCGTACCATAGGTGATGGAAGTGACAAGTGTGGTGTGGCGATGTTGCACGAGATAGACGATCTCTGTAAACATGATACGAGCAACGTTCAGACGTTTTCTCTCACGGAAGCATCGGATCCAAAAATCATCTACTTGGCGGGTTGTGGAATACTTCCATTTCGAGGGCCTAAACCACCAAGACACCATCAAATGGAGAATCCGATCCTGAGCATTAAGGGCGGTGCCGAAACCACTTAGGACATGACCAAGGGCATTCTCATCATCATAGCCTTCATCCTCCATCTTAAATACCTCACAAATAGATTTAACATCTATAGTGACCTTTTTACCCATAAGATGAAAGTTAACGGCCATAACAACACCATCTCGATTTGCACAACACTTGGCATTAGCATAAAAGATTAAAACCAAAACTCGAAAGAAAAAGCTAGGAATAGTGAGAAAATCCATAAACTTCCACTCTTGGAGCAAAGGTAGATATTCAAATTTGAATCGCTCCGAGTTAAGAAGAGGAATAGAGATTACCCTCTCTGGACGGATCTTATAGTTTTGGAATTGACGAAAATAGGTGAGAGCTCCGGGGGATTGAAAAGATTGTTGATAGATATGAGTGAGATTCAGACGAGCACCATCTCCGGCATTTGATCCTTCACCCGCTTCACTAACATGTGTTCTCTTTTTAGGAGGTGCCATGAACTAGAGAAAGAATTAAAAACAGTGTATGCATTAAGTTGTCTTCATTCAACACATTGAAAAACCAATAATCAAGGTTAAAAAAATTGAAAAGAAATTTTAGTTTAAGAGGACAAAAAACAAAAAAATAAAATCAAAAGAAATTTTGAAACGAAAATTAAAAGAAAAATAGAAAGAAAAAGAAAGAGTTTTACCTTGATATTGATTAGAGAGGAATGAGAGAAGAGCTTAGCACTCAATTGATGAGAAAGCTTAAGAGTTTTGCTTGATTTGAAAACCCTCTTGATTTTGAGTTGTGGTGTGAAAATATGAGGGAAAGAGAGGCTATTTATAGAGTGAAAACGGCTAGGGTTTTGAGAAATTTTAATTTTGATAAAAGTTGAACTCTTAAATGCCAATTAATAGCTGTCTGCGCAATCGCGTATCGATACGGGGGTAAAACGTAATTTCATTTAAAATGCCCGTTGGAAGATCGTATCGAAACAGATGCAATCCGTATCGAAATGATTGTTGCTCGTATCGAAACGAGTTTAACCGTATCGATACCCGTTTTAGGCAAAATGAAGTATGGGAAGCTAATACAGAAATCGTATCGATACGCTTAAGGCCGTATCGATACCATATGCCCAGAAATACATTTTAGGCCTGAAGAACAACCAAAAGCTCGATTCTAACTCCCCTAGCTATAAGCATGGATATTTTCAAGAGCTACAACACATTAACATGCAATTTCACAAGATCAAGCTATTTTAACTAAAAAAAGGGTCCTAAAGGGTCAAGGAAGGCTAGTTAGACCTAACTCTCTCCTAAGGGACCAAAATCGCTCTTTATCTAAAGGCTTTGTAAAGATGTCCGCTCGTTGGTTTAAGGTGTCAACGTACTCTATAACAACACCTTCCTTAAGGACATGATCTCTAATGAAATAATGCCTTATTTCTATATGTTTGGTTCTAGAGTGTTGGATGGGATTTTTTATTAAACATATGGCACTAGTGTTATCACACTTAAGGGCTATGGTTTCAACTTTAATACCATAATCTAAGAGTTGTTGCTTCATCCAAAGGACTTGAGCACACCAACTCCCTAAGGATATGTACTCGGCTTCGGTGGTAGATAAGGCTACACTATTTTGTTTCTTAGAGAACCAAGATATGAGCATACTACCTAGGAATTGACAAGTTCGCGAAGTACTTTTCCTATCGATTTTACATCCCCCATAATCTGCATTCGAATAAGCATGAAGGTTGAAGGTGGAGTCTCTAGGGTACCATAGACATAAACAAGGAGTATCTCTAAGGTACCTAAAGATCCTTTTAACGGCTATAAGGTGAGACTCTCTAGGACTAGCTTGAAACCTAGCACACAAGCAAACACTAAACAAGATATCCGGTCTACTTGCGGTAAGGTAAGCAATGATCCAATCATAGAACGGTAAAGCTTAGAGTCAACACACTTACCTCCTTCATCTTTGTCAAGCTTTGTAGATGAGCTCATAGGTGTGGCTTGAGGCTTTGCATTCTCCAAGCCAAACTTCTTGAGCATATCCTTGATGTACTTTGCTTGATTGATGAAGGTGCCATCCTTCCTTTGCTTGATTTGGAGTCCCAAGAATAATGAGAGCTCCCCCATCATGCTCATCTCGAATTCACCTTGCATTAACTTAGAAAACTCTTTGCAATGACATTCATTAGTAGATCCAAAAATAATATCATCAACATAAATTTGTACTACTAAGATGTCATTTTTATACCTTTTTATGAAAAGTGCAATGTCCACCTTTTCTTTTTCAAAACATTTTTCAATCAAAAAGTTTGAAAGTCTCTCGTACCAAGCTCTAGGAGCTTGTTTTAAACCATAAAGAGCTTTAGTAAGTTTGAAAACATGATTTGGAAATTTTGAGTCTTCAAAACCCGGTGGTTGTTCCACATGCACTCCCTCATTTATAAAACCGTTCAAAAATGCGCTTTTAACATCCATTTAAAAAATCTTGAAATCATGATAACATGCATATGCAAGCAACATCCTAATGGCTTCCATTCTATCTATGGGAGCATAGGTTTCATCAAAATCTATTCCCTCTTCTTGAGTGTAACCTTGTGCTACTAATCTAGCTTTATTTCTAACAATGTTACCACTCTCATCTAGTTTGTTCCTAAAGACCCATTAAGTTCCTATAGGCGATTGATTACTAGGCCTATCAACTAATATCCAAACACTACTTCTCTCAAATTGATTTAACTCTTCTTGCATAGCCATAATCCAAAAATCATCTATAATGCTTCTTTTATATTCTTAGGCTCTATGCATGAGATAAATGCAACATGGTTCATAAGTTTAAGAGAAAATCTAGTGGTTACCCCCTTGGATTGATCACCCAAGATTTCACCACATTTGACATAGTTGAACTCCCTTGGGTAGCTCACTTCCTTTTCCTCAAGAGCCAAGTCCTTCAAGGCTTCAAGAGGTGGATCTTGTGTGTCCTCTTCTTTTGTTGGAATCTCATCCTCCTTTGAAGTTTGTCCTCCATCAAAGGCATTAATGATTCCTACATCATCATCATCACAAGAATCCTTCCTTGGAAGGAGGTTATCATCGAATACAACATGTATAGATTCCTCTACTACTAAAGTTCTCTTGTTAAATACACGATAGGCTTTAGAGGTTAAAGAATATCCTATGAAAATAGCTTCATCACTTTTTGAATCAAATTTACCTAAGTTATCTTTTCCATTATTTAAAACAACACACTTGCAACCAAAAGGATGAAAATAGCTAATGTTAGGCTTTTTAGATTTTAAAATCTCATATGGTGTTTTCTTTAAAATTGGCCTAATCATTACTCGGTTTACAATGTAGCAAGTGGTGTTTGTGGCTTCCGCCCAAAAATATTTAGGTAAATTGTTTTCACAAAGCATGGTTCTAGTCGTTTCTTGTAAAGTTCTATTTTTCCTCTCAACTACCCCATTTTGTTGAGGAGTTCGAGGAGCCGAAAAATTATGGCTAATACCATTTTCATTTAAAATTCTTCAAACCCTATATTTTGAAATTCGGTTCCATGATCACTTCTTATATGAGAAATTCTAAGTCCAAGATCATTTTGGGTTAATTTTGAAAATGTGATGAATTTTTCTAAATCCTCATCTTTAGTACTTAAAAATAGAACCCAGGTAAATCTATAAATATCATCAAAAAGTACAAATGCATAAGATTTACCACCCTAGCTCATAGTCCTAATAGGCCCAAATAAATCCATGTGAATAAGTTGTAAACACCTACTTGTAGAAACATCATTAATTGATTTAAAGGATGACTTATGTTGTTTACCCTTTGAGCATGCATCACAAATTTTATCATTTGAGAACTTAATCTTGGGTAAACCTCTAACTAGATCAAGGGAAACTAATTTTTCTAAAACACTAATGCTAGCATGTCGTAGTTTCTGATGCCATAGCCATGCATCATTTTCATTTTGAGCTACTAAACATGCATGGGATGTATGTATGTCATCTAAATGCACCATGTAAATGTTACCTATGCGATGACCTATGAGCATTATATTATTAGATTTAATGTCAACAATTTTGCACCCATTTTTATCAAATAAAACATTAAATCCTTTATCGCATAATTGGCTTATGCTCAACAAATTATGTTTAAGACCATCGACATACAAGACATTTTCAATAAGAATAGTAGAGTGATTACCTATAGAGCCAATACCTTTAATGTGGCCTTGGGAGTTGTCACCAAATGTCACCACTCCTCCACTTTTTGGCTTTAAGTCCATGAATCTACTCTTGTCTCTGGTCATATGCCTCGAGCATCCACCATCAAGGTACCACGAATTTTGACTTTGTGCTTTGGCCTTGTAGCAATGCCCCCCCTACAAACAAAGATATTAAACTTTTGTTTTTGGTACCCAAATCATTTTGGGTCCACGAGTGTTAGCTCCCAATAGCTTGGTTCCCTTAGGAATCCAAGGTGACATAGCAACAATATTATTAGATTTGACGAGTTCCTTAGGAACCCATACACTTCTAATCTTCTTAGTTCTATTATGTCTAGGAAAGCTACTTTGGTTGTAGTTATTAGTCTTTTTCCTAGGTTGGTTTGTTTTAGATGATTCACCTTTTTCATGCTTCACATTACCAACATTTTTAAAAGACTCTTTGAGCTTGTTAAGCTCATCTAACACCTTTTGGTGTTCACTATTGCATTGAGAAAGAAGATTATTTAGGTCAACATTTTCATCTTGGAAGAATTTAAGTTCATGTTTCAAACCTAAAATCTTTTTCTCAAATTTTAAGTTAGCTTGAGAGAGTGAGTCATTTTTATCATTTAATTCCGAAATAATTTTCTTATTATTAATGACCGACTATTTGTATTTCTCAACTAACTCATCATAAACCTCTTGCAACTCATCATATACATCATGTAATTCATCAAATGTAAAGTCAAAAGATGATGAGTTAGAGGTTACCATGGAGGAATCTTCCTCAAGTGCCATGAGGCAAAGGTTGGCCACTTCTTGTTGGTCATCCTCAGATGACTCCTCATCACTCCAATTATCAAGCTTGGCTTTGAACTTCTTCTTCTTCTCAAAGCCCTTCTTCTAGAGTTGAGGGCACTCCGAATGAATGTGACCGGGCTTTTTGCACTCGAAGGAAATGATTTGATCCCCCTCTTCTTCTTTGTTTTTACCCTTGAAGTCCATCTTTCTTTGAATCTTCCTTCCTCGGTTGGACCTCATGAAACGTGAGAATCTTTTGGCTATCATAGCCAATTCTTCTAAATCCTCCTCCTCACTAGAAGTGCTCTCCTCAAGTAATGAAGCTTTGAGAGCCACTCCCATTTTCTTCTTCTTTTCCACCTCTAGCTTCTCCACTCTTTTCTCTTCCTTCTTCTTTTCTTCTTCCCTTCCTTACTTCATAATTTCATGAGTAAGGAGAGAACCCACTAGTTCATCAAGTTTTAGAGTCTTCAAGTTTTTGGCCTCGATGATGGCAGTTCTCTTCCCATCACAAGATTCGGGAAGTGAGTAGAGTAGCTTCTGGACACGTTTGTCTTCAGGGATAGTCTCTACAAAGCCCTTAAGCCCGTCGACGATGGTTGAGAAGCGATCGAACATCTTTGACACCGTTTCGTCTGGCTCCGTCTTGAAATTCTCATAACTAAGATTGAGAATTCCAATCTTGGTCTCCTTCACATCATTGGTTCCTTCATAGGTGGTCTCTAGAGTATCCCACACTTCCTTGACACTTTCAATGGAGGAGACTTTGGAGTAGATATCGGGACCGAAAGAACAAAAGAGCATGTGTAGAGCTTTGTCATTTATTTGGATTTTCTTCCTCTCATCTTCACTCATCTCCATCTTCTTCTTTAGAACAATCTTTCCATCATCATCTCTCTTCATTGGAATGTAGGGACCATCTTCAATGACATCCCAAAACCAAGTAATTGTTGGACTTGATGAAGAGGCGCATCCGGTTCTTCTAAAATGGATAGTTGTCACCATTGAAGAATGACAGTTTTGTAGTTGATTGAGACTCGTACATGCTAGATCCGGAGGTAGATGCCATATCTTGATTTTTGGATGATCACACTCTTCCTAGGAACTTCTCTTGTGGTTGTTAATCCTTCAAAGTGATAGGCTCTGATACCAATTGTTGAGTGGATCGATAGATTGATCAAGATCATGAGGGGGTGAATTGGAATTTTAAAATTTTGTTGGAGTGAAAGGATAGCTAAAAATGAAGAACAAAGGAATTAGAGTGGTTCAAGTTTCAAATGAACTCTACATCCACCACCTTAGCTACCACTAAGGATTTGCAACAATTCACTAATTTGTTCTTCCCCTTTTCAAGGCTTAGGAGGTAACCTTTACACAACCGGTCAAATTTTCTACCCAAAATTTGACCAAACCCTCAAAAATAAACAAAGAAGAAATTGGAAATCAATTTCAAGTTTTCAATTTAATCCTTAACAACTTAATTATATCAAAATCAAACATAGGTTTTACATTAAGACTCCACTTCAACCCCAAAAACCTTTCAAAACTCATTTAGAAACAATAAGAAACTAACCAAATCAATCAAACTCCAAAAATCACATTTTAAACCACTTTCTATCAAGATTTCAATAGTTTATCAAACTAACAACAAAACCTCAATCAAAATCATTAATAAAGTGTCAAATATCTTTGGAATTTCATTAAAGAACCTAGATTAGAGGGTTAGCATGAAATTTACCTCCAATCCTTGTTTGTCCTCTAATTTAGCAAGATTAGCTTGAAAGAGTTTGATGGGAAATGAAAGAAATCAACAAGGAAAAGATGGAAATCAAAAGAGGATTTGAGAGTGAAGAAATTATGGAAAATTGAGAGAAAATGGAGAGTGTTTGGCTGAAGTGAAAGAGAGAAATGAAAATGATCTTGAAAAACTTTTTAACCTATTAACAAACTTTTTAATTAAACTAATTAAAAGCCCTTTTAATTTTTAATAAACATTTAAAAAACATGCCAAATTAGGGAAAATGCATAATTTCCAAGTATCTCCCTAAAGATTCTAAGATTTTGACTCTTTTTGTAAAATACATTTTCCCAACTTTTAAATCTTTACATTTTGGTCACTGCCCAAAATGTATACTTTTGAAAACTCGTTTTGTAAAATTTATTTAACAAACCTCCTAAACATAATTTTAGAGGATTTTAGGAATTTTTATCATATTTTTATCCCATCCCGAACCTTAATTTCCCTAAAACACCTTTTAACGGTTCGAACCATCGACATCGGTTCCACCGGTCCAACCCGAATTGCCAAAACACCTAAGCCCAAAATCGGGGCGTTACAATTGCATTATTAAAGAGTGTTCAAACTACAATGTTGCACATGTTTTCATATTTTTAGTTGGAATAAAATTATACTAGTGCTGAACAGCTATTATAGAGCTCCGAAACTGATGTTCTAAACTACTTTACTCACATTTCAAAAGGCCCATGTTCAAAATATACATGCGTCTTTTCACTATCAGGCTAAAATCAGACACCTACCAAACTGATGTTACGTTATTAAAGAGCTCCCAACCTACAATGTACCACTTATTTTCATGTTTTTAGTTGGAATTTAATTCTATCAGCACCGATCATCTATTAAAGAGCTCTGACACCAATGTTCTAAACTCCTTCACTCACATTTCAATTCAAAAGGCGCATGTTCCCAAGATATATGCATCTTTTCTCTGTCATTCTCGAATCTCTGTAACTCGTTCCGATACGTCAACAGCAGTTAAGTCTTTTCAGTTGTTACATTGGGTAAAAGAGTTTTCTGATAAGTATGAAGTGCAAGTTTCGTATCTGCAGAACGCGAGGTTCAGTGCCTTGTCAAATCTATGGCGTACTCTGGTGCTGCCATGTTAGGAATATCTACAAAATGTGGTGTCTTGAAAAATGTGCCAAAAATCCTCATGTTTTGGATGACGCAAATATCTCCCCTTATAAGGCAGAAGCAAAGGAAACAATCCCCCAGCCATTGCTATCAATTGCATTTGTTCAGTTGCTGTCAATTGCTATTAGATTCGAAGAAAAAATTCAATTATAACTATTAATGGCAACAAAAGATATATCTGGAAAATTATTTTAGAAAGACGATTTCCAAATATTGTGGTTTGTTGGTATATGTAGTTGCATTTGTATGATCACTACATGCTTTCGGTTGGTTAATAGTATTTTTGAGATGTGTCTTCCGTGTTTTTGTTCAAGATGAACGACAAATCACAATATCTGGAAATGAGTGGTATTTTCCAAGTGTCAGGCAAACTGCTTAACCTTTTCGTCGAGTTTGCGGGTAGCTTATTTTACTCCTTAATTGTGAAGGCTAGATAAAGACCACCATATGTAACCGTAGTCAAAGCCCCTACCATTGCGGATGATGATGATCACGTGGTAGAATTGACCGTCTTTGTGGATATCTACAAATCTGTGAAGCTTGTTTGTATGCCCATATACGTCGTTCAGTTGTGTCTATAGTGAAGAAAACAGATGCTAACAAATATATTGAAGAAAACTGAGAACAATAACTCCTTTACTTACATTTTTCCGGTTTTCGGGTTAGATGGATTTCAACTTCTTCGTAAGTTATATAAAAATAATTTGAAAGTGGTGTATGCATTGTTGTAAACGTGATTCGGTTTAGTTTTGTTTAAAATATATGATGATCGATTTTGATATGCATTTTAAAAAATATGAATATCTGAATGTTGAAATTTCATAAAAAAATTATGTTGTTGTTAAAACTAAATATATTATTTATGTTTGTAATTTTGGAGATCTATTGTTGAGTTAATTTTTTAAATTTTTTTAGGTACGAGGATTAACTGAAAACCGCAGAGATCCATAAGGGATGGGTATAAGGATGAAAAAATAACCGAAATGTTTAACGGGGATTCCCTAAATCTGTACCCGTGAGTGTTGGGGACGTAGTGGGGAATGCAAAATCGTCCCCGACCCGCCCCATTGCCACCCATATCAAAAGGCTCATGTTCCCAATATATATGCGTATTTTCTCTGTCAGCCTTGAATCTCTGTAACCCGTTTTGATACGTCAACAACAGTTAAGTCTTTTCCATTGTTGCTTCTACAAGAGTTTTCTGATAAGTATGAAAGTATGAAATGGAAGTTCCGAAACTAGATGGAAATTCAGAAACCCACTCAACCAACCCAAAAATTAAAAGTGTCCAATCAAGTACTTCGGTTTAAAACAATTTGTACAAAATCATTTTTCTAATATAAATACTATTATACACGCCGAACATCTTTTTTCTATTATAAATAGGAGTACCCAGGGTCCAAGTTTCATAGCCTGATTAGGCTAGGCGAGTGGTTTATATTATTTCCTTTGAAGTTTCCTTCCTTTCATTCTACCCTATATCAGGCGTACTGCTATCTAAGACTACTATGTATAGACTTCATTCTATAGATCTGGGGGGGAGTGTTGCGTTTAGGTTATTCTTGTCAACAAACACTGGTATTTGAAAAGGCTATAATTAGCCATTTTTTATGGGCGAGGCACAACAACAGACAAAGTATTTTAAAGCTTTTACTAGTTAAAATTCTATTGTTTGTTGCGGCTAGAGAACTTCATGTGCCACAGTTTGTACAGTACAACCATAAATGGAGAAACTCTTATTTCAAATATTTGGTATGAACATACGATTGCATTGTTTTGTTGGAGGAATATAAGATTATTTGGAAGATTTTGATATTATCAACTTCTCCGTATTTTTTATGAATATTTATCTTTATGGATGTCTACCATGATTAGAACTTTCTCAAGGACATTTGAGTTACTTGATCATTATGAATAAAATCTTCATTAATTAGAGTTTAATGTATTTTGTACTTTTATAGCCTATCACATTGATTTATAAACCCTTATTTCCTTTTAGTGTTTGTTAGTACGGTAAAAAATAAATGATTAATATGTTTAGGTTTTTAATTTTTATTACTTGTGTCCATTTATCCTATAAACTAACGTAACAAACTAATAAACTAACATCTAAAAGTAGTTAAAATGATAAAATAAATGATCCTGCTATTTTTTTAAAACACAGAATATCTTAAAAATAAAATAATAAAATAAATAACACTAACTCTTAATGCATTCACTCTCAAGGAACATTCAATCTAAGTGTGCAAAATCCATGGAAACACCATAAATAGTAAATACAATAAAGTATCCAAACAGTTTGTACTTGGTTCTAAACTCTTTAAACAAAAAAATGTTAGCTATTGTTCTGACATTCTTAGTTGGAATTTAATTGGACTAGTACCGAACTTATATGCATGAGTTTCGAAACTGATGTTCATAACTCCTTTACTTATACATTTACAACTATAAACATAACACAAGGAAATTTAAGAGCACAACATATAAAGAAGTAAACAAAACGAACAAGATCACATAACATAATCGGATCATAATCCAATAGAATAAATGATACAAATGTGTGGTGGTGAGCATAAACCGATCGAGAACTGCTTCCATGCTGAACATTATACAACATTGCTCTATCGGCAACAAGCATCAAAATAGTATTGGTGTTGTGAAATGCCATAGGCCTGCCATAGCCGATTTCATCAATACAACCTCCAAGATCAATACTATATTTTTTGTTCCATAACTTTTGTATGTAGTTTCCCATTGTCCAAATCTCCAACAGAGGTGCATCTCGTCTCATTGACATTATTGCCAGCTTCCCTTCATGCTTGCCGAGATTTAGCAACCCAAAAATTTTGGAATTGCATGAGTCAGCCACCTTTATCGATTTCCAACTCTCATTTTCAAGGTCAAATGCAAGTATTTTATACTTGTCATCCATCTGTGTCAGCCAATGAAGCCTACCACACAGAGATATTGTGCATGAATTCCGCTCGAAATACTTTTCGGCTGGTAACTTCAAATCACTCGCGCGATGCTAAATCCAACCATTGGAATCATAGACTTTGCAATGGATAGCTTTAACACATTTAACGCAATCATAATTGCACTGATCGGAAACCCACATGATTTTGTACTCCAAGGGCCTTGGTCAGAGAACAATCATCCATATTCAGGCTGTGGAGGTTTAGCGCGTGGACTTGGAAGAAATTGAAATTGCCTTGTCGAGAGTTTACAAATATAATACTCATTTTTTCCTGGACGAGCTCTACAAAACACTAAACATGTATCCACAACGTCTGAGATTTCGACGTCACAATGAGGAAAAAATAGAACGTGAGTTTCCCATCATCACGACCTGATTGTTCTTCGCTTACAAAACTATAAGAACGACATTTATCATAGTTGCCTGCAATTAAGTACCCACATATTGAGTTTGTTTTTCCAGTAAAAGATTTCACAAAGCCGGATTCGTATGTTACAACATTACACCATTTTGACAGCAATCGACATTTCTTCATTGTCTTTAAATCAGTTCTTGAAAATATTTCAGACAACTCGTCAATGGTGAGACCAGAAGATGGCATGGATGCCTTGTAGAAAAAGGAATCGGAGATGTTTAGAACACAACTGCCTGCTCTCAACCTCTTAAAAATGTTTCAGATAACTCTTCATTGCTGAGACTGTCCCTCTTCTTTTATAACGAAAAACAATTTGGCAACGAAGTGTCTTTTCAGTGAAACGATGCGTATCGAACGTTTCACTGAAAATCCAAAACATTACATTGTTCCTTACTATTTTAGTTTCACATACGCATAAGAAGTTTCGAACCTGTTAACAATTTTTGGAGCCTGCCCAAATTGTCTTTTCAGTTCTTAAATTAAAACATGTCATTTAATGTAACCCAATAGGTCATCACCAACCTCCTTGGAACGCGTAAATAAAGTAAATTGGTGGGTTCAATGGACATACAATTTCAAAAGACGCATAATCCCAATAATATGAACAATTTTTAAAAGTAATTAGAATTAAGTTATGTTATTAAAAGTAATTTGAACAAATTTTCAATTAACACTCTTTTCTTATCTATATGATCTTAAATTTCGCAAAATTATTAAATTAAAATTCCTAATCAATACATGATAAGAATGACAACATCGATTTAAAGAAATCTTCCTTAGTCGAGGGAACCCAATTCAACTTACTTTATATATAATATAAATAAATTATTTATGAACACAACATTTTAACAAAGTAAACAAAACACACATTATGACATTACACAATCATCAACTTTGTGAATGGATCGATTACTTTGAGGTCAATTTGCGTATGTTGTACGTGTTATATGTATTTGTTGTACCAAGTTAAACTTTAAATATTAATTTAAAATTATTTCTTGAAGGTTCATATCATTATACTTACCATATTTCGAATATACTCCTCAAATTTTAAAGAAATATTTAAATAATTATATGAATAGTAACTTATTTGATATAAGGCCAATTGTGTAGATGATTTGTGTGATTCTTGACATGTTTGTCTTTATATATATGATTCTTGACATGCTTGTATTTCGATATATGATTTGTATAATTCTTCACATGATGGTCAATAATTACGTTATATTATGTAATTAATTTGACAAGATGTTTATAAAATTTGTACTGAAGGATTTGCTTTTTTACGCGTTAAATATAATAAAATATTAAACCTCAACATAAAGGTGCCTTTTGTTTATGCTCGCAGATAGTGACTTCTTTATAATACGAAGAGTATCGAACGTTTACATTTAGAGTATCAAACTTTTCACGTGAAACCTAAACTATGACATGTTTTCCCAATGATTTAAGTTTACGTTTCTCTTTACAAGTCTCGAAACCCACATCCATAGGTTCGACACTATTTAAATTTGTGGTTGCCGGTCGCAACTATCTTTTCACTTGTAATTTTAATTAATTTCATATAACATCTATACAAAGTTTCGATATGCTATGTTTTAGACTGAAAATGTTAACAGAAATTGTGACATTCATGGCTGAACATCTTGAGTTGGTTGTTTTCGGAACATTACTACAACTTTAATTGCATTATATTAAAAACTTAACATAGAATATGGGTGAGGGTCGTCTGGGTTTGGAGCACGCAACAAATCTAGTATACGCGCAAGAATCTCTACAACTCTGATAGCAGGGCTCCATATTTAATGGAGGATGCACAGCCTAATGCCGCCAGAGTCAGTGAAGTTGGGATGAAATACGTCCCTATCAAATTGAAATGCAAACTACATAAACAGATAACCATTATCTTTGACATGCTCCAGCGTAACAATAATTAACAAGACAAAAAAACAATCTTGGAAGGATTCTTATATTACCTTAGGAGCTTTAATGGGGGTAATTAGGTGAGAAGAAAATTCTCACTTCAAAATTATGCCCTTCGTAAGGGGTGCCATCAGGTGCAACCATTTGAAGTCGATAATGAAACGAACAAAAATTGACATTTTCCATAACTAAAGACAAATAATGATAATTATAAACTGTCTGAAAACATTAAAATTTTGCCCAAAAGACAACGTAATATAGGGATGTTTACCAGAAAGCATATTAGGGGCTACTATTAGATTCTCCAAAGGCAATAGGACAGAACTCCCTACGAATAAATGCAAGCGTATCTATTATGGCCTGCCAAAGTAGATGAAGAAATAAGACAAAGATGAGAATGAAAATTTACAACACTTTGTTGGGGTATTTATAGGGAAGAACGTGCCGCTTCATCTAGATTATGGATTTGCAATGTCGTAGATGTTCATATGTCAAAACGTTATTGATCAGGAAAAATTATTATACATGAGCACGTAAATGGTCAGCCAAGTATTTTTAGTATTTAATATTTTACGCGGCATATTTGGACAGGCAGAACGTGGCGTTTTAGTAATATGACAAGTACCGAACTTTTGCTTTTAAAGTTTCGAACTTATTATTTGAAACCTAAACTATAACATGTTTCTCAAATGATTTCAGTTTTAAGTTGTTGTTTAAAAGTATCCAAACCGTCATTGATAGTTTTGAAACTAAAATTAATTTCTCAAATGATTTTTGAGTTGAAATTGCTCATCAAAGTTGATTTGAGGTTAGAAACGATCGAAGTATGCTAGACGTTATTTACAGTAGATTGACGCTGTTTTGAGGTTGGCAACCATATAAGTTTTGTGCTGTAAAGAGAAGTTGGGAATTGTTGAGTTTACTATTGGTAAGTGATGTTTCTAGTTAAGTCTCTAGTAGTTAGTTGTTGCTCATTGTGATGCTTGAATTTGTGAAAGTTATGCGGTGTAAGTGTAATCGGAGGAGTTGTTGGATGAAGGAAGGTTTGTATGTGTTTTGTTTCCTTTACGTAAATTTCGAAGACGAAATTTCTTTTAGTGGAGAAGAGTTGTAACACCCCGAAAAATGAGCTAGAATATTCGAGTCAATTAACAGAATCATGTTGGAATTTTGGGTTAGGCTTTGGCTAATTAATGAATTCTGGAAAATAATTTGGGTAATTAAATTGATTTCCGATAAATTTATCATGATAAGTATTTGTGAAAAATATATTAAATAAGTTTAATAAAGGATGAAATTGAGTTTGGGTAATTTTATATTGATTGTTTTAATATTAATTAAATGGTGACTATTTTACAAAAGATTGTAAATATTAATAATGGAAATTTTTTAAAAAGGGAAATAAAATGATATTTTAATAGAATTATTAAATCAAAGAAAAGAAATATCTTTTCCCCTTATTTTTAACAAAAATAAGTTGACAATTGTAATTTTTTAAAAAGATGAGAAAGACATTTTTAAGTTTCTCTCATTCTCTTCCAAATAAAACTCTTATTTCTAAATTATTTCTACTTCAATTTTTTTTCCAATATTTTTTAAACAATTGTAGATTAAAGATTTTGATTTCTACATCATCTTCACTATTTTTCTTGTCGGAAATCAAGAGGAGAATTACTTTCTTAATTCGCGGTGGGTTTTGTGGTTTGTATGTGTGGTAGGATTTGGGAATAATAATAATGAAAGAAAAAAGAATTGAAGGGAGTGTTGGCAGTAACGAAAAGTGGGATTACATTTCAGGGCAGCATACGGAATTAGGCATGTTAGGGAAATAGAATTGATTCAAATAATTGTGAGAGTGGTGTTTTAATAAATAGGTTACTTTGGTGTGGTCCAATTTATATTAACTTTTGTATTTTTTGTGAAAGATGATAAGTGTTCAGACGATTTTTGGATAGGCGTTAGCGTCAAGGCGTTAGCATCAAGACGATATCAAGTTGGTGAGTGCATGTTAGAGTATGTCCAAAGACCAATCATATGATAATTGTATTGACATACTATCTTTACCTATTTTATCAAATAAAGACAATGCCGCTATTTTCTTCTGTTATATTTCTGTGCATCAAATTAACAAAAGACAATAATGTTCATATAATAATATAATTATTATTAAAAGATCCTTAGTTGAGTATTATTATGGGCATGAATACTAATAATACATTTAAAGCTAACATGAAGTTGATTGATGACAATGTGTTGTCATTGACATAGTGATGTCAAAATCATAGCATGAATATGATGTTAGATAACAACAAATTGGATTGACCCGCTATGAGCATATGTCGTGGATTATTATGTAATTGTCACGATATTGCTCATAATGATAACTATATGTATGATCCTTTGACTTGAGATCATTACTATCTTAACATATATTGTTGTGTGTTTTGATGCAGTTAAACGTGCACCGTAAATGGTTACACTATAAAGACTGACATTGAGCATATCATGATATGTGTAGCGGGGTATGAATGGTCGAGATAGGATTTGTCCTTCCTACATAACATGAAACAATTCACAAGCCACTTGATTGAGTAAGACTAGAAATGCATGGCCATGCTCGAATAAGTTGATATGAGATATCACATATTGTTCGTTTGTTGTCTACTCTAGATATCAAGAAATAATAGATAGGCAAAACAAGTGTGACTATTCCAAGACTTATGCCTATTCTAGATATAAAGGACAAAGGGATATAATACATTAGAATAGTTGATCACGAAGATGTTATGTTGAATCTTTACTTTCAGTAATTTAGGTGACAATGATACATTGCTAGATGCCACTCATTGTTTGTAATATTGGAATAGTTCTGATAATTGCTACTAATGTTACTGGAACCTACAGGGTCACACCCCAAGGTTGAAAAAGAGCAATTAATAAATAAGTTACACAGGTACAATTTAGTTGTACGTATATAATATGTATAATTAATATTAAGACATATATATTTGATATATATGCTAAAGTATTTTATTATACATAGAATTTCGAATTTAAATATAATTAAAGTAATTATAGTTCGGAATTAATTAAAAGTCCTATGCAATTAGGGTGACATACTATAAAAGGGGGTTAATGGTCTAGCAGCCGACTAACCCTTTGAAACGTATTTTTCTCAAAAACGTTTTGTGAAAAAGAAAACTGCTATCAACTTTTCAACCGGTGAACTGAGTAGAGGCTAAGACGATCTATTCGTGGAGGCTAAGATTCGTATCGTTCGTAGAATCCCCAAATAAATATAAAAGTAATAAAATTTTACATAAAAACCCCAAATAATGAAATAACTGGAATAAAACCGATATAAATCTGAAAACTAAAATTATTCATACTAAAACAGTAATAAATCTGATAACTGTGGTCCTCCAAGTACCGAACTCCTATGTCTGAGAATCTGAAATAGAAGCTAAGATGGGGGGGGTCAGCTATTAAGCTTAGTGTGTCAATAAAGTGCATCAGACAGAAAATCACAAGAATCATACAGTTAACATAGTCATTTCAATAGTTATTCAAATACACAGGTATGCAAAGCACGATGCAACTAAGTTTATGTCATGAACCCATCTACATCACCGTCCGAAGAGTAAGGTTTCCCTGAACCACTCTCTACATCGTCACCAAGTCCGAAGTGGAATTTAGCCCGAAGGGTGAAACCACTGATATTCCTCAGTACATTTCCCACCCGAATGATATGCATGAATGTTCCAATTATAATCCGATTACAACATCATTAGTCCAAAAATGCATGAGCATTTATTCCGAAAATGCATGAGCATTTAGTCCGATATTTATTATTCAGATTCCGATGTATGATGCCTAACAGAATTGCATACAACATAACACATAGCTCAGGTCACAACATATTCCGCAAACAGACATCACACAAAATATTCCACAAATAGACATCACACAAAAACAACACATAAGATATAGCACAAGCAGAGAACACACCTCAGACAACTAACAGCTCAACGTCGAGAGTGACGTCTCCCACGCTCAGATCTAGAAGCAGGCGGAACAGGATCGACACGTGCGGAACTCTAAGGTTGAGATGCAGGAGGTCGACCAGGCGGAGGAGGAGGTAGAATCTCGGTGTCCGAATCGATATAACCTGAACGCAAAAATAACTCGATTCAGAATTTTGAATACACAAATTCCAAATTAAGCATAAAATAATTCAAAGGGTCAAAAACGGTCGTTCGGGATCGAATTTAGAAAAACGGGTTGCGAATCTGAAATCGGGACGTCGAAAAACATAAAGTTGACTTTTAGCCCAAAAAGTCACCGCTGACGTCGTCATGGTCAATGATGACATCATCGCTGACGTCAGCCTACATCATCATCCCATCAGCAGATGACGTCACTGCTGACATCATCTGACTTGTCACAAAAGGTCTGGTTCAGTCTGGTTTAGCACATTGGCCGGTTCGGTTCGGTGGTCCGATTCGGTTCTAAAAAATCCCCCAATTCAAATTAAACAAAACCCCAATTTCAGTTTCCAAAATCACTAATTCCAATTTATTTTTCCCAAATTAAATTAACCAAAACCCTAATTTCATTTTCCAAATCCCAAATCTGATTAGGTTCCCAAATCCACAAACCCTAACCTAATCCAACAACCTTACTAGCGGCGGCGGCCATTCGACGCGACGGCGGCGGCCGAAACTTACTCCGATCCCGACCAAATAAACAGCTGTGAACAACGACGCTTACCCAAAATCAAGATGACGGCAAGGGCGGCGGCGCGTGAAGAAGACGAAGGGTTTTAGCCTCTCAAATCTCGCGCAACAGCGGCGACAAAGAACACTGAGGGGCGGGTTTTGATCGCGCGGTCACTGTGAGTACACCGGTGACCTCGAAATGATGAACGGACGATGATGGCCCCTTGGACGGAGTTGAATCGAAAAAAAGACGAATGGTGTTTGATGATTGATGAAACAGAGAGAGTGAAAGATGCGGCTGGGGAATTATTTTGTGTAGGTGAAGAGACAAAAAGGGTTTTACCCAAAGTTTTTGGGTAAATTACCCATTAAAGGCTCCAACTTTAGCCCGCCTTTTAGAATAGCCTCAATTGTTTAGGTTTTACTCTATTAGGTCACGAAGAATCCCAAAATTCACGATTTAACCCCTAAAATTCAATTAGGTACTCTGATTAAAATTCCCAAATTTTAGGTTACGAATTAGGGATTTAACTCGTTTTAGGGTTTTTAATTTCGGTGAAAAATCGGGGTGTTACAATTGTCCCCTCCTTAAAAGAAATTTCAGCCTCGAAATTTTCAAAATTAGTGACATATCCCAAAAATTAGTTGACATAACTTAAAGTTCTTCATTCTGAATTCCTCATCCTTCTACATGAAAGTAAAAACCTGACAACATTAGAAACGTACCTGCTATATCTTCTGGCTCACCATTATAACTCTCATGAGCTCCAGTTGCATAAATCAACCCCGAATGTCTAGTATCAGATCTAGCTGATCTATCACTCTAGGCAGGTCTACCTCTACTAGCAGTACCTGAAGTAGCAGGTCTACCATGTCCTCTACCTCAAGCAGGAGTCTGTACAGATGCCTGAGACTGACTCGGAACATAAGATGATGAAGGTGATACCAAATAATCCCTGAAAAGATGCTCAAATGATCCACATTGGAAACAGGCCCCAGACTGCCTCCTACACTCACCCAGGTGCCACTTCTTACAGAAGGAACACTGCGGCACCCCACGGGTACTAGTCGAACCCTCGGCACTAACGGTCGGAACAGTGGAAATCACCGGTCTAACTCTGGAATAACCTTGATTGTAACACCCCGGTTTTGGGCTTAGAAGTTTTGGGCGTTGACCGGTTCGGTCAAAGTGCTGATCGAATATATAAGAGTGAATTTAGGAAAGCCTAGTTCGGGTTGCATTAAAAATATGGAAAAATGTTCTAAAATCATCTTTTATTATATTAAAGTGAACTGTGAAATCAATTTTGGAAAATGAGGTTCGGAAGGTTGACATTTTGGCTAGTGACCAAAATGTAATTTTTGAAAGTTCGGTGACAATTTTATAAAGGATTGGAACTTTGAATCTTTAAGGAGCTATTATTCCAAAGGGGATTTCTCCAGATTTTTCTAAGATATTTTAAGGCTTATTCTGATTTTAAAGATTAAGAAAAGGGGGGAAATCATTTTAACTACTTTTCTAACTACTTTTTCTATTTTCTCTCCATTTTCCTTTTCTCTCATTTTCTCTCAAACCAAACGAAATTCTCCAGATTTCTTTCTCTGATTTTGGCATCTAAATCTCCCATTTCAACTCTCATTTGATTCCTAATCATCTCATCAACAAAACCTCTCAATTTGCAAGTTGTTTCATCAAGCTTTTTGGCTCTAAAAAGGAGAAATCCAAGTTTGGAGGTAAGAACGTCCTTCTCCTCTGAACTTCAAGTTCTTTATTGAAATTCCCAAGTTCTCAATCCTTGTTTCATGATTTGTTAATGGTTTTTCAAAAGAAATCTTGATTTTTGGCTAAAATGCAAGATTTGGCGATTTTGGTGAAATTTTCGTGTGATCTGTTTGGGCAGTGTTTTGAAGTGTCAAAATGATGTTAAATGAATGCTAAATTGATTAAGAATTGATGTTTAACTAATGCAATCCCGGATAGGTTGAATTTCCTAAGTTTTGCTTGTGTTTTTGGTTGTTTTTGGAGTGTTTTTGGTGATCTGTTATACCTGGAGGTATAAGGATGTGTTTGTAATCATTTTGGATGTTAATTGATGTATAAGAATGGTTAGAAGTGATAGATCTTGGCTGGGTTAAGTTTTGATAATGTTTGGAGGTGTTTTCGGTTGTGTTTGGTGGCCGAATTGCTAGATTTGTGATGAGCAGCGAGATGTGTTGTTGTTGCTGGTGTTTTAATGCATAAGGATGCATTAATATTCTGTTTTTGTGTGCTTGAAACAGGAGAGTTTGATGTTTGAGCTTTGAAGGTGTTTGCGGAAGGTTTCGGAAGCTAGGAAGGCTTGGTGGCTAGCTTGGTTTTGGTTATCGGTGAGTGAAGTTGGGTTTTCGGCTTTTAATCAAAGGTTTGAAGGTTTTGGGAGCTTAGTTTAAGTCTAAACAACTTTGCTAAGCTCAAGAGTAAGTAAATGGATTTCTTACTTGATTTGTGATATGAAGTGGTTTTTAGGCAATTGTGGTTGATGATTGAAATGCATGTGTTTTGCATGGTTTAGTTCTGTTTTGAAAGCATGTTTAAGCATGGTTTAATGCTGGTTGTGAAAGCCATATGTGAAGGATGCTCTAGGTAGGAGATCCTTGGTTTTATTCATTGAAAATGTGGTTTTGATGCATGATGTTGCATGTTGTTCAATGGCTTTGTTTAATGCTTTAAAACAGTGAGTTGATGATGATAAATGATGGTTTTTGCATATTGGTTATGCATGTGAATCATTTGATTAATGTGGTAATGGTTTTGCATATTGGTTATGCATGTGAATCATTGGTTTATAATGAAATGGTTTTGCATATTGGCTATGCATGTGAAACATTGGATTAATGTGGCAAGATGGTTATATTGGCAAGTGATGTAAGTGGTTCTTGGTTCTTTGATCGGATATAGTTAGCCGGCTATAGGATTGGGTGCACCGTGAATAAAGTCGCCTTGGAGGTGGAGTGGTCAAGAGTGGACCGGATAAGCTCCCTTCAAGTTTCCTAACGAGATGAGGTCATAGTGGAGGTTGTTGCCCACTCGAGGACCTAGGTTATTTAAGGTCATAATGGAGGTGTTGCCCATTCGAGGACCTTGGTTAAGCAAAGGTTATATGGTGTTTTAAAGTCCATATGTGAGGACCTTGTGCTTGTTGAGATCACAATGGCGGTGTTAAGTCCATGTGTGGATCTTGTATAGGGTGTCCCGGATCTCGTTAGTGATTTCTACAACTACCAATCGGTTATGCAAAGGTTGTATGGTGGTTCAAAGTCCATACGGGAGAACCTTGTGCATGTTGAGGTTGTATGGTTGTCCATACATGGGAACCTCGGGAAAAGCTAAGGTTGTATGGTGTTTAAAAGTCCATGCATGGGAACTTTAGGCTTGTAAGGTCATAATGGAGGTGTTGCCCATTCGAGGACCTTGGATTGGGTAGGGTGTAGGGAGCGTAGGGACAACGCTCGGAAATCCGCGTATCCGATCGGGTGTTGAGTTGGAAAGTGGATGTGATTGATTACTTGAAGGCCAATATGATGTTCTTAAATATAAAGAAGCATGAGATGCTTGAAATGATGCATGGTTGCATGTGAAGCATGAGTTGCTTGGAAAGATGCATTGTTGCATGAAAGGTGTATGATGCATGTGAATGCATGTTTACTAGTTAGGTTGAGCAAGTGTTGATTATCATTTGGTAAATGATGGATGTGAGCATGATTATCTTAAATGCATTGAAGTCTTGTGGGACTTGTTTTAAAAGGCATGTGTTGATGATTGTATGGTTTATATGTTGCATTGGTGTAATGCATGTGATGGTTGGTTGTGAAATGGTTTTTAAAGGATTTATGTTGAAATGGCTTTCATGTTTATGAAAGGTATGTTGTGAAATGGAAGTAGTTTTTCCATGGTTTTGTTTTGGCTTGCATATGGTGTTTATGCATGGTTGGTGCTTGTTGTTGAAAATGGTTTTCAAACAAGGTTTTGTAAACAAATCGGGTTGGTTTTACAAGTGTTTTAGGACCCGCTGCATTGGTGGTGTTTCGGTTTTGAGCATTCCTCACTAAGCATTATGTGCTTACGCTCTCTTTGTCCATCAATGCAGATCTTTGAAGTTTGGACAGCAAGGAGCAAGGGATTCAAGGTGGACTCCAAGTGAGATGTATGTCTCGGTGAATAGCTATAGTTAATAAAGGCAATGGGGGTAGAATCTCTTGGGATTATTGTGTTTGTGATCGTTTATGTTGTTCAAGAATGTTTTAATGTTGTTAAAGTTGTTGGAACATGATTTGGCTTAATTGAGATTGTTTTGGAAGGTTTGTGCCTAAATGGTTGCTTGTGTAGGAAGCATGCCTATAGATTTGGGGCTTTTTGCATGTGATGTGTTTCTGATGAATTGTTGATGCAAGCATGTCTCATTTATGTTGGATTGCATGCTGGTAAAGTTTGGTGGCTTTTGGAGCATGATTGGATGGTCAATTGTGTGTTTGAGTGAGCAAAATGCAGCTTTCTGGGCTAGACGTTTCGGAACAGGAGACACCGTTTCGGAACGGGTGCCCTGCATGAACCCAGGCGTCCGAAACGGGTGAGACCGTTTCGAAACGGAAAGGCCTCTGCCCGACCCCCGTTTCGAAACGGGCTATGCCTGTTTCGGAACGGCCCCGCGTTTCGGAACGGGTTGTCCCCCGTATCGGAACGGTCGACCGTTGGGGCTGACATGTGGCAGTTATATGTTTCAAATTGTTTGCATTTTGGTCCTGAATCTTGTATGTGCATTTGTATGAGTTTGGGATGTCCGTTTGAGCTGAAATTTGGCAGGGAAGCATGAAACCTGATTAATTTCATGATGGTAACTTTAATTTGGGTTAAGTCCTTTTAATTATCAGAAATTACAATTTGGTCCCTAAAGTTGTAATTTGTTCAATTGGGTCCCTGTTTAATCTCTGATGATTGTGATTTTTTGAGTATGTTGTCCGTGTGATCACACCTAAGGTTAATGTGCATCTAGACAAGTTTAAAAAGAAAAAAAAAGGGTCGTTAATCAAGGTTGACTTTCGGGTTGACTTTGGTTTTCCCCGTGTGATCTTCGTAGTTCGGGTCAACCGTCTAGGCCGGGCTACGGGGGTTACATTTGGTGGTATCAGAGCTGTGTTGCGAATGCTTGGGGAAAACGGTAAGTTGTTGTGATGTGTGCTTGTTGTTTACCCTGATGTGTGGTTGAATGTTGGTTGAAACACGTGTTTCTGGGCATGGTGTTAATGTTTCTGAACATGTTAATGATGTTTTCAAGCATGTTTCATGGTTATGAATCTTGGTTGAGCTCATGTGGTTTGTGCTGATGTTAAGCTGATGTTGTGAGCTGGTCTTATGCTTGTGTTATGCTTGATGGATGTGTAAGTTGTATGTTATGTTGCTAGTATGCTGTGGCATGTGGATGCTGTTGGATGTAAGCATGATCAAAGTATGTTGTTTGATATGCTTGATGTTGTGATATCCATGTTGTGTTGGCTGTTATGTCATGTAAAGGGGAGGATTCGGGATACCCATTGCCTTATTAATATAGCTATTGTGTTACTTTGGAGTTGGAATTTGAATCCTTGCTAATGCTGGTCTAACTGGTTTGTTTGTTTGTTGTGATTGTATGTTTGTTGTTGTTAGTGGTATGGCAAAGTCAGTGGAGGATTGGCGTATGAGGGAGATGGTTGCTGCCTTGGGGCAGGTTGTTAAGGCAAGGAATTCACCCTTTGGTAGTGGAGTTTTGTCTCAGTCTTCTGTGCCTAGTGTTGAGGTGGTAAGGCAAGGGGAAGAAGCTGGTTCTGTGGTGAAGAGTTCATCACCTGTTGAGCAGGAGGTGTTGGGAGCATCTCAGGCTATTGTTGAGGTAAAGTCAGTAGATGTGCTGACTGTGGGATGTAAGGGTTTGCCGAAGCAGTGTTTGTTTGATTTAGGTGCTGTGGAGTATCATGGTTCTACACCAGAGATGTTTGAGGCCTGGTTGGCCAAGGTTGTTCTGATCTTGGATCAGGAAGGCTGTGATCTTGCTTGTAAGCTGGGGAGTGTTGTTTCTCTGATGTTGGAGGATGCATGTGCCTGGTGGACATCTGTGGCAGTTGCGTCACATATCCTTGATATTGATTGGGATTTCTTCGTATCCGCTTTCTATGAAAGGTATCTTGGGAAGTTTTCAGGGATTAAGCAAGGCGCGGGTAGTGCTGTTGTTGAGCAAGTGTTGTTTGAGCAAGGAGTGGAAGCTCAGTCATCTGTGTGTGACCGTTGTGAAAGGCAACATGTTGGAAATTGTTGGGGCGCAGGTGTTTGTTGGAATTGTGGTTCCAAAGTGCATGTTAAGCGTGATTGTCCTCGTGGTGCGAAGTTAGCTTTGGTGTTAGCTAAAGAGTCTCAGAAAGGTCGTGGGCACGGCCGAGGCAAGGTTCAGAGGTTGCGGAAAAAGCAGAAGGATGTGAAGAGTGTGGGAAATGAGAATTGCTGGAAATGTGGGTCTGCTGGACACATGAGGCGTGATTGTTTGATGATGGCTCGTAATAGCCAAGGCTCTTTATCGCAAGGAGTTGGTGGTGACCCTAGTGTGTTAGCTGGTGCTGCAGTGGTGTGGCAGGAGGATGGTGGTTCCGCGAGGAAGAGAGCTCGTCTGATGAAGCTTCAGGGTGGTGTTGTGCCTTCAGGTAATCTTGTTTAGTAATCTTTGCTCTAGTTGCCTTAGTTGGTTTTGTTGGTTTTCCTTGCGTGGTAAGTTTAGTCTTGCTGATAGTATGTTGGGGTAATAGTTGTAGTTTGGAAATGTCTTGGGTATGAAGAAAGCTTGGTAAGTATCTTGTGGTTAATGGTTGTTGGTATGTTGGAGTTAGATAAGTTAGAAGTGGGATAGGAGGTTGTTCTTAGACGGATTTGAGGATGTTATTGGAGGGTGTGAATTGGCATTCACGCACAGTTAAAATCATTGTTATATACTATATTATATATGTTGGTCCATGCATACATGTGGCATGACATTAGAGGTTTTGCATTCATGTACATCAGACATTGATAGGGCATGTTGGTGATCATGCATACGATGTTCACACTCGCTAATAACTAATCGAATCTGTTAGTGTGTTGGATTAGGTTGGACGATGGGTTTTCAGAGGTTGTTTTGGTGATGGGTGATAGTTAGTAGTGGGGTATATCAAGCTAGTTGCTAGTGAAAGTGAGAGTGGTGTAGTTGCTGGTAGTAGGGTAGTGTTGATGTTCAAGGAGTTTAGTGGTTTGGTGTTGGGTGGTATCGGTTGAGTTTAGAATCGGTTTAGTGGTTTGAATAGCTAGGTGGAAGGGGTAGTTCCTTGGTGGTAAGTGATGTTGCAGCTTGGTGGTTGTGCTCCCAAGTGCTGAAGTAGCTTGGCTTTTTAGTTGTTGTGGAAGAGTTGTGTTTGTAAGTGCTGGTTCTCAGTGACCTTTGAGAAGTTAAGAAGATGGTTTGTATGTTTAAGCTGGGCGATGTGTTTGTATGGTAAGTGTTATGGTTGAAGTTTGAAGTGGAAGGTCAATGAAAGATTGAAGTTTTGTTGGTTGTTTGGGTTCTTGTGAAAATTGGTTGGTGGTGTGAAACGGCTGGCGGAGTCAAATTGGGGTTGTGGTGTGATTCTTGGAATCTGGGTGAGTGTTCCTGGTGAGCTGTTATGGTAATGTTAGCAGCAGTTGTGAGGTTTTATCAGTTTTCGTTGAGGGGTTTGAGTAAGCGGTTGATGTTTAAGGATTTTTGCTTGTTGGGAAATTCTTGGAAGAGGTTTGGGGTTTTGCAAGGGCTTTGAAAGCAGAGAAGGTTGCTTAGTGGCAGGTTTGGGTTGGCTGTGTCTTTGTGTAAACAGGTTTTGGGTATGGTATGTTGCAGTGATGCCTGCTGTAAGAGCTGAAGTTCTTCAGGATGAAGTTTGAGCTGTGTACAGTCTGGTTATGTGAGAGGTTTAGTTGTGGCTATCTCTGTGTGTTCTGGATTCTGTGAACAGCAAGTGGTGGTGCTAGGTTGGTGGAGGTTTTGTGTGGAAGGTGTTCAGTGTTGGTCGAGGCTTTTGTGTTGCCTTGTGTGTTGTTTGAGAAGATGGTGGTTTTCTTTCGCCGGTTAAATTTCGAGGACGAAATTTCCTAAGGAGGGGAGAGTTGTAACACCCCGGTTTTGGGCTTAGAAGTTTTGGGCGTTGACCGGTTCGGTCAAAGTGCTGATCGAATATATAAGAGTGAATTTAGGAAAGCCTAGTTCGGGTTGCATTAAAAATATGGAAAAATGTTCTAAAATCATCTTTTATTATATTAAAGTGAACTGTGAAATCAATTTTGGAAAATGAGGTTCGGAAGGTTGACATTTTGGCTAGTGACCAAAATGTAATTTTTGAAAGTTCGGTGACAATTTTATAAAGGATTGGAACTTTGAATCTTTAAGGAGCTATTATTCCAAAGGGGATTTCTCCAGATTTTTCTAAGATATTTTAAGGCTTATTCTGATTTTAAAGATTAAGAAAAGGGGGGAAATCATTTTAACTACTTTTCTAACTACTTTTTCTATTTTCTCTCCATTTTCCTTTTCTCTCATTTTCTCTCAAACCAAACGAAATTCTCCAGATTTCTTTCTCTGATTTTGGCATCTAAATCTCCCATTTCAACTCTCATTTGATTCCTAATCATCTCATCAACAAAACCTCTCAATTTGCAAGTTGTTTCATCAAGCTTTTTGGCTCTAAAAAGGAGAAATCCAAGTTTGGAGGTAAGAACGTCCTTCTCCTCTGAACTTCAAGTTCTTTATTGAAATTCCCAAGTTCTCAATCCTTGTTTCATGATTTGTTAATGGTTTTTCAAAAGAAATCTTGATTTTTGGCTAAAATGCAAGATTTGGCGATTTTGGTGAAATTTTCGTGTGATCTGTTTGGGCAGTGTTTTGAAGTGTCAAAATGATGTTAAATGAATGCTAAATTGATTAAGAATTGATGTTTAACTAATGCAATCCCGGATAGGTTGAATTTCCTAAGTTTTGCTTGTGTTTTTGGTTGTTTTTGGAGTGTTTTTGGTGATCTGTTATACCTGGAGGTATAAGGATGTGTTTGTAATCATTTTGGATGTTAATTGATGTATAAGAATGGTTAGAAGTGATAGATCTTGGCTGGGTTAAGTTTTGATAATGTTTGGAGGTGTTTTCGGTTGTGTTTGGTGGCCGAATTGCTAGATTTGTGATGAGCAGCGAGATGTGTTGTTGTTGCTGGTGTTTTAATGCATAAGGATGCATTAATATTCTGTTTTTGTGTGCTTGAAACAGGAGAGTTTGATGTTTGAGCTTTGAAGGTGTTTGCGGAAGGTTTCGGAAGCTAGGAAGGCTTGGTGGCTAGCTTGGTTTTGGTTATCGGTGAGTGAAGTTGGGTTTTCGGCTTTTAATCAAAGGTTTGAAGGTTTTGGGAGCTTAGTTTAAGTCTAAACAACTTTGCTAAGCTCAAGAGTAAGTAAATGGATTTCTTACTTGATTTGTGATATGAAGTGGTTTTTAGGCAATTGTGGTTGATGATTGAAATGCATGTGTTTTGCATGGTTTAGTTCTGTTTTGAAAGCATGTTTAAGCATGGTTTAATGCTGGTTGTGAAAGCCATATGTGAAGGATGCTCTAGGTAGGAGATCCTTGGTTTTATTCATTGAAAATGTGGTTTTGATGCATGATGTTGCATGTTGTTCAATGGCTTTGTTTAATGCTTTAAAACAGTGAGTTGATGATGATAAATGATGGTTTTTGCATATTGGTTATGCATGTGAATCATTTGATTAATGTGGTAATGGTTTTGCATATTGGTTATGCATGTGAATCATTGGTTTATAATGAAATGGTTTTGCATATTGGCTATGCATGTGAAACATTGGATTAATGTGGCAAGATGGTTATATTGGCAAGTGATGTAAGTGGTTCTTGGTTCTTTGATCGGATATAGTTAGCCGGCTATAGGATTGGGTGCACCGTGAATAAAGTCGCCTTGGAGGTGGAGTGGTCAAGAGTGGACCGGATAAGCTCCCTTCAAGTTTCCTAACGAGATGAGGTCATAGTGGAGGTTGTTGCCCACTCGAGGACCTAGGTTATTTAAGGTCATAATGGAGGTGTTGCCCATTCGAGGACCTTGGTTAAGCAAAGGTTATATGGTGTTTTAAAGTCCATATGTGAGGACCTTGTGCTTGTTGAGATCACAATGGCGGTGTTAAGTCCATGTGTGGATCTTGTATAGGGTGTCCCGGATCTCGTTAGTGATTTCTACAACTACCAATCGGTTATGCAAAGGTTGTATGGTGGTTCAAAGTCCATACGGGAGAACCTTGTGCATGTTGAGGTTGTATGGTTGTCCATACATGGGAACCTCGGGAAAAGCTAAGGTTGTATGGTGTTTAAAAGTCCATGCATGGGAACTTTAGGCTTGTAAGGTCATAATGGAGGTGTTGCCCATTCGAGGACCTTGGATTGGGTAGGGTGTAGGGAGCGTAGGGACAACGCTCGGAAATCCGCGTATCCGATCGGGTGTTGAGTTGGAAAGTGGATGTGATTGATTACTTGAAGGCCAATATGATGTTCTTAAATATAAAGAAGCATGAGATGCTTGAAATGATGCATGGTTGCATGTGAAGCATGAGTTGCTTGGAAAGATGCATTGTTGCATGAAAGGTGTATGATGCATGTGAATGCATGTTTACTAGTTAGGTTGAGCAAGTGTTGATTATCATTTGGTAAATGATGGATGTGAGCATGATTATCTTAAATGCATTGAAGTCTTGTGGGACTTGTTTTAAAAGGCATGTGTTGATGATTGTATGGTTTATATGTTGCATTGGTGTAATGCATGTGATGGTTGGTTGTGAAATGGTTTTTAAAGGATTTATGTTGAAATGGCTTTCATGTTTATGAAAGGTATGTTGTGAAATGGAAGTAGTTTTTCCATGGTTTTGTTTTGGCTTGCATATGGTGTTTATGCATGGTTGGTGCTTGTTGTTGAAAATGGTTTTCAAACAAGGTTTTGTAAACAAATCGGGTTGGTTTTACAAGTGTTTTAGGACCCGCTGCATTGGTGGTGTTTCGGTTTTGAGCATTCCTCACTAAGCATTATGTGCTTACGCTCTCTTTGTCCATCAATGCAGATCTTTGAAGTTTGGACAGCAAGGAGCAAGGGATTCAAGGTGGACTCCAAGTGAGATGTATGTCTCGGTGAATAGCTATAGTTAATAAAGGCAATGGGGGTAGAATCTCTTGGGATTATTGTGTTTGTGATCGTTTATGTTGTTCAAGAATGTTTTAATGTTGTTAAAGTTGTTGGAACATGATTTGGCTTAATTGAGATTGTTTTGGAAGGTTTGTGCCTAAATGGTTGCTTGTGTAGGAAGCATGCCTATAGATTTGGGGCTTTTTGCATGTGATGTGTTTCTGATGAATTGTTGATGCAAGCATGTCTCATTTATGTTGGATTGCATGCTGGTAAAGTTTGGTGGCTTTTGGAGCATGATTGGATGGTCAATTGTGTGTTTGAGTGAGCAAAATGCAGCTTTCTGGGCTAGACGTTTCGGAACAGGAGACACCGTTTCGGAACGGGTGCCCTGCATGAACCCAGGCGTCCGAAACGGGTGAGACCGTTTCGAAACGGAAAGGCCTCTGCCCGACCCCCGTTTCGAAACGGGCTATGCCTGTTTCGGAACGGCCCCGCGTTTCGGAACGGGTTGTCCCCCGTATCGGAACGGTCGACCGTTGGGGCTGACATGTGGCAGTTATATGTTTCAAATTGTTTGCATTTTGGTCCTGAATCTTGTATGTGCATTTGTATGAGTTTGGGATGTCCGTTTGAGCTGAAATTTGGCAGGGAAGCATGAAACCTGATTAATTTCATGATGGTAACTTTAATTTGGGTTAAGTCCTTTTAATTATCAGAAATTACAATTTGGTCCCTAAAGTTGTAATTTGTTCAATTGGGTCCCTGTTTAATCTCTGATGATTGTGATTTTTTGAGTATGTTGTCCGTGTGATCACACCTAAGGTTAATGTGCATCTAGACAAGTTTAAAAAGAAAAAAAAAGGGTCGTTAATCAAGGTTGACTTTCGGGTTGACTTTGGTTTTCCCCGTGTGATCTTCGTAGTTCGGGTCAACCGTCTAGGCCGGGCTACGGGGGTTACATTGATGATCAGACTCGTCTCTGTCTCTCTTCTTAGACTGGTTACCCTGACTGTGTTGAACTGATGCAGTCGACTACCTCCTACCCCGATTAGTATCATAAGACTCAAGTAGCTTCAACTCCGCCCCATTCTGCTCAGCTGTCCTAGCTCGCTTGGTGATCACATTATACTCGTTATCCATATATAGAGCCACACCCGCCTTAATCGAAGGGCACAACCCTTTTAGGAACCAATCACACTTCTCCTTTTCAGTAGTCACCAGCCCCGGAACATACTGGATCAGTCTCATAAACTCAATTTCATAATCATTCACAGGCATGTCGTTCTGCTTCAGATTCATGAAATCACCCCGACACTTTGCTAGATACTCAGCCCCAACATATCGGTCACAGAAAGCCTGTCGGAAATAGTCCCAAGAAATCTGACCAGCTAGAATAACATGCTACTTAACCTCCCACCAATTTCGAGCCTCACCCTGCAATAGTGATACATCAACTCTAAGCTTCCGGTCAGTAGGATAATCCATCTCAGTGAACAACATCTGAAGCTTCTTCAACCAATACTTAGCATCAGCAAGATCGATACTCGTTTTCCCATCAAACATAGTCATCCCAGCAGCCAAGAACTCGGTAGATATGGGCCTCCTAACACCCTCAGTCTGACGAAGATAACACAGCAACTCCCTGTGCACTGCAGCAGCATCCATGCCCGCAGTCTCAACATCTCTAGGCCTAGGTGGTCCATCACCCGATGTCTGTTGTGCTGGCTAATCCTCACCACTAGCCCGTTGGGCCTCGGTCTGTTGATTTCCAGTCTGCTGAACCCTAGGCTGCTGAACCCAGGCTGCTGATCTACGGCCTGCTCCTCCTCATTAACATCATGAACATCGTCTTGATGCGACGGCGCCTCCACTGTTTGTGAAGCACTGCTCTCAGCTGTTGCGGTACGACCTCAGTCGGTCGCTAAGCTAATACTCCTACGTGGTAGCATAGTAGTCTATCTACAAAAAGTATAAAAATACTAAGATTAAATTTGGTACTTGGAGTTCTATTCAAAAATATGTCAAATTACCAAAAATGTTTACTTTCCAAAAATACCCTTTCATCCGAAAATATTTAGTATGCATGCAAAAATCATTTCATCTTAAAAATTTATGTGAGCCACACAGTCCGAGGGTTGAACTTGGCTTTGATACCACTAAATGTGACCCCCTGAACCCGACCCAAGGGTTATGGGCCGAATCTAGGAAGTTGGGTTGAAAACGAGTCACTTAAGTAAATGATTATTAGGTTTTCGGAGATTAATATTCAAAATATTATTATAAAACGGCGTCGTTTAACATTAAAATCCATATTTCAAAAACGAAGTCGTATAGATAAAGCAATCCAAAATAAGGTAGCAAAATATCCAATTGAAATTCTCATGCATGCTAAATAGTTTAAAAATACCCAAATAAATATAAAAGTAATCAAATTTTACATAAAAACCCCAAATAATGAAATAACTAGAATAAAACCGAAATAAATCTGAAAACTAAAATTATTCATACTAAAACAGTAATAAAATTGATAATTGTGGTCTTCCAAGTACCGAACTCCTATGTCTGAGAATCTGAAATAGAAGCTAAGAGGGGAGTCAGCTATTAAGATCAGTGTGTCTCTAAAGTGCATCAGACAGAAAATCACAAGAATCATACAGTCAACATAGTCATTTCAACAGTCATTCGAATACACAGGTATGCAAAGCACGATGCACCTAAGTCTATGTCATGAACCCATCTACATCATCGTTCGAAGAGTAAGGTTCCCCTGAACCACTCTCTACATCGTCACCAAGTCTGAAGTGGAATTTAGCCCGAAGGGTGAAACCACTGATATTCCTCCGTACATTTCCTACCCGAATGATACGCATGAATGTTTCTATTCTAATTCGAATGCAACATCATTAGTCCAAAAATGCATGAGCATTTAGTCCGAAAATGCATGAGCATTTAGTCAGTAGAGAACACACTTCAGACAGCTAACAGCTCAACGTCGAGAGTGACATATCCCACGCTCAGATCTAGAAGCAGGCGGAACAGTATCAACACGTGCGGAACTCAAAGGTTGAGATGCAGGAGGTCGACCAGGCGGAGGAGGAGGAAGAATCTCTTTGTCCGAATCGATATCACATGAAGGAAAAAATAACTCGATTCAGAATTCTGAATACACAATTTCCAAAGGGTAATCTTCACCAGTGGTCCCTTTCGTTTAGGGTGTGTTCTATTTTGGTCACCATAATTGAAAAAAGATTATTCTGGTCACTTACGTTTAGAATCGTTTCTATTTTGGTCCCTTAGCCGTTGGTCTCCGTTACTTTAAAAAAATAGTTTCTAATTTAACCCCCAACTTTCAAAATTTTATTTTTCACCATCTTCCCCAAAAATTATAAAACTAAAACCCCACAACTACAACCCATTCCCCCAAGATTAAAAGTATCAACCCAAAATTTTGAATGCCATGATTAAAGGCTATATTTCACAAAGGGGGAGAGCCAAGAAATATTGCAGGGAAGCTTTGGTGCTGTTTAGAGGCATGTTGAGTGATGCTTCTGGGCAGAATCCTACTGATACTACCATGGTTTGTGTTCTTTCAGCTTGTTCTCAATTGGGAGAGGATTTCAGTGGGTTTAACTTGGCTTTGATACCACTAAATGTGACCCCCTGAACCCGACCCAAGGGTTATGGGCCGAATCTAGGAAGTTGGGTTGAAAACGAGTCACTTAAGTAAATGATTATTAGGTTTTCGGAGATTAATATTCAAAATATTATTATAAAACGGCGTCGTTTAACATTAAAATCCATATTTCAAAAACGAAGTCGTATAGATAAAGCAATCCAAAATAAGGTAGCAAAATATCCAATTGAAATTCTCATGCATGCTAAATAGTTTAAAAATACCCAAATAAATATAAAAGTAATCAAATTTTACATAAAAACCCCAAATAATGAAATAACTAGAATAAAACCGAAATAAATCTGAAAACTAAAATTATTCATACTAAAACAGTAATAAAATTGATAATTGTGGTCCTCCAAGTACCGAACTCCTATGTCTGAGAATCTGAAATAGAAGCTAAGAGGGGAGTCAGCTATTAAGATCAGTGTGTCTCTAAAGTGCATCAGACAGAAAATCACAAGAATCATACAGTCAACATAGTCATTTCAACAGTCATTCGAATACACAGGTATGCAAAGCACGATGCACCTAAGTCTATGTCATGAACCCATCTACATCATCGTTCGAAGAGTAAGGTTCCCCTGAACCACTCTCTACATCGTCACCAAGTCTGAAGTGGAATTTAGCCCGAAGGGTGAAACCACTGATATTCCTCCGTACATTTCCTACCCGAATGATACGCATGAATGTTTCTATTCTAATTCGAATGCAACATCATTAGTCCAAAAATGCATGAGCATTTAGTCCGAAAATGCATGAGCATTTAGTCAGTAGAGAACACACTTCAGACAGCTAACAGCTCAACGTCGAGAGTGACGTATCCCACGCTCAGATCTAGAAGCAGGCGGAACAGTATCAACACGTGCGGAACTCAAAGGTTGAGATGCAGGAGGTCGACCAGGCGGAGGAGGAGGAAGAATCTCTTTGTCCGAATCGATATCACATGAAGGAAAAAATAACTCGATTCAGAATTCTGAATACACAATTTCCAAAGGGTAATCTTCACCAGTGGTCCCTTTCGTTTAGGGTGTGTTCTATTTTGGTCACCATAATTGAAAAAAGATTATTCTGGTCACTTACGTTTAGAATCGTTTCTATTTTGGTCCCTTAGCCGTTGGTCTCCGTTACTTTAAAAAAATAGTTTCTAATTTAACCCCCAACTTTCAAAATTTTATTTTTCACCATCTTCCCCAAAAATTATAAAACTAAAACCCCACAACTACAACCCATTCCCCCAAGATTAAAAGTATCAACCCAAAATTTTGAATGCCATGATTAAAGGCTATATTTCACAAAGGGGGAGAGCCAAGAAATATTGCAGGGAAGCTTTGGTGCTGTTTAGAGGCATGTTGAGTGATGCTTCTGGGCAGAATCCTACTGATACTACCATGGTTTGTGTTCTTTCAGCTTGTTCTCAATTGGGAGAGGATTTCAGTGGGTTTAACTTGGCTTTGATACCACTAAATGTGACCCCCTGAACCCGACCCAAGGGTTATGGGCCGAATCTAGGAAGTTGGGTTGAAAACGAGTCACTTAAGTAAATGATTATTAGGTTTTCGGAGATTAATATTCAAAATATTATTATAAAACGGCGTCGTTTAACATTAAAATCCATATTTCAAAAACGAAGTCGTATAGATAAAGCAATCCAAAATAAGGTAGCAAAATATCCAATTGAAATTCTCATGCATGCTAAATAGTTTAAAAATACCCAAATAAATATAAAAGTAATCAAATTTTACATAAAAACCCCAAATAATGAAATAACTAGAATAAAACCGAAATAAATCTGAAAACTAAAATTATTCATACTAAAACAGTAATAAAATTGATAATTGTGGTCCTCCAAGTACCGAACTCCTATGTCTGAGAATCTGAAATAGAAGCTAAGAGGGGAGTCAGCTATTAAGATCAGTGTGTCTCTAAAGTGCATCAGACAGAAAATCACAAGAATCATACAGTCAACATAGTCATTTCAACAGTCATTCGAATACACAGGTATGCAAAGCACGATGCACCTAAGTCTATGTCATGAACCCATCTACATCATCGTTCGAAGAGTAAGGTTCCCCTGAACCACTCTCTACATCGTCACCAAGTCTGAAGTGGAATTTAGCCCGAAGGGTGAAACCACTGATCTTCCTCCGTACATTTCCTACCCGAATGATACGCATGAATGTTTCTATTCTAATTCGAATGCAACATCATTAGTCCAAAAATGCATGAGCATTTAGTCCGAAAATGCATGAGCATTTAGTCAGTAGAGAACACACTTCAGACAGCTAACAGCTCAACGTCGAGAGTGACGTATCCCACGCTCAGATCTAGAAGCAGGCGGAACAGTATCAACACGTGCGGAACTCAAAGGTTGAGATGCAGGAGGTCGACCAGGCGGAGGAGGAGGAAGAATCTCTTTGTCCGAATCGATATCACATGAAGGAAAAAATAACTCGATTCAGAATTCTGAATACACAATTTCCAAAGGGTAATCTTCACCAGTGGTCCCTTTTGTTTAGGGTGTGTTCTATTTTGGTCACCATAATTGAAAAAAGATTATTCTGGTCACTTACGTTTAGAATCGTTTCTATTTTGGTCCCTTAGCCGTTGGTCTCCGTTACTTTAAAAAAATAGTTTCTAATTTAACCCCCAACTTTCAAAATTTTATTTTTCACCATCTTCCCCAAAAATTATAAAACTAAAACCCCACAACTACAACCCATTCCCCCAAGATTAAAAGTATCAACCCAAAATTTTGAATGCCATGATTAAAGGCTATATTTCACAAAGGGGGAGAGCCAAGAAATATTGCAGGGAAGCTTTGGTGCTGTTTAGAGGCATGTTGAGTGATGCTTCTGGGCAGAATCCTACTGATACTACCATGGTTTGTGTTCTTTCAGCTTGTTCTCAATTGGGAGAGGATTTCAGTGGGTTTAACTTGGCTTTGATACCACTAAATGTGACCCCCTGAACCCGACCCAAGGGTTATGGGCCGAATCTAGGAAGTTGGGTTGAAAACGAGTCACTTAAGTAAATGATTATTAGGTTTTCGGAGATTAATATTCAAAATATTATTATAAAACGGCATCGTTTAACATTAAAATCCATATTTCAAAAACGAAGTCGTATAGATAAAGCAATCCAAAATAAGGTAGCAAAATATCCAATTGAAATTCTCATGCATGCTAAATAGTTTAAAAATACCCAAATAAATATAAAAGTAATCAAATTTTACATAAAAACCCCAAATAATGAAATAACTAGAATAAAACCGAAATAAATCTGAAAACTAAAATTATTCATACTAAAACAGTAATAAAATTGATAATTGTGGTCCTCCAAGTACCGAACTCCTATGTCTGAGAATCTGAAATAGAAGCTAAGAGGGGAGTCAGCTATTAAGATCAGTGTGTCTCTAAAGTGCATCAGACAGAAAATCACAAGAATCATACAGTCAACATAGTCATTTCAACAGTCATTCGAATACACAGGTATGCAAAGCACGATGCACCTAAGTCTATGTCATGAACCCATCTACATCATCGTTCGAAGAGTAAGGTTCCCCTGAACCACTCTCTACATCGTCACCAAGTCTGAAGTGGAATTTAGCCCGAAGGGTGAAACCACTGATCTTCCTCCGTACATTTCCTACCCGAATGATATGCATGAATGTTTCTATTCTAATTCGAATGCAACATCATTAGTCCAAAAATGCATGAGCATTTAGTCCGAAAATGCATGAGCATTTAGTCAGTAGAGAACACACTTCAGACAGCTAACAGCTCAACGTCGAGAGTGACGTATCCCACGCTCAGATCTAGAAGCAGGCGGAACAGTATCAACACGTGCGGAACTCAAAGGTTGAGATGCAGGAGGTCGACCAGGCGGAGGAGGAGGAAGAATCTCTTTGTCCGAATCGATATCACATGAAGGAAAAAATAACTCGATTCAGAATTCTGAATACACAATTTCCAAAGGGTAATCTTCACCAGTGGTCCCTTTTGTTTAGGGTGTGTTCTATTTTGGTCACCATAATTGAAAAAAGATTATTCTGGTCACTTACGTTTAGAATCGTTTCTATTTTGGTCCCTTAGCCGTTGGTCTCCGTTACTTTAAAAAAATAGTTTCTAATTTAACCCCCAACTTTCAAAATTTTATTTTTCACCATCTTCCCCAAAAATTATAAAACTAAAACCCCACAACTACAACCCATTCCCCCAAGATTAAAAGTATCAACCCAAAATTTTGAATGCCATGATTAAAGGCTATATTTCACAAAGGGGGAGAGCCAAGAAATATTGCAGGGAAGCTTTGGTGCTGTTTAGAGGCATGTTGAGTGATGCTTCTGGGCAGAATCCTACTGATACTACCATGGTTTGTGTTCTTTCAGCTTGTTCTCAATTGGGAGAGGATTTCAGTGGGGCTTGTGTTCATGGTTTTATAGAGAAGACAATTTGTAGGCCTGAGAATAATGTTTTTATTGGAACTGGTCTTGTTGACGTGTATGCAAAATGCGGATACATTGATACTGTTTTATGTATTTTTAGGCTAATGAGAGTGAAAAATGTTCTGACTTGGACTGCCATGGGAACTGGTTTAGCTGTTCATGGGAGAGGTAAAGAAGCATTGGAGCTTTTGGATGCAATGGAGGATTCTGGTATTAAACCTAATCCAGTGACTTTCACTAGCTTGTTTTCAGCTTGTTGTCATGCTGGGCTAGTTGAAGAGGGGCTTCACTTATTTCACAATACAAGGGACAAGTTCGGTATCGAGCCTCAAATACAAAATTATGGCTGCATTGTTGATCTACTTGGCAGGGCAGGATATCTAAATGAATCCTACGATTTCATCATAGAGATGCCAATCAAACCCGATGCTATATTGTGGCGGAGTTTATTAAGCGCTTGTAATGTTCATGGAGATCTTGCAATGGCTGAGAAAGTGGGGAAGATTCTGCTTCAGCTAGAGCCAATGAACAATTCTCTACATGTGCCTGTTACTAGTGAAGATTATATAGCTTTATCAAATGTGTATGCTTCTGCCGGAAGGTGGCAGCAAGTGGAGATGGTAAGAAAGAAGATGAAGTCGAAGAGGGTAGAAACCAAACCTGGTGGTAGTTTCATACAGACCATCAGCAAATCACATTGACGAGTTTAACCGATAATGAAAAGGGTAACACATCATAATTTTTTTCTTTTTTTTTTATTTCTCTCTTGTAATAAATATCAAGATTATTGGTAATTGTATTTGTATTCAAGGTAGAAAAGGTTTCCTAATAGATCACAAGGATGGAATTATATAAAAGTCCACAGTATGATGTGGAAATGGCAGTGGTAGAATCGACCACCGAATAGATTAGTCACTTTACATTGCTGCACAATTAACCTAAAGAATAGCATTGTTTCCACTAGTTAAATCAGAAATAATAGCATAGTTTAGTCAAATTCCAAGACATTCTTTAGTAACTCTCTTCAGACTCTGCTTGTATGCTTTGCTCCTATTGCTTCCCGTTCGACTGGGATCCACATGGGCTTACACCCCCGCGGATCCGCTTTTGCAGATGTTCCAAGCTAGCCACTCGCTGCAAAGAAGTCGGCCGTCCATTTTTGTTTCCTGTTACTGCAGATCCTCCGGAATTTGTTTGTATGTTTTCAACTGAAGAAATATCTGCGAGTGCGTTGCTTTTAATCTTGGGGGAATGGGTTGTAGTTGTGGGGTTTTAGTTTTATAATTTTGGGGAAGATGGTGAAAAATAAAAATTTTAAAGTTTGAGGGTTAAATTAGAAACTATTTTTTAAAATAACGGAGACTAACGGCTAAGGGACCAAAATAGAAACGATTCTAAACGTAAGTGACTAGAATAATCGTTTTTGAATTCTGGTGACCAAAATAGAACACACCCTAAACGAAAGGGACAACTGGTGAAGATTACCCATTTCCAAATTAAGCATAAAATAATTCAAAGGGTCAAAAACGGTAGTCCGGGATCGAATTTAGAAAAATAGGTTGCGAATCTGAAACCGGGACGTCGAACAACATAAAGTTGACTTTTGGCACAAAAAGTCAACATTGATGTCATCATGGTCAATGATTACGTCATCGTTGACGTCAGCCTACATCATCATCCCATTAGCAGATGACGTCACTGCTGACATCATCCGGCCTGTCACAAAAGGTCTGGTTCGGTCTGGTTTAGCACACTGGCCGGTTCGGTTCGGTGGTCAAGTTCGGTTCTAAAAAATCCCCTAATTCAAATTAAACAAAAACCCAAATTTCAGTTTCCAGAATCCCTAATTCCAATTTATTTTTCCCAAATTAAATTAACCCAAATCCTAATTTCAATTTCCAAATCCCAAATCTTATTAGGTTCCCAAATCCACAAGCCCTAACCTAATCCAACAACCTTACTAGCGGCGGCTGCAGTTCGACGTGACGGCGGCGGCCGAAACTTACTCCAATCATGACCAAATAAACAACTGTGAACAACGACGCTTACCCAAAATCAAGACGATGGTAAGGGCGGCGGTGGGCGAAGAAGACAAATGGTTTCAGCCTCTCGGATCTCGCGCAATGGCGGCGACGAAAAACACTAAGGGGCAGGTTTTTATCACGCGGTCACGGTGAGTACACCGGTGACTTCGAAACGTCGAACAGACGACGATGACCCCTTGGCCGGAGTTGAATCGGAAAAAAAACGAAGGTTGTTTGATGATTGGCGAAATAGAGAGAGGGAAAGATGCGACTAGGGAATTATTTTGGGTAGGTGAAGAGACAAAAAGGCTTTTTACCCTAAGTTTTTGGGTAAATTACCCAATAAGGGCTCAAACTTTAGCCCGCCTTTTAGAATAGCCTCAAATGTTTAGGTTTTACTCTATTACGTCTGAAGAATCCCAAAATTTACAATTTAACCCCTAAAATTCAATTAGGTACTCTGATTAAAATTCCCAAATTTTAGGTTACGAATTAGAGATTTAACTCGTTTTAGGGTTTTTAATTTCATGGATAAATCGGGGTGTTACACCGCTATGAGCATATGTCTTGGATTATTATGTAACTGTCACGATATTGCTCATAATGATCACTATATGTATGATCCTTTGAATTGAGATCATTACTATCTTAACATATATTGTTGTGTGTTTTGATGCAGTTAAACGTGCACCGTAAATGGTTACACTATAAAGACTAACATCGAGCATATCATGATATGTGTAGTGGGGTATGAATGGTCGAGATAGGATTTGTCCTTCCTACATAATAGGTAACATATCACAGGCCACTTGATTGAGTAAGACTAGAAATGCATGGCCATGCTCGAATAAGTTGATATGAGATATCGCATATTGTTCGTTTGTTGTCTACTCTAGATATCAAGAAATGATAGATAGGCAAAACAAGTGTGACTATTCCAAGACTTATGCATATTCTAGATATAAAGGACAAAGGGATATAATATATTAGAATAGTTGATCACGAAGATGTTATGTTGAATCTTTACTTCTAGTAATTTAAGTGACAATGATACATTGCTAGATATCACTCATTGTTTGTAATATTGGAATAGTTCTGATAATTGCTACTAATGTTACTGGAACCTACATGGTCACTCCCCAGGGTTGAAAAAGAGCAATTAATAAATAAGTTACACATGCACAATTTAGTTGTGCATATATAACATGTATAATTAATATTAAGACATATATATTTGATATATATGCTAAAGTATTTTATTATACATAGAATTCTGAATTAAAAATAATTAAAGTAATTATAGTTCGGAATTAATTAAAAATCCTATGCAGTTAGGGTAACATACTATAAAAGGGGGTCAATGGTCTAGCAGCCGACTAACCCTTTTGAAACGTATTTTTCTCAAAAACGTTTTGTGAAAAAGAAAATTACTCTAAACTTTTCAACCCGGTGAACTGAGTAGAGGCTCAGATGATCTATTCGTGAGGCTAAGATTCGTATCGTTCGTGAGATCGTGAGACGTTGTTGTTCTTGTTGTTTATCAAGGAACTCAATGTAATTAAACATATATCTTCCTCTTGAATTCGGATTAAACGTACATGGATCGCTGGTGAGATCGTCGTGTTTGTTTTTCCGATGCGCCATGGGGTGTGCCGATGATCTAACAGTGCAAATGTGTTTTGGTACTATAAATAGGTTTGAATTATGGCTTTAGGAGTTTAGTTGAAGCCTAACAAGCTTAGCTAAGCTCGGAAGTAAGTTATCCCTATTTCTTCTTTTGAATATCGGTTTGATATGAGTGTTGATTTACATATTTTGGTTTAAAAGCATGGATAAAATTACTTATTGTTTTATGCACTTTTTTAAATGATATGAAATGATTAACTAAATATTTGGATGCCTAAGTGCGCTATGAAATGGTTCCTAAATGGAATATGGTTGTTGCATTTGGCAATGTGAATTTGCATTTGAACATGTTTTGTTAAATGCATATGAAAAACGGTGGGGTAACATGTTCAAAAATGAAATATATTGGCAAGTGACAATGATTAAATGTTATTGGATATAATTGGCATTCCATAGAGTTTAAAGTGCACTATAACAAGTCGTCTCCTGGTTTGTTGAGGGTGTGGGGTGCCACCGTGTTTTTTTTTCTGCCATTGAGAACCGCAACTGTCGAGGAGTGGGATTCCAGTGTATTTTTCTCAGGTTGGTGGATATAAAGGTGTGTTTAAAGGAACCACCACAAAAATCCGAGTATTCGATGTGTTTTCTTAAAAGTGCTATGTTATAGTTTTGGTCACTCTAATGCCAATATATTAGATAATGTATCATGATGAGGTTAAAAAGTTTGTATCGTGTGATAAATGTTTATGATGCTCTTTAAGCTTTGCAAATGAAATTGTCATGCATAAGGAAGCTTAAATTGAAGTTTTGCATATGGGATTATGCTCACAATCCTTGATACATGAGTATGCATATGATGTAATATGTTTTTACGGTTATGTGTAAATGATTTGAGAAGTTTTAGCAAATGATCATCTAGTTCCAAAGAGTGGTTTTATACATTTTTTAAAATGCTTTGGAAATGGCGAATTTGACTTGCTTTAATATGGGTTTTTAATATTGATTTTGATTTTGAAAAGGCATTGACGTCTTACCCTTTTTATCGCACTCACTAGGCATTATATTCTTACGCTCTCTTTTCTTTCGTCAATGCAGTGAATAAAGCAAGTGCGGGGTTGTGGTTTCTGACAAGGTGAGATCCCAAGACAAATGTATTAAAAGAGTATGTTTTTGGTGTTATCATTATTATGTTAAGGCAATGTGGGTGAAATGTTGGGATGGATTGTTTCATTTGAGATATGATAACTCGATTGTTTTGTATTACGTTAGATGATGGTTGTATTTAATAATTAAGACGTTGGTTTTATTTAATTGCCTTGTATATTTGGTGGGTATGATCTAAGGATTTAAATGGTTTAAACAATGATTGGGTTGATAGCTTGCGTTCCAAGAGTACATATGGTCATATGCTTCTATTTCGTTATTGATCTATGGCCTATGTTTGAGATCCTGACCATTTGATGATTATTGATTAATGTTTTATATTGTTAGGAAGCATACCTCTAGATTACCTGTTTGAATATGAATTGTGTTGATTAATTGACATGTAATTAATTGAGCCGAGATGTCATATCTTTGGCTGAGAGGTCATTGCACGTCCAGTCGTACTAGTACAGGACTCTCAGGATTGGTACGCGGGTCTGTAAAAGGTTCAAATGTTTGAGAATTTTGAATGGAGTATCGGTACGGTAACCACCGTATCGATACACCCTTGTGTATTTCGTATCAGGTTGCGGTACACGGACAATCGTACCGGTACACGTTTTAGCTACTGGAACCCTCTGTTCAAATAATTTTTTAGGGATTGGTATGGGTTAATACTGTATCAGTACGATTGGTAGTTTGTTCGGTTAATGGATTTTACCAAGTTTAGATTCTTTGCATTAAGGTCACTGTGTGTTGTTGCATCAATTGAATAGGTAAATGATGTATGTTTGATCTGAGATTTTGCAAGCATGCCTTTATTATATCTAATTGTTGTATGAAGCTTTTATAAACATGTTAGTCTCTCTATTTTGGTGTTTTACAATTTAGTCCTTAATTTCGTATTTTGCTAAATTGGATGCTTATTTGTTATTCGTTTGAGCTGAAATTTGACACGTTGGCATGAAATATGATTAATTAAGTATTGGTAACCTGGAACTTGAATAAGTCCCTTTAATTATTCGAATTTACATTATGGTCCATAGAGTGCTTGTATTTTTAATTGAGTGTCTTATCGATGTTCGCATCGAATGAAAATTGAACCGCTACTTGCATGAACACCAAAGGTCTTACTAATGCATCTTGATAAGTAAAAAGCAAAAAAATGGATCACGATTCGAGTAAGTCAGTTCAGGTTTGTTTCGGCAAACCCAATGTGATTTTTTTGGTTCGGGTCTAACGTCTAGGTCAGGTCAATGGGGTTACATTTGTTGGGTGTTCTAAACATGGAAATAGATTTTGCAAATTATGTACTTTTTCCCAATGGTATGAAACACTAATGAGTTCGTGTGCAAATGTACTTATTCTTGGACTCTTAAGGAAAGTCCGGGCGAATGATAGGGGAAAAAGAAACGAAAGGATTGCTTGGGTTCTTACTTTGATAGGTTTTGTTGTACTGACTTGGTTTTCTCAGGGGTAGGAGATTAAGGTTGATCTTCAGGAATAGTTTTTTAGAAGGTTGAAGAAGAAAAAGGGTAATGCACTGTCGTTTTGGCTTTAAATGGCATTTAACTCGCTGAAATTGGCATATCCATTTAATACGATGAGTATGGTAAGTTTGCAAATACTGTCTGGAACTGATCACGTGAAAACTCACATGTAACATGGTTTCCTAACTATTTCAGTTAAGTGTTTCCTTACAATTTTACAAACCCGCGTCCATAGTTGCGAACCTATTTTCCAATTTTTTCTTTCAGCGATAACAGAAGTTAAAATAAATAATAATAATAATAATAATAATAATAATAATAATAATAATAATAATAAACGTGACATCAATGTTCACTGTGCGAGTTTTTGCAGCATGACTAATATCAAACGTTTACGTCGAGAGTTCGAAACTTCTGTACAATACAATATGACTTCTGTACAATTGGTGTGGGTGGCGACTGTACGACAAATTTTTTTCAATGAAATGGGGATGATACCTGTAATAACTAATTTTTATTCGGCTTTATATATATATATACTAATTTAGTTTAATTTTAATTATATTATTGAAGATTAATACTACTATTATTGTTGCTTATTATCATTGAGCTGAAAATGAAAATATAGAAAAACCAGATCAAATTTTAAAGAAGGAATTGAACCCTATGCTAAAAATCCAAAAAGGACCGTCTAAAAAAGGAAAAAAATAAAAATGAAAAGAGAAAAAGAAAAATGAAAAAAATAGAAAAAGAAGAAAAGTAAAGTAAAGAATAAAAGAGAAAAGAATGATTTACAGCAGCACACCCATATCAAACATTACAAGAATGGAGCTTAAACTTGAAGAAATGAGTAAGAGACTTCTCTGTAATCTTTCGTTCAAGTAAATCAATTTTGAAGAGCCTTGGAGGATTGATCACCTTTGAATAGAAAGCGAATATCAATATCCAATCGGCATACAAGTCAGTCCGAAGTTACAAGAGAAGAAAATGAACTCTAGGGTGAAAACCCAAAAATGAGCAGTATAGAGCGATCCAAAGAATAAAGAGAAAAGAATATTTTGTCTGAGCATGCCAAGCGCAAGAATGAGGCTTTAACTAGAAGAAATGACCCAGAGATTTGTATGTAATCCTCTAGTCAAGCAAATATCAATTTTAAAGATTGGGAGAATCGATCACCTTTGAATAAGAAGAGAGCATCAATATCTAGCCAGGATGCAGGTTGGTCCGAAGTTACAGGAGAAGGAAATGAACTCTAGGGTGAAAAGCCCCAAAAATGGGCAGTCTAGAGCTATCCAAAGAATGAAAAGAAAAGAGAATATGAGCATATTTAGGCCAAAACCAGTACAGAAATACAATTTCGCCTAACCATGACCCAAGCCTATATTGCAAGCCTACATAGACCACTCTGATCATACATGGATATCCATGTTGGATGAGTGTGTCTTCAAATTAAATTCTGCCTATAAGGGTTAACCTTTCTTCATGGAACGTCAAACTTCAAGTGCCTGATCGACACCAAAATGAGTGAAGGATGGGGCATGGTGAGTGAGTGAGATTAAGAGATCCACCCTAACATGGGTTAGAATTTAGGTATGGGAATTGTTCCTCTCAAAAGCCTAATGAACTAAAAGAGACTACACATATGCACATATCTCCGCCAACAATCAAGATATTCCAAACATATGCTTCATTCAGATTTATTTTTGTCAATTTGAAACAAATGTGCTATTGCATTTGTCATTTTGGTGCCGAACATTAGCTTCCAAAAATCTTTGGCATATGCTCCAATTTTGATTTTTTTTTTCAAAAAATTAGTTTTCAAAAATGTTTGAAATTTCCCCCCAAATTTTTGATTTTTTTTATATTTACCATTTTCTCCAAACATCAATTTTAAAAAGTTTTGGCATTTTATTCAAAATTTAGATTTTTTTAAAACATCTATATTTTTTTCTTCCAAATATTAATTTTCAAAATGTTTGGCACTCTCTTCAAGTTTTATTTTCAAAATGACTACAATCATTTCGAAAATTACTTTTTTTTGTTTTTTTTTTTTGCAATGAGAATTAAAGCATAGAAGCCTAGAATTGGTTTCCGCTGAGATGCTTCGTTAAGTTGAATAAAAAATTGAGCTTACAAGATGAGTTTACGAGAAACGAGGCATTTTGCTCGCTCAAATTTTAAAGTAGACGAAATCTCCACATGTTGGGTCAAAAACGCGAAAAATAGTCTAACCCAAGATTGAATGAGGGCAATGAAATGATGAAAGTCCCTATATAAGAGTAGTATAGGGACTAGAAGAGGAATTTTTTGAAATTGAGTAGAGACCCTGAATATGTAGAAGAAAAAGAGTTACCCACACAAGAAAGAAGTGCGAGTCAAATGTGAGATAGAGATTCAATAAATGAAGATGAAGATTGAGGAGCATACTGCATAGATAAGGAGTGAAGAAATCTGAGAAAGACCTTTTAGGGAATAGGGTTTTAAAAATAGATTTGAAAAGAAAAGAGAGAAAAGAAAAGAAAAGAAAAACAAGAAAAAGAGAAGAAAATATTACATTGCATGCATAATATAGAGACCCCTATGTTAGGGGCATGCTAATTTAGAAGCATTTGCTTGTCTTAAATAGATATTTGAAGATTACCGAAGATTTTGGTCTACAACTTCATGTTAAAGAAGTAGACCTTATTGAAGATTTCTATTGGTAGCAAGATGGTGGGAATCCTTATCCTAAGTCCTTCGTGCCACCGATAAGTCATTCAGGCATGGTGATAAGTCCTTCAGGCCACCAGTAAGTCCTTCGGGCACGATGCTAACCTTAATGTGATAAAGAAGCCGATAAAAAAAGGGCATCATTTTAAGGGATTGATATCCTCTTGGCGTGAATCCTATTTAAGAGATATTCCAGTAGCCAAGATGGTGTGAATCCTTATCTTAAGTCCTTCAGGCCATCAGTATGTCCTTCGAGCATGATGATAAGTCCTTCGGGCATGATGATAAGTCCTTCGGGCCACCGGTAAGTCATTCGGGCATGGTGATAAGACCTTCGGGCCATCAGTAAGACCTTCAGGCATGATGTCAAGCTTTCATTTTTTATGACGAAGACGAGTACAAATTGGGGCATTTAAGAATTCGAAGTTTGAAAGAATTGGCCGAAGAAGAGCGGAGAGTTCCAGAATAACTTGTGATTCTAAGGTTACAGATGAGGAAGTAGGATAAAAATTAGTGCTTATGGTCTTTGCTCTATTCTCGTTTCACAAGAATAAGCAAAGAGGGGCACCTATAATCACTAATTATTATCCGGCTTTATATATGTATAGATATCATGTTATTTTAGTTTAATTTTAATTATTATTGTTAAGTATTAATACTACTATTATTGTTGCTTATTATCATTGGGCTGAAAATGAAAATAAAGAAAAAACAGATCAAAAATAATAATAATGAAACCTAATTAATTTAATAGTTCAGCCCATTACATAATGAATAATACAAGTGGCCCATTTTGGGCCAACTCAATTTCAAAAACCCTAAAAAAGTAATCTAATATCTTTTCTTTTTATTTCAGCCGCCTGATTTGGACCCTTGGATCGAGCCGAATCTAATAACAACAATCAACTCAAAGATACCCCTCGGCTGCCACGTGAGATGCACGCTCGGGACTCGTCGCCTTCCACGTGCACGTGAAGCTCACACACGGGCTCTTCAACTTTCATGTGCCTCATTGTAACGCCCCAATTTTGGGCTTAGGAGTTTTGGGATTCGGACCGGTTCGGTCGGATCGCGGTTCGAATATATAAGAGTGAATTTAGGAAAACCTAGTTTGGGTTGCATTAAAAATATGGAAAAATGTCTTAAAATCCTCTTTTATTATATATAAGAGTTTGGTGAAATCAATTTTACAAAATGAGGTTTGGAAGTGTGACATTTTGGTTAGTGACCAAAATGTAATTTTCGAAAACTGTGAGACTGTTTTAAAAAGGATTGAAACTTTGAATCTTTAAGGAGCTATTTACCCAATGGGAGTTTCTCCAGATTTTTCTAAAATATTAAAGGTTTAATAAATGGATTTTAAATAAAAGAAAAGGGAGGGAAGATATTTTCCTAAATTTCCAACTAACTTTCCACATTTTCTATTTTCATTTTCTCTCATCTTTTCTCTCAAACCAAACACATTTCTCCAGAGCTTTTCCCTCTGATTTTGCCATCTAAATATCTCATTTCAATTCTCTTTTGATCTTCAATCATCTCTTCAACAAAACCTTTGCATTTGCTAAGTGGATTTTCAAGAATTTGGTTCCAAAAAGGGAGAAAACTCAAGTTTGGAGGTAAGAACGTCCTTCTCCTCTAAACTCTCAGTTCTTTACTGAAATTCCTAAGTTCTCAATCCTTGATTTATGTTTTATAAAAGGTTTTATAGATGTGTTCTTGATTTTGGCTTTTAAATGCAAGATTTGATTGATTTTGATGAAATTTCGTATGATCTGATTGGGCAGTGTTTTGAGGTGTCAATTTGATGTTAGATGAATGTTAAATTGATGTGAAATTGAGGTTTAATTAATGCAATCCCGGATAGGTTGAATTTCCTAAGTTTAGCTTGTGTTCTTGGTTGTTTTTGGAGTGATCTTGATGATCTATTATAGCTGGAGGTATAAGGACGTGGTAGGATCCTTTTTGGATGTTAATTGATGTTTAAGGATGTTTAGATTTGATGGATCTTGGCTGGGTAGTGTTGTGGAGTTGTTTGGATGCATTTTCGGTTGTGTTTGGTAGCCGAAAATGGAGTGTGGATGAGAGCAGCGGGTTTAGGTGCTTTCATTGAGGATATTAATGCACGATGATGCATTAATCTACTGTTTTGATGTGTTTAAAACAGGGGAGTCATCTTTGGATCCTAGTGGTGTTGATCCGGAAGCTTGATTGGTGTTTCGGCAAGAGGCGAAACGGAATCGGTGAGTGGATTTTGGATTTCAGCTATGAAACCAATGTTTTGAAGGTTTGGGAGCTTAGTTTAAGTCTAAGCAACTTAGCTAAGCTCAAGAGTAAGTTTTCGGAAAAACTCTCTTGATGATGAACCATGGATTGGTTGTATGCAATGTGGTTTGTTTGCATGTTTTAAATCATGTTTTGAAAGCATATTTAGCATGTTTATTTGCTGAGATTGTAAGCCATGTGTTGAAGGATGCTCAAGGTAAGAGATCCTTGTTTTTGAACATTGTTTTAATGTGGTTTGATGCTTAAAGATGCATGATGTTTATGGCTTTGCTAAATGCTTTAAAACAGTGGAATATTGTTGTTAATGATGCATATTGGCAAGTGATGGTTAAGGTCACAAAGGTGGTTAAAAGTCCTTGTGTGAGCCTTGTTTATTTAAGAACAACATGGTGGTTGAAAGTCCATGGTTGGTTCTTGGTTAAGATCACAAAGGTGTTTAAAAGTCATTGTGTGGATCTTGTGTATTTTAAGAACAACATGGTGTTTAAAAGTCCATGGTTGGTTCTTGGTTAAGGTTCAAGGTGGTTAAAATTCCTTGTGTAAGCCTTGTTATTTAAGAACACCAAGGTGTTTAAAAGTCCTTGGGTGATTATTGTTAAGGACACAAAGGTGTTTAAAAGTCCTTGTGTGGTCCTTGTCATGGTGTTTAAAAGTCCATGGATGATTCTTGTTAAGGACACAATGGTGTTTAAAAGTCCATGTGTGGTCCTTGGAAAATTGTAAGATCACAATGGTGTTTAAAAGTCCATGTGTGGATCTTATGTTGATTGTATCACTTGTGGCCAATATGACATGTTATGATCTTGAAGCATGGTTTGCTTGTTTTAAATGCTTATGAGCATGTATATTGTGGTTTTGAACAATGATTTATAAAGGTGTTTTATAAATGCATTATTGTGTGGTTTTAACGAGCATTCCTCACTAAGCTTTTGCTTACGCTCTCTCTTTTCTTAAACCAATAATGCAGAGCATTAAAGTGCATTGAGGACAGCAAGGTGGAGAAGAATCCAAGTGGTGAACAAAGCTCATGTATGGTGAAGGTTTCTTAAACACTATTAGCTTATGGGCATTTGGCAATGGGGGACCTATGTTGTTGTTTTGGGAGATGTTTTGGACTCCCTAAGTTGGTATTATGTTGTTAATGTCGTTGGAACTTGTTTTTGGCCATTATGTGTTTGGATTGATGTTTTGATGCTTGAATGGATTGCTAAGTAGGATGCATGCCTATAGAATTGGGGATTTTCATAATTGATGCCATGTTGATGAATGGTTGATGCAATTATGTTCTTTGTATGTTGAATGACTTGTTGGTAAAGTATGGTTGCCTTTGGAGCATGTTTGATAGGCCAATTGTGTGTTAAACCAGCAATTTTTCTGCAATCTGGGCAGCCTGTTTCGGAACAGGTGCTACCGTATCGGAATGGGGGCCTGAAAGGGCCTGGGCGCTCCGAAACGGAAGCAACCGTTCCGGAACGGATATGCCACTGCTAAGCACTGTTTCGGAACCAGTTGCGGAACGGTCCCGCGTTTCGGAACGGGTCTTCCCTGTTCCGAAACACTCGACCGTTGGGCACTGAAATTGTTGGTTAAATGTTTTGCATTGTTTGCGTTTTGGTCCTGAATCTTATTTATGCAATTAAATGAGTTTGTGATGTCCGTTTGAGCTGAAATTTGACAGACAAGCATGAATTACGACTAATTTCATATTGGTAACTTAAAGGTGGGTTAAGTCCTTGTAATTTCCAGAATTTACGTTTTGGGCCCTAAGTTGGTGTTTTGTTCAATTAAGTCCCTGAACGTTTTCCGTTTGCGCTGATCTTTGAGTATGATGTTTGTATGAACATAACTAGGGTTAACGTGCATCTAGATAAGATTAAAAGAAAAAAAAGGGTCGTTAATCAAGGTTGACTTTCGGGTTGACTTTGGTTTTCCCCGTATAAACTTCTTAATTCGATTCAACCGTCTGGGCCGGGTTAAGGGGGTTACATTTGGTGGTATCAGAGCTGAGTTCTCGAGTAATTGGGAATGGTTGTGTGTGTGATTAAAGTATGTATGCTTTGTATGCTTGTTGAGTGAAAGCATGATGTGTGAATTGTAAGTATGTTACAATTGTAGTGTATGCTGTGGTGAAGCATGTTGTGGGTACCCATTGCCAAATCAAAGCTAATGAAATGATATTGTTTTTAATCGAAAATGAGCTTGATTACTTGGATTGCTTACCTTGCTGGGCCTGACTATGTTTATTTGCATTGTGATTGCATTGTTAGAGTATGGCACCTCGTAGAGAGTTAAGGAGTAATGTGCGAGCTACGGCTCAGAACGAGAACGAGAATGATGAGAATGTTGAGAGTGCGGTGGATTTACCTCCTCCACCTGGTGGTGGTGGTACTGGGGGTGAAGGAGCTGCAGCTGCAGCTGGTGCCGGGGTCGCTGGACCTGAGGCTGGTCAGGGGCAAGCTGTTCCTGACATGACGGTGTTGATACAAGCTATTGCTGGAGCTTTTCAAGTAGCAGTAGCTGGAGCTCAAGGAGCTGTGCATCAGGGAGATGCTGGAGTTAGACTACCTTTGGAACGTTTGCGCAGTCTAGGAGGGACTGAGTTCAGAGGGTTGTCTGCTGAAGGTTCGGATTCTTGGATAGAGGGTACCAAGAGAATCTTGGGTCAGATGAGTTGCACTGATGTGCAGAAGTTGGGCTGTGTAGTATCCTTGCTACAGGATGATGCTTACACGTGGTGGACAACCACTATCGCTGGGATGGCTGAAGCTGACGTAACTTGGACGTTCTTTCAGAACGCATTCAAGAGAAGGTATCTAGGTGTGAGGTACCTAGATGAGAAGAAAAGGGAGTTCATGTCTCTTACCCAGGGGAGCATGTCCGTGGCTGAGTATGAAGTACAGTTTGTTCGACTCAGTCAATACGCACCTGAGCTTGTTTCGGATGAGCGAGCGAGGTGTGAAAGGTTCCGTTATGGTTTGGTGACGGATGTAAAGATGTATGTGCTGGCTACCGAGTATGATGATTTTGATGTGCTGGTGGGCCGAGCAAAGGATATTGAGATGAACTTGGGTTTATCTTCTAAAAGTGCTGGTTCTGGTGCTGGGAAGCGAGCTGCTGAATATAGTTCCGGTGGTGGACGGAACAAGAGGGGACGTGATCAGAAGTATCAGTCCTCAGCTAAGCGAGGTGGTGGTGCGCCTGCTCGGGGAGGCAACGCTAGAGTTGATCCGAGTGCTTGTTGGACATGTGGTTCGCGTGGCCATATGAAACGTGATTGTCCTCGTGCTAAGAGGGAGGTGCAAGCTCCTGTTGTGGCAGCTGGTAATGCGTGTTGGAATTGTGGATCTACGGATCACATGAGGAGAGAGTGCCCTATGTTGGCTGGTGTCCAAGTGCGTGCTCCTGTTGTTGCTGCACCACAGAGAGGTCGTGGGCGCGGCCGTGGTAACTTCCAGCGGAGAGAGGAAGGTGGTCGGGGTGTGGCTCATGTTGTGGCTATTCAGCCTGAGGGTGGCGGCCAAGCCAGGGTGTATGCTCAGCGAGAGGGAAGGAATGACGCGGATGTGATCGCAGGTACTTTTACTTTGCAATCCTTGTCATTACTTTCCTTGATTGATTCTGGATCTACGCACTCATACATATTGCGTGAGCATGCTGAATTGCTTGGTTTGCCTGTTGAGTCTTTGGATGTTGGTGTGGGTGTCACTAGTTCTTTTGGTGAGACTGTTGTGACTCGAAATCTTTATAGAAGATGTCCTTTGGTCGTGCAAGATCATGTTTTTCATGTTGACCTTATGGAGTTACCTTTCTATGGTTTTGATGTAATCCTTGGTATGGATTGGCTTGCTGAGCATCGTGCTGTTGTGGATTGTGAGAATAAGCGAGTTTCGTTGAAGCTTGCGGATGATTATGAGGTTGTTCTGGTTGGTGAGAATGTGAAGTTTCTTGCCAATGTGGTGTCTTCTTTGGAGGCGAGCCGGATGCTGAGGCAGGGTTGTGAAGCTTACCTAGCTTTTGTGATGAATCCTAGTTCTAAGGAGTTGCGTGTGCAAGATATCAGGATTGTGCTAGAGTTTCCTGGTGTGTTTCCTGAGGAGTTGCCTGGTTTACCTCCTAATCGCGAGGTGGAGTTTGGGATTGAGCTGTATGAGAATACAACTCCTGTGTCCATTACCCCTTATCGAATGGCACCTAAGGAGCTGAAAGAGCTGAAGACGCAGTTGCAAGAGTTGCTTGATCGTGGTTTCATTCGGCCGAGTGTGTCGCCTTGGGGTGCACCGGTCTTGTTTGTGAAGAAGAAGGATGGCACTATGAGAATGTGCATTGATTATCGTCAGCTGAACAAGTTGACTATCAAGAATCGGTATCCTTTGCCGAGGATTGATGATCTCTTTGGTCAATTTCGGGGAGCAGCTGTGTTGTCTAAGATTGACTTGAGGTCAGGGTATTACCAGTTGAAGGTAAAGGATGTGGATGTGCCTAAGACAGCTTTCAGGACGAGGTATGGGCATTATGAGTTCCTTGTGATGCCGTTTGGTTTGACAAATGCTCCTGCAGCTTTCATGGACATGATGAATCGTGTGTTTCATGAATACCTGGATAAGTTTGTTGTGGTATTCATTGATGATATCCTCGTGTACTCGCGTACTAAGGAGGAGCATGAAGAGCATTTGAGGATTGTATTGCAAGCTTTGTTGGAGAATCAGCTTTATGCTAAGCTGAGCAAGTGTGAGTTCTGGTTAAGTGAAGTGGTGTTTCTTGGGCATGTGGTTTCTGCCGAAGGGATTCGTGTCGATCCTCAGAAGATTGAGGCGGTGATGAATTGGAAGGTTCCTAAGTCTGTTCATGAGGTTCATAGTTTCCTTGGTTTGGCGGGATACTACCGGAGGTTTGTGGATGGGCTTTCTAAGATTGCTGCACCTTTGACGAAGTTGTTGCAGAAAGATGTTAAGTATGAGTGGACGGAAGTGAGACAGCAGGCTTTTGAGAAGCTTAAGGCAGCTTTGACGCAAGCTCCTATCTTGGTTCAACCTGAATCAGGGAAAGAGTTTGTGGTGTATAGCGATGCGTCCTATGTTGGTTTGGGATGTGTGTTGATGCAAGAGGGTAAAGTGGTGGCTTATGCATCGCGGCAGCTGAAGGTGCATGAGCGCAACTATCCTACGCATGATATAGAGTTGGCTGCGGTGGTTTTTGCTTTGAAAATCTGGAGACATTACCTGTATGGTGAGAAGTGTACTGTGTACACGGATCACAAGAGTTTGAAGTATCTGATGTCTCAGAAGGAGTTGAATCTTAGGCAGCGGCGTTGGGTGGAGTTGCTCAAGGATTATGATTTGACGATTGAGTATCACCCTGGGAAGGCTAATGTTGTAGCGGATGCCTTGAGTAGGAAGGTAGCTGTTGAGTTGAGGGCTATGTTTGCCAGTTTGAGTATACGGTGGGTGACCGTGTGTTTTTGAAGGTTTCGCCTTGGAAAAAGGTGATGAGGTTTGGCCGTAAGGGTAAGTTGAGCCCTAGATACATTGGACCGTACGAGGTGGTTGAGCGTGTGGGTCCTGTTGCGTACAAGTTGAGGTTACCTCAAGAGTTGGAGAAGATTCATGATGTGTTTCATGTTTCTATGCTTCGGAAGTATAGATCGGATCCTTCGCATGTGATGCCTGTGAAAGAAGTGGAATTGAATCCGAATTTGACCTATGATGAGGAACCGGTGAGGATTCTGGACTCGGATAGTAAGGTTCTTCGTGGCAAGACCATTGAGCTGGTAAAGGTGTTGTGGAAACATCGTGGTGTTGAGGAAGCCACGTGGGAACGGAAGGATGACATGCTGAAGAAGTTCCCATATCTCTTTCCTTCAGGTAAATTTCGAGGACGAAATTTCTTAAGGGGGGAAGAGTTGTAACGCCCCAATTTTGGGCTTAGGAGTTTTGGGATTCGGACCGGTTCGGTCGGATCGCGGTTCGAATATATAAGAGTGAATTTTGGAAAACCTAGTTCGGGTTGCATTAAAAATATGGAAAAATGTCTTAAAATCCTCTTTTATTATATATAAGAGTTTGGTGAAATCAATTTTACAAAATGAGGTTTGGAAGTGTGACATTTTGGTTAGTGACCAAAATGTAATTTTCGAAAACTGTGAGACTGTTTTAAAAAGGATTGAAACTTTGAATCTTTAAGGAGCTATTTACCCAATGGGAGTTTCTCCAGATTTTTCTAAAATATTAAAGGTTTAATAAATGGATTTTAAATAAAAGAAAAGGGAGGGAAGATATTTTCCTAAATTTCCAACTAACTTTCCACATTTTCTATTTTCATTTTCTCTCATCTTTTCTCTCAAACCAAACACATTTCTCCAGAGCTTTTCCCTCTGATTTTGCCATCTAAATATCTCATTTCAATTCTCTTTTGATCTTCAATCATCTCTTCAACAAAACCTTTGCATTTGCTAAGTGGATTTTCAAGAATTTGGTTCCAAAAAGGGAGAAAACTCAAGTTTGGAGGTAAGAACGTCATTCTCCTCTAAACTCTCAGTTCTTTACTGAAATTCCTAAGTTCTCAATCCTTGATTTATGTTTTATAAAAGGTTTTATAGATGTGTTCTTGATTTTGGCTTTTAAATGCAAGATCTGATTGATTTTGATGAAATTTCGTATGATCTAATTGGGCAGTGTTTTGAGGTGTCAATTTGATGTTAGATGAATGTTAAATTGATGTGAAATTGAGGTTTAATTAATGCAATCCCGGATAGGTTGAATTTCCTAAGTTTAGCTTGTGTTCTTGGTTGTTTTTGGAGTGATCTTGATGATCTGTTATAGCTGGAGGTATAAGGACGTGGTAGGATCCTTTTTGGATGTTAATTGATGTTTAAGGATGTTTAGATTTGATGGATCTTGGCTGGGTAGTGTTGTGGAGTTGTTTGGATGCATTTTCGGTTGTGTTTGGTAGCCGAAAATGGAGTGTGGATGAGAGTAGCGGGTTTAGGTGCTTTCATTGAGGATATTAATGCATGATGATGCATTAATCTACTGTTTTGATGTGTTTAAAACAGGGGAGTCATCTTTGGATCCTAGTGGTGTTGATCCGGAAGCTTGATTGGTGTTTCAGCAAGAGGCGAAACGGAATCGGTGAGTGGATTTTGGATTTCAGCTATGAAACCAATGTTTTGAAGGTTTGGGAGCTTAGTTTAAGTCTAAGCAACTTAGCTAAGCTCAAGAGTAAGTTTTCGGAAAAACTCTCTTGATGATGAACCATGGATTGGTTGTATGCAATGTGGTTTGTTTGCATGTTTTAAATCCTGTTTTGAAAGCATATTTAGCATGTTTATTTGCTGAGATTGTAAGCCATGTGTTGAAGGATGCTCAAGGTAAGAGATCCTTGTTTTTGAACATTGTTTTAATGTGGTTTGATGCTTAAAGATGCATGATGTTTATGGCTTTGCTAAATGCTTTAAAACAGTGGAATATTGTTGTTAATGATGCATATTGGCAAGTGATGGTTAAGGTCACAAAGGTGGTTAAAAGTCCTTGTGTGAGCCTTGTTTATTTAAGAACAACATGGTGGTTAAAAGTCCATGGTTGGTTCTTGGTTAAGATCACAAAGGTGTTTAAAAGTCCTTGTGTGGATCTTGTGTATTTTAAGAACAACATGGTGTTTAAAAGTCCATGGTTGGTTCTTGGTTAAGGTTCAAGGTGGTTAAAATTCCTTGTGTAAGCCTTGTTATTTAAGAACACCAAGGTGTTTAAAAGTCCTTGGGTGATTCTTGTTAAGGACACAAAGGTGTTTAAAAGTCCTTGTGTGGTCCTTGTCATGGTGTTTAAAAGTCCATGGATGATTCTTGTTAAGGACACAATGGTGTTTAAAAGTCCATGTGTGGTCCTTGGAAAATTGTAAGATCACAATGGTGTTTAAAAGTCCATGTGTGGATCTTATGTTGATTGTATCACTTGTGGCCAATATGACATGTTATGATCTTGAAGCATGGTTTGCTTGTTTTAAATGCTTATGAGCATGTATATTGTGGTTTTGAACAATGATTTATAAAGGTGTTTTATAAATGCATTATTGTGTGGTTTTAACGAGCATTCCTCACTAAGCTTTTGCTTACGCTCTCTCTTTTCTTAAACCAATAATGCAGAGCATTAAAGTGCATTGAGGACAGCAAGGTGGACAAGAATCCAAGTGGTGAACAAAGCTCATGTATGGTGAAGGTTTCTTAAACACTATTAGCTTATGGGCATTTGGCAATGGGGGACATATGTTGTTGTTTTGGGAGATGTTTTGGACTCCCTAAGTTGGTATTATGTTGTTAATGTCGTTGGAACTTGTTTTTGGCCATTATGTGTTTGGATTGATGTTTTGATGCTTGAATGGATTGCTAAGTAGGATGCAGGCCTATAGAATTGGGGATTTTCATAATTGATGCCATGTTGATGAATGGTTGATGCAATTATGTTCTTTGTATGTTGAATGACTTGCTGGTAAAGTATGGTTGCCTTTGGAGCATGTTTGATAGGCCAATTGTGTGTTAAACCAGCAATTTTTCTGCAATCTGGGCAGCCTGTTTCGGAACAGGTGCTACCGTATCGGAACGGGGGCCTGAAAGGGCCTGGGCGTTCCGAAACGGAAGCAACCGTTCCAGAACGGATATGCCACTGCCAGGCACTGTTTCGGAACCAGTTGCGGAACGGTCCCGCGTTTCGGAACGGGTCTTCCCTGTTCCGAAACACTCGACCGTTGGGCACTGAAATTGTTGGTTAAATGTTTTGCATTGTTTGCGTTTTGGTCCTAAATCTTGTTTATGCAATTAAATGAGTTTGTGATGTCTGTTTGAGCTGAAATTTGACAGACAAGCATGAATTACGACTAATTTCATATTGGTAAATTAAAGGTGGGTTAAGTCCTTGTAATTTCCAGAATTTACGTTTTGGTCCCTAAGTTGGTGTTTTGTTCAATTAAGTCCCTGAACGTTTTCCGTTTACGCTGATCTTTGAGTATGATGTTTGTATGAACATAACTAGGGTTAACGTGCATCTAGATAAGATTAAAAGAAAAAAAAGGGTCGTTAATCAAGGTTGACTTTCAGGTTGACTTTGGTTTTCCCCGTGTAAACTTCTTAATTCGGTTCAACCGTCTGGGCCGGGTTAAGGGGGTTACACTCATGGTTCCATCCGGCGCTGCCACATCATCCTTCAGGCTTCATCACGATAGTAGATGCATTTATTTTTGCTTATGCCTGTAAACAAAGAAATCAAATATATATGATGTAAAGAAACCGTGTGTAGAGAGAGTTCGGATTATCAATCAAAAAAGGAAAAGATTTCAGAAGGTATTCAAAACTCTCTCTTTTTCTTTCGCATATCAGATATAAGCAAAAAAATAAATACAACAAATAGAGTTAGGGCTTTTACCATTCCGCTGCTTCGACTACCAGCCATCCTAGGCTTCCAATGATGGACAACGATAGCTGGTGAACAAGGGCCAATAAAGGGTGAATCGGAAGGTTAGGGGCTCCAAGATGGTTAATGTTTTAAAGAAATACGGGGGTTTTCGGTGCTTATTTATCAAAACAAGGGTTCATTTGGGGTTTAAAAAAGAAAAAAGGATTTGAAACGTGGTCTTGGGTCTGGGTTTCTGTGTTCATCAGCGCCGGTGAACGGCTACCGACGACGGTAGATGCTGGTTGATACAGAGGGGGCTGCTAGACCCTGGGTTTTATCCCAAATCCTTAGAGGATTTTAAGGAGTTTTGAGAACAAGTTAATAAATATGAGCTTTTTAAAGCATTTTTCAATGTAATTTTTTAGCCGCTACACTACCCAGATCTCCTATACTCACCACGAAAGAAGATCGACCATTGACTTTACAAACATCAAACCAAGCGTGCTTACATGCATTATATAACCTCAATTAATTAGGAAAGAACTTACTTAATTGTCACTAACATTTCTTAAAATATAAACTTATCGTCCGTCAATATGAGACCAATGATCGTTTCTTACAAAAAGTTATCCGACGGTTATGAATCGAAGCATAATTTGCTGTCAACCAAAGTGCAAATGGGGACCGAGTCTCAATAGCATAACTCATATTAGAAATTTTATCAAAACCCAATTTTATTATACCAATATAGAATAGAAATCAATTACTTTGATTGAATATCGAATTAATATGATGTAATTGTGAAAAGATAATGAATTAGAAATGAACCTGACTCATTCAAGTATGGTTCAGGCTCCCTTCGTTCGTCGCGTAATAGTTGCCAGACGTTTATAACCCTTTTTGTTCATCAATTTCATATGGTTTTCCACAGCGTTGTGCACAACCATCCTCCTTTGGTTTGCTTGATCAGTACAGAGCTCGTATAGCAACTTAATCCTGTCATATTCTCTAACTCCCTATAATTGGAAATAAACAAATATGTTAGTACAAAAATACGAGACGATAACCACTAAACGTTAAATTATACATGAAACAGTAATGGTAATAATTCACTTACGATATCTGATAACTGTTCTATTTTGGTACCTGACCGTATGCCTCTCATCCATGCAATGACGAACATACCACGGTCTGATCTATCAAGTTTGATGCGATTCTAGTCATTTAATTACTAATTTTATGATAATAATAAACAAATAAGTAAATATGGATACCTATTTTTTGTCTCATTACTTGAGGATGTTCAATTTTCAGCTTGTCAAATGCCACCTTCGGTGTAACACCTTAACGAAGTCCTCATGCTTATCATATTCCACAAACGTGCTTATATGAACGTTAATAACATAAAATGATAACAATAAAGTTCATTCATACATGTTAATAACATACAATGCTAACAAGGCGACACGACAAATGGATGTGTTCTCACCATTGTCTTAACTGCTTTCTCCCTATGCAGACTTGCCGGGGTATCTCCTAAGCTATCTAGTAGCCAAAATTCCTAACCTTCCATATGAATGAAACACAAGTACTAGTGATTATTCTCATAATTCATGGGGATGAATACCTGCAAATATTGTGTCGTCAACTTGTTAAAATTTAGCATATCCCGAAACAACTAAACATGTTCCCTTTAACAATTTACGTCTTACAATATCAGCGCTAGTGATGTCCCCATAATAATTCATTTCTCCATCAAGGAAACTTGCAAACCATTCCGCTATGCTAGTTGGATTTAGTCGAACAATATACTACAATAAATAATGGTTGTTATTTACAATCGAGAAAAAATTATCAACAAACAAATATGGCATAAACACTATATAAAATGGTAAAAAGAAAAACATACATCAACACTACAAGGCATAAAGGACCGCCCTTTACTTATTCCTTTCGACTCCTTGCGAGTATCGAACAATGACACCATATCAATAATCTTGCAAATTAAAAAACAATAATGACCACATAGTAAAATAGGTTTTAAGTGTTTCATATGATTTCAAGCCATACGCAATATTTATTAGACTAACCGTATCGACGAGCCATGTATCAAGTCATAACGTATCCATACTTGTAATATTGGCATACATGTTGTCGAGTGTAATGACCCTATAGCGCATAAAAACATTGTATTATGCCTTTGATTTTACATTTCTCAATATGAAAAATTAAAGTTATACAACTGAAGGCTTACTCTTGCGCCAATGGGTTATTCCACAAATAATCACAATAGGCCCGTTCTTGTTCACCAAGTCCATAAGGTAGTACAACATACAGTAAAGTCTTTGACCTTTCATCTTCAACCTTTCACAAGAAAGATATCTCATATGGTAACCACGACAATCATAATTTATAGAAACGAAAAAAATCATAACCATTAAGGGACAACATTTAATTCGATGGCCTTAAGGGCCAAAATTGTATTATTTCCAATGTTCCCTTTGATTGGATTAAGGCTCAATGTTCGATGGTCAATGTTCAATGCATATGGCAACTGCCACTTGCTATTATTGACGTACATGATACACACAACAAGCAGTTACCATTGAGAATGATAATTACACGGAATAATTATTCCCAATTAACTTTCCAAACTTTATGCAGTTGAATGGTTATCCTTTCAGAGTCGAAGGGATTTTCAACTAACTTGGTCGGCATCATTGTTAACCTACAAAGGAACAGAACAATACACAAGTCAATGCCAAACCTATAAGTACATGAAAGAGATGAAATTGATCTTTAAATGATTGTAGCTTTTACCTTTTTCTTCATTGCTGCTGGACAATCAGATTTTTTATCTACATATATGCTTCGCCTAACTCGAACTTGGGGTGTTTTGAATTTGGAAGGAGTATCAGTTTCTGGTGTCTCTGTAGGATTACGGCTCTAACCATCCTCTCGCTGAGGTGACGTCCACATAAAGTTAGGTCAACAACCCTATTAATTTTAGTCACAATATAGGCCTTATCAAGCTCCATATTCCTTAACATCGTCTGCAAATAACCTTTCATGTCGTCCCGCATTTCTTTCATAACCTCATGAACACTGTCCATTTTGACTTCTAAATCTCTGATTTTGACTTCAAAATCATTTATTTGCAGTTCAAAACCATTCGTCTTCTTGCCCAAGATCTTCTTCAAGCTAGTCATGTAGGCTCTCACTTTTGTGACGTCTTTAGAAAGACTATTTAATTTCTCTCCCAACATCGTATCATCAACTCCTTCATACTGTCCAATTTCTCCTCGCCTTTAATTTGCTTCTCAATTCTCGTTTTCATAACATCTTTTAGCCCATTCACCTCGGACATTATTTGCTCCCCACATTCAATTTTCTTCTCAATTCCCGTATTTACAGCCTATTTGACTACATTTATTGCAGACATTATTTGTTGAAGCATCTTCGACAACATTTCCCTCATTGTATCGCCATTTCTGTATTCTGCAACATCGTACCCCGCAGAAGAAACCTTGCAAATTAAATAAATATTAAAATTTCACCTTCCACAAAATAAATGATTAATACTATGGCACATTACATATTACCTTACGTCTCTTTGAAGCTTTCCTGCCTTTGGTTGCTTCCATGACTTCAGAAACTTTAGGTTCTACAACAGTTTCAGGTAATGGCTGCTTCCAGGAAATAATCTTCACCGTGAAAGTATATAATTAACTAACCATGATCGCAATGAACATAATAGACGAATAATAATCCACCAGATACCTTTGGTATATTTAAAGCTTGAGCGCTCTTCAAGCGTGCATAAACACACGTGACCTTTGACTGCACCCAGTACAGAATGCGAGCCTCACCACCATTAGATGTTACACTGTCTATGCTATCAAATCCAGACCAATAATCATTCAACCTAACCTGATTTCATATCATTCACAACACAACATTAATTAATATGACAAAACTCAGTTCCACTGATTTCTCATAACTAATGCTAATTTAACTTTACCTCTAAGACTACAATGCACCCTTTTAGGTAAGCGTGCCTTCTCGGCCTCTATGTAAAGCTTGTTGTGTCAATAAGCGTATTATAAACATACTTGGCCCAATATAGCTTCTACATCTTCAACTGATACAAAAATGTTGTGTCCTTCAAACTGAATAATACTCTTATCTAAATCAAAACTTTCCATCAATTCCTCACACAGGTCTCGACGTAGAATGCACGATTTTATAAAAACTAAGGACCCAAAACTAATTTCATCAACAGGATCAATCCTAATTGTTTTCATTAACTTTATAAAATCGTACAATTTGTTTTGACTACACCTTGTGTCAAAAATGTCTACAAGAGATAAGATAACAATTTCCTATGTCAATCTCAATATAAACTATTATATTCTATCAAACAAAGAATTTCTTTAGATTGCTATTCCCTATTACCTTCTTCGCTTCTCCTATTTTAGAATCTTTGTATGCCGCATTCTCCTTCTCAGTTTCATCAATGTAAGGTTGTTTGTCATTCTTCGACATTTTCTTCCATTTATTGCCTAACTCTTTCCTAACCTACGAATGACAAATTCAAATGAATTTAACATTTTACACATCATAAACCACTGAAACCTACCTCATGAGTCAATTTTTCCTCAGTTTGCTTCATCCTTATACATTCATCATTACTAGAAAACATGAAAAAAAAACAAAGGTATACATTCAATCATTCATTCATTATGCATTTCAATTCAATAAGAGCACATAAATATCAACATACTAAAACTGTATGAAGAGAGGACATGTTTTTTTTGTACGACTGATCACATATGGGCGACATCTCAGACGGAGCTTCTTTAGCAATTTCGTTATTAGCAACTTCATTACCATCTTTATTAGCAACTTCTTTAGGAACTTCATTATTACAAACTTCCTCGGCAACTTCTTTTCCAACTTCATCAGCACCTTTTTTACCAACTTCATCATTAGCATCTTTATCAGCAACTTCTTTACCATCATCATCAGCAACTTTGTCAAAAATGGGATTCAGATTTGCAGTAGTCATCCTAAGAATTAAATCTTCACATGAATCATTGCAGAAACAAACCAACTCACTCATAAATAAACCCATCCTCATTACAAACAAATCTAACCTTTTTAAGTTTAAATCGATGGAAAGAGTAACATTTAAAAAATTGAAAGGGGATAAAATTTTCAGTTTAAATAGATTACCTCCAACAACAAATGAAATTTCATACCGAAATTTCAAAACACAAACCCTAAAGTTCAAGTATTTTGCAAATAAACAAAAAAACTTAGGGTTTTTCTTTGCTTGCAACCTTCGTAATGGAGACAATTGCACATGTTCAGTTGAAGACCTAAGTTTAGGTTTCGATCATTTGAACTGACTGAAACATTTTCTCGATTTCAGAGGGTTCTCTAGATTTTCAGAGGGGTAATGAATTCTAACCCTAAAATGTTATTAAACAAGAGAATATTCGATTCACATTCTAGGTGTAACACCCTTTACCCGGTTTGGAAGATAAACCAACTTAATAAGTGTTACTGAACAAACAAACAAACAAGCATACAATGACTAAACACTTTTAACTAAACAAGCAACTAGAAAACGGGGTAATCTAAAACTTCTTTCTTTCTATATTATTATTTGTATTAAGCTTCATGGATCAAGTTCTAAAATACACTTCATTTACCAACAATTATACTCACATAATATGCATATCACTTTATTTGATATCTCAAAGCTTACTCATTAAATGGTAACTTCCAATTTTATCGGATCTACTTTTGCATAGAGTCATGAAAGGTTAAGATTATTGTAAAAGCTCGAGCAACTAGTTTTACCTATTCAATTGCTACCAGGTATAAGCAACCATTCTTCATTAATGTCGTAAGATCTCTTAACCGGTGTAGTAGTTAAACTAAATAAGGTATATTACATACCGCATAAGAAACAACAACAAACTTATACTACCAGGATTAATTACCAAAGGAGAGGCAACTTATGCAATAAGATTATCAAAGGTCGATCACATTAATGGACTATATTTTTGTTTTCAAGGTTTTAAATCTAATCAAGTTTATACTTACCACTTTATTGCTTATTTTAACCTTCAATCTAATCATACAACTACTCTACCTTGGTAAGGTTACACACATGGTGATAGATGCATTTAGGCCTACTTTCATTACTAATCAACAAGTGATCTAACGATTTTAGGCATAAGAGAATTATCCATCTATCATGTAAATATCATAACTAATTAACTTAAATGGCAAGCAATCATGAACAAATAAAGGCCCATTACACAACTTCAAATACTTATAGAGCTCATATATATACATATATGATCGAATGATACTCTAAATGCACAATGCATACATATAAAATATGTGCCACCATTTAGGAGTACTAAAGAAATTACAAAACGTACTTCTTGACACTTGTGATCTCGTCCAAGCTTAAAAGATAGTTGAAGCAGATTCGAACCTGAAATGAGGTGAAAGGATAGAGTAAGTACATACTTAGTGAGGTAGCTTAAAGGAACAAAAAGCATGAAACAATCAATCTGTCCTTTCCACCCAAAACATATCAATTAACACATATTACAAACTTGAACATGGATTAAATTATCTTGGTTTAAGGTATTCGAACGAGTATCTTCCATTTTCCATAGAGTTATACTGAATTCTTTATAATCTTGCTACCTATCACAAGCTTTCAAATTAACATAATCCATTATCCAAGGAGTTTGTCAAGGTCCAAGAATGGAAACATAATCAGTTGATTGAACATTATAGAGACACAAGGTTTTGTACATAATATTTCATAATCTTGTTTTACTAAGCCCACAATTTATCTAAGGTAGTACCAAATAAACTTATTTTACTTGTTACTTAAGATATCAATCTATACTATGATCAAGACCAAGAAATAAGAATGAAACTTAGCTACGAAACTTTTAAAAGGATTCAATCATGTCAAAAACTACACACTACTAAACCTTTCCACCTTTGAATTCGAGGGATAAATTCATATCCTAGAATAACCATGTTTGAATTCTCACACCATTTACATTCTATTACTAATCGGGCTAACATCCCCAACCTATCCAATAATGAGCTATAATTGATTAAGCAAATAACCAATTAACAAAACCTATTAGAGGCCTTACTCATATACAGCATCAAGACTTTTAAGTTTACTTATTCATGTAGCAAGGATGATATTTAAGCATATGATACTATTAAACAAAGTATGAATCCTTTATCAAAAGAATATATAAGATTTGATTGTAAGCTTCTTATTTATCATACTTGTATTCATACAAAACACGTGTATAAATAACCATTCTATTAAAACATATATTTTAACAAAGTAAATGTTCGAAAATTACATGGGTACATTGTACTTGTTAATCAAGTTATTGCAAGGTTTCGCTATTTTCCTTTTTCATAGCTTAATACAGTGTATATTATAAGCATAAGTTACTTATTTTAAGACATCAAAGTAATTCTTTAATTTATTAGAAACTTCTTTATCTAGTCTATAATATAGCCTTCAGATTCAAGTAGCCTAGGTACACGAATCCCCAGCCCATTGTCGTTAAAAAATGGTACTCAAAGTACCGGTCAATCCCTCTTATTATCGCCAAGTGACCACATACACATCCCTCCTACTATCGTCTCATAAGAACCATAGTCCACCCAAAACATGAGCTGTATGAACTCTATGGCATGCCAACTATACCTAAGACTGGCTCGAAACTAAGGCTTTAATATTATTCTTATCATAACAAGGATAGAATGAGAAAAGCTCTAAAATCAAGTATCATAACCTTCATGGCTAATTGCTTGTCTTATTAGGCATGAGTACCATTTGAACATAAGTCTTAACTTATTTCTCATCATTCAAATACTTACATATCAAAGTTTCATTCATAAAAAATTCACGAACATGAATTTATCATATCAAGGGCTTAACACTAAATTTAAGATCTCAATTCTTAGAACACTTGCTTTAAGGAAACTTACCTTAACTCCATGCCTTTGCATGCATACCTCAATTTAAAGATATAAAACAATGAAAGAATAAAGCAATCTAGAATGCTCGAGAAGGTATAAGCCTATCTCGAGACTTTAAACTACACTCACAGTTGATCCTAGGTAACATTGTTCTCGTATCACGATCCCTTTTTGTTTCTCCGCTGTTTGATCCATGTTAGTTCTAAGTTCCCCAATTCCTTCTTGGTCTATTGTTACACAAGTACGTTCATATATTAGAATTATCCTTAATAATCATTCTCATGTAATTACTACTCAAAACGATTCATGGGTGTTTATTTCCCTACTAATTAATCATATCACTTGTATACATACTTTTTAATACTTTAAAACAGTCCAACATGTTTATATAGGTGCATAACAACACTATTGTTCAACTATTCACAAATACATACTCATAACAATCTACTTAGTAACCTTAAAACATGCAAAACAGTCCATTGTCATCTTATACATTCACAAAACAGCCCCCTTTTGTATTTATTATTACACAAAATAGTTCATCTTGTTAATAAAAATCATTTCCCTGTTTTAATAATACCTATTTAGCCTATAAACACCTATCTAAATTTAGAACAACATTTGCAGGGTATTAACAACCCTTCCCCTTCTTTGTAATAACCCAAAACAGCCCAAAAACTTTCTATAAGTTCAAAACAGTCCCGATTATATTAGTGTATACGTGTTTATAAGTAAAACAATCCTTATTACACATCAATTTTGCATATAAACTTTCAAAACAGCCTACTCACTTTCATAACAATTTAAAAATGATTTTGTTACAATAAATTCACGTACAAGTATACAAGACAACCCATGTTTTACCTATACTTTTCAATTCAATCCCCTAAAGCCTCATGTACATACAAAATCACCCTTAATTTTTCTAAAACAACCCTCAAGTACTTCAAGCTACATTCCCCTATTTTTATAGTACAAGATAACCCAATTATACTATTACCCCCATGTGTATACTTAGGTTAAGCTTAACATCAAATATGCTGCTAACATGGATCCTTTCGACCACTTACTTCATTCTATCATGATTTTTAGCATATTAACTATACTGCATATTTCAATCGATCCTAATTAATCCATTAGATTGCAACAAAATGAAACAAAAGAAATTTGGTGAATTTTAGGTTAATTACGGTATTTGAAAATTTAGTGAATTATAGTATTTAACATTAAACTTGAATGGCCGCGGGGAATGGTGATTCAGCGGGGAACGACGGTGCAACAGGGAATGGCCGCCGGCAGGTTTGGACGGTATTTGTGGGTAGAATATCGGAAACTCTACATTGGAAGGGTTTGTGGTAGGTATTTGACAGGCACGGTGTGGTGATCGATGCTTTCATTCCATATAAAAGGGCAAAGGATGGATCTCGTTTTGGGTTTGTGCGAATGGGGAGTCGTCCTGATGTCGATCGGGTTATAGAACGGCTGCATAATAAATGGATATATGGATCGCGTATATCAGTAACCACGGCGAGATATGGTGACCGTGATTTTCTATGGAGACATAAAAGGAGAAGTGTTGGGTTCGGACAATCGCAACAAGCATCGCAGAGTGGAGTGAAGGGGCAATCAAAGATCGAAGGCTTTGACTCAAAGATAAAGGGAGATTCTTATGAGGTGGTACAGGGGCATGTGGATGAGGAGAAGTTGTATATTCTTCAGAATTGCATGGTGGGGTGGTGTAAGAAGCATTGGAGCCTTAAGGAGTTAGCGTCACGGATGAATCTCCTATGTTTACAAGGCTTCTCCATTTTGCGTATTGTGGGGCCTATGATCCTCTTGATGTTCACGGACTCCTCCGTTCGGGAGAAGGTAATGGGAATGCCGGTTGTACGTGAGTGCTTCTCCAAACTAGAGACGTAGTCACTTGAATTGGTCTTATCGTCAAGGAGAGCATGGCTATCGGTGAGGGGCTTGCCAATTCATGCGTGGTCATATGAATCATTCACGAACATCACGAAGGTTTGGGGATCTCTTGTGTGTCTGGCCGATGTAACGGAATCACCAACGTCTTTTGAATGTGGCTGGATTTTAATTGAAACAAGTACCATGGATTTTATAGATTCAATCCTCAAGCTGGAAGTTGCAGGATTGACGTATTCTTTGTATGTTAAAGAGTTGAATATGTTTTGTCTACTGGTGGATTGTGAGTGTACAACGGTGTCCGTGGATGAAAGTAGTGAGCCACCGGAATTGAGTTCATCATAATATGTGCCTGAGTCGAGATTGAGAGACGAGAGACAGATTGAGGATCTCATGGAGCTAGAAAAAGCGGTGCCTCATGATTGGCATTGTAATCACCTTTGGGAGGATAATCATCAGGAGGACCTATGCATCGTGAGTCTCTTGTATGATCGCTCTGGTTCGACGTCAGGGAGGGCTGCAGACCAACGGGAAGTGGCAATGGCCGGTGAAGCTGAGATGCCTGCCAGGATTTCACCACAGCGTGTGGCTATCGTTGGACTAAAGAGTCCTCCTTCGAATGGACACCAGGTGAGAGATGGAACTTTGAATTCAAAAGTAAATTTGTTACAACCAATTGAGTTGGATGCAGGTGACGTGATTCAAAATCAGGATAAGTGGGAATTGGTTAGGAACAGTTTGCATGAGATAGAAGGCTTAGGCAGATTTCCTGTAAGGGAGGTTTATAGTCAGCAGGCCTATTTTCAATATGTTTCAGAGGGGGACAAGGTTGTCTCGATGTGGATAAATGGTGTTTTCCATAAAACGAAATCAGTCAACTTGTTATCTGGTGTAGTAAAGTCTTCGAAGCCTGGGAGGGGGAGGCCGCGGAAAAGGATGGATCGTGGCACAACTACAGTGGTTGATGCATCTTTGACTGACTCGGATTTGCAGCATAGGCAACTTATTCTACAACGCGAAATTGCAGGGACAGTGGCATTAGGCAACCTAGTGGGTGTTAAATCTGTTGGCCGCGAGGAGGAAATTATCAAGGATTTGTCATGGGTGCTATTCGAAGGCACCCGAGGGTTCTAACCATGTGAATTTTGAGCTGGAACATTAGGGGGTTGGGTTCCATTTTCAAGAGGCGAGGGGTGTGTGACGTTATTAAAAAATAGCGGATAGATATGGTTATGTTCTAGGAATTGAAACTAGAGGAGGTATCCCCTTTGGTGGTTGCCAGCTTATGGTTTAGTGATGGTTTTGAGTATGTCATTTCGCCATCGATAGGTGCTTCGGGAGGGTTGTTGATGATTTGGGAGGGTTTACGGTTTTTGATGGAGTCGGTAGAGGTCGATCGTAATTTTGTTCTAGTACAACGGCTTTAGAAGCCGAAGGATTTTATGTGCTGCATTATGGTCGTATACGCTCTGTGTGACGTAAATGAGCAAGCATTATTGTGGTCACGCATGGGGAGTTGATTAGTGGCTTTCCGGGACCTTGGTGTGTGGCGAGGGATTTCAACTCGATTCTTTGGTCGTCGGAAAGGGCTGGTTGCAGCTCAATGCCGAGAGGTATGGATGCTTTCTATTCTTTTGTGAATTCTGCGGGTTTGGTTGATTTGCCGTTAAGGGGAAGCAATTTACTTGGTTTGGTAGGGGCAATCGCCGAAGTCGGATGATAGATTTTTAGTGTCACCATTATGGGTGGATTGTTTCTCTAACATTGAACAGGTCTCTCTTCCTTGAGGGTTATCGGATCATGCCCCATTGGTTCTTTTGTGTGACGATAAGGATTGGGGTCCTCGCCCCTTCTGTTTCATTAACTGTTGGTTAGACGAGAAGCGAAATATTTGTTGCATGGCTGAGGAGTGGGGTAGACTGACGAGGTTGGGAATTTGGAATGCAAACATCATGGCGAAACTTAGACATTTGAAACAGTTTCTTCGAAAGTGGAATGAGTCGGATTTCAAGGACATTGAACAAGAAATTAAGCTGCTCCAAAACCGTTTAGATTGGTTAGATGGTGGCAAAGTAGAGGAAGTGAATTGGGATGAGTCTGAGTTGACTAATCAGAAGCGAGAATGGCTACAAGCATTATGGCAAGTGATACTTCGTAAGGAATCTCTTTGGCGTCAAAAATCGAGAGCGAATTGGCTTCAATTGGGTGATCAAAATACGACATTCTCCCATAGAGCCGCGAAGTTACGAGCTGTGCGTAATGCTATTACTGGTTTGAACATCAAAGGAAAATGGGTTACAGATCCTTATAGGTTGCGACGACATATAGTTCATTTTTTCTCTCAGCATTTTGCCGCCGATGAAAGGTCTTGTGTTTGGAGTTTTGAGGGTAATTTTCATCGGGTCCTTAAAGATGAAAATAGGTGTGGGCAGTTGTTCGTGGATGTGAGTGCTCAAAATCGCTGGGGTCAGATGGTTATAGTATGGAGTTCTTTAAGAAGTGTTTGGATGTTGTATGTGATGACGTGATGCGGTTCTTAGAAGAGTTTTTTGTTTCTGGCAAGTTACCTTAAGGAGCGAATAACACTTTTCTCATGCTTTTCCCTAAGATTGCTTCCCCGGTCTTGTTAGGTGATTTTTGAATGATAAGCTTGCTCAAATCGATCTACAAGAACCTTGCTAAAATTCTGGCTAGAAGGTTGCAATCTATGCTGGGAAATTTGATTAGTGATCACCAATAGGCATTTGTGTGTGGGCGTCAAATAGTTTATGGGATATTATTGGCGAATGAGACAATTCATTCTATGTGACATAGTTCGTCGAGCGGTTGTATCCTTAAATTGGATTTCGCTAAAGCTTATGACTGCGTTCGATGGGAATTCTTAGAGCACATTTTATGGTCGATGGGTTTTTGTGAGATTTGGTGCAGATGGATTTATGAGTGTATCAGCACTGGCCGTTTGTCAGTCATGTTAAATGGTAGCGCCACTAAGGAGTTTGGAATGGGTCGCGGTCTTCGACAAGGCTGCCCGTTGTCACCTTTGCTGTTTGTTATTATTGCGGAAGCATTGCATAGGCTGTTGGTTCAAGCTGAGGAGTTGGGGTTTACTCGAGGGGTTTATTTGGCTCTGGGGGTGTCGCTATCGCATCTTCAGTTTGCCGACGACACCATCGTCTTTTTCGAAGCTTCCATCGAATGTGCCACGACTATTCGCATGTTATTGTGTTGCTTCAAAGTTTGTTCTGGGCTGCAAATTAATTTTAGTAAGTCTTCCCTTTATACGATTGGCGTTGGAGAGGAGTTATTTGACGCGATTGCAAATGTTTTGTGTTGTCTGAAAGGTGAGCTGCCTTTTGTATATTTGGGGTTGCCTTTGGGGGTTAATCCTCGCAACATTGATGTGTGGGCACCGGTTATCGCCTCGGTTAGGCGGAAGCTTGCTGGTTACAAGCGGTCTTCCTTATCTTTTGCTACTCTCGTCACACCGGTAAACTCAGTCCTTTTATCGCTTCCAGATTATTATACGGGTTTATTTTGGATTCCAAAGGGTGTTATTGCAGCGATAGATAGAGTGAGGAGAGCTTTTCTTTGGGGAGGGTAAGTTTGCAATGGAAGGTGAGTCGAGTTAGCTGGAGTATGGTATGTCGCCCACGTCACTTAGGTGGTTTGGGGTTGCGGATTTGGAGATTCGAAATAGGGCGTTATTGGTGAAATGGTCTTGGCGTTATTCTAGGGATACATCCTCTTTGTGGAGGGCCATTATTGTGGCGAAATATGGCGAGGTAGCTCAATGGTGGCGTTTTAATTCTGCTTATAGGGGATCGATGTCGGTTATCTAGAAACAGATTGTACAAACTGTGAGTTCGGACAGCATGCAAAAGTTCATGGACGAGCCTAGTTTTGTCTGGCATGTTGGGGATGGTTCCCGAGTGTTGTTTTGGTTCGATGCATGGTGTGTTGATAAACCTTTGAAGGACATTTTTACACGTCTATTTTCACTAGTTTTGAATCGATTGGCTTTGGTGGTTGACTATTCGGACGAGGGTATTTTTCAGCATGACCGTTGGCATGGTTACTTTCGTAGATCTCTGCGTTCGTTCGAGCTTCGACAACTTAGGGAGATCACTTCACTTTTGGGTGCAGTGAGACTTCGACATGGTACGTTTGATATGTTGATTTGGACACCAGATGAGCACGAGACTTTTTCGGTTAAAACTCTCTCACGTTTGGTTATGTTGGAAAAGGTGGGGGAGAATGATTTTGGCGAGTGCTTTGTATGGAAAATCCTTGTACCACCGAAGTTCCAGGCTTTCTTGTGGTTCACTTGGTTGCGCCGTTTGCCCACCTTTGATTTTTTGAGGATTCGCGACATTGTGTTGGATGAGTAGCAAGGTTTATGTGCTCGGTGTCGTGAGGGGAGGACGGGATCGACCACTTATTTTTCCTATCCTCGTTTGCACAAGGCATTTGGGATTGGTTTAGGCGTCGGTGGGGGTGTCTTTACTTTTCCCGGGGGCTTTCTCTGATTTCTTTATCCCAGGTTTTCATTGTTCTTTTTCGGGCACCTTAAGACATCTGTGGGTTTCAAGCATTGCAACATTGTTGTGGTCTCTATGGCTCGTGCGAAATGATAGTGTTTTTAACAGCAAATTGTTACCGGTTTTATAGATTTGTTTTTTGGTTAAACTGCGTTCATTTTATTGGGTGAAAACTTTAAAGGCGGGGCTGTCCATATGTGAATCATTAAGGTGGAATTGTTTGGGTTCGTTTTGTGAGTCTCTTGCTTCTCAGCCATGTCGCGTGGGGTTAGTTCGGAACCTCCGATTGGGGACATGCTAAAATATTCGGTTGATGGTTCAGCTCGTGGTAAACAAAGACCAGCGGGTTTTGTGGGTGTTCTGCGAGATGCACAAGGCAGAATTCTAGCTCTTTTTTCAGGTCCTCTTGGTACCCTTGATTCCAATGTATCGAAATTACGGGCGATTGCTTTTGCTTTGACTTTCTTTGCAGCATCTAGATGGGCATCACATCCTCTCGTGGTGGAGTCGGATACCAAAATTGCTCTTGGATGGGTATTGCATTTTGATCGATGACCATGGCGCCTTTGGGAGGTTTTTGGCATGATCGATCAAGCATGCCTCTCTTTGGGCTCTGTTTGTTTTAACCACATTTTCCGTGAAGCGAATGGGTTAGCGGATGCTTTAGCAAAGGAAGGAGTGTCGCGGGCATCTTTGTTTTAGGCTTGTGTATGATTCCTTGGTTATGTGAGGGGTGCATGTTTTGTCGTTTGTATTGATTCCTCTTTCGTCCACGTGCCGTACTCTTTTCCTCCGTTAGGCTTAGGGAGGTTTTTAACGAGGCGCACGTGTGACATTCGTTGTATATTCTTTCGTTTAATATACAACTTGTTGCCGATCAAAAAATCTTTATATATAGTTCGATTAAACTTAAGATCTTATATCATAGGTTTCAAACTCTAAAAATTCTAACAACTTCATTTACTCACGCGTAACATTCAAGGTCACCAAAATCCCTACTATTTTATTATTCAAAATCAAGCATTTTAACCATTCCCATTGTTTTAAACGGTTCTAGTAGAGAGAGTTTTTATGTACAACATCAATTTGGACTAACAATTCACAATCTATACTAATCAATTCAATTTAAGAGAATGGAAGGAAAAGTATTTCACCTTCCTTTCTAGCAATTAGAAATGATTTCCAAGAACTTCATAAAAAACAAGCTAGGTCATCATGCGTTCAAGAATTTCACTCCCTCTCACTCTCTCACTAGATGGTTTGGGGCATTTACTCAAGGAAGAAGATGGTTCTTCTTGGGTTACCAAAGCCGAAAACCATCATCCTTCCACATCTTCCCCTCAAATTGACACATGTGAAGGTCCTTAATAAACGTTTTGCTTAACATGCAATCACACAATATCCATTAGTAATCGGTTTAGTCCTTCCCACTAATGATCTTTTGATTTTCTTTTAATCCAATTTAGTCCTTAAACACATATTTAATCAAAGGATAAGTGTTCTAATCCTTTGCTTTTCATTATTTAACATGCATCCATCTAATTAATCAAGAGGCGTGGTTTTGTCCCTTCTAAGATTAGTGATATATTTAACCCCTCTTAGCCCGGCCTAGACGCCCGACCCGAACTAAAAAGATTACACGGAGAAAACCAAAGTCAACTCGTAAAAGTAAACATCGATTAATGACCCTTTTTTTCTTTTTATCTTCTCTAGATGCAAAATATTAATCTATGTGTTCAGTAAGACATATAGAAGAAAGTGGCGCAGCGATCGCAGTTCAAATAGAGTTTCGATTGCTTACAATTGACTATTAGGGACTAAATTGTAATTTCAAGAAAATACATGGACTTCTCCGATTTTAAGGTTACCAATCCATGATTCATCATGTAACATGCCAACATGTCAAATTTCATCACCAATGGATCATCCAAACTCAATTTAATGCACAAACATTAATATGGGACCAAAATGCATAAATTCAGAACTTACAAGATTCCAATAACTGAAATAACTAACCCGTATCGATACACTTGGGCCTGTATCGATACGCGAGAAGACAGTAGCAAAAGCTGGGAAGAGCGTATCGATACACTTCCCCACGTATCTGTACGGCTTTCAAACATGGCTTGCGCGTATCGATACGTGGGCAATTCGTACCGATACCCCTGTACCGAAAAGCTAGAAATTTTTCTTTAATGTATCGATACACTTCATCGTGTATCGATACGCATACCAGATGTTCACTTTTAAAAACCACTTAAATACATTTAACACTGCCTAAACATGTTCTAATCATACATACATGTAATAATCAACTTGGTAAACCATTACGCATCAAACATCAACCATATCATAAGCTTTGACCATGGCAATCAAGGGGAGTCATTAGCTACTCAAGCATGGCTTTAAACATAAGTCATAGCATAGCTAAAACACCATAAGCAAAAACATAAACCATATAAAGGTCACATACAAAACCAATTAGGCGAACCATCATATCTCAGCTAAGAAATAATAAAATGAAACCTTCAAACCAAGGCTCTACTCCACCATTGCCAAATCTACTTATTAAAATTCTTCAAAGTTCATACTTGAGTTTGAGTGACAACTTAGGTGCCTTCACTTGCTACTCCTCGGCCCTCAAACTTAGCTATCTGCATTGTTGGAAAAAGAGGGCGTACGCACACTTGCTTAGTGAGGGAAAGCTAGAGAATACACCAACAATGCGGTTTTTAAAACACAAGTCAAACCATATCATGCTCATTTACAATTCATGCTTTCAAAACCAAAGCAAATCATTCATAAACCATGTTCCTCATGTATTATTAACCACATGCATTGCTCTCAATGCAAAACCACATTAAGCCTCACATGCTTAATTCACATGCATAGAATCCTCCTATGCAACAACTCAACATCAAGCATCGCATACACAATAAATCATGATGCATTTTTAAAAAAAAACATGATACATGGGTAACATCAATAACACACATATATTGGCATTTAACATAGTATGCACAAGCAAGAAATGTGCATACTTCATGAGGCAATCCACAATCACCAAAACATAATTCTTCTTTGATGGTGACAAGGGTAACCCGGACACAAAATCCATGGTAATTCTTTCCCACTTCCATTCTGGGATTCTCAAAGGTTGCAACAACCCAGAAGGAACCTGATGTTCAGCCTTCACTCGCTGAAACACCATGCACTTGCTGACAAAATTAGCAACATCCTTTTTCAACCCCACCCAGAAATACTCATCCTTCAAATCTCGGTACATCTTTGTACTACCAGGGTGCATAGCGAAAGGACTACTATGAGCTTTCGTCAGAATACTGCACCTCAACCCAACATCATCTGACACCACTATTTGACCCCAAAACACAAAACAATGTCATCATTAAAACTGAAATCTGAAGGATTACCCTCCGCAATATCCTGAACATAGGGAACAAGCGAATCATCCAACAACTGCTTTTCTTTGATCAACTGAATCAAAGATGGTTTCACTTGCAATTCAGCAATAAGACCACCATCTCGCGATATGCTCAAGCAAGCAAACATCATCCTGAACTCCACAACCACTTTTCTGCTCAAAGCATCGTCCACAACATTGGCCTTGTTCGGGTGATACTCGATCGACATATCATAATCCTTAAGCAACTCTACCCAACGACGTTGCATAAGATTCAACTCCTTCTGAGACATTAGATTCTTTAAACTCTTATGATCCGTGAACACCACACACTTCTCGCAATACAGGTAATGCCTCCAAATCTTCAAAGCAAACACAACAGCCGCTAGCTCAAGATCGTGAGTAGGGTAGTTAAGCTCAAGCACTTTCAATTGCCTAGATGCATAGGCTACAACCTTACCCTCCTGCATCAACACACAGCCCAAACCGACAATGGACGCATCACTATAGACTACAAACTCCTTACCAGACTCAGATTAAACCAGGACAGGATCTTGCCTCAAACCTTCCTTCAGCTTCTCAAAAGCTTGCTGCCTTGCATCTGTCCACTCAAAGCGAATATTCATCTGCAACAACTTGGTCAAAGGTGCAACAATCTTCGAGAAACCCTCGATGAATCGACGGTAATACCCAGCTAACCCAAGAAAACATCGAACTTCTGTCACCGACTTAGGAACCTTCCAATTCATCACTGCCTCGACTTTCTGTGGGTCAACACGAATACCCTCATCCGATACAACATGCCCAAGGAAGACCACCTCCTTAAGCCAAAACTCACACTTACTTAGCTTGGCATACAACTGATTCTCCAACAACGCTTGCAAAACTATCCATAAGTGCCTATCATGAACCTCCTCGGTACGAGAGTACACAAGGATAACATCAATAAACACCACTACAAACTGATCCAGGAACTCATGGAATACATGATTCATCATGTCCATGAAAGCACCAGGTGTGTTGGTCAAACCAAACGGCATCACTAAGAACTCGTAATGTCCATATCTTGTCCAAAAAGTTGTCTTAGGTACATCCACATCCTTCACCTTCAACTGGTAATACACTGACCTCAAGTCACTCTTGGAAAATATTGAGGCTCCTCAAAACTGGTCAAAGAGATCATCAATCCTAGACAAGGGATAATTATTCTTCATTGTCAACTTATTCAATTGGCGATAATCTATGCACATCCGCATTGTGCCATCTTTCTTCTTTACGAACAACATCGATGCACTCCATGGTGATACACTCGGCCGTATGAACCCTTGATCCAACAACTCCTGTGTAACCCCCTTAACCCGGCCTAGACGGTTGACCCGAATTAAGAAGATTACACGGGGAAAACCAAAGTCAACCCGAAAGTCAACCTTGATTAACGACCCTTTTTTTCCTTATTAATCTTGTCTAGATGCTCATTAACCCTAGATGTGATCACACAAACATCATACTCAAAGACCACAAACATCAGAGATCAAACAGGGACCCAATTGAACAATTTACAACTTTAGGGACCAAACTGTAAATTCTGAAAACCTTAAGGACTTAACCAGATTTTAAGTTACCAACTTAAAATTAATCATGTTTCATGCTTCTCTGCCAAATTTCAGCTCAAACGGACAACCCAAACTCATACAATTGCACAAACAAGTTTCAGGACCAAAATGCAAACATTCTGAAACATTTAACCGCCCATGTCAGTCCCCAACGGTCACCCGTTCCGAAACAGGCAGAGCCCGTTTCGAAACACGAAGCCGTTCCGCAACGCGTACCGCAACGGGGGACTGGCAGTAGCCAACCCGTTCCGGAACGATGGCACCCGTTTCGGACGCCTGGGTTTATGCAGGGCACCCGTTCCGAAACGGTGTCAACTGTTCCGAAACGCCTTGCCCAGATTGCTGCATTTTGCTCACCCAAACACATAATTGGCCATCCAATCATACTCCTAAAGCCTCCAACTTTACCAACATGCAACTCAACATAAATGGGACATACTTGCATGAACAATTCATCAATAAAACACCATACATGAAAAGCCCCAATTCTAAAGGCATACTTCCTACACAAGCAACCATTTAGGCACAAACCTTCCAAATCAATCTCATTAAAACCGAAACATGATCCAACAACATCATCAACATAAAAACATCCTTGTCCAAACATAAACGAACACATACACAAAAACCCGAGAGATTCTACCCCATTGCCTTTATTAACTATAACTATTCACCGAGACATACATCTCAAGTGGAGTCCACCTTGAATCCCTTGCTCCTTGCTGTCCAAACTTCAAGAATCTGCATTGACGGACAAAAAGGAGCGTAAGCACATAATGCTTAGTGAGGTATGCTCAAAACCAAAACACCATCAATGCAGCGGGTCATAAATCACTTTTAAAACAAACTCGATTTGTTTACCAAAGCCATGTTTGAAAACCCCTTTTCAACAACAAGCTCAAAACCATGCATTGCACATACATGAAAACCAACCCTTAGCTTAGCATGCTAAGAAAACCTTTTCAAAGCACAACTTACAAAATCATCCATTTAGCCAAACCATGCATAAACACCATATGCAAGCTAAAACAAAACCTTGGAAAACACTCCCATTTCACAACATACCTTTCTTAAACTTGAAAGCCAATTCAAGCAAGAATCTTTTAAAACCATTTCACAAACCAACCAACACATGCATTAAACCAAAGGCAACATATATGAACCACAACATCATCATCACATGCCTTTAAAAACAAGCCTTAACAAGACTCCAATGCACTAAAGATATTTCATGCTCGCATGCATCATTTTCCAAATGATAATCAACACTTGTTCAACTTAACAAGTAAACATGCATTCACAAGCATTATACACTTTCCATGCAACCATGCATCTATTCAAGCATCTCATGCTTCACATGCAATTATGCATCATTTCAAGCATCCCATGCTTCATCACAATCAAGAACATCATATTGGCCTTCAAGTGATCAACCACATTCACTTTTCAACTCAACACCCAATCGGATACGCGGATTCCGAGCGTTGTCCCTACGCTCCATACACCCTACCAATCCAAGGTATCCCAAATGGACTTTTAAACACCATTTGACCTCAACATCCTAAGGTTCCCATGTATGGACTTTTAAACACTATACAACCTTAGCTTTCCCGAGGTTCCCATGTATGGACTTTCAAACACCATACAACCTCAACTTTTCCCCAAGGTTCCCATGTATGGACTTTCAAACACCATACAACCTTGACATGCACAAGGTTCCCATGTATGGACTTTCAAACACCATACAACCTTTGCATTCACCGATTGGTAGTTGTATAACATCACTAACGAGATCCGGGACACCCTACACAAGATCCACACATGGACTTAACACCGCCATTGTGATCTCAACAAGCACAAGGTGCCCACATATGGACTTTTAAACACCATATAACCTTTGCTCAACCAAGGTCCTCGAATGGGCAACACCTCCATTGTGATCTCAACAAGCACAAGGTGCCCACATATGGACTTTTAAACACCATATAACCTTTGCTCAACCAAGGTCCTCGAATGGGCAACACCTCCATTATGACCTCAACCATCTCGTTAGGATACTTGAAGGGAGTTTACCGGTCCACTCTTGACCACTCCACCTCCAAGGCGACTTAATTCACGGTGCACCCAATCCTATAGCCGGCTAACTATATCCGATCAAAGAACCAAGAACCACTTACATCACTTGCCAATATAACCACCTTACCACATTAGTCCAATGTTTCACATGCATAACCATAATGCAAAAACCATCATTTACCAACATTAATTCACTGTTTTAAAGCATTAAACAAAGCCATTGAACAACATGCAACACCATGCATCAAAACCACATTTTCAATGTATAAAACCAAGGATCTCTTACCTTGAGCATCCTTCACATATGGCTTTCAAAACCAGCATTAAACCATGCTAAAATATGCTTCCAAAACAGACTTAAACCATGCAAAACACATGCATTTCAATCATCAACCACAATTGCTTAAAAGCCAATTTCACAATCATAATTCAAGAGCGAAAATCCATTCACTTACTCTTGAGCTTAGCAAAGTTGTTTAGACTTACACTAAGCTCCCAAAAACCTTCAAACCTTGGTTTAAAAGCTGAAAACCCAACTTCACTCACCGATAACCAAAACAAGGCTAGCCAACAAGCTTTCCAAGCATCCGAAACCTTCCGCAACACCTCTAAAGCTCACGGATCAAACTCCCCTGTTTCAAGCACACAACAACAGAAGATCAATGCATCATTATGCATTAAAAACACTAGCAACACAACACAACTCGCTGCTCATCACAAATCCAACAATTCGGCTACCAAACACAACCGAAATCACCTCCAAACACTTCCAAAACTTAACCCAGCCAAGATCCATCACCTCTAACCACTTTTAAACATCAATTAACATCCAAAATAATCACAAACACGTCCTTATACCTCCAGGTATAACAAATCACCAAAACACTCCAAAACAACCAAAAACTCAAGCAAAACTTAGGAAATTCAACCTACCCGGGATTGCATTAATTAAACCTCAACTTCTAATCAATTTAGCATTCATTTAACAACATTTTGACACTTCAAAACCCTGCTTAAACAGATCCTACGAAAATTCCACCAAAATCACCAAATCTTGCATTTTAGCCAAAATCAAGATTTCAATTGAAAAGCCTTTAACAAATCATAAATCAAGGATTGAGAACTTGGGAATTTCAATAAAGAACTTGAAGTTCAGAGGAGAAGGACGTTCTTACCTCCAAACTTGAGTTTCTCCTTTTTAGAGCCAAAAAGCTTGATGAAACAACTTGCAAATTGAGAGGTTTTGTTGATGAGATGATAAGGAATCAAATGAGAGTTGAAATGAGTGATTTAGATTGACAAAATCAAAGAAGAAAATCTGGAGAATGTGTTTGGGTTGAGAGAAAATGAGAGAAAAGGAAAATTGAGAGAAAATAGAAAAGTTAGTTATAAAATGATAAAATGATTTCCCTCCACATTTCATAAACTTTAAAATCAGAATAAAGCCTTAAAATATCTTAGAAAAATCTGGAGAAACTCTTTTTGGAATATTAGCTCCTTAAAGATTCAAAGTTTCAATCCTTTATAAAACTGTCACCGAACTTTCAAAAATTACATTTTGGTCACTAGCCAAAATGTCAACCTTCCCAACCTCATTTTCCAAAATTGATTTCACAGTTCACTTAATTATATTAAAAGATGATTTTAGGACATTTTTCCATATTTTTAATGCAACCCGAACTAGGCTTTCCTAAATTCACTCTTATATATTCGATCAGCACTTTGACCGAACCGGTCAACGCCCAAAACTTCTGAGCCCAAAACCGGGGCGTTACATCCTGCAGTTGCGTTTTCAACTCCTTCAGCTCTTTAGGTGCCATACGATAAGGAGCAATGGACACCAGAGTCGTATTCTCATACAACTCAATACCAAACTCAACTTCCCTATTTGGTGCCAACCTAGGCAATTCTTCTGGAAAGACACCCGGAAAATCGCAAACGGTTCTAATGTCCTGCACTCGTACATCTTTCATGCCAGGATTCATCACATACGCAAGATAAGCTTCACAACCCGTCCTTAACATACGGCTTGCTTTCAAGGCCGAAATCACATTAGACAAGAATTTTACATTCTCGCCCACTACCACCACTTCATAATCATCGGCAAGCTTTAAGGTGACCCGCTTGGTGTCGAAGTCAACCATCGCTCTATGCTCAGACAACCAATCCATACAAAGGATCACATCAAACCCATAAAAGGGTAATTCCATCAAATCAACAAGAAAAACATGACCCTGAATAGATAAGGGACACCTCCGATATAACTTCCTAGTGACTACAGTCTCACCAAAGGAACTAGTCACTTGCATTCCTACTTCTAGCAACTCAACAGGTATATCAAGCAAATGTGCATGCTCGCTCAAGATGTAAGAATGCGTAGATCCAGAATCAATCAAAGCCACAATGATAAAGACTGTAGAACAAAGGTACCTGCAATGACACCAGCATTGTAACCCCCATAGCCCGGCCTAGACGGTTGACCCGAACTACGAAGATTACACGGGGAAAACCAAAGTCAACCCGAAAGTCAACCATGATTAACGACCCTTTTTTTTTTCTTTTTAATCTTATCTAGATGCACATTAGTCCTATATGTGATCACACAAGCAACATACTCAAATATCATAGCCATCAGAGATCATTCAGGGACCCAATTGCACAAAACACAACTTTAGGGACCAAATTGCAAATTTTGAAAACTTTGAGGCCTTAACCAGATTTTAAGTTACCAACTTAAAATTAATCATGTTTCATGCATCTCGGCCAAATTTCAGCTCAAACGGACATCCCAAACTCATACAATTGCACAAACAAGATTCAGGACCAAAATGCAAACATTTTGAAACACATAACTGCCACTGTCAGCCCCCAACGGTCAACCGTTCCGAAACGGGAGACAGCTCGTTTCGAAACGCGGGGCCGTTCCGAAACAGGCATAGCCCGTTTCGAAACGGGGGTCGGGCAGAGGCCTTTCCGTTTCGGAACGGTCTCACCCGTTTCGGACGCCTGGGTTCATGCAGGGCACCCGTTCCGAAACGGTGTCTCCTGTTCCGAAACGCCTAGCCCAGAAAGCTGCATTTTGCTCACTCAAACACACAATTGACCATCCAAACATGCTCCAAAAGCCACCAAACTTTACCAGCATGCAATTCAACATAAATGAGACATGCTTGCATCAACAATTCATCAGAAACACATCATATACAAAAAGCCCCAAATCTATAGGCATGCTTCCTACACAAGCAACCATTTAGGCACAAACCTTCCAAAACAAACTCAATTAATCCAAATCATGTTCCAACAACTTTAACAACATTAAAACAATCTTGAACAACATAAACGATCACAAACACAATAATCTCAAGAGATTCTACCCCCATTGCCTTTATTAACTATAGCTATTCACCGAGACATACATCTCACTTGGAGTCCACCTTGAATCCCTTGCTCCTTGCTGTCCAAACTTCAAAGATCTGCATTGATGGACAAAGAGAGCGTAAGCACATAATGCTTAGTGAGGAATGCTCAAAACCAAAACACCATCAATGCAGCGGGTCATAAAACACTTGTAAAACAAACCCGATTTGTTTACCAAAACCATGTTTGAAATCCTTTTCAACCACAAGCATCCACCATGCATAAATGCCATATGCAAAGCTAAAACAAAACCATGGAAACACTTCCATTTCACAACATACCTTTCATAAACTTGAAAGCCATTTCAAACAAGAAACCTTTAAAACCATTTCACAAGCCAACCAACACTTGCATTACACCAAGGCAACATATATACCATACAAACATATTCACATGCCTTTCAAACAAGTCCTACAAGACTTCAATGCATTAAAGATATTCATGCTCACATACATCATTTACCAAATGATAATCAACACTTGTTCAACCTAACAAGTAAACATGCATTCACATGCATCATACACCTTTCATGCAACAATGCATCTTTCCAAGCAACTCATGCTTCACATGCAACCATGCATCATTTCAAGCATCTCATGCTTCACATGCAACCATGCATCATTTCAAGCATCTCATGCTTCACATGCAACCATGCATCATTTCAAGCATCTCATGCTTCTTTATATTTAAGAACATCATATTGGCCTTCAAGTAATCAATCACATCCACTTTCCAACTCAACACCCGATCGGATACGCAGATTCCGAGCGTTGTCCCTACGCTCCCTACACCCTACCCAATCCAAGGTCCTCGAATGGGCAACACCTCCATTATGACCTTACAAGCCTAAAGTTCCCATGCATGGACTTTTAAACACCATACAACCTTAGCTTTTCCCGAGGTTCCCATGTATGGACAACCATACAACCTCAACATGCACAAGGTTCTCCCGTATGGACTTTTAACCACCATACAACCTTTGCATAACCGATTGGTAGTTGTAGAAATCACTAACGAGATCCGGGACACCCTATACAAGATCCACACATGGACTTAACACCGCCATTGTGATCTCAACAAGCACAAGGTCCTCACATATGGACTTTTAAACACCATATAACCTTTGCTTAACCAAGGTCCTCGAATGGGCAACACCTCCATTATGACCTCAAATAACCAAGGTCCTCGAGTGGGCAACACCTCCACTATGACCTCATCTCGTTAGGAAACTTGAAGGGAGCTTATCCGGTCCACTCTTGACCACTCCACCTCCAAGGCGACTTTATTCACGGTGCACCCAATCCTATAGCCGGCTAACTATATCCGATCAAAGAACCAAGAACCACTTACATCACTTGCCAACATAACCATCTTGCCACATTAATCCAATATTTCACATGCATAGCCAATATGCCAAAACCATTTCATTATAAACCAATGATTCACATGCATAACCAATATGCAAAACCATTTCATTATAAACCAATGATTCACATGCATAACCAATATGCAAAACCATCATTTATCATCATCAACTCACTGTTTTAAAGCATTAAACAAAGCCTTTGAACATCATGCAACATCATGCATCAAAACCACATTTTCAATGTATAAAACCAAGGATCTCCTACCTAGAGCATCCTTCACATATGGCTTTCAAAACCAGCACTAAACCATGCTAAAATATGCTTTCAAAACAGAACTAAACCATGCAAAACACATGCATTTCAATCATCAACCACAATTGTCTAAAAACCACTTCATAACACAAATCAAGTAAGAAATCCATTTACTTACTCTTGAGCTTAGCAAAGTTGTTTAGACTTAAACTAAGCTCCCAAAACCTTCAAACCTTTGATTAAAAGCTGAAAACCCAACTTCACTCACCGATAACCAAACAAGACTAGCCAACAAGCCTTCCAAGCTTCCGAAACCTTCCGCAAACACCTTCAAAGCTCAAGGATCAAACTCCCCTGTTTCAAGCACACAAAAACAGCACATTAATGCATCATTATGCATTAAGAACAGCAGCCACACAACCAAACTCGCTGCTCAACACAAATCCAACAATTCGGCTACAAAACACAACCGAAATCACCTCCAAACATTACCAAAACTTAACCCAGCCAAGATCCATCACTTCTAACCATTTTTATACATCCATTAACACCCAAAATGAATACAAACACATCCTTATACCTCCAGGTATAACAGATCACCAAAAACACTCCAAAAACAACCAAAAACTCAAGCGAAACTTAGGAAATTCAACCTATCCGGGATTGCATTCATTAAACATCAATTTCTAATCAACTTAGCATTCATTTAACATCATTTTGACACTTCAAAACACTGCCCAAACAGATCACACGAAAATTCCACCAAAATCACCAAATCTTGCATTTTAGCCAAAAATCAAGATCTCATTTGAAAAACCATTAACAAATCACAAATCAAGGATTGAGAACTTGGGAATTTCAGTAAAGAACTGATAGTTTAGAGGAGAGAGACGTTCTTACCTCCAAACTTGAATTTCTCCTTTTTAGAGCCAAAAAGCATGATGAAACAACTTGCAAATTGAGAGGTTTTGTTGATGAGATGATTAGGAATCAAGTGAGAGTTGAAATGAGAGATTTAGATGCCAAAATCAGAGAAAGAAATCTGGAGAATTTTGTTTGGGTTGAGAGAAAATAAGAGAAAAGGAAAATGGAGAGAAAATGAAAAAGTAGTTAGGAAATTGGTTAAAATGATTTCCCTCCTTTTCTTAATCTTTAAAATCAGAATAAAGCCTTAAAATATCTTAGAAAAATCTGGAGAAATCCTTTTTGGAACAATAGCTCCTTAAAGATTCAAAGTTTCAATCCTTTATAAAACTGTCCCGCAACTTTCAAAAATTACATTTTGGTCACTAGCCAAAATGTCAACCTTCCAAACCTCATTTTCCAAAATTGATTTCACAGTTCACTTTTATATAATAAAAGTTCACTTTTATATAATAAAAGATGATTTTAGAACATTTTTCCATATTTTTAACGCAACCCGAACTAGGCTTTCCTAAATTCACTCTTATATATTCGATCAGCACTTTGACCGAACCGGTCAACGCCCAAAACTTATAAGCCCAAAACCGGGGTGTTACAAGCATCGTTGCGCTCCTCGCGCTGAGCATAAACCCTCGCAGGGCCACCTTCTTCCGACCGAACTGCCACAACGTGAGCGATACCACGCTATCCTTCATCTTTCCTCTGTAAATTGCCCCGACCGCGCCCACGGCTTCTCTGAGGTTCCACAGCTCGAACAGGTGCCTGCCTCACCAACTGCGGATAGTCACGCTTCACGTGACCCTGCACTCCATAGTGCCAGCAAGTCTTTGAGACACCCCAACACTCCCCGGTGTGATGTCTCCCACAACGATTGCAAACAGGTGCGCGTGCACCAACATTCTGACAAAGCTACCCTCGGCCCGTTCCACCACCACCACCTCGGTGATGATCTCTCTAATATCCTCTATCCTGTGGCCTTTTGCCACGATCACGTCCACCATCATGGTCAGCACCCCTCTTCCCTAAACTAGAGCCTCTAGAACGAGCCGCCATCCCAGATTCAGCTATATATCCTTCGTTCTCAAGACCAACACATCAAAGTCTGTGTACTCAGCTGCTAACACATACGTCTTACCCTCTCTTATCAATCCATAACGGAAACGTTAACACCTCGTCCGCTCGTCCGGAACTAACTCAGGTGCATACTGGCTCAGCCTCATGAATTGCACCTCATATTCAGCAACCGACATACTGCCTTGCACCAAGGCCATGAATTCTAATTTCTTCTTGTCCAGATAATGGACCCCCAAGAACTTCTTCTTGAAAGCACTGACGAAAAAGGTCTAGTCGATCTCATCCTGTTCCATCCCGGTGGTGATAGTCATCCACCACGTATACGCATAGCCATGCAACAACGACACTACACAACCTATCTTCTGAATATTGTTATAGTTCATATGTCCCAAGATTCGCTTGGTACTTTCGAACCAAGCCTCAGACCCCTCAGGAGTCAATCCTCTAAACTCAGCACCGCCCAGGCTGCGTAAACGCTCCAAAGGCAACCCAGGGTTGGCACCCTACTGTGGTGCGGTAACATGAAAACCACCTACTGCCGCCTGAAAGGCTCCAACAATAGCTTGTATGAAAACAGTCATATCTGGAACACCTTGTCCCGGTGCTCCCTCAGGTGCTACACCCCCCCCGCACCAACTCCAGCCTCAGCTCCTGCCCCACCACCTACAGGTGGTCCACCCGGAGGAGGAGGCGGTAGATGCTCAGCTTGCTCTTCCGGCCCATTCTCAGCCACATTTCAGGCATTGCCCCTCGTCTCTCGTCTTGGACCCATGGTGAAAAGGTGTACTATAATTCAATAACAACAATAAATTCAATCAAGCCTTTAGTAGCAAGGACCTAAGTCACTCAACTCATTTGCTCAAAACAAAATTTCTCTAACAGTAGCTTTGGCAAAAGGTATCCCAGTCATCCCTCAAGCACAATATAGCATATCATGATCATCATGCTTTAAATCACTCAACAATCAACAAATATCAATATCCAATCATCAGCATATCATCATATTCAACTCACATATGATTCATATCAATCAAGCATGGCATAAGCTCCACTATTCAACCAATATCATGCTTTCCAAACAACATACACCATTACATGCCAATTTCTCTTACCGAAACCCCCAATTCTTTGTAAACCTGGCTCCGATACCAACAAATGTAACCCCCTTACCCGGCCTAGACGCCAGACCCGAACTAAGAAGATTACACGGGGAAAATCGAAGTCAACTCGTAAAAGTCAACCTCGATTAACGACCATTTTTTTCCTTTTTATCTTCTCTAGATGCACAATATTAACCTATGTGTTCAGCAAGACATTTAGAAGAAAGCGGTGCAGCGATCGTAGTTCAAATAGAGGTTCGATTGCTCAATTGACTATTAGGGAATAAATTGTAATTTCAAGAAAATACAGGAACTTCTCCGATTTTAAGGTTACCAATCCATGATTGATCATGTAACATGTCAGCATGTCAAATTTCATCACCAACATATCATCCAAACTCAATTTAATGCACAAACATTAATTAGGGACCAAAATGCATAAATTCAGAACTTACAAGATTCCAATAACTGAAAATAACTAACCCTTGTCGATACACTTGGGTCTGTATCGATACGCGGGAAGACAATAGCAAAAGCTAGGAAGAGCGTATCGATACGCTTCCCCGCGTATCGGTACGGCCTTCAAACTTGGCTTGGGCGTATCGATACGTGGGCAATTCGTACCGATACCCCTGTACCGAAAAGCTTGAAATTTTGCTTTAATGTATCGATACACTTCCTCGTGTATCGATACGCATACCAGATGTTCACTTTCAACAGCCACTTAAACACATTTAACACTGCCTAAACATGTTCTAATCATCCATACATGTAATAATCTACTTGGTAAACCATTACGCATCAAACATCAACCATATCATAAGCTTCGACCATGGCAATCAAGGTGAGTCATTAGCTACTCAAGCATGCCTTTAAATATAAGTCATAGCATTGCTAAAACATCATAAGCAAAAACATAAACCATATAAAGGCCACATACAAAACCAATTCGGCAAACCTTCATATCTCAGCTAAGAAATAACAAAATGAAACCTTCAAACCAAGGCTCTAATCCCTCATTGCCAAATCTACTTAATAAAATTCTTCAAAATTCATACTTGATTTTGAGTGAAAACTTAGGTGCCTTCACTTTCTACTCCTCGGCCCTCAAACTTAGCTATCTGCATTGTTTGAAAAAGAAGAGCGTAAGCACACTTGCTTAGTGAGAGAAAGCACAAGAATACACCAACAATGCGATTTTTAAAACACAAGTTAAACCATATCATGCTCATTTACATGTCATGCTTTGAAAACCAAAGCAAATCATTCATAAACCATGTTCCTCATGTATCATTAACCACATGCATTGTTCTCGATGCAAAACCACATTAAGCCTCACTTGCTTAATTCACATGCATAGAATCCTCCTATGCAACAACTCAACATCAAGCATCGCATACACAATAAATCACGATGCTTTCTTTTAAAAAACAAGATACATGGGTAACATCAGTAACACACATATATTGGCATTTAACATCCGGTATAGGCTCACCCCTATTTGTTATGATGGACTCATCTCCATCATTTTTGTACACAATATCAGATACAAAGACTCTTATAGGCTCACCCATATACATTATAATAGACTCACCTCTATACTCAATGATGGCTCACCCCATCTTAAAGGCTACGAATGGAATTAGGCTCACCCCTAACCCATAGTGATCAGCTCATGTCTATCACCCGCAATAGGCTCACCCCATATTACACCATGTAGCTAAACACACGTAGTATTTATAGTTTATAGTGCACTCACATCCTATTGGTCGACCAAATTATCCGAGTATTAAGAATAGATCAAACCTTGCCAATATATCCTTAAAAACCATGTTAAATCATTGTTTTCAATGCAACACCAATAACCACCACATATCCCAAATTAAACATGCCTTAGAATAGCAAAAACTATTTCATACAAGATCATACCATCTTGTATTCACACCAACCCTTCTCATGGGATAAATGTTGGAGTATGCCCAAAGACCAATCATATGATGATTGAATAGACATACTATTTTACTAGATTTATCGAGTAATGGCATTGCCGTTATTATCATTTGGTATGTTTCTGTGCATCAAACTAACCATTGGATAATAATGTCCATACAATAATACGATTATTGTTAAATAGGATCCTTAGTCGAATATTATTACGGGTATGGACAGTGATAATATATAAAGACTAATCTATGGTTGATGACAAGCGTTGTCATTGACATAGAGATGTCAAAATCAACACATAAGTATTTGTTAGAGAACAACATACTGGATTGACCCGCTATGAGCATGTTTCTTGGGTAATTATGTGACAGTCACAACATTGCTCATGATAAACATATGTATAATCCTCAGACTTAATATCAACATGAATTCAACATAAAGATTTACGTATTTTGACATAGTCAAACGTGTGTCGTAGCTGACTATATTATAAAGACTGATGATTGGATACGTGATGACCTATGTAGTGAAATATGGTTGATCAAGAAAGGATTTGTCCCTCATACATAATGGGAGAAATATCTTCGGCCACTTGATTGAGTGAGATTAGAAAATGCATGGCCATGCTCGAATATTATGATATGAGATATCATAGAGATTCGTTTATCATAATCTACTCAAGACATCAAGAAACACTAGATGGACAACGCAAGTGTGACTAACCCATGACTTGTGTTCATCTAAGATATAGAGGACAAAAGGATGAAATACATAAAGGAAGTTTATTCAAAAATTAGGAAAGTCAAACCATGACTTTATGCAACTTAGGTAGCAATGATGTATTCCTAGATGCCACTCATTGTTTGTAAAATTAGAACATTTCTAATTTTGCTGCTAACGTTGCATGAACCTACAAGGGTCACACCCTTCGAATGAAACGATCAAAAAAATTGGAAACCATACTCCCTATTTTAGGGAGGTTGCCAAAAATCCCCTATGGGATAGGGGAAATCGGCAACTCCCTTAAATGGGAATAATATTGGATAAATATTGTATTTATCGAATATTATTTAGAGTATGGAAAATATTTAGAAACTTAAATATTATAGAATAAGGTTCTAGAAATTTAAATATATATTTGGAATTTATATAATGTATATTTAATTCCAAGTTAATGTAGAATTAGATTCTACATAATTAAAAATATATATTTAAATATATTTAAATCCAAGTAAAGATAGAATGTGATTCTATATAATAAAAATATATATATTTGGATTAAATATAATGTATATTTAAATACATGTTTTATGTAGAATAAGACTCTACATAATTAAATATATATATTTCATTTAATATTATTAAATATAATGTATATTTAATATAAACCAATTTCAAGTAGAATTAGATTCTATGAATTTTGGTTGAACTTGGATTTAAGGAATTCAACTAGAATTAAGTCTCTGAATACTATTTAAAGGGACAAGGGCTAGCAACCAAATCATCCCTATTCCCCCTTGCAAATTTCGACATATCCTTGGGAATTCCCCTATGGAATTTTCGACAAGTCCCATATTTCTTCTGAGAAGCTGTTCGATATTTTTCTAGTGTTCCTCTTGCCCCATAGCAAATTCCTGGCGATATCCTAGTTCGAATCCAAGTCCCTGTAGAACCCCTGGTCGATTTCAGACTCCCTCAGGAATCTCTATAGGGATTTCGACTTCTCCCTAGAAGGTGTTCAAACCTGTCAAAATTTATCCCTAAGTGTTAGGGACGCGGAAACTTTGTTCGATTTGTTCGGGTGGACTCCGTAGAGGTCGTTGCGAACCTGTGACGATTTCGGTTTTACTTGACGTGGTTATTCCGACATACCGTCGGTTTTCCAATTTCTAGAGTTTTAAAAGGTAACTCTTCATCTTTTCACCCCGGATTCGTTCCTGTACATGGATCCTAGCTGGATTACATCAGATTCATTTTTCCGCTGCGCCACGGGGTGTGCCGACGTGACCCAACAGTTGTATCAGAGCCACTTGTATCATACGAATTCAGACTTAAATTCTTGGGTGATATTTATGTATGAGATGCATGATGTTTGATTCGATTTAGATATTTATCGTTTATCGTATCACACCTAATAAAGACTTATTTCGATTATCACTGAATGATTAAGAGTTAATCATATCTATGTTAGGTTGCTTCAATGTTAAATGTTAACATATTGAGACTAATAGTTAGTCTAGAGAACAAGTAGTTGTTCGTAGTTTCATAGATTTATGAAATCTCTGAAAGGGCTTCTAAATTGATAAAAGTTATCAAACTATCTTTCACATTGAATCCATAAGAGTTATGGTTAGACGTTATGAAAAATGCATGTCTAGGATTGACATCATCAAAGACCTGGTACTTAAGTGTGCCTAGTGCGCCACCTCTCTTTCATGTTGACCTACCTGGTGCATTTGTTCGTTAACACAAATGGTTTATGAAACCTCGTGATCCTTCTTTGGCCCATTAACCGCAAATATAGAGATAATCAGTTTAAAACTCCGTAAACACGTCGTTACTTTGTTCGCACGATGTTTGAAATGCATGTTTGATTGCACAGTGTTTGTTTTGCATGGTTATAGCCCATAGCCTTTATAGTTTTGGTTTTTTATAAATACGGCCTGCGTGTCGTGCCTTTCTCTATCTTCTATTGTACTTCTCTTCTCATGTCACTCCCTCGCATGTAACGCGAGTTTTTGAAAATTGTAAATACTCATGGAGATAAAGCAAGAACCAAGGTAGCAGCGTGGTGGGCCTTCCCTGGTGGACCGGGCGTTTCAGAAGCAGATTCTATCTTCAATAGAATGGTCCTCTCATTGGCTTGGGACGGGTCGCCTTAGGTTAAGAAGGGCTATAATCATTGCATATTTATTTACCGCTTATATTTACCTTGTATGTGATGCAATGGATGTTTTATAAGCATGATTAAACATAGTTCTATTGATAGGATCAATGTTAAAATGATGAGATAATTAAGTAAATCCCTCACTATAATTCTATGTCTGTTTTAACCATCCAATATTTACCCTCGTTAAAGCTTCGATCGATATAATGCGAGCTTTGCCAAAGCAATGTCACATTTATCTATCTTAGTTAAACGCGAAGAATAAGCTAGTGATATTCGCCGGTTGAGATATTGGTATTGACTTAGCTGGGTTATTCTAATAGGATTAGAAAACCTAGTGATTAAAAGTTTTGGATAATCATAAGATGATTTAAAGAACAAGAGTTGTTCGCCAAAAGATGAGGAATTACATGAGATGTAATTAGTAAGGTGTTCGCCTAAATAACAATTTCCTAAAAGACTGGCCAAAGCTGATTTAGGAATGGTGAAATACGGATCCTCACTCACTAGAAAACTATCGAAACGTTTTTCCGAAATTAAAACTAGAGGGTTTTTAATTTTGAAGAAAATCGTGCGAGTAAATTTATAGTAAAGACCTATCTATAAATTTTAAAATTTAGTAAAACTTATGTAGTATATTTTCTTTGTTGTAGAATTAATGGCAAATAATACTCTATCTCTGTGATCTATCCTTGAGAAGGATAAACTCAATGGCATAAACTTCCTTGACTGGTTCCGCAATTTGAGAATTGTTCTCAAACAAGAAAAGAAGGAATATGTCATTGAAGAACCTGTTCCTGATGAACCGGTTGCCACTGCTTCCAGAGCTGACAAAGACAAGTTTAAGAAACACATGGATGACATGCTGGATGTCGGTTGTCTTATGCTTGCCTCCATGACCCCTGAGCTTTAGAAGCAACATGAGGACATGGTAGCTTATGATATGATTCAAAATCTAAAGGAGATTTATGAAGGGCAAGCTCGTCAAGAGAGGTACGAGACCTCTAAAGCTCTGTTTCAATGCAAAATGAGTGAGGGATCTCCCGTAGGAGCTCACGTCATCAAAATGATGGGCTACATCCAAACGTTTGAGAAGCTCGGCTTTCCGCTGAAAGACGAATTAGCTACTGATGTCATCCTGCAATCGTTGCCAGATAGTTTCAATCAGTTCGTCCTTAATTTCAATATGAATGAAATTAACAAGACGCTGCCACAGTTGCTCGGCATGTTGAGAACTGCTGAAATCAACCTGAAGAAGGTAGGACCTAAACTTGTTCTGATGGTCCGCAAGGGCAAGAATAAAGGTAAATCGGCAGCAAAGTCTAAAGGTGATGGTAAGACCAAAACCGATGGAAAGGAGGCATTGAAACCTAAGAAGGGAATCAAGAAGGATGGAAAATGTTTCCATTGCGGCAAGACCGGACATTGGAAGAGAAACTGCCCCCACACACCTACAAGAAGTCAAGAAAGCAAAAACGAGTGAGGCATCAACCTCAGAGGCTTCTAAAGAGAAGGCATCAGAATAGACATGGACCTGCGAGTGGAAATAAAGCAAGAGTTGCCACATCATCCATTAGGACATGTGTTTTTGCTTAAATAGATTTGTTTTAGTTTTTAAGATTATTATTTTGTGCCTAAGTTTTAGTTATCTTGTAAGGACAAGATATTTTAATTTTGAGATTATTTAAATAAATGTTATTTTTTTAATCTCTTATGGCACAACGAATCAATGATCTTTAAACTAATCAAAACAATAATATTTACAAATGACTAATCTCAAACTCATAAAAAGTATTAAGGTAATTTGATGATATCAAATTCAAGAATATTTAAAGTTTGAGGAACATTCAAAGAATATGGGATTGTCTCATAATTAAATCCCACAAGTGGAACGAAAAGTCTTTGAAAGAGAATCAAATATGTTAGACATATTTTGATTCAGAACAAGTCATTTTAGACTTCTTTACACAATAGAAAACAACTCTCATACTTAATCGTTTTTGAACTTGGTTCGAAATTGCCGTATAAGATATGGACTAAGAATTGTTTTAGAATACCTTTGAAGTTTTAGGGTTACTTACATGTTAAAAAGTTTACAAAGTTCGAACCTTAAAAACTCCATTTGTGGTTTATCCTAACGAGAACAAAGCGTTTGTTTCTCAAACGAGAGTTTATCTTGAAAGAGATTAATTCTCGCAAAGGGATATTATTTCTTCAACTTTAACGAGAACAAAATATTTTGTTGCTCAAACGATAGTTTATCTCGAAAGAGAATACTTATCACTAAGGGATTTCATTTTTCAACGAGAACAAAATGTTTGTTGCTCAAACGAGAGTTTCTCTCGAAAGAGATTACCTCTCACAAAAGGAAAAAATGGAATTTGGAATGTGAAGAAATTTTAGACAACAAATTTATGAACCAAAGATTGAGAATGTTCCACAAATGATCAAGGAACTTTGGAACAAAACACAACCATTGTGTTGATCCTTAAGAGAATACCATATACTTGAGAAATATGGATTTCTCACTATCAGTACATGGAAACTCTCTTCTTTTCGGATCAAGATAAAGACTAGGTCTTATCAGAAAGCAATGGTGAGACCAAAATTCAGGAAATGGCTAAGGGCCATGAGATGTGAGATGGAATCCATGTCTAAAACCAAGTATAGACTTTGATTACATAAAAGGGTAAAACCTAAAAGGTATGGATGAGTTTTTCAAAACGGATAATACCGACATGGATGATAAAACATACAAAGGATGATTCGTCGCTAAAAGTATTCGACAAACTTCATAGTATAGACTATGATAAAGCATCTTCCTTGTAGCTATGTTTAATCCATCTTAATCTCACTTGCAAGTAGTTACATAAGATGATTATGGAATCAAATATAGGAATGTCAAAACCTCTTTCCTAAGGGAAAACTTGAAACAATTGTGTACATGACACATCCAGAAGGTTTTGTCACTCCAGAAAACACTTGGAAGGTATGTAAGCTACAAATGTCTATCCGTAGACTAAGGCAAGCTTCTCGAAGTTGGGATATTCGTTTCAGAAGATACAATCAAAAGGTTTGGTTTATCTAGAAACAAAGGGGAGTCTTATTTTCAAAAGAGCTAGTGGGAGCATTGTTACTTTCCTAAGTATTGTATGTAGATGACATACTCATCAAAAGGAACTAAAGAACGCAATCCGTTTTGCGTTAATAAAAGATACTGCGAGTTAGCAACATGAGACAATATCTAACTCTACAACATAGGCTGAATGTATTACAGTGGACATAGCAATAAAGAAGGATGTTTGGATCTAAAGGGTTCACTTCTGAACTAAGGGTTGTTCCCAGCATATTAGATGCTACATAACTCTGTTATGATGGAACCTTTGCGTAAGCAAATAAAACCCAGATCTCATCAATAAATCCAAACATATTCTAAAGTACTTACATCTTGTAGATGTGAAAGTATGCAACATACGCACAAAGTTGATAACTTTTTCAACTCCTTGACAAAGCTTTTGACACAACATAAGCATGTCAGTTACACTAAGCCATATCGTATTAGATACGACAATGATTGGTCTTAGTGCTAGTGGGAGATTGTTGGAGTATGCCCAAAGACCAATCATATGATGATTGAATAGACATACTATTTTACTAGATTTATCAAGTAATGGCATTGCCGTTATTATCATTTGGTATGTTTCTGTGCATCAAACTAACCATTGGATAATAATGTCCATACAATAATACGATTATTGTTAAATAGGATCCTTAGTCGAATATTATTACGGGTATGAACAATGATAATATATAAAGACTAATATGTGGTTGATGACAAGCGTTGTCATTGACATAGAGATGTCAAAATCAACACATAAGTATTTGTTAGAGAACAAAATACTGATTGACCCGCTATGAGCATGTTTCTTGGGTAATTATGTGATAGTTACAACATTGCTCATGATAAAAATATGTATAATCCTCAGACTTGAGATCAACATGATTTCAACATAAAGATTTACGTATTTTGACATAGTCAAACATGTGTCGTAACTGACTACATTATAAAGATTGATGATTGGATACATGATGACCTATGTAGTGAAATATGGTTGATCAAGAAAGGATTTGTCCCTCCTATATAATGGGAGAAATATCTTCGACCACTTGATTGAGTGAGATTAGAAAATGCATGACCATGCTCGAATATTATGATATTGGATAAATATTGTATTTATGAAATATTATTTAGAGTATGGAAAATATTTAGACTCTTAAATATTATAGAATAAGATTCTAGAAATTTAAATATATATTTGAAATTTATATAATGTATATTTAATTCCAAGTTTATGTAGAATTAGATTCTACATAATTAAAAATATATATTTAAATATGTTTAAACCCAAGTAAAGATAGAATGAGATTCTATATAATAAAAATATATATATTTGGATTAAATATAATGTATATTTAAATCCATGTTTTATGTAGAGTAAGACTCTACATAATTAAATATAAATATTTCATTTAATATTATTAAATATAATGTATATTTAATATAAACCAATTTCAAGTAGAATTAGATTCTATGAATTTTGGTTGAACTTGGATTTAAGGAATTCAACTAGAATTAAGTCTCTGAATACTATTTAAAGGGACAAGGGCTAGCAACCAAATCATCTCTATTCCTCCTTGCAAATTTTGACATATCCCTGGGAATTCCCCTCTGGACTTTTCGACAAGTCCCAGATTTCTTCTGAGAAGTTGTTCGATATTTTTCCGGTGTTCCTCTTGCCCCTGGTAAATTCCTCGCGATTTCCTAGTTCGAATCCAAGTCCTGGTAGAACCCCTGGTCGATTTTAGACTCCCTCAAGAATTTCTGGAGGGATTTCGACTTCTCCCTGGAAGTTGTTCAAACCTGTCGAAATTTATCCCTAAGTGTTAGGGAGGCGGAAACTTTGTTCGTTTTGTTCGGGTGGACTCCGTAGAGGTCGTTGCGAACCTATGACGATTCCGGTTTTACTTGACGTGGTTAAATCCGACATACCGTCGGTTTTCCAGTTTCCAGAGTTTTAAAAGGTAACTCTTCATCTTTTCACCCCTGATTCGTTCCTATACGTGGATCCTGGCTGGATTACGTCGGATTAATTTTTTCGCTGCGCCACGGGGCGTGCCGACGTGACCCAACAATAAACACAAGCAAAACCATGCTTAAATCCATGCATAGCAGTGAGTAACAAACATCGTCAAACATGAGCATGATATACCATGGAGTCCATTTCAAAACCGAAAATCGAGAGAACAAGAAACCATACTTACTTCTGAGATTAGCTAAGCCCTTTCAAGCTTACACTAACCTCCCAATACCTTGTATCCAAGCTTACAAAGCTTTAAAAACATGTCCACTCACCGACAACGTGAAACCTTGCTCGTCGACACGAAAATCACTCTTCTAGAGCCTCCAAAAATGTCTTGTTTGCCTCCGGATCAAGATCCCCTGTTTTCATATCATCAAAACAGATATCCAAATGCATTAAAATGCATTTCAACACCAGCAACTAAACACAAACTCGTTGCTCACCCAAACTACACCAATTTACCCATCTGAAAGAACTGAAAACTCAATCGATTTCTTCCTAAACCATGCCCAGCCAACATGCATCACTTTCAATCATTTATAAACATCAAATTACATCTAAAATCATCCTAAACTCATCCTTATACCTCCAGCAACACAACTTCATCATTTCACTCCAAAAACTCAACTAAAACTATCACAAAACTCAAGGATCTCAAGGTTTTCGGGATTTATATCATCAAGACACTTACTCATCCTTTATATTTTGGTCACTACCCAAAATGTACTACCTCCAAAACTCTTTTTGAAAAATTGATTTTACCAACCTCTTTAACATGATTTTAGAGGATTTTAGAAAATTTTCCCAAATTTTTATCCCATCCCGATCCTTGATTTCCCTAAAACCCCTAACGTGATTCGAACCATTTCTGACTGGTCCGATTCGATGTCTAAAACATCTTGGCCCAAAACCAGGGCATTACAATATACATAGTCCATTGTTTCAAAACGGTCCCTAATCTCTTAATTGATCTATAAATTTACATATGAATAAATAAATCTTTACAATCAAATTCGTAGTATACTCTTAGACCAAATTTTAGGGTGTTACAATAGGAGCCGGAGGGTTTTTTTCGCTACGAGTAGCGAAACGACAATCTACATTTAGAGACCTGCAAAAACACTAGAAATATGAATCGTTGAACTGAAAATATTATAATCTTGAACTTTAGGTTGCAAAACTTGTTGACAAATTCTGATACTTGCCGATTGTACCTAATATATTATATACTTCCATCGCTTTTACAGTTTCTTCATATACTATTATCTATCCAACATGCCTTCCACCAGGTTTTGGTATTGATACGTATTTTCCGAAAATTACTATACAAAAATGTATTGTTAAAGTCACTTTAAAATTTTCTAGTTTACACATTTTCTATAGGTTCCAGAACATGTACAAAAGTTCCGACAGTTGGAGAAAAATGTCAAATGTTATGCGTTAACCCTTAAATGTTACTTTCACTGCATAATGTTTCATCACTTGATATCAAATTCCGAGACATATTCTTCCGACTTCAATTTTCACAAACTTTACTAACAATATAGGTTTAAAATTTTACCCAACGGTTTCGGTACATATCTCATAGGTCCAAAACATTTACGTTATTTAAACATTTGATGTTGCAACACAAATTTTATCCCCATAAAGTTTTGAAACTTATTACTAATTTCCAAAACTTACCGGCAACGACCTCTTCCCATTTCTGTGTTTTTTTGGGAATCTAAATCTAACGGTCAAAATCGAATGGTTTCCCATCTAACGGCTCTAACATCCCACCGTTTATTAGACGTATACTAACTTTTTGTTCTTTAGACTCTCCCTCATCAAACTTAACCCCACTCATTATGGTTTTTCAATCGAATATATTGGATGGAACAATAAAATTTAGCTCTTTCATTCTTATAACAGACATTGATTCTTGTTATACCACTACTAAATATCATGGGACCCACCAATCCACTTATCTTCCCCAAAAAGTTCCTTCTCAAGGAAAGCTTAAGGTGGCTTCTCAAGGAAGCCTCATAGAGTTATTATTCTAGAAAAACATATTTTTAGCGACACTTTTAAAACTACGCTAATTTTGTATCTTTAGTGGTAATTTTTGTAAAATGCCATGATAGCATAATATACAGTGATGTTTTTTGTGACATGCTACTAAAGATGTGTGCTTTAGTGGCTTTTGTCTAACAAACGCCACAATAGAAATTATATAGTGGCATTTTTTGAGACGTGCCGCTGGAGATGCGTATTCTGTGGCATTTTTAGAAGCAAACATCGCAATATGTTTAAACCATGTGTTTATAATTTATTTTTCCTAAACCTTCAGCCGCCTCACACCACTTCATTCTCTCAAATTAAAATCCCAAATCCTAGCTTATTCCCTTCTCTCACCAATGACGCTCTATAACAGGCCTATTTTATATTTGAGTAAAACTCACCGTTTTAATATTAGTTTAAGTAAAACTACGTCGTTTTGTGTTTGAGGGATAAAACCCTCATTGAGCTAGGCTTTTGGCAATCGATCGAATGAATGAATGAATTTCTAGTTTCTCTCCCCAAATTCTGCTTCTGTCGTCTCCCTTTGCTCTTCTAATTCTCATCCCCTTATTAATTCTTCTTCTTCTTAGTTTGAACTGTTACAAAGGCATCAGAGCTAACGATCTTGGTTTAGATTATTAGAATAAGAGAATTTACTGAGGAAGTTGCGAAAGAACTGCTGGTGGGATTTAAAGCTATATTGGACGATGCTATCGATAAGTTTCTAAACGAATTTAGAAACGATTTGAAGGTTGTCCAATAAAGGGTTTCCGTTGGGTTTGATCAAAAGCTCGAGGAATCAAACGAGTCTTCCTTGGTGACCGATTGTGTAGAACCGAACGATCAACTCTCGTCAACTGAAGTTTCAAATGTGGTGGAGTTCCGTCACAGTCCGTTGAAACCACCATTGATTCAAGGTGTAGTTTCGACAGTGCTGGTGGAGACAAAATAGGAACCATTGTTGACAGGTTCTGCGGAAGACCATATGTTCGACGAATTGTTTATGAGAACAAATGAGGATTCATTTGGGACTTTGTTGGATTATGATTCTGCTAAGTGTTTATTAGAACAAGCACAAGACAAGGCTACAATTTCCAAGGGGTGTGGGGACTTGGCTAAGGGACTACTAGGATGGTCACCGATTAAGGGTGTAGTGTTGGATTCATCGATGATGGCCAGGGCGGTGGGTTCAGATACAACCAAGGTGTTCAATGAAAGTTTTCTGAAACAAGGTGAGGACCCAACATCAACAAAACATACTGCTAAGTTTATTAAGAGCGATGACCCATACGAGTTTAGACTATTGCTCATGGAAAAAGCGGATTATCTTCAAACATATCACAAAGTTGTTTTGCATCCGAAGAAGTTGTTTGCTGCTATGTTGCATTTTAATTATAGGTATTTTGAAACTGATGCTCCTAAAGATGCTCTTGGAACGCCTAGACAATGGTGGTTTGGTGGTGGAACTGATTTAACTCTAACTTACATCTTTGAGGAGGATGTCAAGCATTTCCATTTGATACGAAAAAAGGAATGCAATAAATTTGATCCATCCTTTTATCCTCGGTTCAAAAAAGGGTGTAATGTCTATTTTTACATTAAGGATCAAGGTGAGAGATGAGGAATTGGGAGTGTTTTTTTCAATGATCTAAATGACCATTGTCAAGAAATGCTTCTTTCATTTGCCACTGAATGTGCAAACAGAAAAAAAGAAGGGTACACCAATTAATGAGATCCACAAGGCATTGACAACATTTAGACTGAAGATAGGAGGTTGAAGTGAAACTATTATTGTTTCTTTTCCTTTAATTGCACGATGGGAATATGACCACAAAGCTGAAAAGGGCATGGCAACCGAGCACAATCTGGACTTGTCAATTTTGCAGTCTCAACTTAGTGAAACTCGTTAATTGTGGAAGCAGGAGATTGAAAAATGCCAAGGCCAAGTAGATATGTTACAAGCCAAAGTTATGTAGGTAAAGGCTCGCATAGAGGGGTCAGAGGAGTCAAAAAAGGAGTTAGATGTTCTTTGGCAGAGGGTAATCATAGAAGAATCTGAAATTGATCTTGAGGAAGAAAATGCAACTACAAGTCATGAAGATATTAAAAATAAGACAGTCCAAATTGAGAATATATCCATAAAGTTAGAAAAGAAGGAAAGGTTTGCTCGGGGTACCGACAACATTATTAATGAAAGGAGGCAGAGAGTTGAGAGATTTTTTGATCCGAATCGAATTGGTTTAAATAGGGCAGCCAGATAGGTAGAGTCACCCAAGGCTTCAAAGGCAAATGTGGATCAATTCCAAACATGTGGACACGCTGGTAACCCAAGTAACACTTTTCTAATTCAATCTTTGTTTAGAAGAATTTACTCAGTGAAGATTTTGAATGTTGATAAACTTGTTGCAATCCATGATACCTACGTATTTAGGCTTCTGTTAATGGGAATGAGTATGCTTGATTGTTATAGAAGTATGGACAACAATGATGCCATATTAAATCTGGGAATAATTAATGTCAAGGGTGTTTTAGAGTTATGCTATGTTGATCTATCCTCCTTTAAGGGTGCTACAACCATCTTGGGAAGCGATGCTTTAATTGATCTGTTAGAGGTTTTCAACAGAATGGTTGCTTTTGTCTGTACCTTTTTAACAAAGGATGATCTTGTAGGCACACTACATTCTTGTATGCCTGCTACTTGTGACAGAACCAAGCAGTCAACCGAAGGGGTTATCCTAATTGTTATCGAGTTTGTAACACTAAGAGGGATTGAGCTGAGTGACATTGTTGTTTCAAGGACCTCTCAATATTTTTCTCTCAGTTGCAAGGCAAATTGGTGTATCTAAAAAGGATCCAACAAACGGAGAAATTTTAAGTTTTCTTCTAGAAATTCAGTTAGAGGATGAAATGCTGCAACCTGTTGTTTTTGCCCTTACTTCCTTCTTCAGATGTGATCGTAAAATTGTAGACTTAGCTGTTCGACCGAGCTACACTATAGTTTCTGTTGCACTTTACTACAACTTCGAAGTTGTCATGGCCTTGTTATCTCTGGCCGACATGAACCACTGCGTGCATTCTGGCTTTCATTTAAGGCATTCTTACGAGTTGGACTTTTTCTATCACGGAGGTATTAAACTTGCCTGCATCGACATAGAAACTGTGTTGTTGGTTGATCTTTGGTTTTTAACCATTGTCGACAATGAGGAACTACTGCTGGTTCATACTTCATTTTCGATCAAGGCTAAGAGAGCATGGGGACACGTTTGGTATAACCATCGAAAAAAGGAGGGTCTTGTTTTAATCCTTGAGGAGAAGGATTATTTCGAGTAGGGAGATTTGTAGCGGGCCTATTTTATATTTGATTAAAACTCACCGTTTTAATTTTAGTTTAGTAAAACTACATCTTTTTGTATTTGAGGGATAAAACCCTCATTGAGCTAGGCTTTTGGCAATCGATCAATTGAATGAAAAATATTTGGTCTTCCCCCTTTTTCCTGTTTCTCCCTCTAAATATTCTGCTTCTTCTCTTATCTTTGCTATGTTCTATCTTCTTCCTTAATTAAAATTCTTGTTCTTCAGTTTGTGTTTTTACACAAGGGTGGTCGGAGGAGGGGGCGTGTAACGGACCTATTTTATATTTTAGTAAAACTCATCGTTTTAATATTAGTTTATGTAAAACTATGTCATTTTGTATTTGAGGGATAAAAAACTCATTGAGCTAGGCTTTTGGAAATCGATCAATTGAATGAAAAATATCTGGTCTTCCCTCTTTCTTTTATTTCTCCCTCAAAATATTTTTTTTCTCTCATCTTTGCTCTGTTCTATCTTTTTCCTTAATTAAAATTCTCGTTCTCCAGTTTGTGTTCTTACAAAGGCATCAGAGCCATTGATCGCGGCCAGGGATGAAGGTTTCCAGTCATTTTTTGTCTAAGTGCAGTAAGGATTTACAATCTATGTTCGATAGCTTTTTCAGCAATCGAACCCTCTTGGTTACAATCCACCATGTGATTTGGCCTATTACTCAAGACGTGTTGCATTAGGTTTTCTCAGCTTTTGGGTCTGTGCAAAAGGTTACTGCGTTTCAAACTTTGATTGAGGTTCAATTCTTGATACACTTTCAAGGTTATGACACTATTGCGGTTATATATTCTCTTCAGGGCAGTAACATTTACGACGGTTGCTTTCAGATGGATATTCAGCTCCATGACGATGTTGTGTTGACGGACCGTGAGCTGAAACAAGTCTTGACAACTGAAATTTCAACGGAGGTGGAGTGTAGTGACAGTCTGTTGGAACCAACACTGGTTCAAGGTGTGATGTTGAATTTACTTATGGTTGCTAGGGAGGTGGGTTCTAGTGAAGCCTAAATGTTTGATGAAATACTTGTGCACAATGATGAAGTTAAAGATGGTCAAAATATTGAGAAAGAGCATAGAGACTCGAATATGCAATTAGTGGTTAATCTTATGGCGATAACAGATGAATTGAACAATGGTCTGTTGGTGCCATTATTTGCAATAGGTGTTGTTGTGGGTCCTTTGTTGCATTATAGTGATGGTGACCCGAGTGAGATTGCTTGCAACATTCAGATGGATTTTGACAGACAATTAATCACCAGTCCTCAAGTTTTGGTTTAATTCCACATAGGACAGTCTACAAAAGAGCTAAGGTACTTGAAAGGGCGAGTGAATGATTGTGGAAGGGTTGCAATTGGCGTTGAAGCAGAGCAAATTGCCTTTGATGATTACGATCATAATTTTGATCCAGTGGGAAGGTGTCAACTTACAGAAAAATATTACAAGTTGCACCAGAAAATTAGAAATTATTTTCAGTGGTTGTGTGAAATGGATCAACTGGTTAATCAAAATTCTTCGATTGTCATTGGGAACCACAAGCCTTCATCGCCACAAGGAGGTGCAGGTATGATCAGGATTCCTAACGACAAAGTTCTGTTGATTACTAGTGTTTTGGTTGAGAGTATTGACCCATATGGATTTAGGTTATTATTAAGGGCAAAAGGCAACAAAGCAAGAGATGTATGTGTCTATTTTGTTGGTGTGATTCAAAATAAAATTTTGATTGGTATGGCATGCGATAAAAGTTTAGTTTTCCTTGTCTTAAATGAATTGCTTAAGAAGGTCATTAAAAATTTGGATGCAAGATAGGAGAAAGGCAGCTTTTACAGAGTATGTAAAGATGTTCATGAAGTTGTTTGTATCAAAGGAAATGGGTATACAGAAAAACCATCTAATTGCAAATAACAATTGTTTGTTGTGTTTGAAGGTGATTGGACCGTAGAGGACCATTGTTGGGTTGTCCTGAATGTTAATTCAGAGGGAGAAACAGAAGAAAAGGGAGAAGACCAGTTATTTTTCATTCAATTGATCGATTTCCAAAAGCCTAGCTCAATGAGGGTTTTATCCCTCAAATACAAAACGACGTAGTTTTACTTAAACTAATATTAAAATGGTGAGTTTAGCTCAAATATAAAATAGGCCTGTTACACCTTGTTCTTGCCTCTCAATCCTCACTCAGTCACCGACTCGCCACGATGCCACCTCTTGTTGCTCGGTCATTCACTATGACGCCAACTCACTTTTACCTTGGCCTTATTTCTCAAAGATAGGAAAACCAGAAACAAAGGAAAAATGGAGACTTAGTTGAGATACAATGGAGATTACAGAGCTCTAAGAATCCACGCCAAGGAGAAATCCCCTATCAATTCCAAAACCCATTTGCAGGTATACATGCTGCTAAAAGCTTTCTGTTTTTCAACTTTGTTGAAATCTGTACCCAATGGGTCAGGTTCTTTTTTCTGGTTGCTATACCCACAAACATTTGTATTTATTATGCCAATTGTCCAATACTTGTATCTTGTAGTGGCAATAATTATATGTTAGAAATTGGAATTTTGACCCAAATATTACTTTGGGATTTTTTTATTCCAACAATAAAGATGCTTAGAGATTATTTTCGGATATAGGGATGATCAGTGTTCAAAAAGTAAAAACCCATTGACCACACCTCGTTTTTGAACAGTGTTCTTGGATTTAGGATACTGTTAAAAAACAGACTGCATATCACGCGATATTAGTTTGGGGTTGCTGCCACGTGGCACAAGCTGGGTAGGGCAGACACTATTGAAAGTCGGGTTGCCCTCCCCAAGCTTGTGCACAGTGCCTGTGTTTTGGGTCAAAAGCAGTCATCGTGTGCAATAATATTGGTAGGTGAAGATATTGAGGGAATATTGGTAGGTGAAGTTATTTGGGTAAAAGTCTACTGTTCAAAATCGGGATCCCCACCCTTAGCTTTTGAACAGTGCAATAATATTGGCTTGCAGGGTGGCAGGTGCTATCACCTTAATGTCTGAATTTTTATTAATTGGATGAATGTGAGGTGGGTATTGTGTGGTTAAAATTAAAAGGAGTCACACATTTTTTTCGAATATAAAATAATAAATAATAATTAGTTCAATATTAAATATTATAAATATGAGATATAAGGGTTTACGTATTAAACATTTAGAGCTAATTAAATTTTAATATTTAGTGTTCTAGGTTAGAGATTTTAATTTTTAATTTTATTTTAAAAAATATTTTATACTAATTATGTACTAAAATATAACTTAATTTTAATTTAGTGATCAGTCTTTTCAGACTAAAAAAATTCAAATAATTATTTTAATTGATATAGGTGCAGGTGTAGGGTTTCAGTGATGTGAAATAATAGTGGTGTAGATGCAGGTGTAGGGTTTTAGTGATGTGTAATAATAGTGGTGTAGGTGCAGGTGTAAGGTTTTAATGATGTGATATAGGTGCATGTGTAGGTGCAGGTGTAGGTTTCAGTGATGTGAAGTAATAGTGGTGTAGGTGCAGGTGTAGGGGAGTAAAAAAATTTAATTGTTATAATAATTTTAAATTATGTAGGGGTAGTGTAATTTTTTGATTGGAAATCTGTTAGTGAATATTAATTTTCGTGTAGGGGTATTATAGGGAAATATTCAAGTTGGGTTTTTTTAAATAGGTTGTGTTAGTGTTGAAGAATGTAATTTGATAGAAAATCGTTTACTAGAAATTTGAGTAAAGAGGGAGAAGAAGAAGTAGTAGAAGAAGAAAGTTGGAAGAAAAAAATGTAATTTGTTTTGAAATATTATTTTTTTATCTGTATAATTTTGATGTTATTTGAAAATTAATTGTAAAATCTTTTTTCGAATATGCAGAGAAAATGAGCAACAACAGATGTTTTGTGATTGTCCATTACAATGGACAAATGATAAAATCTAATGTTGGTATCGTATTTCATTCATAGAGGCCTACGAAGATGAGAATTAACAAAAAAGTTGGTCGAAGCAAATCCAAGGGTTCCAGTTTCAACCATTCAAGCAACCGTTGCACAACTATTTCAATATCAAATACAATACAAGAAGGGGTGGCGTGCAAGGGATAAGGCATTGCATTCAGTGTACGGTGATTACGACAGATCGTATAATGAGCTACCAGCGTTATTGATGGCAATGACATAGTTCATCCCAGGAACCATAGTCAGGTATCAAACAAATGATGCGTGCGACCGACAAGGGCAATTGTTTCAAAGGTATAAATTTTTCCATCGACTGTTCTAGGCTTTCAAGCCATGCATTGACGGCTTTCCATATTGTAAGTGTATGATCTAAGTGGATGGAACGTGGCTTTACAGGAAATACTCTCACATACAGCTGGTTGCTGTTATGCAAGATGGTGAGAGCAATGTCATTCTAATTGCATTCGCAATTGTTCAGGAGGAAAATGTTGAAGCTTGGGATTTCATTTTGACTAATTTGCGTGAGCATGTGGTCCGAGAAGACGGGGTTTGTATTATCTCTAATCGAGGGATGGGTATCAAAGCAGCAAATAATCGAGAGGGAAGTCGTTGGACACCTCCCCATGCATACCCTGCATATTGTGTTCGTCACATCGGAAAGAATGCCGTTGAAAGGTTCAAAAATCAGTACCTTCGCAATGAGATTATGAGCATGGATAAGTGTCATTCTTTCAAATTCTGTTATATATGTGTATCCAGTGATGTTTTTTAATTTATGTTGATGCTAAGTCAAACAAATATTATGGCACAGGGTATCAATTACTACGGCCAGAATTTGAAAGGAAGATGGCGGGTTTAATGAAATATGACAAGCGTGTTTGGATTTGGGCCAACAACATCAAGAGAGAGATATGGGCCCAATCATATGATGAAGGTGGTAGACGATACGGGCAAATAACTACCAACCTTGTGGAGTGCATTAATGGAGTAATCAAAGAATCACGTCATCTCCCAATAGCCAGCTTGGTAACAGAGACATACTATTGTTTGGCTAAAGGTTTGGGCCGTCAAAGGAAAGCAGGTGCAATCCTTAATAAATAGGGGACAACAATAGGGTACTACAATAGTTTAAAAAATGGATGAAAATGTGAAGAGTGCAACGGCGTTGGTGGTTCACGCATTCGACCGCCATAATCAGACTTTCGATGTTGTTGCTTCCAAATCCCGACACGGAGCCCCCACTCGAACGTATTTCGAGTAGAGTTTAGACGTAAATGGTGTAACTGTGGCGAGTTCCAAGCTTGGCAATATCCATGTGCTCATGCAGTTGCAGTATGTATGTTTGTCAACGTTGACCCGTACACATATGTTGGTGAATGCTTCAGTCACAGCCGGATGTTAGAAATTTACAAAATTGAGTTCCCACCGATCCCAAATTCTATGTATTGGCCACCAGTGGAGCATGATAAATGGTTACCGGATCTGACACTGTGTAGAAAGCAACTGGGTGACCTAGATCGACTCGGATTGTAACCCCCTTAACCCGGCCTAGACGGTTGGCCCGAATTAAGAAGATTACACGGGGAAAACCAAAGTTAACCCGAAAGTCAACCTTGATTAACGACCCTTTTTTTTTCTTTTTAATCCTGTCTAGATGCTCATTAACCCTAGATGTGATCACACCAACATCATACTCAAAGATCACAACCATCAGAGATCATTCAGGGACCCAATTGCACAAAACACAACTTTAGGGACCAAATTGTAAATTCTGAAAACCTTGAGGCCTTAACCAGACTTTAAGTTACCAACTTAGAATTAATCATGTTTCATGCATCACGGCCAAATTTCAGCTCAAACGGACATCTCAAACTCATACAATTGCACATACAAGATTAAGGACCAAAATGCAAACATTTTGAAACACATAACTGCCACTGTCAGCCCCCAACGGTCAACCGTTCCGAAACGGGAGACAGCCCGTTTCGAAACGCGGGGCCGTTCCGCAACGGGTACCGAAACGGGGGTCGGGCAGTAGCCTTTCCGTTTTGGAACGGTCCCTCCCGTTTCGGACGCCTGGGCTTGTTTAAGGCACCCGTTCCGAAACGGTATTGGCTGTTCCGAAACACCCTGCACAACAAACCTCAAAATGCATTCTTAAACATGCAATTAAACATCCAATCATGCTCCAAAAGCCACCAAACTTTGCCAACATGCAAATCAACATATAAGGGACATACATGCATCAACAATTCAACAAAATGTCAACATACACGAAAAGCCCCAATTTCAAGGCTAAGCTTCCAACACAAGCAACCATTTAAACAACATACATCCAATTCAAACTCATAAGCCAAACCATGTTCCAACAACATCAACAACACAAAACCATACTTGTCCGAACATAAACAAACACATACATCAACCCAAGAAATTCTACCCCATTGCCTTTATTAACTATAGCTATTAACCGAGACATACATCTCAAGTGGAGTCCTTCTTGAATCCGTTGCTCCTCGCTGTCCAAACTTCAAGAATCTGCATTGATGGACAAAAAGGAGCGTAAGCACATAATGCTTAGTGAGGAATGCTCAAAACCAAAACACCATCAATGCAGCGAGCCATAAATCACTTTTAAAACAAACTCGTTTTGTTTACCAAAGCCATGTTTGAAAACCCCTTTTCAACAACAAGCTCAAAACCATGCATCGCACATACATGAAAACCAACCCTTAGTTTAGCAAACTAAGAAAACCCTTTTCAAAGCACAACTTGCAAAATCAACCATTTAGCCAAACCATGCATAAACACCATATGCAAGCTAAAACAAAACCTTGGAAAACACTCCCATTTCACAACATACCTTTCTTAAACTTGAAAGCCAATTCAAGCAAGAATCTTTTAAAACCATTTCACAAACCAACCAACACATGCATTAAACCAAGGCAACATATATGTACCACAACATCAACATCACATGCCTTTAAAAACAAGTCTTAACAAGACTCCAATGCACTAAAGATATTTCATGCTCACATGCATCATTTTCCAAATGATAGTCAACACTTGTTCAACTTAATAAGTAAACATGCATTCACAAGCATTATACACTTTCCATGCAACCATGCATCTTTTCAAGCATCTCATGCTTCACATGCAATTATGCATCAATTCAAGCATCTCATGCTTCACATGCAATTATGCATCATTTCAAGCATCTCATGCTTCATCACAATCAAGAACATCATATTGGCCTTCAAGTGATCTACCACATTCACTTTCCAACTCAACACCCAATCGGATACGCGGATTCCGAGCGTTGTCCCTACGCTCCATACACCCTACCAATCCAAGGTCTCCCAAATGGACTTTTAAACACCATTTGACCTCAACATCCTAAGGTTCCCATGTATGGACTTTTAAACACCATACAACCTTAGCTTTCCCGAGGTTCCCTTGTATGGACTTTCAAACACCATACAACCTCAACTTTTCCCCAAGGTTCCCATGTATGGACTTTCAAACACCATACAACCTTGACATGCACAAGGTTCCCATGTATGGACTTTCAAACACCATACAACCTTTGCATTCACCAATTGGTAGTTGTATAACATCACTAACGAGATCCGGGACATCCCACACAAGATCCACACATGGACTTAACACCGCCATTGTGATCTCAACAAGCACAAGGTTCTCACATATGGACTTTAAAACACCATATAACCTTTGCTCAACCAAGGTCCTCGAATGGGCAACACCTCCATTATGACCTCAACCATCTCGTTAGGATACTTGAAGGGAGTTTACCGGTCCACTCTTGACCACTCCACCTCCAAGGCGACTTAATTCACGGTGCACCCAATCCTATAGCCGGCTAACTATATCCGATCAAAGAACCAAGAACCACTTACATCACATGCCAATATAACCACCTTACCACATTAGTCCAATGTTTCACATGCATAACCAATATGCAAAACCATTACCACATTAATCAAATGATTCACATGCATAACCAATATGCAAAAACCATCATTTACCAACATTAATTCACTGGTTTAAAGCATTAGACAAAGCCATTGAACAACATGCAACACCATGCATCAAAACCACATTTCCAATGTATAAAACTAAGAATCTCTTACCTTGAGCATCCTCCACATATGGCTTTCAAAACCAGCATTGAACCATGCTAAAATATGCTTTCAAAACAGATTTAAACCATGCAAAACACATGCATTTCAATCATCAACCACAATTGCTTAAAAGCCAATTCCACAATCATAATTCAAGAGCGAAAAACCATTCACTTACTCTTGAGCTTAGCAAAGTTGTTTAGACTTACACTAAGCTCCCAAAAACCTTCAAACCTTGGTTTAAAAGCTGAAAACCCAACTTCACTCACCGATACACAAAACAAGGCTAGCCACCAAGCCTTCCAAGCATCCGAAACCTTCTGCAACACCTCAAAAGCTCACGGATCAAACTCCCCTGTTTCAAGCACACAAAAACAGCACATTAATGCATCATTATGCATTAAGAACAGCAGCCACACAACCAAACTCGCTGCTCATCACACAACCAACAATTCGGCTACCAAACACAACCGAAATCACCTCCAAACATTTCCAAAACTTAACCCAGCCAAGATCCATCACTTCTAACCATTTTTAAACATCAATTAACATCCAAAATGATCACAACACGTCCTTATACTTCCAGGTATAACAGATCACCAAAAACACTCCAAAAACAACCAAAAACTCAAGCAAAAACTTAGGAAATTCAACCTATCCGGGATTGCATTAATTAAACCTCAACTTCTAATCAATTTAGCATTCATTTAACATCATTTTGACACTTCAAAACACTGCCCAAACAGATCACACGAAAATTTCACCAAAATCGCCAAATCTTGCATTTTAAGTCAAAATCAAGATTCAATTGAAAAACCTTTAACAAAACACAAATCAAGGATTGAGAACTTGTGAATTTCAGTAAAGAACTGATAGTTTAGAGGAGAGGGACGTTCTTACCTCCAAACTTGAGTTTCTCCTTTTTGGAGCCAAAAAGCTTGATGAAACAACTTGCAAATTGAGAGGTTTTGTTGATGAGATGATTAGGAATCAAATGAGAGTTGAAATGAGTGATTTGAGTGACAAAATCAGAGAGAAAAGATCTGGAGAGAATGTGTTTGGTTTGAGAGAAAAGATGAGAGAAAATGGTTGAGAGAAAAGTTAGTTAGAATTAGGAAAATATCTTCCCTCCACTTTTCTTTAGTTTAAAAACATTTAATTAATCATTTAATATATTTAGAAAATCTGGAGAAACTCCCATTGGGTAAATAGCTCCTTAAAGATTCAAAGTTTCAATCCTTTTTAAAACAGTCACGCAGTTTTCAAAAATTACATTTTGGTCACTAACCCAAAATGTCACCCTTCCAAACCTCATTTTCCAAAATTGATTTCACAGTTCACTTTCATATATTAAAAGATGATTTTAGAACATTTTTCCTTATTTTTAATGCAACCCGAACTAGGCTTTCCTAAATTCACTCTTATATATTCGATCAGCACTTTGACCGAACCGGTCAACGCCCAAAACTTCTGAGCCCAAAACCGGGGTGTTACAACTCTCCCCCCTTAGGAAATTTCGTCCTCGAAATTTCAACTGGCAAAAAGAGAACCACAACCTTCTCAACCCAACACACAAGGCAACACAAAAGCTTCAATCACTACTGAACACTTTCCACACAAAACTCCACCAAACTCAACACCATCACATGCTGTTCACAAAACCCAGCACGCACAAAGATAACCACAATTTAACCTCCTGCACTTCCGACTGCCTACAGCTCTAACATCAACCTGTAGAACTCAACTTTTACAGCTCACATCATTGTAACACACAACTCCCAAAGCTCGCTTACACAGTAACATTAACCAATCCAAATCAGCCACTATGCAAAATTCTCTGCTTCTAAAACTCCTGCAAACTCCCAAACCTCTTTCAAGAATTTCCCCAACAAGCAAAAATTCTTTAGCATCAACTGTTTACTCAAACTCCCCAACAATGCTGATAATCCTTCACAACTGCCGCTAACATTACCATAACGACTCACCAGGACTACACACCCAAATTCCAAAATTACATCACAACCCCAACCTTGACTCCGCTATCCGTTCCACACACCACCAGCTGATCTCCAAAAAAAAATTCACTTACTCACAACCAGCCAACCACTTCTCACAAGAATCTATCCAACCAACAATGGCCTTCAACCCTTCATTACCTCTCCACCACAAGCTTGACCACGACACTAGCCTCGCCAGAACACCGCTTAACCCGAACATACATAACAACTTCTCAAAGGTTGCTAAGAACCAACACTTACAAACACAGCCCTTCCACAACAACTTAAATGCTAAGCTACCTCAGCACTTGAAAAAAACAACAACCACTAAACTGCAACCTCACTTAGCACCAAGGAACTACCACTCCCACTTAGCTATTCAAACCACTAAACTCTCTTTAAGCAACAAACACTATCCTTCTACCATCAAACCATACCACTCTCACTATTACTAGCAACTAGCCTAATATACTTCATTACGTCTAACTCTCACCCAGCACCAAAACAACCTCTAAAAACCCATCATCCAACCACCACTCTAACAGATTCGATTAGTTATTAGCGAGTGTGAACATCGTATGCATGATCACCAACATGCCCTATCAATGCCTGATGTACATGTATGCAAAACCTCTAATGTCATGCCACATGTATGCATGGACCAACATATATAATATAGCATATAACAATGATTTTAACTGTGCATGAATGCTAGTTCACACCCTCCAATAACATCCTCAAATCCGTCTAAGAACAACCTCCTACCTCACTTCTAACTTAACTACTCCACCATACCAACAATCATTAACCACAAGATTCTCACCTAAGCCTTCTTCACACCAAAAATGTTTCCAAACTACAACCATTACCCCAACCTGCTAGCAACAAGACTAAACTTATCACGCAAGGAAAACCAACAGAAACCAACCAAGGTATCTAAAGCAAGGGTTACATAACAAGGTTACCTGAAAACACAACACCTCCCTGAAGCTTCATCAGACGAACTCTCTTCCTCGCGGAACCATCATCCTCCTGCCGCACCACTGCAGCACCAGCTAATACACCAGGGTCACCACCAACTCCTTGCAGTAAAAAACCTTGGCTGTTCCGAGCCAACATCAAACAATCACGTCTCAAGTGTCCAGCAGACCCACATTTCCAGCAATTCTCCTTTCCCACACTCTTCACAACTTTCTGCTCTTTCTGCCACTTCTGCACCTTGCCTCGGCCGTGCCCACGACCTTTCTGAGATCCTTTGGCTATCACCAAAGCTGACTTCACTCCAAGAGGACAATCACGCTTAACATGCACTTTGGAACCACAGTTCCAGCAAGCACCCGCGCCCCAACAACCTCCAACATGGCGCCTTTCACAACGGTCACACACCGGTGGCTGAACTTCCACTCCTTGCCCAAGCAACACTTGCTCCACAACAGCACCACCGTCACATTGCTCAACCCTTGGAAACTTCCCTCCAAGATACCTTTCATAAAAGGCAGATACAAAGAAATCCCAATCAATATCATGAATGTGTGACGCCACTGCCACAGATGTCCACCAGACACATGCATCTTCCAACATCAGAGAAACAACACTCCCCAGCTTACAAGCAAGATCACAGCCTTCCTGATCCAAGATCAGAACCACACTGGCCAACCAGGCCTCAAACATCTCCGGTGTAGAACCATGATATTCCACAGCACCCAAATCAAGCAAACGCTGCTTCGGCAAACCCACACATCCCACAGCCAGCACATCCACAGACTTTACCTTTACCACAGCCTGAGATGTTCCCAACACCTCCTGAACATCAGATGATGAACTCTTCACCGCAGAACCAGCTTCTTTCCCTTGCCTTACCACCTCAATCTCAAGCACAGAAGACTGAGACAAAACACCTCCACGAAAGGGTGAATTCCACGCCTTAACAACCTGCCCCAAGGCAGCAACCATCTCACCCAACTGCCATTCTTTCATCGACTTAGCCATACTACTAACAACAACAAACATACAATCACAACAAACAAACAAACCAGTTAGACCAGCATTAAGCAAGGATTCAAACTCCAACTCCAAAATAACACAATAGCTATATTAATAAGGCAATGGGTATCCCGAATCCTCCCCTTTACATGACATAACAGTCAACACAACATGGATATCACAACATCAAGCATATCAATCAACATACTCGATCATGCTTACATCCAACAGCATCCATTTGCATCAGTATATTATCAACATAACATACTCATTACACAATCATCAAGCATAACACCAGCTCACAACATCAGCACATATCCACATTAATTCAACAATGATTCATAAACACAAAACATGCTCGAAAACATCAGCAACTTGATCAGAAACATCAACAATTTGCTCAGAAACATCAGCATCATGCCCAGAAACACGTGTTTCAACCAACATTCAACCAACTTTCATCCACACAACAAGGTAAACATCAACACACATCACAACAACTTACCGTTTTCCCCAAGCATTCGCAACTCAGCTCTGATACCACCAAATGTAACCCCTTTAACCCGGCCTAGACGGTTGGCCCGAATTAAGAAGATTACACGGGGAAAACCAAAGTCAACCCGAAAGTCAACCTTGATTAACGACCCTTTTTTTTCTTTTTAATCCTGTCTAGATGCTCATTAACCCTAGATGTGATCACACCAACATCATACTCAAAGATCACAACCATCAGAGATCATTCAGGGACCCAATTGCACAAAACACAACTTTAGGGACCAAATTGTAAATTCTGAAAACTTTGAGGCCTTAACCAGACTTTAAGTTACCAACTTAGAATTAATCATGTTTCATGCATCACGGCCAAATATCAGCTCAAACGGACATCTCAAACTCATACAATTGCACATACAAGATTCAGGACCAAAATGCAAACATTTTGAAACACATAACTGCCACTGTCAGCCCCCAACGGTCAACCGTTCCGAAACGGGAGACAGCCCGTTTCGAAACGCGGGGCCGTTCCGCAACGGGTACCAAAACGGGGGTCGGGCAGTAGCCTTTCCGTTTCGGAACGGTCCCTCCCGTTTCGAACGCCTGGGCTTGTTTAAGGCACCCGTTCCGAAACGGTATTGGCTGTTCCGAAACACCCTGCACAGCAAACCTCAAAATGCATTCTTAAACATGCAATTAAACATCCAATCATGCTCCAAAAGCCACCAAACTTTGCCAACATGCAAATCAACATATAAGGGACATACATGCATCAACAATTCAACAAAATGTCAACATACACGAAAAGCCCCAATTTCAAGGCTAAGCTTCCAACACAAGCAACCATTTAAACAACATACATCCAATTCAAACTCATAAGCCAAACCATGTTCCAACAACATCAACAACACAAAACCATACTTGTCCGAACATAAACAAACACATACATCAACCCAAGAAATTCTACCCCATTGCCTTTATTAACTATAGCTATTAACCGAGACATACATCTCAAGTGGAGTCCTTCTTGAATCCGTTGCTCCTCGCTGTCCAAACTTCAAGAATCTGCATTGATGGACAAAAAGGAGCGTAAGCACATAATGCTTAGTGAGGAATGCTCAAAACCAAAACACCATCAATGCAGCGAGCCATAAATCACTTTTAAAACAAACTCGTTTTGTTTACCAAAGCCATGTTTGAAAACCCCTTTTCAACAACAAGCTCAAAACCATGCATCGCACATACATGAAAACCAACCCTTAGTTTAGCAAACTAAGAAAACCCTTTTCAAAGCACAACTTGCAAAATCAACCATTTAGCCAAACCATGCATAAACACCATATGCAAGCTAAAACAAAACCTTGGAAAACACTCCCATTTCACAACATACCTTTCTTAAACTTGAAAGCCAATTCAAGCAAGAATCTTTTAAAACCATTTCACAAACCAACCAACACATGCATTAAACCAAGGCAACATATATGTACCACAACATCAACATCACATGCCTTTAAAAACAAGTCTTAACAAGACTCCAATGCACTAAAGATATTTCATGCTCACATGCATCATTTTCCAAATGATAGTCAACACTTGTTCAACTTAACAAGTAAACATGCATTCACAAGCATTATACACTTTCCATGCAACCATGCATCTTTTCAAGCATCTCATGCTTCACATGCAATTATGCATCAATTCAAGCATCTCATGCTTCACATGCAATTATGCATCATTTCAAGCATCTCATGCTTCATCACAATCAAGAACATCATATTGGCCTTCAAGTGATCTACCACATTCACTTTCCAACTCAACACCCAATCGGATACGCGGATTCCGAGCGTTGTCCCTACGCTCCATACACCCTACCAATCCAAGGTCTCCCAAATGGACTTTTAAACACCATTTGACCTCAACATCCTAAGGTTCCCATGTATGGACTTTTAAACACCATACAACCTTAGCTTTCCCGAGGTTCCCTTGTATGGACTTTCAAACACCATACAACCTCAACTTTTCCCCAAGGTTCCCATGTATGGACTTTCAAACACCATACAACCTTGACATGCACAAGGTTCCCATGTATGGACTTTCAAACACCATACAACCTTTGCATTCACCAATTGGTAGTTGTATAACATCACTAACGAGATCCGGGACATCCCACACAAGATCCACACATGGACTTAACACCGCCATTGTGATCTCAACAAGCACAAGGTTCTCACATATGGACTTTAAAACACCATATAACCTTTGCTCAACCAAGGTCCTCGAATGGGCAACACCTCCATTATGACCTCAACCATCTCGTTAGGATACTTGAAGGGAGTTTACCGGTCCACTCTTGACCACTCCACCTCCAAGGCGACTTAATTCACGGTGCACCCAATCCTATAGCCGGCTAACTATATCCGATCAAAGAACCAAGAACCACTTACATCACATGCCAATATAACCACCTTACCACATTAGTCCAATGTTTCACATGCATAACCGATATGCAAAACCATTACCACATTAATCAAATGATTCACATGCATAACCAATATGCAAAAACCATCATTTACCAACATTAATTCACTGGTTTAAAGCATTAGACAAAGCCATTGAACAACATGCAACACCATGCATCAAAACCACATTTCCAATGTATAAAACCAAGAATCTCTTACCTTGAGCATCCTCCACATATGGCTTTCAAAACCAGCATTGAACCATGCTAAAATATGCTTTCAAAACAGATTTAAACCATGCAAAACACATGCATTTCAATCATCAACCACAATTGCTTAAAAGCCAATTCCACAATCATAATTCAAGAGCGAAAAACCATTCACTTACTCTTGAGCTTAGCAAAGTTGTTTAGACTTACACTAAGCTCCCAAAAACCTTCAAACCTTGGTTTAAAAGCTGAAAACCCAACTTCACTCACCGATACACAAAACAAGGCTAGCCACCAAGCCTTCCAAGCATCCGAAACCTTCCGCAACACCTCAAAAGCTCACGGATCAAACTCCCCTGTTTCAAGCACACAAAAACAGCACATTAATGCATTAAGAACAGCAGCCACACAACCAAACTCGCTGCTCATCACACAACCAACAATTCGGCTACCAAACACAACCGAAATCACCTCCAAACATTTCCAAAACTTAACCCAGACAAGATCCATCACTTCTAACCATTTTTAAACATCAATTAACATCCAAAATGATCACAACACGTCCTTATACTTCCAGGTATAACAGATCACCAAAAACACTCCAAAAACAACCAAAAACTCAAGCAAAAACTTAGGAAATTCAACCTATCCGGGATTGCATTAATTAAACCTCAACTTCTAATCAATCTAGCATTCATTTAACATCATTTTGACACTTCAAAACACTGCCCAAACAGATCACACGAAAATTTCACCAAAATTGCCAAATCTTGCATTTTAAGTCAAAATCAAGATTCAATTGAAAAACCTTTAACAAAACACAAATCAAGGATCGAGAACTTGGGAATTTCAGTAAAGAACTGATAGTTTAGAGGAGAGGGACGTTCTTACCTCCAAACTTGAGTTTCTCCTTTTTGGAGCCAAAAAGCTTGATGAAACAACTTGCAAATTGAGAGGTTTTGTTGATGAGATGATTAGGAATCAAATGAGAGTTGAAATGAGTGATTTGAGTGACAAAATCAGAGAGAAAAGATATGGAGAGAATGTGTTTGGTTTGAGAGAAAAGATGAGAGAAAATGGTTGAGAGAAAAGTTAATTAGAATTAGGAAAATATCTTCCCTCCACTTTTCTTTAGTTTAAAAACATTTAATTAATCATTTAATATATTTATAAAATCTGGAGAAACTCCCATTGGGTAAATAGCTCCTTAAAGATTCAAAGTTTCAATCCATTTTAAAACAGTCACGCAGTTTTCAAAAATTACATTTTGGGCACTAACCCAAAATGTCACCCTTCCAAACCTCATTTTCCAAAATTGATTTCAGAGTTCACTTTCATATATTTAAAGATGATTTTAGAACATTTTTCCATATTTTTAATGCAACCCGAACTAGGCTTTCCTAAATTCACTCTTATATATTCGATCAGCACTTTGACCGAACCGGTCAACGCCCAAAACTTCTGAGCCCAAAACCGGGGTGTTACACGGATCTACACGAGTATGGATCTTCCTCACAAAGAGAAGGGCCAACACAAGAGATGTAGCATATGTAGGGGTGAAGGCCATTCGAAATCAAAATGTCCCAATGAACCAAGATGTGTGGCCATGCCTCAATGATTTGTCATGTTTGTACTTGAAAATATAATGTTTGCATTTAAAATATTGTCCGAATTGATCTACCAAACGATTTCACTATTTAGTGATCGTTTCGTAAACTATTCAAAACAGTTTTTATTTGAATTGATCTACCCAACGATTTCCAAAATTTAACAGAAACCTTAAAAACAATATTTCTAATAGCATACAAAATTTTAGGATGTTTCAAATTCATTTACTATGTTTTCACTATTTAGTGACCATTTCGTAAACTATTCAAAACAATTTTGATTCGAATTCATCTACCAAATGATTTCCAAAATTTACCAAATTTTAAAAGAAACTTAAAAACAATATTTCTAATAGAATACAAAATTTTAGGACGTTTCAAATTCATTTACTATGTTTTCACTATTTAGTGACCATTTCGTAAACTATTCAAAACTTTTTTTATTCGAATTCATCTACCTAACAATTTCCAAAATTTACCAAATTTTAACAGAAATCTTAAAAACAATATTTCTAATAGCATACAAAATTTTAGGACGTTTCAAATTTATTTACTAAGTTTTCACTATTTAGTGACCATTTCGTAAACTATTCAAAACTGTTTTTATTCGAATTCATCTACCAAACAATTTCCAAAATTTACCAAATTTTAACAGAAACCTTAAACACAATATTTCTACTATCATACAAAATTTTAGTACGTTTTAAATTCATTATTACGTTTTCACTATTTAGGTCAAAATATACCATTTATATCATATTTTAACCAAACAACGAATAATAAAAAAACAAAACACATAGTGAAAATTCAATATTCAAATTCAAACAGTACACTAAGTTAACACAAATAAAGATAAAATAATTTTTTTCTTTTGCATCTGCTTACGTAATTTCTGACAATAAGCGGATATGGTCGAAAAATAGGTGTGTTTTTTGGTCCTCTTACGTTGTTGCCTCAGTTCTTCCTCAGGAACCTCTTCAGCATCCACCTCTCCAGCATCCTCCTCATTCATTGAGGGCTTATGAAGCGGTGTTGTGTACGTGTCAACGCAACCCGTGGAGTAACGAGGTAAAAACTCTAGTGAATTCAGGAAATCTTGTATTTCTTGAAAATCCATGCTCTGTTCAAAGTTTGAGTAACGAGGCAACTATGGAGGAATAAACTCGGGTGTGTATAAAACAGCATCAGCAAACTAGTGAGTATCGAAAAAGCTCGTGCCCACTTCTCCCGCATGATGTGTTGGGGCCGGTTCTTTTTCCCAAATAACTGGCGAGCCCACTTGTGGTTGTTCCCAAGTTGTTGGCCAACCTTCGGGATTTTGAGACCAAATGGGATTTTGAGATGCGGCCGCTGCTGCAGTCTTGGAAGACTCAGCTTTACCGCTATATTTTTTCTTAAATGTTCGACATTGTTCCCGTTCTTCGGCCGAAGTTAACTAAGGCTTTCCATTTTTTAAAAAATAAATCAGGTAATATGACCTCTGAAAATCAAAATCATCTTCTTCAATTTGAGCGCGAAACGGTATCGTTGAATCTCTGTTGTTCCACAAGGTAATGTACTCCGTGTATGACTTCCCACAGAACATCTGCCCTGCCGCGTCCATCGTAATTATGCAAATGATCATGCTCAGTGTGAGGATACGAAATAGGCTGGTGGAAGCCAAATTGCCTTAGCAACCTGTCGGCAAAGTGGAACTCGACAATCGCAAAGTGGATCAACGGTGTAACGGTACACCACTTGTTAGAATCCTTCAACAGTTCATCTGGTACAAATATGCGATCATTGTTGTACGACATCCAAATAAACTGCAAAAATAATGGTTATTATAATAAGACCTAACTATAATGCAAAAAAACTAAAAATTAATATCTATCTTACTAAATAGTAAACAATACAATTAACCACATACCCGCTCTTTACAGTACAAATCAATTTCCACTCTAAACACTTTCAAGTTGTTGTTCGCCAATCCCATGTGCAGTTTTTTCTCGCACCATCTACATACAATTCACAAATAATGGTTTAATTAGCAAAAATAATAATTTAAAATTACAACAAAAATTAAACTTAAAATCCAGATAATTACCTGGCGACAAGAGGGAACTGTACCGGTGTTCGAGTAATCGGTGTCCAGAACGGAAGTCGCTGCCAAGCCCATGCTTGCAGCAACAACAAACATCCACCAATACCTCGAACCTTATGACCATTCTCTATTTTAGCACCCTTGCACAACTCATGATACAAGAACGCTAATATGGCCGATCCCCAGCTATATTGAGCAGCTTCCCACGGGTACCACAAAAAGCGTAGATACCGTGTATGTACAAGATTACCGGATTTATCTAGCATCAATATTCCGCCAATGAGCTGCAGAATATAAGCTCGACTAGCATTATAAACCGCATCAATCGAACTATATTCACTATTATTGAATTCTTTTTGCAACCAACTGAGTTTCACACGACTTCCTGACAAATTTGATTTGTCCGACACCTTTCCAAGAAAATAACCGCAAAGTGCTTCAGGTCTAACTTCAGTCTGGTCGATCGAAGGTTCCCCTGTCAATGGTGCCCCGATCAATGGTGCCCCGTTTACCGGCACCCTAATAAGCATGACCACGTCTTCAAGTGTGATCGTGCATTCCCCACACGGCATATGGAACGTATGCGTTTCTGGCCTCCAACGCTCAATCAGAACATCAATCAACCCGGGCACCAACTTGTACCCTCGAAGGAATATCGTAGAATAAAATCTAGACTGTTGCAACCATTTAGTGATTCGATCTTGCGGAGGATTTTTCGCCATGGTCAGGTGATGTCTAAATGTATCCTCAAAATCCTGTAATTAGCACATCAATAAATAAAGTGATATACTTTTTGGTGGTGGAGTGGAAAATAAAATTTTTCTAGACAAGAGATTTAGAGTGCTTCAATTTCCAATTGAACTCTACATCCACTACCATAGCTTCACTAAGGATTTTCCAATAACTCCACAAGTTGATCTTCCCCTTTTCTAGGCTTAGGAGGAAACCTTTACAAAATGGTCAATTTTTCTACCCAAAAATTGACCCAATCCTCACTCAAAGATTACAAAGAAGTTTAAGGCTAATAGCTAGTATCTCTCAATACATATGTAGCCCTTTTTACAAGCACTCAACCCAATTGGAATAAATAAGATTAAAATTACAAGAACCACAGTTGGGGTTTACAAGAAAAGATGGGATTTTAGCACAATAGCTTGAATGTGATGTTTGGACGTTTCTCTTAGGATCAATAGTTTTTGCTGGTGCTTTTAGAAGTCCCTTTTATACCTTCGCATTGAATTCTAGCCGTTGGGATTGTTGCCTTCATTATTATAGCCGTTGGGATGTTATCTTCCCACCATAAATGTAGTCTGCAACTACTCATTTCGAAACGCCCAACCCTGTTTCGAAATAGACCAAAATAGAAATAGTCGTTGGGGTGTAATTAATAGGCCGTACCGAAACGGACACGATCATTTCGATACGCTAAGAGCATGTTCCGAAACGTGCTGAAGCCCGTTTCGAAACAATTTTCCACTGTCAAAACCTGTATCGAAACGGCTTAGAAGTGTTTCGATACGCTTTAATTGTCTCTTAAAAATTAGTTATAAAAGTTTAACGGTCATATTTTGAAACAAAGTTTGAAATTCTTTTTTGAAAGGTTTGAGGTCGTTTCGATACTGCCGTATCAAAACGGTTCAAACCGTTCCGTTGTTCTTCATCTGTTTCGAAACACAAAGACCTGTTTCGATACACCTGTATCGAAACAGGAAAGCTAGTTCCGAAACAGAGGTTAACCGTTTCAAAACGTTATGAAACGCCTAAAGGCCGTTCCGAAACGGTGACTCGAAAATCACTGTTTGGACATGGTAAACACTTAGAAAAATTTGAGTAAGCTTAAGTTTTGACTTGGACATTTTTTTAAACACATAGGGAGGTTTTGAGGACTTAAAAATTCATTTTCTCTTTTTCAATTTAGTCCTTAAATCCTTTGTTATATCAAAATCAATTCATTAGTTTTACAATCTCCCCTTTTTGATATAACAAAACCAAGTTTGAATTTTTTAAGAATTTTGAAATCTTGAAAACGTTCTAACTCCCCCCTCAATGTAAGATGGGTTTTAAAGTTTTGAAAAGATTTAAAATTCAAGTGTTTGAAACTCAAAACCAACTTTAAAAAATTTGGCTCTTAGATTACTTCTCCCCCTTTTTGTTAGATCAAAAAGAATAATGATCAAGGCTAATCATGAGAAGAAACAAGGTTATAAGCAATAAACCAAACAACATAATATAGATATCATTAAGTTCAAGAAACAAATAATCAAACATAAATACTTAAAGCATTGGAGTTCAAGCTCAATCCCAAAAAAAAATAATCAAAGCCTAAAAAGTTAGATAGGTGAAAACTTAATCATAATATGATAGACTAATATGATATGCAATATAAATCCTAAGCCTCATCATCATCGTCGCCACCATCATCAAGAGAATCATCGTTATCGTTATCTTGAGCACGACGATAGTTCCTCCAATCACCATAGAATGTGGAGAAGGATAAATCCATAGATGATTGTTGATTCTCAAGAGAGGAGACACGTTCCTCCAAAGTTTGCATGCGAGTGTTGAGAGCACCAAAACCCAAAGCCATGTTCATGACTATCGTGTTGAACCGTTTGATAAGGAAAGCCATAAGTGCCTCATTGTTAGGAGCCGAAGCTTGAGGTGGAGGCTCAACTTGAGGTGCCGGAGCTCGCCTATCAACGCGAACCCATTGGCTAAGAGTATAGCGAAACCCGGACTTGATGAGAGAATATTCCCCAATCTTTCGATTGTGAGGTTCCAGAGAATCATAAGAACAATCAAAATTGAGGGTACCAAAGACATAGCTCAACACAGCCCCATAAGTGAAGGATGTAAGTGCATCAGTAGTACGAATCTTCACTTCATGGACCATCTCGATGAACATGAATTTAACAAGGTTTGGTCGTTATCCTTGGCGAAAGCACTCTAACCAAAAGTAATCAACTTGACGAATGTTGGAAAATTTACCTCCTGAAGGGCGGATGAACCAAGAGATCATCAAATGGAGGAACCGGTCATGAGCATCCAATGTGAGAACGGATCCGGTGTGAGAACCAAAGTGGTTCTCATCCTCAATACCTTCATCTTTGAACCCAAGAGTGTTCTCTAAAACGGGTATATCTGTAACCCCCTTAGCCTGGTCTAGACGGTTGACCCAAACCAAGGTGATTACACGGGGAAAACCGAAGCCAACTCGTTAAAGCCGACTCTGATTGATGACCCTTTTTATTCTTTTTATCTTTTCTAGATGCAACATTAGTCCTATGTGATGACCAAAAAGCATAAGAAGAAACGACACAGCGATCAGATCTCGATTAGGGATTTAATTGTTCAAACTAGATGTTTAGGGACCAAAATGTAATTCTGCAAATTACAAGGGCTTTGTTGATTTTATGTTTACCAATATTCAATTAGTCATGTATCATGCTTCTCTACAAATTTTCATCAAAAACCGACTAACCAAACTCATCCAATTGCATACTTGAAACTCATGGACTAAAATGCAACAATTTCAAACATAAAAAGATGCCATTAACAGAATTAACGGTCGCGTATCGATACGCTTGAGACCGTATCGATACGCGAGATGGCAGTGACCAAAGTCACAGATAGCGTATCGATACGCTTCCCCGCGTATCGGTACGCCTTTCAAGCCCATACCGAAACATCTCACAATCGTACCGAAGCGCATGTAAAGAAAAACAAAGCTTTGGTTTATGTGTATTGATACGCAAGCCCGTGTATCGATATGCATACCAGAACATATCCTCAAGCACTTGGATAACACGCTCCGACTGTCCATCCGTCTGCGGATGATAAGAAGTACTGGAATTCAGCCGCGTACCCAAAGCTTGATGCAAACATTCCCAGAACCTCGATGTAAACCTTGGATCTCTATCCGATACTATAGATTTTGGCACCCCGTGCAACCGCACAATCTCAGCAATGTACAGCTCATCTAGCTTATCTAAGGTATACGTAGTATGCACAGGCAAGAAATGTGCACACTTGGTAAGGCGATCTACAATCACCCATATCGAATTCTTCTGTGATGGCGACAACGGCAGCCCAGACACGAAGTCCATGGTAATCCTTTCCCACTTCAATTCTGGAATTCTCAACGGCTGCAACAACCCAGAAGGAACCTGATGTTCAGCCTTAACCCACTCACAAGCCATACATTTGCTAACGAACTCGGCAACATCTTTCTTCAACCCCACCCAGTAGTACTCATCCTTTAAATCACGATACATTTTCGTACGACCAAGGTGCATAGCGAAAGGACTAATATGAGCTCCAGTCAGAATAGTGCGCCTCAACTCCACATCATTCGGCACCACTATCCGACTCCCAAAGCATAGAACACCATCATCATTGAAACTAAAATCTAAAGGCCTTCCTTCCGCAATATCCTGAACATGCGGTACAAGAGAATCATCAAGAAATTGCTTATCCTTTATTAACTGAACCAAAGATGGATTCACTTGCAACTCAGCAACAAGACCACAATCCTGCGATATGCTCAAACAAGCAAACATCGCTCTCAACTCCACCGCCACTTTACTGCTCAAAACATATAGATAATGTCTCCAGATCTTTAAAGCGAACACCACTTCCGCTAACTAAATGTCATGCATGAGATAGTTACGCTCATGCACCTTCAACTATCGCGATGCATAAGCTACCACCTTACCTTCTTGCATCAGCACACACCCCAAACCAACATAGGATGCGTCACTATACACCACAAACTCTTTTCCTGATTCAGGTTGAATCAAGATAGGAGCTTGCGTCAAAGCTTCCTTTAGCTTCTCAAAAGCTTGTTGTCTCGCTTCCGTCCACTCAAACTTCACATCTTTCTGCAATAACTTCGTCAAAGGAGCCACAATCTTGGAAAATCTATCCACGAACCTTCGATAGTAACCCGCCAAACCAAGGAAACTACGAACTTCATGAACAGGCCTAGGAGGCTTCCAATTCACCACCGCCTCAATCTTCTAAGGATCAACACGAATTCCCTCGGCCGAAACCACATGACCAAGGAAAACAACCTCCTTCAACCAAAACTCACATTTACTCAGCTTAACATAAAGATGATTCTCTAGCAGCACTTGTAAAATAATCCTCAAATATTCTTCATGCTCCTCCTCAGTGCGAGAGTACAAAAGGATGTCATCGATGAACACCACAACAAACTTATCCAAGAATTCATGAAACACCATGTTCATCATATCTATAAAAGCAGCAGGAGCATTCGTCAAACCGAACGGCATCACCAGAAATTCATAATGCCCATATCTGTTCGAAAAGCTATTTTCGACACATCCACATCCTTAACCATCAATTGATAATACCCTAGCCGTAGATCAATCTTTGAGAACACAGCCGCACCACGAAACTAATCGAAAAGATCATCAATCCTTGGTAAAGGATACTTATTCTTTGTAGTCAACTTATTCAGCTGACCGTAATCAATGCACATTCTCATTGTGTCATCTTTCTTCTTAACAAATAAGACCGGTGCACCCCACGATGACACACTAGGCCGAATAAAGCCACGGTCAAGCAACTCCTGAAGTTGCGTCTTCAACTCCTTTAACTCCTTAGGTGCCATTCGATAGGGAGCGATGGACACCAGAGATGTATTCTCATACAACTCAATTTCGAACTCAACCTCCCGACTAGGTGGCAAACCAGGCAGCTCCTCCGAGAATACCCCAGGGAATTCACGCACAATCCTTATATCTTGAACCCGCAACTTCTTGCACCTGCACCCTGGTTTTGGGCCTAGATGTTTTAAACATCGGACCGGTCGAGAGCGGTTCAAATCGCGTAAGGTGATTTAAGGAAATCAAGGATCGAGGTAGGATAAAAATGTGGTAAAATTGCTAAAATCTTCTAAAAATATGTTTAAGAGGTTGGTCAAATCAATTTTAGAAAGAGTTTCGGAAGTTGTACATTTTGAGTAGTGACCAAATTGTAAAGTTTTAAAACTGTGGAAAATGTGATTTTTAAAGGAGAAGCCAAAATCTTAGAATCTTCAGGGAGCTTTAAGGCAATTTAGCCTTTCATTAATATAACATGTGTTTAAAATGGTTTTAATTAAATAGTTTTAATTGGCTTTTATTTTATTTAATTAATTACGTAGTTAATTGGTGAGATTCCATCACGTAACTACCATTCTCTTCTCATTTTCAGCCAAACACAATTCTAACTCATTTTATCCAGAATTCTTTTCTCCTAAACACTCTCTCAATATTTCCTAAAAAATTTTCAAGAAATCCTTTCAAGTTCTTCAATTTTTGTGAAGCAAAAACTTGTCATTCATTGAGGAAAGCAAGGATTGGAGGTAAATCCCGTTCTCAACCTCTAATCAAGGTTCTTTATTGAAATTCTCAAGATCTTTGGCTTCTAATTAATGTTTTTGGTTGAGTTTTCATTATAGTTTTCATTTGAGATTGAAATCTTGCAAAAATAAGATGAAAACCTTAATTTTCGGACTTGTTTTGTTATGCTCTATTTTAGATTGATTTTAATTGAGTTTTGTGTTGGTTAAAATGTTGAAAAGAGGTTTTGTTGATAAAGATCCCGATATCCTTGAGATCCTTGAGTTTCATGTTAGTTCTAGTTGAGTTTTTGAGGTGGAATGGTGGATTTATGCTTGATGGAGGTATAAGGATGGGTTTGGATTGATTTTAGATGTGTTTTAATGTTTATATTTGATTGGAGGTGATGTATGATAGCTGGGCTTGGTTTAGGAAGCAATCGATTGGGTTTTCGGTTGTTTCGGATGGGTAAATTAGTGTAGTTTTGGTGAGCAACGAGTTTGTGATTGATTGCTAGTGTTGAAATGCATTTTAATGCATTTGGATCTCTGTTTTGAAGATGTGAAAACAGGGAATCTTGATCCGGGAGCAAACTAGGCGTTGTTGGATGCTTCAGAAGAGTAATTTTCGTGTCGGCGAGCAAGGCTTCGCGTATCGGTGAGTGGAAATGGATTTTCCAGCTTTGTAACGCTTTGAGCGTGGTCGTGGGAGCTTAGTGTAAGTTTGAAACACTTAGCTAAGCTCAAGAGTAAGTGATTCGAAAGTCTCTCTCGGACATGTGCTATGTTCTGACGGAAATGCACTTGAGTTAAATGTGGTTTTTATTACTGTTTTAAAGCATGTTTTAAGCATGGTTAATGCTGGATTTTAATGCCATTATGTTAAGGATGCACTTGGTAAGTGATCCTTGGTTTTATGTGATAAAGGCATATGATGTTAAGCATGTTTATGCTTGTGAAAATGGCATTATGTTTATGCTTGTAAAATAGAGGAATATTGATGTTAATTGATTGTACTGGAAAGTGATGGAAGTGGTTTTTGGTTACTTTTAATCGAATATAGTTAGTCGGCTATAGGATTGGGTGCACCGTGAATAAAGTTGCCTTGGATGTCGAGGGGTTGTGATTGTGTCGTAATCTCCATCCAAGTACCCTAACGATTGAGGCTAAGATCACAACGGTAAAAGGTTTAATCCCGTCTGTGAGTCTTGTGGTATGTGTCTCGTACTCTCTTTAGTGGAATTATACAACTACCGATGAGTGATGTTGAGGGGTTGGGATTTTGCCATTAATCTCCATCACGGGTGTTGAGAGGTTGTGATTGTGCCATTGATCTCCACCTTGTGTAATCCGATAGTACGTATGAAGCGTGTGGGCTAACGCTTGTAATCCACTTATCCGATTGTGTCATTTGAGTTGGTTTTGGTATGGTTTGAGAATTGATCACTTGTAAGCCAATATAATGTTGTTGACTAATGGTTTAAGCATGAGATGCTTGTGAATTATGCTAGAATGCATGTGATGATTGGTAAAGCATGAGCAAAGGTTTATTTGCTGCTTTTAAGTGATGCATACGAGTGTTGCGTGTAAAAGTGTCTATCGCAATATAGTGCAAGTGTACACGACGCAAGTAGTAAAGTAATACTGAAGTATCGGATATCGTCTCCACGGGGACTGGGCTAATAGCTTCACCTTGGATTACTGCACGAAAGTAAAGAGAATAGTTTAAGATGTTTGTCACGAAAATAATAAAGAATACTGGAAAATAGGATTAAGATAATCAAGATAGAGAGAATGGGCTGGTATTGAATTGCTCAGTAGTGCATGTATTGCTAAGTCTAGGAAAATCTGCTCTGTCGATGTCCCCGTCGCGGCAGCACCCGTCGCGGCAGCACCCGTCGCGGCGGCAGTCTGTTGTTTGTCACGGCAGCGATTGCACAACTCTGTACTTCAAGTTTGGCAAGAATCCCTATTGTTCCTTGGCCTATCCCTAGGTCCAAGTCTGTCGATGAACACGTCTTTGATGATACCTCTCGGCGTGAATCGAAGGATGAACACCGATGTTGTTGAATTCTTCTTTAGCCACTTAACCTCGTCCTATCCCTAGGTCCGAGATAATTCAACTATAAACTAGAGAACTCGCACTTATTCCTTTCGTATACTTAACTCTCCCGAAATTTAATAAATAGATAACCTCACAATGCTCTCCCGATGCTCTTGCAAGATGTTAATAACCAGAATAAGAGAACTTGAAGTTTATTTTATTGAACAAGAAAATCCTAAAACAAAAGCAACCCTTGCAACTACTTTACAAATCAACCCGTGGCCCTAAGGGGAATTTAGAACATGTTGAGAAGGGGAAAACGGCTAGGGTTTGGGAAGAAGGCTAGAGATAGGTGATATCCTCTCCTAGGTCGAATTACATGCCTTTATATAGGCCCTGGGTTCAAGTTTTCTAATATGGCAAGAATACAACTTTAAATTAAAGTACAACTCTAATAAAGACTAAATCTTCAGAACAACAGTCTTTAATTCGTCCTTCCTTCTTTGTTGGGATATCTTCCTTGAACCTTGGGCTTAGCCTTCATTCTGATCTAGGGCTCGGAAAAATATAGGAGTACTCTACGACAGATGGGCTTAATTTTCTCTTTCTGTCGATGCGCACTTTGCTTCTTCTCCTCAAAACTGCTGTCGTCCTTTGCTGTCACGGCGGCAACCATGGCAGCATCGTCCTCCTCGACAGCTCATCCAGTTCCAGCTTTTCTGTATCACTGCCAAGCTCATGCTTCTCCATTTGCTACAACAACAACCTGCAAAAATAACCAATTTCAGTAGAAACTGTGCCATTTAATATATTTGTGATGTGAAACTGAAATCTAACCTAAAGGCAATGAATTATGCTTGAATGCAGCAGAAATATGGGTTAAATAGGGGGTAAAATATAGAACTTTTACACACTCAACACACCCCCAAACTCAAGTTTTTGCTTGCCCTATAGCAATTTAGACCTAACAAAGAAAATAATTTTTTTAATTTGGCTTAAAACAATGAACTTTCCCTTACCCACCACTTCATTCCCTATTGCAAGAAACACATTGTCGGATAATTCAGAATTAATTCGGAACCATGCTATAATTCTCGTGTAGTGTGTGCATGCTTTGTGAACAATTATATGCCTAGACTTACTTAGCTTACTAGAATAGCTGAAACTTCTAACTTGAATTTTTATGCCAAAGTTCATCTTTTTGGAGGAAATTTTTAGGTTCCTTTAGTTCAGACTCGATTCAATTTTTTCAAGCTTTATGTTTGACTAGAGCCGGTTTCGTGCACCTCTAGCTAACTTCCTAGAGCCGGTTTTGGGCACCTCTAGGGCTATTAAGTCTATTTTTCTTAACTTCTTTCCTAGAGCCAGTGTTAGGCACCTCTAGGGGCTATTCAAGTACTAAGCTTTTCCCTATTATAGTTTACCAGTAAAGTTCTAGACAGTAGAAGAGTCACAAATGGTGTTTAAGTTTTAGAACTATAGCAAGGCTCTAAATTGTTCCTAAAACTATCCTAAAAGTGCTGCCACGACAGAGGCTGTCACGGCAGGTAAGTTCAGTTCAAAAGACTTAAGCCAAAAAAAATTTTCATCCTCATCATTTTTTTGGACAAAAATAACTAAGTAAAAGACACAAATTTAAAACTAAAATAAGACTCCATTAATGGAGGGATGCCACCCCCAAACTCAAGGGTTGCATTGCCCTCAATGCAAAATGACAGATAAAAAAAGAAAATGAAAAGTACATCACAAAATATATAAAGGCAGACAACAAAATAAGTTAAGAAACTCAAATTTTATGCGCTGTCGTCACTGCTGCTGCTGACTCGGATGTGTCAGCGGGCCTTCTTAACTGGCTGGCGGCTGGGGAAGCTTATGTGTTCTTGGTTTTGGCATCCCTTGGAGGTTGAATTCTGGTATGAGAGATGTGAGGAGGTTTCTCCACTACCTGAACATCAGAGCTGCTGCTGCTCTCATCACCGCTGTCGCTGCCGCTGATGTTGTCGCTATCCTTCTTATTCTTATCTGCCATCCTGTTCTGCCGTTTGACCGGTGTGAACTCCTTGGCTAGATTCCTCTTAACAGAGGGTTCATTGTCACTTTCCTCCCAATTTGAGGAGGAGGAGAACCTGGCTATGAATGCATCGAGTTCATCCGAGGTCATTCTTCTCTTGGTTCCACGGGCAGAGGTATCAGCTGCGCGGTTGCTGCCTGCAGCTGTCGTGGCAGGGGTCGGTGTGGATTTCACAGACGGTGTCTTGGGTGTGGCAGCAGATGTAGGGGTATGGGCAGGGGTGGTAGCAGCAAAATAGTGGGATGGAAAGGTAGGAAAGACAACATTAGGGAAATTTAAAGAGTTTTGGATGAATGTTACCGTAGTTGTGGTGAAATCCCTGATGAAGCTCATAAGACCTAGCTGTCGTTCCTCCATTTTCTGTACGGCAGCAAGAATCTGGGAGGAGGAGTTAGTTGGGGCTGTTGCTGCTGTTTGCTGCCTGGCTTCTGTGGCTGCAGGTTCAGTGTCTGTCGGTGCTGTCGTCTCTGCTGCCGTGGTAGTGGGGTCGAAGGATGACAGCGGGGTGGCAGCGGTCAGTTCCATCAAGCTGAGCACATTTTTGTCGGTCCATCCCTTCCCTTGGACTCTTAGATCGATGGTAACTTCAGGCACATTATGACCGCGACAAAGGGCTGTGATGAGGTAGAAAAGGTAGAGTGGTCCCGTCGGCCGGTGTGCACATTCCAAAATGCTTTCCCGGATGAAGCTGCCCACATTAATAGGCCTCTCATGTAAAATGGAATAAATGAGGGCTAACCTGGGCTGATCGACAGTGGTATTGTGCGAGGTTGACATGATTCGCTTTTTAATAAAAGCGTTCCACAGTTTGACCTCTGGCAGAAGTTGAGTTCTCTTTACCGTCCTCGGGTTCTTCGGATTTGTGTTCCACTCAGTCCCTTCCTCTGTTAGCTCTGCCATGACAGCATCATAGGCAGCAGGGTCTAAGCTGTTCAGAAATGGTTGGTGACCGTCCTCGTTGCTGTCCACGTAAAATCCGTAGAGCGTGTTGATGTATTCCGGCTTGAAGGGCACCTCTCGCCCTCTCATGGTGACTGTTGTTGTGGTTCTGCTGTTGATGGCAGCATAGAAATCACGAACCAAAGAGACGTTCATCTCCTCTGGTTGTTCTGCAAAGATCTACCATTTGAGGGCCCTGATTTTTCTAGCAATGAACGGCTGCATGCCAAAATTCCCCTCCTTGTAAGTGTAGATAAATCCCTTTTCCTCCCACATATCTCGTATCTGGAACGATCGTGGGGTTGCTGCTGTCGGGGTGGAGCCTGAGGCAGCACTCCTTCGGGTGTTTCTAGAAGACATGGTTGCAAGGGTTGTATGAAGAAAAATGAAAGCAAGTAAATATTACGAGAGAAAGCAAGTAAAAAGAGTATAAGTGAGTGAAAAATGAAAAATGAAACGGGGTTTATATAAGGAAGAGTTTGCTGCCCGTTGGAGCTGTAACGGCAGGCGCAAATAATGGGGCCAGCTGTTACGCGGTTTCTGACGCGTCTGTCATGCGTTTCCGTGTCTGTCGTGACAGCGTGTCGACAGCCTGTATTTTTCGCGTCTGTCGCGGCAGCTGTAACGGCAGCGACCAAATGTTGGGCTTTTTGGGCTGATGGAAAATGGTGGGCTGGATTCACTTCTCCTCTTTTCCTTGTCTCCTTTATTTCTTGAAAATAATAAAAACAAAAACTTTAATTCCTAACGATAAAATAAATCTAATTACCTAATAAATATATAAATAATAAAAATAATAAAAATAAAATTAGGTTAAATTAGGGATGCCAGGAGGGGCATCTCCTAAAGTAACCACTTCCTGCATTCTTGGGGCTTCAGTCCCCTGATAATGCTTCAATCGTTGTCCATTGACTTTGAATTGGTGCCCGTCTTTTAGAGATCTGATCGTGATGGCACCATGGGGAAAAACCTGAACCACTTGGAATGGGCCAGACCATCTAGATTTCAGCTTCCCTGGGAAGAGTTTCAACCTAGAGTTAAAAAGCAACACATGCTGCCCTAGGCAGAACTGTCGTGGCAGCAACTTTTTGTCCATCCACTTCTTTGTTTTGTCCTTATAGATTCTTGCATTGTCATAGGCCATTGTCCGAATTTCTTCAATTTCGTTAAGATCAAGTAGCCTTTTCTGCCCTGCCTTTTCCAAGTCCATATTAACTGCCTTGATTGCCCAGTATGCTCTGTGCTCTATCTCGACAGGTAAATGGCACGTTTTCCCGTAAATCAGCCGATAATTAGACATTCCCAATGGAGTTTTGAATGTTGTTCTGTAAGCCCATAACGCATCATTGAGGTGTAGAGACCAATATTTCCGAGTTGGCTTAACCATCTTTTCGAAAATGTTCTTAACCTATCTGTTGGATATTTCAGCTTGTCCATTGGTCTGAGGGTGGTATGTTGTTGCAATCCGATGCTTGACACCATACTTTTTCAAGGCAGCAACTATAACCCTGTTGTCAAAATGCATCCCTTCATCACTAATGATCGCCTTAGGGATGCCGAATCTGGAAAAAATGTTTTTGTGTAAAAACCTTTGAACCGTTTTGGCGTCATTCTTTTGACTGGCGATAGCTTCAACCCACTTGGACACATAATCTACTGCCAGGAGGATGTATAAATTCCCACATGAAGATGGGAATGGTCCCATAAAATCAATCCCCCATACGTCGAAGATCTCGACTTCAAGAATATTTTGCAGCGTCATCTCGTGTCTCCTTGAGATGTTTCCCGTTCGTTGACACTTGTCACAATTCTTGTAGAAGATTTGAGCATCTTTATACAGTGACGGCCAATAGAATCCTGACTGCAAAACCTTGGCAGCAGTTTTGTTGCCTCCCAAGTGTCCTCCATACTGTGAAGCATGATAGTGATGAAGTATATCTTCCTGTTCATCATGTGGTACGCATCTCCGTATAACCTGATCTGCATAAATTTTGAAAAGAAGAGGTTCGTCCCAATAATAATGCTTAACATCATTTTGGAACCTCTTCCTAGCTTGATAATTAAGGTCAGGAGGAATTATTCCGCTAACAAAAAAATTAACGAAATCAGCGTACCAGGGGAGTTCAGAAAACTTACCTGCCGCCATGGGTGTCGTGGCAGTGATTGTGGCAGCAAACATCTGCTCATCAGGGAAGGTCTCCAATATGTTTGTCTCATCTGCCGATAGACTCTTTCCCTTCTCCAACCTTGACAAGTGATCTGCCACTTGATTCTCTGTCCCCTTTTTATCCTTGCTTTCAAGGTCGAATTCTTGTAGTAGCAGAATTCAACGTATCAGTCGAGGCTTTGCATCCTTCTTTGTGAACAGATACTTCAATGCAGAGTGGTCTGTATGGACTTTGACCTTCGTTCCAAGTATATAAGAACGAAACTTGTCAATGGAGAATACCACAGCTAATAGTTCCTTCTCTGTGGTGGTGTAGTTCACTTGGGCGTCATTCAGTGTTTTGCTGGCATAGTATATGACATGAAAAAGTTTGTCTCTTCTCTGCCCAAGTGTTGCCCCGACAGCATAGTCACTAGCATCACACATGATCTCAAACGGTAGTGTCCAATCTGGTGGCTGTACTATTGGGGTTGTTACCAACTTTTCTTTCAGAACCTTGAATGCCTCATTACATTCAGTGTTGAAGTCGAAGGGTCGGTTCTGCTCCAGAAGATGGCATGGGGGCTTGGTTATCTTTGAAAAATTCGCAATGAACCTCCGATAAAAACCAACATGTCCTAAGAAACTTCTGATTCCCTTGACTGGGGTGGGTGGCGGCAGCTTTTCGATAACTTCGATCTTAGATCTGTCGACTTCTATGCCACGACAGCTAATCTTATGGCCAAGGACTATCCCTTCATCCACCATGAAGTGACAATTTTCCCAGTTCAATACTAGGTTTGCTTTTTCACATCTCTCGAGCACTTTCTGTAGGTTGCGTAGGCAGCTCTCAAAATTGTCTCCAAAGACTGAAAAATCATCCATAAAGATTTATAGGAAATCCTCCACCATATCGGAGAATATTGCCATCATGCACCTTTGAAAGGTGGCTGGTGCATTACAAAGTCCAAAGGGCATTCTCCTAAAAGCATATGTCCCGTATGGGCATGTGAATGTCGTCTTTTCTTGATCTTTCGGTGCGATGACTATTTGATTGTAACCCGAGTAACCATCAAGAAAACAATAGTAAGGTTTACCCGCTAGTCTATAATGCATTTGATCAATAAAGGGTAAAGGAAAGTGGTCCTTCCGGGGTAGCTTTGTTAAGCTTCCGCTAGTCCATACAAACCCTCCAACCGGTCACAGTCCTGGTTGGGATTAGCTCATTGTCTTCATTGGTTACCACGGTTATTCCTCCTTTCTTGGGAACGCACTGCACCGGGCTTACCCACTTGTTGTCCGAGATGGCATAGATTATTCCAGCATCTAGCCACTTTATGATCTCTTTACGAACCACCTCTCGCATAGCATCATTCAGTCGTCTCTGTGCATCAATGGTCGGCTTATGATCATCCTCAAGGAGGATTTTATGCATGCATAGTGTCGGACTGATGCCTTGGATATCAGCTATCGTCCATCCAATCCCCTTTTTGTGCTGCTGCAGCATCCCTATTAGCTGTTGTTCCTGTTCCTGCATCAACTTGGAAGAGATGATTACGGGCAACGTATCATTTAAACCAAGGAAAGCATATTTTAACTGCCCTGGCAGGGGCTTAAGATCTATAACAGGGGGCTCAACAGTTGATGGCTTTTGAATTATATGGTTATTCGAGGTATAATTTAAGGGCTCGAACAACTTACCTGGACGATTGCCTATCCAGTTTACCTCCTCTTGATCTTCAGTATCAGATGTATCAGATTCTGAGGAGCTGCTGTCATCGGTGCTGTCGTGACAGTCTTCTAAATGGATGCCGAGGCAGTGACCAATTTTAATGTCGTGGCAGCCCGACCTGATGCAGGGTTGGTCAAAGGTAATTGCAGTGATGGCCTTGCACTCTTCTCCTGCATCAGCATGTTTCATTGCTTGGAGAACGTTTAGCTTGATCTCTTGATCGTTCACTCTCATAATGAGTTCTCCTCTTTCCACATCAATCAGTGATCTTCCTGTGGCTAAGAAGGGTCGCCCCAGGATGATTGGTGCGTTCTCATCTTCTTCACAATCTAAGATAAGAAAGTCAGCAGGAAAAATAAACTTATCCACTCTTACTAGAATATCTTCAATTTTTCCTTATGGGTGAACGTAAGAGCAGTCTGCCAGCTGTAGTACTACTGTTGTGGGTCTAGCTTTTCCAATACCTAATTTCTGAAAAAACAGATTTGGACATTAAATTTATACTAGCACCAAGATCACAAAGTGCCTTACCCACAAATTTGTCTCCGATTATGCATGGTGTGATGAAGCTCCCAGGATCCTTCTTCTTCTGGGGTGGATATTTGTGCAGAATACTCATGCATCCATGTGTCATATTTACCGTTTCAAATTCCCCAAGTCTGGATTTCTTCGACATGGCATCCTTGAGAAATTTGGCATAACCAGATATTTCCCTCACAACATCTAACAGCGGAATGTTGATATGAACCTGCTTAAAAATATCATAAATTTTCTAAAGCTGTGATTCCTGTTTTAATTTCTATAGCCGCTGAGGGAAAGGTGGTGGGGGACGATAATCAGCAATGCGTCCTTCCCACTGCATACGGATCTGAGGAGGTTTGGGTTCATCATCTTTCTCCTATGTCCATTCTGCTGTCGTGACAGGCTCATCGGCAGCGGGTTGCTTGTTACCTGTCGGGGCAGCTTCCTCGACAGTCGACTCCAGGGCTGGTTTCTTAACTGTTTCAGCTTCCTTCTCTGGCCCTGGTAATTTCTTCCCACTTCTAGTAGTGATAGCATTACACTGCTCATGTGTGGGTTGTCTAGTATTTTCAGTATTGCTAGGAAATCCGCCATTCTGCCTTGGTTTTACATGCTGGGAAATCTGACCCATTTGTGTCTCCAACGATTTCAGAGTAGCTTCATGATTGGTCATCCGCATCTCTGTTTTATCCATGAATGTTTCCGTCTTCTTGACAAAGTGATTCATGTTCTCAATGTAGGTTCCTGTTTGGGACATAAATGTAGCCAGAGTCTATTCCAGTATACTGTTTGAGGCAGCTGGTGGCTGTTGCTGCTGCTGCTGCGGTTGCTGCCGAGTTAGCAATCTAGGTCCTCCCTGGTTCTGATTATTCTGTGCTTGAGGATTCAGAGCATTATTAGGATTGCTCCAAGAAAACTTGGGATCCTTTCTCCAATTAGGATTATAGTTGTTGGAAGTATAATTCTGCTTATTGTAGTTTCCAACATACTCTCCCTCTTCTAACTGTATTGGACATTCCTCCGAACTGTGATTTCCTTCACAAATGCCGCATACCTCTTCAGCAACGTATACAGGTTGTGACTCTTCGTTCAAGAGCTTTTTCATTGCCTTAGTGAGATATCTCACCTGTGATTTCATTGTGCCGTCGGCCTCATAATCCTTGACAGCCAGAACCCGTTTACCCCCTCTTCTTGCTGTCGGAAACTGCTCCTCATTCTTCGCCAGATTTTTCAATACTGCCATTGCCTTATCTAGGTCTTTGTCCAGCAGTAATCCGTTTGCTGCCGAATCAATTCTGATACGAGTTTGTAAGTTGGCAGCATTATAAAATTTCTTTACCTGGTTCCAAACGGGGAATCCATGCATTGGGCAGTTCCGTAGAAGAGTGGTAAATCTGTCCCAGGCCTCGTGCATTGGCTCGTCTTCTTCCTGTTGAAAAGTAGCAATTTCGTTACGTAATCGCTCAGATAAGTGTGAAGGATTAAAACGAGATAAAAATTCACGAGTTAGATCTGCCCAAGTTCGTATTGAACCCGACGTAAGTTTATTCCACCAAGTCTTTGCCCTGTCCCTCAATGAATGAGGAAATAACTGAAGCCTCAGTATCTCCGGATTAACTCCTGGTAGTCTAAACGAACCACAAATCTCCTGGAACGTTTTCAGATGCTCTCTAGCATCCTCAGTAGCAGCACCACTAAATTGGCCAGCGTTGTTGATCATGCTGAACATAACATGTTTCAGCTCAAAGTTGTCAACCTCTACATCCGCCAGCGTGGTTTCTAATTCTACATGGTCATTAAGCATGTAGTCTCGGCATGACCGTCGTACGACAGCGGCAGGAGGGTCGACAGCTTGACCGTTCCCTCCCTTCCCGACAGGATTGTTATTATCCTGGGGATTCCTTGGGTCGTGCCTTCTTTCTTCATGTCTTTCGTTCATCATTGCTTCGAGTTGTTCCTCTAAGTATTCGTTCCTTTCAACGAGGTAACATACTCTTTTCTTGAGATTGAATGTTCGTTTGGGTTCAGGATATAACTGGTACTCCGGTTCCTTCCCCCGTTGAGATCTGCGCATACGAAAACGAAAGACCTTGTGAAAGGTATAGGTTGGACAATCCAAGTAAAATAGAAAAATAAAACAAATGCAGTAAAAAGTAGGGGTAAAGATATGTTGCGAGTTCCCGGCAACGGCGCCAAAAACTTGTTGCATGTAAAAGTGTCTATCGCAATTGTAGTGAAAGTGTACACGACGCAAGTAGTAAAGTGATACGGAAGTATCAGATATCGTCTCCACAGGGACTGAGCCAATAGCTTCACCTTGAATTACTGCACGGAAGTAAAAAGAATATTTAAGATGTTTGTCACGAGAATAATACAGAATACTGGAAAATAAGATTAAAAGAATCAAGATAGAGAGAATGGGCTGGTATTGAATTGCTTAGTAGCGTAGGTATTGCTAAGTTTAGGAATATCTGTGCTGTCGTCGTCCCCGTCGCGGCAGCACCTGTCGCGGCGGCAGTTTGTTTCTTGTCGTGGCAGCGAACACACAACTCTGTACTTCAAGTTTGGCAAGAATCCCTGTTGTGCCTCGGCCTATCCCTAGGTCCAAGTCCGTCGATGATCACGTCTTTGATGATACCTCCTGGCGTGAATCGAAGGATGAACACCGATGTTGTTGAATTCTTCTTTAGCCACTTAACCTCATCCTATCCCTAGGTCCGAGATAGTTCAACTATAAACTAGAGAACTCGCACTTATCCCTTTCGTATACTTAACTCTCCCGATATTAAGTAAATAAATAACCTCGCAATGCTCTCCCGATACTCATGCAAGATGTTAATAACCAGAATAAGAGAACTTGAAGTTTATTTTATTGATCTGAAAATTCCTAAAACAAAAGCAACCCTTGCAACTACTTTACAAATCAACCCGTGGCCCTAAGGGGAATTTAGAACATGATGAGAATGGGGAAACGGCTAGGGTTTGGGAAGAAGGAATACAACTTTAAATTAAAGTACAATTCTAATAAAGACTAAATCTTCAAAAAAACAGTCTTTAATTCGTCCTTCCTTCTTTCTTGGGATATCTTCCTTGAACCTTGGGCTTGGCCTTCATTCTGATCTAGGGATCGGAAAAATATAGAAGTACTCCACGACATACGGCCTGAATTTTCTCTTTTTGTCGAGGTCCACTTTGCTTCTTCTCCTCAAAACTGTTGTCGTCCTTTTCTGTCACGGCGGCAACCATGGCAGCATCATCCTCCTTGACTGCTCATCCAGTTCCAGCTCTTCTGCTTCACTGCCCGGCGCCTGCCTCTTCATCTGCTACAGCAGCAACCTGCAAAAGCAACCAATTTCATAGAAACTGTGCCATTTAATATATTTGTGATGTTTAACTGTAATCTAACCTAAATGCAATGAATTATGCTTGAATGCAGCAGAAATATGGGTTAAATAGGGGGTAAATAATAGAACTTTTACACACTCAACACGTATCGATACGCAAGCCCGTGTATCGATACGCATACCAGAACAGTCCCGTTTTCAACCTTGAAATCATTTCAAACTTCAATTAAACCTCATCATATCATAACTACATACTTAAAGCAACCACTCAAACACATGGACATGCAATTCCAAACCACATAGCAGTATTTAGATGATTAACTCAAGCATAGCAAGGCAATTCATGAAGCACGCTTAAAACACAAACCACCATTACACCATATAGCAAGAACAAGTACCAAAATCAAAATAAAGACCTCTTACAAACCACATTGTTGAGTGTGTAAAAGTTCTATTATTTACACCCTTTTTAACCCATATTTCTGCTGCATTCAAGCATTATTCATTGCATTTAGGTTAGTTTACAGCAAAACATCACAAATATATTCAAAGGCACAGATTCTACTAAAAATGGCTGTTTTTGCAGGTTGCTGTCATCGCGGACGGTGAGGGCAGGCTCTGGGCAGAGAAGCAGAAGAGCTGAACTGGACAAGCAGATAAAGAGGACGATGCTGCCATGGTGCCACCGTGACAGCATGGTGACAGCAGTTTTGTGGAGAGAAAAAGCAAAATGGACCTCGATAGATAGAGAAAATTCTGCTCGTCTGTCGTGTGAAAACCTCATATTTTTCCGAGCCCCAGATCAAAAGATATGTCAAGCCCAAAGTTCAAGGAGAGAAAATCCCAAGAAACAAGGAGGACGGCTGGAAAGTAGATTCCTTGAAGATTTAGTCTTTATTAGAATCATACTTTTAATTAAATTTGTAATCCTTGTTAACTTAGAATACTTGAGCCCAAAGCTTATATAAGGGCATGTATTTTAACCTAGAGATACCATAACCCATAGCCGATTACCCCATAACCGACAACCATAAACCCCCCGCCGTTTACCCGCCGCCGACATGTTCTAAATTCCCCCTAGGGCCACGGGTTGATTTGTAAAGTAGTTGCAAGGGTAGTTTTGTTTTAGGAATTTTCAGTTCAATAAATTAAACTTCAAGTTCTCTTATTTTGGTTATTAATATCTTGCAAGAGCATCGGGAGAGCATTTTGAGGTTATCTATTTACTTAGCATCGGGAGAGTTAAGTATACGAAAGAAATAAGAGAAAGTTCTCTAGTTTATAGTTGAACTATCTCGTGCCTAGGGATAGGGCGAGGTTAAGTGGCTAAAGAAGAATCCATACATATCGGTGTTCATCCTTCGATTCACGCCGGGAGGTATCATCAAGACGTGATCATCGACAGACTTAGACCTAGGGATAGGCCAAGGCAGATCTGGGATTCTTGCCAAACTTGAAAGTACTGAGTTGGTGTGTTTGCTGCCGTGACGATCAACGGACTGCTGCCGCGACAGGTGCTGCCCGCGACAGGCGCGACGACAGAACTGGATTTCCTAAACTCTGCAATACCTGCACTACTGAGCAACTCAATACCAGCCATTCTCTCTATCTTGATTTCTCTACTTTTATTTTTCCAGTATTCTTATTTATTTTAGTGACAAACATCTCAAATATTTTCTTTTCCCCTTGTGCAGATAGTGAAGGAAAGGGTTAGCCCAGTCCCTGTGGAGACGATATTCGATACTCTAGTATCACTTTATTACTTGCGACGTGTACACTTGCACTCAATTGCGATAGACTATTTTACACGCAACAAGTTTTTGGCGCCGTTGCCGGGGACTGGCAACACACTCTTACCCTAGCTTCTGCACTTTTCTTTTCTTTTTATTTTATTTTATTTTATTTTATTTTTTTAACAAAAACTCAGGTGAAAAATACAGGTTCAAGGGCATCAACATGCCAGGAAAAACCATTCGAGAGTTGATGTGGGAAAGTTCTTGCAATTACCGTAAACATATGCTGCCACGACAGCAACAGGGGCAGCAAATGCCGATGCCGCAGCAGCAAATTTTTTTATGGTACGATCAAAACCCACAAAATTTTTTATACCATAACAGTTTTGCTACAGAACCTGACCTGCCCTGGCAATGTCATCATCCTCAAGAGCAGTCAAAATCCTTAGAAGACACACTGCAAGCCTTCATGGCACTCACTCAAGAAGTGTCGGTTTCTATGGACGCAAGTATCGCCAAGATGGATGCACTCTTGAGCAGACCGGTCCTCATTCATGCCACAGATGAACCTGAAATCATGAGGCAATGTGACGAGGATGCCTATGTGAAGGAATACCCAACATATGATGAGTCTGAGCAACAACCTGCCATGGCAATGACCGAGGAGCCGGAACGGAGCAACACCGCAACAACGCTGAGTGAAATTCAAGAGAATGTCACGGCAGCAACCACTTTTGAGGCAGAAAACCCAATCAAAGCGGAAACAGCCGCCTTAGCAGCAACTGTCGCCTCGGCAGCAACTGATGCTGAAGCAGCAAACACATCCTAGGAAAACTCTCAACCCATTACCTCGGTTATGCCCGACCAAGATTGCACACATCCATCTCTGTCATGGCACTAGCACGACCACCTAGAAGAGCTACCCAATGACAGTTCTTCACAAATGGAATACGAGCAGGTAATAAACGAACCTTTTGAATTCTTTGAAAACTCACCGATTCCATTGCAGATATTAGAGGAACCAACACCGGTGGACTCAGAATTATCAAAGTCTCTACTGATGGAGATCTACGGGTGGTCAACAGGATTTGATATAGAGAGTGATGGCACTTACCAATATCCCATTGACCTGCAAAGTAACCTGATAAAGAACTGTCAAAATAACTGTCTGCCGCAGCAGCGGGCACAGCAGCAAGGGATACATTCAACCACAACAACATTCAACGAAAACAAGGTAAGTTTATGGTCGAATGTCAATTTGATTTTTTCTAATCATATATTCATGCCCTCAAAAACATTACCAAGAAGGGAGGACTTCATGGACTACAAAGGGAAGAGAAAGAAAGGAGCCCCCACCATGAGAATAATTACCAGATGGAGGGTACAGATAGACTTCAAGAAGTACCGGAAACGACGCCTCAAGCATTATCAGGGGACTGAAGCCCCAGGAATGCAGGAAGTGGTTACCTTAGGAGATGCCCTACTTGACATCCCTAATTTAACATAAATTTTATTTTATTTTTATTATTTATTATTTATTAGGAAATAAGTTTTATTTTATTCGAATAATGTTGTTTTTTATATTTATTGTTTTTAGGAAATAAATGAGCCAAGAAGAACAGGAGAAGTGAACTCAACCCACCACCCATCCATCAGCCCAACAAAGCCCAATATTGAAGCCTGTCGTTACGGCTGCCATGACAGACGCGGAAAAAATAGGTTGTCACCATGCTGTCACGACAGACACGGAAACGTGTGACAGACGCGGAACAGACGCAGAAACGTGTGTCAGACGCGTCAGACACGCTAAAACTTGACAGCCGCCCCGTTATTCGCGCCCGCCATTACAGCTTCAACGGGCAGCAATTCCTTTTCTATAAAACCCCGTTTCATTTTCATTTTCACTCACTTCTGCTTTTCTTACTTGCTCTCCATCTTTAGTTTTCATTTTCTTTCAATTACTTTTCACAACCCTTGCATTAACATGTCTTCCAGAAAAACCCGCCGCAATGCTGCCTCTACTTCCTCACCGGCAGCAAGAAAAGAATATCATCAGCCTCATGGAGCTGACAGTGGCAACCCCTCTCTCATCTTTCAACCTAGCTGCCGCCCCAGCTGAATAATCAGAGCATCCAAATCCTGAACCTGTCGCCGCAGCAGCTGCTCTGACAGACCCCTCCAATCAGATCCTAGCTGCCATTCAAAGGATGGAGAACAGACAGTTGGGCCTCATGACATTCATCAAGGACTTTGCCGCATCCACGCACCTATGCCGAAACATCTGCTCGAGGAACAAAGTGACCAGTGCTCTCGGATGACTTTACTGCCTTTGTTGCTGGGTTCTCTTCCTCCTCCGTCTGGGCAGACAGTGACGATGAACCCTCTATTTAGAGGAACCTGTCGAAGGAATTTACACCGGTAAAGAGGCAGAAAAGAATGGCAGATAAGAAAACTCTGCCAAAGGCCAGCAGCAACAGTGACAGCAGCGGCAACAGCTCTAATATTCAGGTTGTACAGCAAACAGCCCAGCCCGCCCCGCGAACCAGAACCCGCCGCCAGATCCGCCTCAGCAGCAGCAGTGAAGACAATAATTAAAATTTAAGTTTTTTTATTTTCTTATTGCTGCCCGCTATTGATATATTTTGTGATGTACTGCCTGCATTTATTTTCATTTTGTCATTTGCATTGAGGGCAATGCAACCCTCGAGTTTGGGGGTGGCAACCCTCCATATTAATGGAGTCCAAGTACATCTTAGTTTATTATTGGTGTCTTATACTAAGTTCTCTTAAAAAAACTGAAAATTTTGGCTTAAAACTGTGAATTGAACTTGCATGTCATGACAGCCCTGTCGTGGCAGCATCTTTAGGATAGTTTAAGGAGAAGTTTAGAGCCTTTCTATAGTTCTGAAAACTTAAACACCATTGTGACTGTTATACTGCTTAGACTTCTTTTAGCCAAACTAGAATAGGAAGCTTAGCACTTGAATAGCCCCTAGAGGTGCCTAACACTGGCTCTAGGAAAGAAGTTTAGAAAAAGAGACTCAAAAATCCTAGAGGTGCCCGACACTGGCTCTAGGAAGTTAACTAGAGGTGCCTAAAACTGGCTCTAGTAAAACTTTAGCTTGAAAAATAGAGAAATCGAGTAAAAACAAAAGAAGCAGGAAAATATGCCTTCAAAAAGATAAACTTTGGCATAAAAATTCGAGTTAAGAGTTGAATATTCTAGTGAAACTAAGAGAGTCTTAGCATATAACTGTTCACAAGCATGCACACACTGCACGAGAACTATAGTGAGAGTCCGGACATATCCTAAATTATCCGACAGGTTGCTGCCGCCACAGGGAACGAATGACGGGTTAGGGAAAGTTCACTGTTTGAAAGCCAAAACAAAAATATTTCAATTTTCTTTTAGGTCTTAATTGCTTGAGGGTAAGCAAAAACTTGAGTTTGGGGGTGTGTTGAGTGTGTAAAAGTTCTATTATTTACACCCTTTTTAACCCATATTTCTGCTGCATTCAAGCATTATTCATTGCATTTAGGTTAGTTTACAGCAAAACATCACAAATATATTCAAAGGCACAGATTCTACTAAAAATGGCTGCTTTTGCAGGTTGCTGTCATTGCGGACGGTGAGGGCAGGCTCTGGGCAGAGAAGCAGAAGAGCTGAACTGGACAAGCAGATAAAGAGGACGATGCTGCCATGGTGCCACCGTGACAGCATGGTGACAGCAGTTTTGTGGAGAGAAAAAGCAAAATGGACCTCGATAGATAGAGAAAATTCTGCTCGTCTGTCGTGTGAAAACCTCATATTTTTCCGAGCCCCAGATCAAAAGATATGTCAAGCCCAAAGTTCAAGGAGAGAAAATCCCAAGAAACAAGGAGGACGGCTGGAAAGTAGATTCCTTGAAGATTTAGTCTTTATTAGAATCATACTTTTAATTAAATTTGTAATCCTTGTTAACTTAGAATACTTGAGCCCAAAGCTTATATAAGGGCATGTATTTTAACCTAGAGATACCATAACCCATAGCCGATTACCCCATAACCGACAACCATAAACCCCCCGCCGTTTACCCGCCGCCGACATGTTCTAAATTCCCCCTAGGGCCACGGGTTGATTTGTAAAGTAGTTGCGAGGGTTGTTTTGTTTTAGGAATTTTCAGTTCAATAAATTAAACTTCAAGTTCTCTTATTTTGGTTATTAATATCTTGCAAGAGCATCGGGAGAGCATTGTGAGGTTATCTATTTACTTAGCATCGGGAGAGTTAAGTATACGAAAGAAATAAGAGCAAGTTCTCTAGTTTATAGTTGAACTATCTCGTGCCTAGGGATAGGGCGAGGTTAAGTGGCTAAAGAAGAATCCATACATATCGGTGTTCATCCTTCGATTCACGCCAGGAGGTATCATCAAGACGTGATCATCGACAGACTTGGACCTAGGGATAGGCCAAGGCAGATCTGGGATTCTTGCCAAACTTGAAAGTACTGAGTTGGTGTGTTTGCTACCGTGACGATCAATGGACTGCTGCCGCGACAGGTGCTGCCCGCGACAGGCGCGACGACAGAACTGGATTTCCAAAACTCTTCAATACCTGCACATCTCAAATATTTTCTTTTCCCCTTGTGCAGATAGTGAAGGAAAGGGTTAGCCCAGTCCCTGTGGAGACGATATCCGATACTCTAGTATCACTTTATTACTTGCGACGTGTACACTTGCACTCAATTGCGATAGACTATTTTACATGCAACACACATAAACCATAAAAAACTTGCATCAACCATAGGGAGTCCAAAATACATCTCCCAAAGCAAACCACTAGATCCCATTGCCAAATATCATTACCAAAGTAAATGTAAAACGTCACCATACTTGAGCTTTACAAACCCTTGGATCTTCTTAAACATCCTCGCTGCCCAAAGTGTCTCAATTATCTGTATTTTTGGTAAAAGAGAGCGTAAGCACGATAGCTTAGTGAGGCATGCTCTAAAAACATTAACACAACAATGCAAGCTTTTAAATCTCGTTCTCAAAAACCATTTTCTACAACATGCTCTTTCTATCTCATGCTTGAAAACCATTCAAAGCAAATCACCATTTGAAAGTCACACGTACCATCTATCTACCAGTCTCATGCATTCAACAAATGCAAAACTCATGGCATAGCCATACATGCTTGACAAATAAAAGCATTTCATAAATCTCAAAATCTCATATGCATTTCTCATAGCATAAACATCTTTTCAACATTGGTACATGTGAATGAAATACAATTCCATATATTGGCATTTCACATTTTATCTTTACTCGGATATGCAGATTAGCTTGACATAAAGCCAAGTCCTACCCCGGTGGAATCTCACATCACCGGACTCTCATGGCGGTATCTCCCTTCGCCACAAAGCTTGGGTGTTTCACCAACACCTACCCCTATGGTATCTCTCATCATCGGATTCTCACTTTGGATCGGGATGGCACTACCCCCATTGTAACACCCCTTCTCGGTAAGGTAGAGAACTGAGTCGGAGTGTGTTACCGGAAGACGATGCGACAAACAGTAATATAAATTTTCATTTTAATCTTAAGAATGCACAATTAACAATAAAGGGTCATCATACAACTATTACAGGCATATAGGACTAACTTGTAAATTTTAACAAACTTGAGGTTCTTTGATCAGTACTTAAATGTTCTATATTTTACCCATCATTTATCCTTATTTTTGCTGCACTCAAGCATGTTTAACTGCATTTTAGGTTAAGTTTTGCATAAACATCACATTTAGATAAAATTGCGCAGATACTGCTAAATTTGGTTACTTTTGCAGGTATCTGTCATGGCAGCAGTCGTGACAGCACCCAGGGCAGCAATCGTGGCAGGCGCTGGGCAGCAATGCAGAAAATCTGGAATGAGCAGTCAAGGAGGACGTTGCTGCCATGGTGCTGCCGTGACAGCATGGTGACAGCAGTTTTGTGGAGAGAAAAAGCAAAGTGGACCTCGATAGATAGAGAAAATTCTGCTCGTCTGTCGTGTGAAAACCTCATAATTTTCCGAGCCCCAGATCAAAAGATATGTCAAGCCCAAAGTTCAAGGAGAGAAAATACCAAGAAACAAGGAGGACGGCTGGAAAGTATATTCCTTGAAGATTTAGTCTTTATTAGAATCATATTTTTAATTAAAGTTGTAATCCTTGTTAAATTAGATAACTTGAGCCCAAAGCTTATATAAGGGCATGTATTTTAACCTAGGGCAGATCTCAACCTCCACATCCCATAACCCATAGCCGATTTCCCTTTAAACCGACAACCAAAAACCCTCCGCCGTCTACCCGTCGTCTACCCGCCGCCGACATGTTCTAAAACCCCCTAGGGCCACGGGTTGATTTGTAAAGTAGTTGCAAGGGTTGTTTTGTTTTAGGAGTTTTTAGTTCAATAAAATAAACTTCAAGTTCTCTTATTTTGGTTATTAATATCTTGCAAGAGCATCGGGAGAGCATTGTGAGGTTATCTATTTACTTAGCATCGGGAGAGTTAAGTATACGAAAGAAATAAGAGCAAGTTCTCTAGTTTATAGTTGAACTATCTCGTGCCTAGGGATAGGGCGAGGTTAAGTGGCTAAAGAAGAATCCATACACATCGGTGTTCATCATTCGATTCACGCCGGGAGGTATCATCAAGACGTGATCATCGACAGACTTGGACCTAGGGATAGGCCAAGGCAGATCTGGGATTCTTGCCAAACTTGAAAGTACTGAGTTGGTGTGTTTGATGCCGCGACGATCAACGGACTGCTGCCGCGACAGGTGCTGCTCGCGACAGGTGCTGCCCGCGACAGGCGCGACGACAGAACTGGATTTCCTAAACTCTGCAATACCTGCACTACTGAGAAATTCAATACCAGACCATTCTCTCTATCTTGATTACTTTACTTTTATTTTTCCAGTATTCTTATTTATTTTCGTGACAAAATCTTAAATCATTCTTTTTCCCCTTGTGCAGACAGCGAATGAAAGGGTTAGCCCAGTCCCTGTGGAGACGATATCCGATACTCTAGTATCACTTTATTACTTGCGACGTGTACACTTGCACTCAATTGCGATAGACTATTTTACACGCAACAAGTTTTTGGCGCCGTTGCCGGGGACTGGCAACACACTCTTACCCTAGATTCTGCACTTTTCTTTTTTTTTTTTTTTTTTTTTTTTATTTTTTTAACAAAAAAAAAAAACTCAGGTGAAAATACAGGTTCAAGGGCATCAACATGCCAGGAAAAACCATTCGAGAGTTGATGTGGGAAAGTTCTTGCAATTACCGTAAAGATATGCTGCCACGACAGCAACTGCCGATGCCGCAACAGCAAAATTTTTTATGGTACGATCAAAACCCGCACAATTTTTTATACCATAACAGTTTTGCTGCAGAACCCGACCTGCCCTGGCAATGTCATCATCCTCTAGAGCAGTCAAAATCCTTAGAAGACACACTGCAGGCCTTCATGGCACTCACTCAAGAAGTGTCGGTTTCTATGGACGCAAGTATCGCCAAGATGGATGCACTCTTGAGCAGACCGGTCCTCATTCATTCCACGACTGAACCTGAAATCCCAAGGAAAGATGACGAGGACGCCCATGTGAAGGAATACCCAACATATGATGAGTCTGAGCAACAACTTGCCATGGCAATGATCGAGGAGCCGGAATGGAGCAACACCGCGACAACGCTGAGTGAAATTCAAGAGAATGTCACGGCAGCAACCACTTCCGAGGTAGAAACCCCAGTCAAAGCGGAAACTGCCGCCTCGACTGAAACTGCCGCCTCGGCAGAAACTGCCGCCTCGGCAGCAACTGATGCTGAAGCAACAACCACATCAGAGGCAAATTCTCAACCCACTACCTCGATTATGCCTGACCAAGATTGCACACATCCATCCCAGTCATGGCACTTGCACGACCACCTAGAAGAGCTACCCACTGACAATGCCTCGCCGATGGAATATGAGCAGGTAATAAACGAACCTTTTGAATTCTTTGAAAACTCACAAATTCCATTGCAGGTATTAGAGGAACCAAAGCCGGTGGACATAGAATCATCAAAGTCTCTACTGACGGAGATCTACGAGTGGTCAACAGAATTTATTATAGAGAGTGATGGCACTTACCAATGTCCCATTGACCTGCAAAGTAACCTAACAACGGACTGTCAAAATAACTGGCTGCCGCAGCAGCAGACACGACAGCAAGGGCTACATTCAACCACAACAACATTCAATGAAAACAAGGTAAGTTTGTGGCCGAATGTAAATTTTATTTTTTCTAATCATATATTCATGCCCTCAGAAACATTACCAAGAAGAGAGGACTTCATGGACTACAAAGGGAAGAGAAAGAAAAGAGCCTCCACCATGAGAATAATCACCAGATGGAGGGTACGGATGGACTTCAAGAAGTACCGGAAACTGATCAGTGTATAAAAGTTCTATATTTTACCCATCATTTATCCTTATTTTTGCTGCACTCAAGCATGTTTAACTGCATTTTAGGTTAAGTTTTGCATAAACATCACATTTAGATAAAACTGCGCAGATACTGCTAAATTTGGTTACTTTTTCAGGTATCTGCCGTGGCAGCAGTCGTGACAGCATCCAGGGCAGCAGTCGTGACAGCATCCAGGGCAGCATTCGTGACAGCACCCAGGGCAGCAATCCTGGCAGGTGTTGGGCAGCGATGCAGAAAATCTGGAATGAGCAGTCAAGGAGGACGTTGCTGCCATGGTTGCCGCCATAGCTAACGGAGAAGGCAGGCGCTGGGCAGAGAAGCAGAAGAGCTGAACTGGACAAGCAGACAAAGAGGACGATGCTGCCATGGTGCCGCCGTGACAGCATGGTGACAGCAGTTTTGTGGAGAGAAAAAGCAAAGTGGACCTCGATAGATAGAGAAAATTCTGCTTGTCTGTCGTGTGAAAACCTCATATTTTTCCGAGCCCCAGATCAAAAGATATGTCAAGCCCAAAGTTCAAGGAGAGAAAATCCCAAGAAACAAGGAGGACGGCTGGAAAGTAGATTCCTTGAAGATTTAGTCTTTATTAGAATCACATTTTTAATTAAAGTTGTAATCCTTGTTAAATTAGATAACTTGAGCCCAAAGCTTATATAAGGGCATGTATTTTAACCTAGGGAGATCTCAACCTCCACATCCCATACCCCATAACCGAGAACCTAAACCCCTCTGCCGTTTACCCGTCGTCGACATGTTCTAAATTCTTCTTAGGGCCACGGGTTGTTTAGTAAAGTAGTTGCAAGGGTTGTTTTGTTTTAGGATTTTCCAAGTTCAATAAAGTAAACTTCAAGTTCTCTTATTTTGGTTTTAATATCTTGCAAGAGCATCGGGAGAGCATTGTGTGGTTATCTATTTACTTAGCATCGGGAGAGTTAAGTATACGAAAGAAATAAGAGCAAGTTCTCTAGTTTATAGTTGAACTATCTTGTGCCTAGGGATAGGGCAAGGTTAAGTGGCTAAGGAAGAATTCATACACATCAGTGTTCATCCTTCGACTCACGCCGGGAGGTATCGTCAAAGACGTGATCATCGACAGACTTGGACCTAGGGATAGGCCAAGGCAGATCTGGGATTCTTGCCAAACTTGAACGTACTGAGTTGGTGTGTTTGCTGCCACGACGACCAACGGACAGCTGCCGCGACAGGTGCTGCCAGCGACAGGCGTGACGACAGAACTGGAGTTCCTAAGCAATACAATACCCGCAATACTGAGCAATTCAATACCAGCCCATTCTCTCTATCTTGATATCTCAATTATTTTATTTACGTTTTCTTCAATATTTTCGTGACAATATTTTAATCTATTCTTTTCCCCTTGTGCAGATAGCGAAGGAAAGGGTTAGCCCAGTCCCTTTGGAGACGATATCCGATACTCTAGTATCACTTTACTACTTGCGTCGTGTACACTTGCACTACATTGCGATAGACACTTTTACACGCAACAAGTTTTTGGCGCCGTTGCCGGGGACTGGCAACACACTCTTACCCTAGCTTCTGCACTTTTCTTTTATTTTTATTTATTTTATTTATTTTATTTATTTTTTTTAACAAAAAAAAACTCAGGTGAAAATACAGGTTCAAGGGCATCAACATGCCAGGAAAAACCATTCGAGAGTTGATGTGGGAAAGTTCTTGCAATTGCCGTAAAGATATGCTGTCACAGCAGCAACAGGGGCAGTAACTGCCGATGCCGCAACAGCAAAATTTTTTATGGTACGATCAAAACTCGTACAATTTTTCATACCATAACAGTTTTGCTGCAGAACCCGACCTGCCCTGGCAATGTCATCATCCTCAAGAGCAGTCAAAATCCTTAGAAGACACACTACAAGCCTTCATGGCACTCACTCAAGAAGTGTCGGTTTCTATGGACGCAAGTATCGCCAAGATGGATGCACTCTTGAGCAGACCGGTCCTCATTCATTCCACGACTGAACCTGAAATCCCAAGGAAAGATGACGAGGACGCCCATGTGAAGGAATACCCAACATATGATGAGTCTGAGCAACAACTTGCCATGGCAATGATCGAGGAGCTGGAATGGAGCAACACCGCGACAACGCTGAGTGAAATTCAAGAGAATGTCACGGCAGCAACCACTTCCGAGGCAGAAACCCCAGTCAAAGCGGAAACTGCCACCTCGGCAGAAACTGTCGCCTCGGCAGAAACTGCTGCCTCGGCAGCAACTGATGCTGAAGCAGCAACCACATCAGAGGCAAATTCTCAACCCACTACCTCGATTATGTCTGACCAAGATTGCACATATCCATCCCTCTCATGGCACTCGCACGACCACCTAGAAGAGCTACCCACTGACAATGCCTCGCCGATGGAATATGAGCAGGTAATAAACGAACCTTTTGAATTCTTTGAAAACTCACAAATTTCATTGCAGGTATTAGAGGAACGAAAGCCGGTGGACATAGAATCATCAAAGTCTCTACTGACGGAGATCTACGAGTGGTCAACAGAATTTAGTATAGAGAGTGATGGCACTCACCAATGTCCCATTGACCTGCAAAGTAACCTGACAACGGACTGTCAAAATAACTGGCTGCCGCAGCAGCAGACACGACAGCAAGGGCTACATTCAACCACAACAACATTCAACGAAAACAAGGTAAGTTTGTGGCCGAATGTCAATTTGATTTTTTCTAATCATATATTCATGCCCTCAGAAACATTACCAAGAAGGGAGGACTTCATGGACTACAAAGAGAAGAGAAAGAAAGGAGCCCCCACCATGAGAATAATCACCAGATGGAGGGTACGGATGGACTTCAAGAAGTACCGGAAACGACCCCTCAAGCATCAATAGAACATGGAGTAGTTACTTTAGGAGATGCCCCTCAAGGCACTCCTAATTTAACTTATTTTATTTTTATTTTATCTTTATTATTTTAGGAATTAGAACTTTGATATTAGTTTTTAGTTTGTTTTTGTTATTAGGTAAACAGAGAAAAACCCTTGCAATGACGATACAAGCAACCCGAGGAAGCTCTGCCTCCACCCCTGCCCCGGCAGCACTCATACTCTCAGGGCAGCATCCACAGCTCATCCGACAAAGTCCAAAGAGACTGCTCGCCGACAGCTCCTTTTCCAAAGCTCCAGCAGCAGCGACGACAGCCGCACAACTTAAGTTTTCTTTTTCTTTTTCTCTGTCGCCTGCTATATATATTATCTTTTTGTGATGTTTAACTTTTCTGTCATTTTTTTCTTTTTGTTTTTCATCTTTTGTGTCATGCATTGAGGACAATGCAACCCTTGAGTTTGGGGGTAGGCAGTCCTCCTACTTATTAATATAACATTGCATTTAGTTTTCATTGTGTCGCATTTATTTTATGCAAAAAAATGAAAATTTTGAAAATTTTGGCTTAAAACTATGAACTGAACTTGCCTGTCGTGACAGCTCTGTCGTGGCAGAAACTTTAGGATAGTTTAAAGAGAAGTTTAGAGCCTTTCTATAGTTCTGAAAACTTAAACACCATTGTGACTGTTATACTGCTTAGACTTCTTTTAGCCAAACTAGAATAGGAAGCTTAGCACTTGAATAGCCCCTAGAGGTGCCTAACACTGGCTCTAGGAAAGAAGTTTAGCAAAAGAGACTCAAAGCCCTAGAGGTGCCCGAAACCGGCTCTAGGAAGTTAGCTAGAGGTGCCCGAAACCGGCTCTAGTGAAACTTTAGCTTAAAAAAAAGAAATTTGAAATCGAGTCAAAACAGAAAATCAAAGGAGCATAAGAAGTGCCTTCAAAAGATAAACTTGGCATAAAAATTCGAGTTATGAGCTGAAATTTTCTAGTGAAACTAAGAGAGTCTTGGCATATAACTGTTCACAAGCATGCACACACTGCACGAGGACTATAGGGAGATTCCGGACAGATCCTAAATTATCCGACAAGGTGCTGCCGTCACAGGGAACGAACGACGGGTAAGGTAAAGTTCACTGTTTGAAAGCCAAAACAAAATATTTCATTTTTCTTTTAGGTCTGAATTGCTTGAGGACAAGCAAAGATTTGAGTTTGGGGGTGTGATCAGTGTATAAAAGTTCTATATTTTACCCATCATTTATCCTTATTTTTGCTGCACTCAAGCATGTTTAACTGCATTTTAGGTTAAGTTTTGCATAAACATCACATTTAGATAAAACTGCGCAGATACTGCTAAATTTGGTTACTTTTTCAGGTATCTGCCGTGGCAGTAGTCGTTACAGCATCCAGGGCAGCAGTCGTGACAGCATCCAGGGCAGCATTCGTGACAGCACCCAGGGCAGCAATCCTGGCAGGCGTTGGGCAGCGATGCAGAAAATCTGGAATGAACAGTCAAGGAGGACGTTGCTGCCATGGTTGCCGCCATAGCTGACGGAGAAGGCAGGCGCTGGGCAGAGAAGCAGAAGTGCTGAACTGGACAAGCAGGCAAAGAGGACGATGCTGCCATGGTGCCACCGTGACAGCATGGTGACAGCAGTTTTGTGGCGAGAAAAAGCAAAGTGGACCTCGATAGATAGAGAAAATTCTGCTTGTCTGTCGTGTGAAAACCTCATATTTTTCCGAGCCCCAGATCAAAAGATATGTCAAGCCCAAAGTTCAAGGAGAGAAAATCCCAAGAAACAAGGAGGACGGCTGGAAAGTAGATTCCTTGAAGATTTAGTCTTTATTAGAATCATATTTTTAATTAAAGTTGTAATCCTTGTTAAATTAGATAACTTGAGCCCAAAGCTTATATAAGGGCATGTATTTTAACCTAGGGAGATCTCAACCTCCACATCCCTACCCCATAACCGAGAACCTAAACCCCTCTGCCGTTTACCCGTCGTCGACATGTTCTAAATTCTTCTTAGGGCCACGGGTTGTTTTGTAAAGTAGTTGCAAGGGTTGTTTTGTTTTAGGATTTTCCAAGTTCAATAAAGTAAACTTCAAGTTCTCTTATTTTGGTTTTAATATCTTGCAAGAGCATCGGGAGAGCATTGTGAGGTTATCTATTTACTTAGCATCGGGAGAGTTACGTATACGAAAGAAATAAGAGCAAGTTCTCTAGTTTATAGTTGAACTATCTTGTGCCTAGGGATAGGGCAAGGTTAAGTGGCTAAGGAAGAATTCATACACATCGGTGTTCATCCTTCGATTCACGTCGGGAGGTATCGTCAAAGACGTGATCATCGACAGACTTGGATCTAGGGATAGGCCAAGGCAGATCTGGGATTCTTGCCAAACTTGAACGTACTGAGTTGGTGTGTTTGCTGCCACGACGACCAACGGACAGCTGCCGCGACAGGTGCTGCCAGCGACAGGCGTGACGATAGAACTGGAGTTCCTAAGCAATACAATACCATACCTGCACTACTGAGCAATTCAATACCAGCCCATTCTCTCTATCTTGATATCTCAATTATTTTATTTACGTTTTCTTCAATATTTTCGTGACAATATTTTAATCTATTCTTTTCCCCTTGTGCAGATAGCGAAGGAAAGGGTTAGCCCAGTCCCTGTGGAGACGATATCCGATACTCTAGTATCACTTTACTACTTGTGTCGTGTACACTTGCACTACATTGCGATAGACACTTTTACACGCAACAGAAACGACCCATCAAGCATCAATAGAACAGGGAGTAGTTACTTTAGGAGATGCCCCTCAAGGCACTCCTAATTTAACTTATTTTATTTTTATCTTATTTTCTCTTTATTATTTTAGGAATTAGAAATTTGATATTTCTTTTTAGTTTGTTTTTGTTATTAGGTAAACAAAGAAAAACCCTTGCAATGACGATACAAGCAACCTGAGGAAGCTCTGCCTCCACCCCTGTCGCGGCAGCACTCATACTCTCAGGGCAGCACCCACAGCTCCTCCGACAAAGTCCAAAAAGACTGCCCGCCGATAGCTCCTCATCCAAAGCTCCAGCAGCAGCGACGACAGCCGCACAACTTAAGTTTTCTTTTTCTTTTTCTCTGTCGCCTGCTATATATATTATCTTTTTGTGATGTTTAACTTTTCTGTCATCTTTTTCTTCTGTTTTTTCATCTTTTGTGTCATGCATTGAGGACAATGCAACCCTTGAGTTTGGGGGTAGGCAGTCCTCCTAATCATTAATATAATATTGCATTTAGTTTTAATTGTGTCGCATTTATTTTATGCAAAAAAAAATGAAAATTTTGAAAATTTTGGCTTAAAACTATGAACTGAACTTGCCTGTCGTGACAGCTCTGTCGTGGCAGAAACTTTAGGTTAGTTTAAGGAGAAGTTTAGAGCCTTTCTATAGTTCTGAAAACTTAAACACCATTGTGACTGTTATACTGCTTAGACTTCTTTTAGCCAAACTAGAATAGGAAGCTTAGCACTTGAATAGCCCCTAGAGGTGCGTAACACTGGCTCTAGGAAAGAAGTTTAGCAAAAGAGACTCAAAGCCCTAGAGGTGCCCGAAACCGGCTCTAGGAAGTTAGCTAGAGGTGCCCGAAACCGGCTCTAGTGAAACTTTAGCTTAAAAAAAAATTTGAAATCGAGTCAAAACAGAAAATCAAAGGAGCATAAGAAGTGCCTTCAAAAGATAAACTTGGCATAAAAATTCGAGTTAAGAGCTGAAATTTTCTAGTGAAACTAAGAGAGTCTTGGCATATAACTGTTCACAAGCATGCACACACTGCACGAGGACTATAGGGAGATTCCGGACAGATCCTAAATTATCCGACAAGTTGCTGCCGTCACATGGAACGAACGACGGGTAAGGGAAAGTTCACTGTTTGAAAGCCAAAACAAAAAAATATTTTTCTTGTAGGTCTGATTTTCTTGAGGACAAGCAAAGATTCGAGTTTGGGGGTGTGATCAGTACTTAAAAGTTCTATATTTTACCCATCATTTATCCTTATTTTTGCTGCACTCAAGCATGTTTAACTGCATTTTAGGTTAAGTTTTGCATAAACATCACATTTAGATAAAATTACGCAGATACTGCTAAATTTGGTTACTTTTGCAGGTATCTGTCGTGGCAGCAGTCGTGACAGCACCCAGGGCAGCAATCGTGGCAGGCGCTGGGCAGCAATGCAGAAAATCTGGAATGAGCAGTCAAGGAGGACGTTGCTGCCATGGTGCTGCCGTGACAGCATGGTGACAGTAGTTTTGTGGAGAGAAAAAGCAAAGTGGACCTCGATAGATAGAGAAAATTCTGCTCGTCTGTCGTGTGAAAACCTCATAATTTTCCGAGCCCCAGATCAAAAGATATGTCAAGCCCAAAGTTCAAGGAGAGAAAATCCCAAGAAACAAGGAGGACGGCTGGAAAGTATATTCCTTGAAGATTTAGTCTTTATTAGAATCATACTTTTAATTAAAGTTGTAATCCTTGTTAAATTAGATAACTTGAGCCCAAAGCTTATATAAGGGCATGTATTTTAACCTAGGGCAGATCTCAACCTCCACATCCCATAACCCATAGCCGATTTCCCTTTAAACCGACAACCAAAAACCCTCCGCCGTCTACCCGTCGTCTACCCGCCGTCGACATGTTCTAAAACCCCCTAGGGCCACGGGTTGATTTGTAAAGTAGTTGCAAGGGTTGTTTTGTTTTAGGAATTTTCAGTTCAATAAAATAAACTTCAAGTTCTCTTATTTTGGTTATTAATATCTTGCAAGAGCATCGGGAGAGCATTGTGAGGTTATCTATTTACTTAGCATCGGGAGAGTTAAGTATACGAAAGAAATAAGAACAAGTTCTCTAGTTTATAGTTTAACTATCTCGTGCCTAGGGATAGGGCGAGGTTAAGTGGCTAAAGAAGAATCCATACACATCGGTGTTCATCCTTCGATTCACGCTGGGAGGTATCATCAAGACGTGATCATCGACAGAGTTGGACCTAGGGATAGGCCAAGGCAGATATGGGATTCTTGCCAAACTTGAAAGTACTGAGTTGGTGTGTTTGCTGCCGCGACGATCAACGGACTGCTACCGCGACAGGTGCTGCCCGCGACGATATCCGATACTCTAGTATCACTTTATTACTTGTGACGTGTACACTTGCACTCAATTGCGATAGACTATTTTACACGCAACATTCTTTATTGTTAAGACCCTACCAAAGTGAAATTCACTACTTAAGGGTTATGCCAACCCAATTTCATTCAATTCGGGAGTCATTAGCATTATCAATTTGACTCTACAGGATTCAGTAACTAATTTCTAATATAATCAAAATTGTCCCATGAGTTTTAACCAACTTACCTAACCCGTTTCGAAACACCCTAAACTATTTCGGAACAGGTGTACAAGAGTCAACTATGTTGACCTAACACCATTGACCATTTTAATACAGGCTTGGCCCGTATCGGAACGGATTGACCATTGTTGACTTTGACTTTGACCGTTCTGAAATTCGTATCGAAACAAGGGTATCCAGAGGCAAACTGTTCCGAAACGGCATCACTTCGTTCCAGAACTTCCTGAATCTCAGGCACAAGGATGGGTACCCGTATCGAAACGACGTCACCCGTTTCGATACGGAGAGGCTTGTACTGACAGATTTTAACTGGTTTTTATTCAAATTACCGTACCATATGATGTCCAAATGCAACAAAACTTTATACACGACATGTCAATGATATAAACTACTAGCATACAAATTTTCATGGCTATACGAATACGTTTACCTTGTTTTTACCTTTTTAGCAAAACATGCATTTATAAGACTATGTCAAAGGGACCATAAGGATCATTTAAGGCCAATGACCTCATCACAAAATAAGCAAGGCACCAACACAACAAAACGAGCATATTGGACTAGTTTAACTACTTCTCCACCTTCCTAGGAGTTCAAGGTCATAATTACATTACTTGTAGTTAGTAGTGACTTGTCCTTGCGGCTGATCCGATCTTCCAACGTACAAACTCTTTTATCCTGAAAATGCATGGAATAAGACATGTTAGGCACACCTTACCTAGTGAGGTAGTCACAAATAACATATATGATGGAATGTCATAGCTACACTAATACTTAATCTCATGTTAACATAATCAATGCCATATAACAATGCATCAAGTAATAAACATGTTTCTCTTCCATTCATAGTTCCTTGGATTGAATCAAGATCGTGGATACGCGAATTCCTACGCCTCGCCAAATCAATGAATGGTCTATCCCTCTGCCTCGCCAATATGACCAATAACAATACACATCCCTCCGCCTTGCCAAATCAATATAGGTCGTAGCCTTAGGACCGTAGTCCACCCGTACACTGAGCTCATGAATTCTATGTCATGCCAATTGTATCCCGAGTCCTTTCAAATCTAAGGTCACAATGTACATATTCATTTCAATGATCAATGATATACCAATGTTCCATAAATTCAATGAAGCCGACGATTAATATACATATATCTCAATATCAATATTTCATGAAATGGTATCAATATCAATGTCCGATGTTTTTAATGCAATAACTCCATAACAATGCTTATTTCAATGACAATGCCCAATGACCATAATCAATGTTCAATGGTAACTTGCCGACACTTACCAAAGTGTCCGATTCATTATCCAATGCATTCGCTTCAATAGCAATGTTAGCGAAATGATCTAAAACAACAAATAATGATCTAGGAAGGCCTTTCGCCTAACCAGAGACTCCGGCAACACTCACCTTAACAATCCAAAGCTTCAAGGCTCTTCGATGGCAATTCCTTTATTTCTAGCTTGTGATGGAGACGTTGATACCTCTTTCTCCTCTTCTTGAGTTAGAAAGATTAATAGGAAACTTTATCAGAATTGGTGTTTCGATATCAAAATCAACATAAGGATATCGAAATCAATATCCAACTTCAATAAAGATGACAACAAGGAGATATCCATGGATAGTCAAAACCCTAGCTTAGATTACACTCAAAATATCCATGGAATCCATTAACCGAATGAGGAATATATCTTACTCGATCGATAGCAACGTTTCGATATCGATAAAATGAAGAAATAACAAAACTTGAAATTCCTCCAATGGAGGTGTGTGCTTAGATGAAGAAGATAGTGAAAGAGAGAGGTGTTAGCTTGGATTGATCTCGGTAAGCTTTCTCCACTTTCCATTGTTTCTATTCCTAATTTCTTACATTAAGCTTTCCTTCACTTGAAGGAAAGTTATCAGATAACCTCACGTAGTGGAGATTTTTAATTCAAAGGGCTAATCGCAAGGTTAGCCCCTCATTTTTCGTATTATTGTAACTTTGCCCTCCAACTTACATTTCTTCCATTTTAGACACTAAAAGCTTGATATTACTTAATAGAGCTCAATTACAGTGGTTTAAACCAATTTAGGATTCGATAACAATAATTAACTATTCGACGCAATATTTAAGCTTTTACCAAAGTAGGATTTCTGTTCAACGAAACTTAATTCCGACTAGACCGGATTTCGGGAAGTTACAACTCTCCCCCTTAAGAAAAATTCATCCTCGAATTTTACCTGAACTGAAGAGGTGCGGACATTGTTGTCTCATAGTTTCTTCAGGCTCCCAAGTGGCTTCCTCAACAGTGTGACTCCTCCAAAGCACTTTAACTAACGGTACAGTTTTGTTGTGAAGCCTCTTGACTTCCTTAGCAAGGATCTGAACCGGTTCTTCTTCATAAGATAGATTTGGTCGTAGTTCTACAGATTCGGGTTCCACAATGTGTGAGGGGTCGGACCGATACTTCCGAAGCATCATTACGTGAAAGACATCGTGGATTTTACTTAATTCTGAGGGTAATAAAAGCCAATATGCCATTGGGCCAATCTTTTCAATGATTTCAAAAGGTCCAATGAACCGAGGGCTCAGTTTTCCCTTCTTGCCAAACCTCAAGACTTTCTTCCATGGTGACACTTTAAGAAAGACTTTTTCACCAACTTCATATTTAATGTCTCTCCGTTTGAGATCATCATAAGCTTTTTGTCGATCAAAGGAAGCCTTTAGTCGATCATGAATAACGGTAACTCGTTCCACAGTTTCACGAAGCAAGTCAGGGCCTAACACTTTGCCCTCTCCCAACTCCGACCAGCACAACGGAGTTCTGCATCGTCCACCATACAATGCTTCATACGAAGCCACTTGGATGGATGCTTGATAACTATTATTATAAGCAAATTCGACAAGAGGTAGATATTTCTCCCAAGTCCCGCCAAAATCGATAATACATGCCCGAAGCATGTCTTCTAAAATCTGTATAGGGAGGTCTTAATAACAATACAAGTTCTAAGATTCCAAAGGATAGGTTATTCGATGAATTACCTGAATTACCCTTTCTGACTGACCGTCGGTTTGAGGGTGGAAGGCTATGCTAAGATTGACTTTGGTGCACAAAGCTCCTTGTAAGGTTCTCCAAAATCGAGATGCAAATCGAGGGTTTCGATCGGAGATGATAGACGTAGGCACTCTGTGAAGTCGGATTACGTCCTTGATGTATAAGTCAGCTAACTTAGGAAGACCGTAGTCCATTCTAACTGGTATGAAATGAGCTGACTTTGTGAACCGATCTACGATAACCCAAATTGCATCATGCTTCGCAGGGGTTAACGATAGACTACTAACAAAGTCCATGGTTATCTTTTCCCATTTCCATTTTGGTGGATCAATGGGTTGTAAAAGTCCCGTGGGGGCACAATGTTCTGCCTTGACACGTTGACACGTGAAGCACTTGGAGATGTAATCAATAATAGCCTGCTTCATACCTGGCCACCAATATAGCTCACGTAGATCTTTATACATTTTCACAGACCCAGGGTGAACAGAGAAAGAACTCTAATGAGCTTCAGCAAGAATGTCGGTACAGAGAGTTTCATCTTTAGGCACACAGACTCGATCGTGAAAATATAGGAGTCCTTCATAATTAATTCTGAAGTCTGGATTATCTGATAGTTTAGTGACAATAGCTTGGAGCTCGGAATCTTGTTCTTGCAAGTCCTTAATTCGTGAAATGAGGGTAGACTGAACTTGATGTTTTTGCAAGTCCTTAAAGATATTTTTCCATATTTTTAAAGCATCCCGAACTAGGTGTTCCCTAACCCAACCATAAAGGGTTCGAACTGTTTCCGACCGGCCCGATTCAACCCCTAAAACATCTAGGCCCAAAACCAGGGCGTTACAATATCAATAGTGAACTTCCTGCCCAAAAGGTATGACTCAATGCCAATCACTTCGGTATGATCTTCATTATCAATGAGAACGGCATTGGAGTAGAATATCAGGACCATGTGCTTGTAGACAATGTCCAGAATGCTCAAAAAGGCCAAGAAACTCCATCCTCGTAAGAGAGGTAGATAACGAAATTCAAAGCGCTCAGAGTCAAGGAACTTGATATCCATAACTCGCTCTCAGTGAACGGCTAAATCTTTGATGATTTTGAAACGGTCCTTAGTCTCTTGATTCCTAAGACTCTTTTGAAAAAGGAGGGTAAGGTTTGGATGGATGTTTGCTTGGGTTGAACCTTCACCCGTTTGAGTCTTTCGTTTCTTGTTAACGTTTTCCATGTGCAATTCCTAAAAACACAAAGCAAGCAATACAAAAAAATTTAATGCATGCATTTAAATCCTTAATTCAATCCAATGAAAAATCTCATTAAGGTTTTAAAGAAAAACACTTTAAAAATGTATATACATATAACAAAAATTTTTTTTGAAGAAGAAACAACTTTTGAAAAATAGTAAAAAAATACGAGTAAAAACAAATATATTCGACTAAAAAAATTTAAGATTTTGAAATTTTTTTGCAAGTTTTGAAGAACCCAAGTTGAAAAACTTATATTCTATACAAAATTAATATTTTCTAACCTAAGATTTGAATAAAATCAAAGGAAAAAGAAAAGGATGGAAAATGCCTCAAAAAGGGATTTTTGGATGAATGAATGGAAGAAATTGCACCAAGTTGTTGAAGCTTGCTTAGACTTTAGTTTGTGAGTAAAAGCCCTCAAGATTTTTTGAAAACAATGAGGTTTAGAGGGTTTTTATAGAGAAAAATTGGGTTTAGGGTTTTTAGGGTTTTTGGAAAATTGAATGAAAAGTAAATTTTAGATATTAAAGCCCTTAAAAAGCTGTCCGGATACGCGTTTCGAAATAGGCACGATCGTTTCGAAATGGGCGTACCGAAACGTTGACCGACGTTTTGAATCCTATTGATCGTTCCGATACGGCTTTGACCGTATCGAATCCCACGAGACAACTCGTATCGAAACACTTTTGGGCCGTTTTGATACATTTCTTGGCAGAGGCAAAATGTTTCGAAACCCTTTTAGGTGTTTCGAAACACCCTGGTCACAAAAGCATTCTTTTAAGGCACTCGTATTGAAACAGATTGACCTGTTTCAATACGCCTAGGCCTGGAGGTGCAGATGAGGCTCTAAATTGCAGAAAATTGAATCCTAATAAGTCCTAGATGCATGAATGACATGTATGAGCAAGACAAACATGTTAAAAACATAAACATACTCCCCCGAACTATATACATGGATGAAATTAGGATCAAAAACATATAAGCATGGCATTTTGCAAGAAATCAAGCAATTTAAGCACAAAAAGGTCCTAAAATGTCAAGATAGGCTAGGTAGACCCAACTCTCTCCTAAGGGACCAAAAATGCTCCTTATCTAGAGGTTTGGTAAAGATATCCGCTAATTGATTTAAGGTGTCTACGAACTCTAAAACAACATCTTCCTTAAGGACATGATCTCTAATGAAATGATGCCTTATTTCTATGTATTTGGTTCTAGAGTGTTGGATGGGATTTTTGGTTAGGCATATAGCACCTAGTGTTGTCACACTTAAGGGGTATGGTGTCTACCTTAATACCATAGCCTAAGAGTTGTTGTTTCATCCAAAGGACTTGAGCACAACAACTCCTTGAGGATATGTACTCGGCTTTGGTGGTAGATAAAGCTACACTATTTTGTTTCTTAGAGAACCAAGATATGAGCATACTATTTAAGAATCAGCAAGTGCCGAAAGTACTTTTCCTATCTATTTTGCAACCCTCGTAATCCGCATCTGAATAAGCATGAAGGTTAAAGGTTGAGTCTCTAGGGTACCAAAGACCTAAACAATGAGTGTCTCTAAGGTACCTAAAGATCCTTTTAACGGCTATAAGGTGAGACTCTCTAGGACTAGCTTGAAACCTAGCACACAAGCAAACACTAAACAATATATCTGGTCTACTTACGGTAAGGTAAAGCAATAATCCAATCATAGAGCGATAAAGCTTAGAGTCAACACACTTACCTCATTCATCTTTGTTAAGCTTTGTAGATGAGCTCATTGGTGTAGCTTGAGGCTTTGCATGCTCCAAGCCAAACTTCTTGAGCATATCCTTGATGTACTTAGCTTGATTGATGAAGATGTCATCCTTCATTTGTTTGATTTGGAGTCCCAAAAAGAATGAGAGCTCCCCCATCATGCTCATTTCAAATTCACCTTGCATCAGCTTAGAAAACTTGAAAGTCTTTCATATCAAGCTCTAGGACCTTGATTTAAACCATACAAGGCTTTTGACAATTTAAAAATGTGGTTTGGAAAAATTGGATTTTCAAAACCTGGTGGTTGTTCCACATACACTTCTTCATTTATAAAACCATTTAAAAATACACTTTTGACATCCATTTGAAAAAGCTTGAAATCATGAAAGCATGAAAATGCAAGTAACATCCTAATGGCTTCCCTTCTAGCTACGGGTGCATAAGTTTCATCAAGATCAATTCCCTCTTCTTGAGTGTAACCTTGAGCAAGAAGCCTAGCCTTGTTTCTCACTATGTTACCACTCTCATCTAGTTTGTTTCTAAAGACCCATTTCGTTCCTATAGTAGATTTATTTCTAGGCCTATCAACTAATGTCCACACTTTACTTCTCTCAAATTGAATTAACTCATCTTGTATGACCATAATCCAAAAATCATCTTTTAATGCTTCTTTAACATTCTTAGGCTCAATGCATGAGATAAATGCAACATGATTAAGCATTTTAAGAGAAGAGCGAGTAGTTACCCCCTTGGATGGATCACCCAAGATTTCACCACCTTTGACATAGTTGTATTCCCTTGGGTAGTTCACTTCCTTTTCCTTAAGAGACATGTCTTGCAATGCTTCTAGAGGTGGTTCTTGTGTTTCTTCCTTTTTAGTTGGAATCTCATTCACCTTTGATGATTCTCCACCATCATTAGCTTCAATGATCCCTACATCATCGATATCACAAGAATCCTTCCTCGGAAGGAAGTTACCATCGAAAACCACATGTATAGATTCCTCTACAACTAAAGTTCTTTTGTTAAACACACGATAGGCTTTATAGTTTAAAGAGTAACCTAGAAAAATAGCTTCATCACTTTTTGCATCAAATTTACCTAAATTGTCTTTTACATTATTTAAAACAAAATACTTGCAACCAAAAGGATGAAAATAACTAATGTTAGGCTTTTTAGATTTTAAAATCCCATAAGGAGTTTTCTTTAAAATAGGCCTAATCATTACTTGGTTTATAATATAGCAAGCGGTGTTAGTGGCTTTCGCCCAAAAATACTTAGGTAAATTATTTTCACAAAGCATAGTCTAGCCATTTCTTCTAAAGTTCTACTTTTCCTCTCAACTACCCCATTTTGTTGAGGAGTTCGAGGAGCCAAAAAATTATGGCTAATCCTATTTTCATTACAAAACTCATCAAAACCCATATTTTAAAATTTCTTTCCAAGACCACTTCTAATATGTAAAATTTTAAGTTCAAGATCATTTTGGGTTATTTTTGAAAATGTGATGAAGTTTTCTAAAGCCTCATCCTTGGTGCTTAAAAAGAGAACCCAAGTATATCTAGAGTAATCATCAACAAGTACAAAAACATATGATTTTCCACCCAAGCTAGTAGTCTTAATTGGCCTAAATGAGGCTTAAATGAGGTTCTATGTTGTTTACCTTTAGCACATGCATCACAAATTTTGTCGAATGAGAATTTGAGTTTAGGTAGGCCTCTAACTAGATTAAGGGAAACTATTTTTTCCAAAACACTAATGCTAGCATGTCATAGTTTCCTATGCCACAACCATGCATCATTTTCATTTTGAGCAACTAATCATGCATGAGATGTATGAATATTATCTAGATGCACCATATATATATTGCCTATGCGATGACCAATGAGCATAATTTTATTAGATTTAATGTCAACTATTCTACACCCATTTTTATCAAACATGACATTAAATCCTTTATCACAAAGTTGACTTATGCTCAATAAATTATTTTTTAGACCATTGACATACAACACATTTTCAATGAGTATGGAAGAGTGATTACCTATGGAGCCAATACCTTCAATGTGGCCTTTGGAGTTGTCACCAAAAGTTACTACTCCTCCACTTTTTGGCTTTAATTCCAAGAATCGACTCTTGTCTCCGGTCATGTGCCTCGAGCATCCACTATCAAGGTACCACGAAATTTGACTTTGTACTTTGGCCTTGTAGCAGTGCTCCCCCTACAAACAAAGAAATTAGGCTTTGGTTTTTGGTACCCAAATAATTTTGGGTCCATGTGTGTTAGCGCTAAAAACCTTGGTTCCCTTAGGAATCCAAGAAGCAATAACATTCATGTTGTTAGAAATAATGAGTTCCTTAGGAACCCAAACACTTCTAATCCTTTGACCTCTAGATTGCTTAGAAAAATTTCTTTGTTTAGGAACAAAAGTTTTTCTCTTTACATATTGAGATTTAGAAGAATTTCCCTTTTCAAAATGGTTTTTTGCAATAGTAATAGATGTTTTAAGATTATCCACTTCCTTTGTGTGATAATCTTGAAAATTGGAAAGAAGTTTTTCAAGATCAAGGTTTTTCTTTTTAAGATCATTAGAAAGATTTACTAAGAATAAAACCTTCTTTTCCAATTCCGAGTTAGGTTTTGAAAGAGATTCCTTTTGAGTTTTTAAATTGGAAATATTGTTCTTGTTTCTCAAAATTGACTCCGTATAAGTTTCAACTAACTCATCATATACCTCTTGCAACTCATTATATGCATCATGCAATTCATCAAAAGTAAAATCAACACAAGATGAGTTAGAGGTTACCATTGAATCCTCCTTAGGAGCCATGAGGCAAAGGTTGACCACTTCATGTTCCTCATCCTCGGATGACTCCTCATCACTCCAAGTAGCAAGCTTGGCTTTGAGCTTCTTCTTCTTCTCAAAGCCCTTCTTCTTGAGTTGAGGGTAATCAGAACGTATGTGACCCGGGTTCTTGCACTCAAACAAAATGACCGGATCCCTTTCTTCTTCTTTTCCTTTGTTCTTTAAGTCCATCTTTCTTTGAAATTTTCTCCCTCGTTTGGACTTCATGAACCGTGAGAATCGTTTGGCTATCATAGCCAATTTCTCAAAATCTTCCTCCTCACTAGAAGAGCTCTTCTCTTGTAGAGAGGCTTTGAGAGCAACTCCTAGCTTCTTCTTCTTTTCTACCTCATGTTTCTCTATCCTTCTCTCTTCCTTCTTCTTCTCTTCCTCTCTTCCTTGCTTCATGATCTCGTCTGTAAGAAGAGACCCAACAAGCTCATCAAGCTTCAAAGTTTTCAAATTCTTTGCTTCAATGATGGCCGTCCTCTTACCATCCCAAGACTCCGAGAGAGAGTATAGAAGCTTCCTCACTAGCTTATCTTAGGGAATTACTTCACCGAATCCTTTAAGGCCATTGACGATGATCGAAAACCGATCAAACATCTTTGAGATGCTCTCATTGGGGTCCATCTTAAAATTCTCATAGCTCAAGTTTAGTAACCAAATCTCAGTCTCTTTCATATCGCTAGTGCCTTCATAAGTTGTCTCCAAAGTGTCCCACACTGATAGATGAAACCTTTATGTAGATATCTGGACCAAGTGCACAAATATGATATGTAGAGCTTTATCGTTGACTTGCATCTTTCGTTTATCTTCCTCGGTCATCTCTGACTTTACTTTCAGAGCAAGTCTTCCTTCATCGGTTCTCTTAACCGGAATGTAAGGGCCTTCTTCCACTACATCCCAAACCATGTAATCCGTTGACTTGATGAAGAGACGCATCCTATTCTTCCAATATGGGTAGTTGTCCCCATTGAAGAAGAGTGGTTTAGTGGTTGATTGTGACTTACAAAGGTTGGAGGTTGAAGTAGATGTCATGGCTTGTCTTTGGAATAGATCACACTCTCCTAGGAACTCCTCTTGTGGTTGTTAATCCTTCAATGAGGTAGGCTCTGATATCAATTGTTGAGTGGATCGTAAAATCGATTTAAGCCAAGAGGGGTGAATTGGATTTTTTTGAAATTTTGTTGGAGTGGAAAATAAAAATTTGCTAGACAAGAGATTTATTGTGGTTCAAGTTCCAATTGAACACTACATCCACTATCTTAGCTTCACTAAGCATTTTCCAACAACTCCACTAGTTGATCTTCCCCTTTTCTAGGCTTAGGAGGAAGCCTTTACAAAATGGTCAAATTTTCTACCCAAAAATTGACCCAATCCTCACTCAAAGATTACAAAGAAGTTTAAGGCTAATAGCTAGTATCTCTCAATACAAATGTAGCCCTTTTTACAAGCACTCAACCCAATAGGAATAAATAAGATTGAAATTATAAGAACCACAATTAGGGTTTACAAGAAAAATGAGATTTTAGCACAATAGCTTGAATTTGATGTTTGGATGTTTCTCTTAGGATCAATAGTTTTTTTACTGGTGCTTTGAGAAGTCTCTTTTGTACCATCTCATTGAATTCTAGTCATTGGGGTTGTTGCCTTCATTATTATAGTCGTTGGGATCTTATCTTCCCACCATAAATGCAATCTGCAACTACCCGTTCCGAAACGCCCGACCCTGTTTCGAAACAGACCAAAATAGAAATAGCCATTGGGGTATAATTAATAGGCCATACCAAAGCGGACACGATCGTTTCGATACGCTTAGAGCCTGTTCCGAAACGTGCTGAAGCTCATTTCGAAACAATTTGCCACTGTCAAAACCTGTATCGAAACAGCTTAGAAGCGTTTCGATACGCTTTAACTATCTCTTAAAAATTAGTTATAAAAGTTCAACGGTCATATTTTTAAACCAAGTTTGAAATTCTTTTCGAAACATTTCAGGTCGTTTCGATACTGCCGTATCGAAACGGTTCAAACTATTCTGTTGTTCTTCATCCGTTTCGAAACACAAAGACATGTTTCGATACACCAGTATCGAAACGGGAAAGCTAGTTCTGAAACATAGGTTAACAGTTACAAAACGTTCCGAAACGCCTAAAGGCCGTTCAAAAATGGTGACTCGAAAATCATTGTTTTGACTTGGTAAACACTTAGAAAAATTTGAGTAAGCTTAAGTTTTGACTTGAACATTTTTCTTTAAACACATAGAGAAGTTTTGAGGACTTAAAAATTTATTTTCTCTTTTCAATTTAGTCCTTAAATCCTTTGTTATATCAAAATCAATTCATTGGTTTTACAAATTTAAAATTCTACGAAATTAAAATTTTCCTTCTAATATATAATTCCTACATTTATTACACTACTAAATAAGGAACTAAAATTTAAATTCATTAGAATTTAAATTTCGTTGAATTTTACAGAAATTATAAATTAAACAATATATTATAAATTAATATTGTTTACATTTTAATTCAACTATTAAAAGACTAGTAACATCCATATTTTTTACTACATACAATTTTAAGATTTTTACAAACTACTCACTAATTTCTAAAAGACTCTTAAATAAAATAATTTCTACAAAATTAATCAAAATTAATATTTTTTACTAATTTTCAACACAACTCTAAAATAAAACAATTTCTACATAATGACAAATAAAGTTTTAAAAACATAAAATATTTTTACAAACTCCTAAATTAAAAAACTTAAATACTTTTTACTATGCCAACTCCTAAGTTATTTTTTTTAAAAAAATTACAAATAAACTTTAAAAAAAGTTTTTTACTACTATTAATACTAATATAACTTTAAAACAACTCAACTTAAAGATTATTATGAACTATTCATTTATTTACTAATTTTTTTAATTAACTCTAAAAATACTCATTTTACTCCCAATATACTCCAAATATAAACATTTTGAACATTAACAACAGAAATATTCAAACATAAAAATTTTCATCATACTTACTATATTTAAAACTTAACCTCTTCACAAATTTAAAAAATTCAACCACTAAATTAAAATTTCATAATACTTACTATATATTTCTTCAAATCTTTCTTTCTTATACTTTTCACAAAAAAATTTCTCCTCAACAACCTATTTAACACAAAAATTTTAATATTTCAAACATTAACTTTAAAATTCTAACAAATATAAAATTAAAAAAAAATTAAACTAAAAAAACCATAACTACATACATACATACATTACAAATATAAAAAAATTAATTTAGCATAATTTTCTCAAATAAAATACACACTTGCAAAATTTATTCTTCTATCTTCAACATAACCCTATTTATCCCCAACCCCTTTCAATTTTAACAACACAAACCACCTCTCATTCATCAAATAAAAACAAGTTTACCATAAAAGCTGAAATCTTCACCTGCCAATATTATTGCACCCGCTGACTAATTTTGACCCAAAACACGGGCACTATGCACAAGCTTGGGGAGGGCAACCCGACTTTCAATAGTGTCTGCCCTACCCAGCTCGTGCCACGTTGCAGCAACCCCAAACCAAAATCACGTGATATGCAGTACGTTTTTTAACAGTATCCTAAAGCCAAGAACATTGTTAAAAAACGAGGTGTGGTCTATGGGTTTTTACTTTTTGAACAATGATCATCCCTATATTCGAAAATAATCTCTGAGCATCTTTATTGTTTGAATAAAAAAATCCCAAAGTAATATTTGGGTCCAATTTCCGTTAGAATTTTTTTTGGCTCGGCAACATGTATGATTTATTAGAAAGGAGACCATACATAGCCAACACGTCCATAAGCCTCGTTAAAAACCTCTCTAGAACCTATAGAGGAAAAGAGTACTCATGGTAGTGCAAAAGAAGCGAACATACACCTATACAACAAAACGAGACTGATTTGAGCGGATCCAACCAACAAGACTCATCCGAAACGATGAAACCATACAGGATGATCAACACCACTCTTAGCAAGGGCATCCGCTAGCTTATTTGCCTCACGATAAACATGATGAAAACAAACATCACTCATCGCTGCACACGCCTCATCAATCTTCCGCAACCATCGCCAAAATTTCCACGACCGTTTTTCATTGTGTAGTACCCATGCAATGGCCGTTGTAGAATCCGATTCGATCACTATTGGTACATGGACACCCTTTGATTCCAGCATCATTTTTAAAGCAAAGCAAATTTCTTGCAATTCCACTTCATTTGAATCCGCTATCCCAATCTGCCCCAAAAACAAGGCTATTATATGCCCAAACTCGTTACGCAAAACACCACCACACCCAACTTTCCCGGGTTTCCCCCTAGCAGACTCGTCAACATTGAATTTCAACACTCCTGTGGGCGGCCTATCCCACCTAACGTTCACCCGCATCGACTCACAATGTGGCTGAAAATTACAACGCCATGGGCATTCCCACCACGTCGCCTCCAATATCACACCCGTGGGTAGACCCATCCGCACCCAATACATCGATCGAGTCTTAATCAAGAAGAACACTTCCACTGAACTTGCCCTCGTACCATTGAAAATACAATTGTTCCTCGCCAACCACAACGACCATACGACCGCCGCACAGCTTGCCAACCACCACTCGCGCACCCTACCAACAAACAAGCTGGCAAAGCATTGTTCTATTAGCCCCACAAACTCTCTCGGCTGCACCATGACCACTTGCCACCATCGGAAAAAACACAACCACACCTCCCACACAACCGGGCATCGAAACACAACGTGATCCAAAGTTTCCTCCACCTCATGACACCAACAGCATAGGGACGCTTCCGCCGCAACATTCACTCCATGGCCTTGCAACATGACCATCGTCGGCAACCTATCCACCATGGCAAACCACAAAAAATATTGGACTTTGGGAGGAATGGGCAGCTTCCAAATCCCTGCCAGCTCAACATTCGCCTCAAGACCAAACGATTGCATCAGATTATATAAACCAGCCGCGGAAAAGTCACCCGTAGTAGAAGGTGTCCAAACGAGTCTATCCACAAAATTAGGATAAAGGCAAAAGCCCCGTATATATGTTCGTAGCTCATACACTTGAGACACCTCAAAGGACCGCAATGATCGACCAAGAAAATGGTTCCATTCCTCATGCTCAAACCTACCTTCTCTCGTATAGTCTTTGACTATTGCTATTTTATCGATAGCTAATCGAAATAGCCTTGGGAACAGCACCTCCAAAGGTTCCGTGATACACCAAATGTCTTGCCAAAATAAAATCTTCTCACCATCGCCTATCTTCCAATAAAATTGTGAATTTCCCATAAACCGACTCACCTCCTCATCTCCCTGCACTTCGACTATTTGTCGCCATACCGTGGACATCTTTCTTAACCCAACAACATTCGGTCGCCATCGGACTGCATTACAACCATACTTGGTGTCAATAATCGCACGCCACAACGAGTCCTCATTCATTGCATAACGCCAACTCCACTTAGCCAGTAACGCTAAATTTCGCGCGCGTAAATCCACCACGCCCAGCCCCCCATACCGTCTATGCCGACAAGCAATAGACCAATTGACCCGGCTCATTTTAATTTTTGTATCCGAGCCACCCCACAAGAACCTACGCCTTATCCGATCAATTCTGGCTATGATGTTGCGCGGGACCAAAAATAATCCCATGTAATATAACGACAGTGCTGACAATACCGAATTAACCAATATCAATCTCCCTGCAAAAGACAATGCATCTCGCTTCCAACCGGCCAAGCATTTACGGAACCGCTGGAGTAATGGATCCCACATTTGCAAACTCCGCATAAATTCAGTTAGAAATTGGTAGACACCATTTATTTCAGGTTGGCAAATAGAGACAAACTACAAAGGTGATGGATATGAAACCAAACAATGGAAGTGAAGGAGAGACATGGAAATGATTGAAATGAATTACATTACAAAACGAATGATATTTTACAAAGAGAGAAGTATGGTGAGAAAAATAGAGGAGACCCAATTGAACATGCTTGAAAACCATGTAGACAATGGAGGAGGAGGTGCTTGGGAGTATCTTTGCCTTGTCAGGAAGCTCAAAGTTAGGCGTTCAAAGAATGTCTTGAAGTAAGGCTTATCGATCTTAAATGACTCCAGAAAATGATCTGCTCTTGGTCCTGAAGGTTGGTCTTTCTTTTTTCTAGCTATGGTTGATTTCTGAAATTGGGTTCTACTTGATTACGATGATTCCAAAGTGTTTGATTTGAATTTTGAGTTTTTCTTATTGTTTTTATTTTTGTAATTAGATTTGTTTTTGTTTTAGAGCTCTTTGCTCTTTATTTATTTGCTAACTTGAGTTTTGCTTGAATTTCAAAGAGTGAAGCTTTATTGAGTGTTGCAATGTTATTCGTTTGCTTGAATTTAAAGCTTGAAGTTTTGTGGTTTTGTATGATTTGATCTGTTGGATTGTGATTTCAAGTGGTGTGTTTAAACTAAATTGTTGCCTATTTAAGACTAGGTGTCTGCTTATGTCACTTCTGTTACTTTTGTGAACATGTATAATTACTAACAACTACTTATATCTTGATGCAGAGTGGACTCTATATGAGCAGGTAGCTATTGCTGCTATGGATTGCCAATGTCTAGATGTTGCAAAGGTGCGCAATTGTCTCTGTCAAGTTTTTCCATTTTGGATTGATTTTAAGAATTTTTTTAGTATTGAAACTTCCACTTATGTACAAACTATCCTATTCTTTTACCTATCTAATTTTTCATTGCCATGTTGTTATGGTTTCTCTTTTGCTATTAGTTCCTTATGGGGGTGCTTGTTTACTCGATTTTCTCTTGTTATGTTGAGGCATTAGTTCGAACATTCTGGCTTTATCCTTTTGCATGTTCAATACGGTGAAACTCTTGTCCAATATTTTTGGTTTGGGCTTTGCTGACATCAACTTTTATGATGTTTGTTTCTTGCTTTGTTTCTTGAATAGCAGTGTGGTGTAGCTTAGATGCTCTCGTTTCCGATTGATAGTAGGTTTATGAAGTTGCCTAACATAAGTTTGTGCAAATTATTATTGCAGGACTGCATAAAGGTTTTGCATAAAAAAATCCCAGAGAGCAAAAGGGTTGGTAAGGATAATAAGACAATTAATTATACATCTTTTGTTGATTTACATGTGAACTATACATTTCTGGCCTACCCATTGAGACTTTCCTTAAATTAAGCGCGTGTTCTAAACATCTTGGCCATTGTTCTACCAGCCAATAGCTTTTTGAATTAACTTTGGCCATAATTACAATGCCAATTTCTAACAAATCAAGGCCTGTTGTAAGAAATAAAGAAAAAAGGCAGCCTTGACATATGAGCAAATATATATATAATGTTACCTCTTAGTTCAGGGCCATCACACTAAAAGTTCCATATATGACCTCTTTATAAAATAGCATCCGTTTTGTAATTTAATTCATTTCAATTTTTTGCCATGTCTCCCCTTCACTTCCATTGTTTGGTTTCTTTATTTTTATCCCATCCAATTATTTTGTTGAATTTCCTAAAATTGACATCCCCAATTCGGTGAATTTGGTTGTCAAGGGAAGATATGATGTTGATCAGGAATTCAAGGGGTAAGTTTTTACACCGTGTTTCTTTTTTAATATGCTTAACATCTGAAGAATAATTTTGCTAATACTTGGCTTGTATGATACGTTTTTTCTCACCTATGAGTACATTTTAGACACATGTTCCTTCGTTATCATCTTTGATTGGAAAAATATCATCAAAGCTTCCTTTAATCTATTGATTCTTTAGGGAGAGAGATTCAATAATTTATGCGTAGTTTTAGCTTTCAGTTGCTGATAGTTTATTCAATTACCGTGATAGAGGAAATCAGAAGGAGCTGCTGAATTTACTTGTAAAATATTCGACTTTTAGAGAGACCAAGATGTTAGACTCAAAGTTGGCTATGAAGTATTCGAGAAGGTAATACCATTTTATAATCCTTATGATCATTATATCCAAAGTACATTGTGTTTCTTTTTAATTAACGGTACTGCAGTCTCTTTAACCTGGAATTATTTCTGATGTTGTAAGTATTCACATTCAATACCATTAACTAGAACGTTGAGTCAATTTTTGCTTGACTCTCCAAGAAAGAAATCTATCTATGCTTTGTTTCCATTGACGAGAACTTGAAAAATCCTTTTTTTACCTACATCTTTGTTTTACCATACTTTGGTTCTAGAAATAGTTTTCATTATCATTTTCTTTAAGAAATTTTTCGATTGAGGTAAGTTTTTGATATTCAATTATTTTAACCACAACTCGTTTATTCATTAGAAATCAGTGTAGGAATGGATTATGAGAATGTGTTTTGATCTCATAGGAGAAGAAGTGTTACATTGATAAAGCTGCTGAGTTCAAGACAAAGCATGAGAAGGCTTTGGAGGAGGCTAAAAATGGCGACAGTAAAAAATGAGGAAGTAGTGATATACATTGTTCTAATGCTCTTGATCCATTGTTCTTCCTTTATCCATTTGTTGTGAAAATATGCTGAACATGTCACTTGATTTGTTGATCAGAAGGAAGGAGCATTTTCTGAAAAGGAAACCCCTGCAGCAGAAAAGGAAGTAGAAGAAGTATTACAAGATGAAGATGATAATCTTTGTTTATTGATACAAAGAAGAAAACTTTCTGATTTACCTTAGAGAACTAAGGTGCTTATTTATACAACAAGGCATAGTAAAGAAACTGACTAACTAACCTCCTAACTAACTCATAACCAATACAACTAACGTGTATACATTCCAATAGCCCCCCCTCAAGATGGACTGGGATGAACATCGATCAGTCCCATCTTGAGCAAAAAAGCAGAAAAAGAAGGAAGATGCAGAGCTTTGGTGAAGATGTCAGCAAGCTGGCCTTGAGATCGAATATGAAACAACTTAAGAAATCCAGAATTTAACTTCTCTCGTACAAAATGGCAATCGACTTCAATGTGCTTCGAACGCTCGTGAAAAACTTGATTCGAGGCAAGATGCAATGCAGCCTGATTATCACAGTAAAGGAAAACTGGTGATGTATCAATGTGGAAGGAAGAAAGGAGAGCAGCCAACCATACAAGTTCACAAGTGGCAGAGGCCATGGCTCTATACTCTGCCTCGCATGTAGAACGACTCATAGTATGCTGCTTCTTCGATTTCCATGAAATAAGGTTGGTGCCAAGATATGTGCAAAACCCTGTAATAGAGCGTCGCGTGTCTGGACAAGCACTGTAGTCAGAGTCCACAAAACAGCTAAGTTGTAGGTTAGCTTTGGAATGAAAAAATAGGCCTAGACCAGGAGCTTTCTTTATATAAGAAAGAAGATGATGTGCTGCATTGAGATGAGGAAGTCGTGGAGTGGAAACAAATTGACTCAGCTGATGTACTACACAAGTAATATCGGGACGGGTATGTGTGAGATAAAGAAGACGCCCAACCAATCTTCGATAAACTTGAGGATCAGGCAATAACTCTCCATCATGTATACTGAGCTTATGATTTGCAACGATTGGTAAAGCAGCTGGTTTCTTACCAAGAGAACCAGTTTCTTCAAGCAATTGCAAAGCATAGTGACGCTGACACAGGGATATGCCATCAGGTTGACGAGAAACTTCAAAGCCAGGGAAATATTTCAGAGGACCCAACTCCTTAAGCTTGAAATGGCTTTTAAGGAAATTCTGAACAGCAAGCAACGAATCCAAATGTTTGCCAGCAATCACCACATCGTCAACATAAACAAGAAGGGCAACGAGATCATCACCACAACCTTTAATGAAGAGGGAATGTTCAGATGGGGACTGAACAAAACCAAATTGTAGAACCACAGCATGAAAAGTTTGAAACCACTGTCGAGAAGCCTGTTTTAAACCATAAATCGACTTCTGAAGCTTGCATACTAAGTCATTTCCTTGCACAGTTGTCTCATAACCAAGAGGGAGCTTCATATACACTTCCTCATCAAGAGTACCGTTAAGAAAAGCATTATTGACATCCAATTGCAAGAGATGCCAACCATGAACAGCAGCTAAGGATAACAAAACCTTGAACGATGTCATTTTAGCCACTGGAGAAAAGGTGTCAGTATAATCGATTCCCTCGACCTGAGTGAAACCCTTAGCCACCAAACGAGCTTTATAACGATCTATCGTGCCATCGGAATTGTGTTTAATCCGATACACCCACTTGCAGTCAATCGGTTGCTTGCCTGGAGGAATGGAAACAACAGACCATGTTTGAAGCATTTCCATAGCACGTAATTCATCCTGCATGGCAGCACGCCATTCAGGCAACCTAACAGCTTGATGGTAAAAGAAAGGCTCAGATGTGGAGCATAAATTTGCAAGAAAAGTTGCATGTGAAGGAGAAACTGATGATGACACAATCTGATGTTCAATAGGATATGAACATGATGAAGAAGCAACATTACAATAATACTGATGCAAGTAGGAGGGCTTTTTAGCAACCCTAGTTGATCTACGTGGTTCAGGTTCAATGGATGAGCCATGCACATGTAAGGAATCATCGAGGGAAACATGTTCAACAACTGGCTTAACATTGGCAGGTAACACATGATTATTCACCAATTCAGCAACAGGCTCAGCAAAGTTAGATGACACACGATCATGGACCAAGTCAGGAACAACAACTGGCTCAACATTTTGCATAACACCTTTAGTTGGTAATTCAGGAATTGGCTCGTGAACCGGGTCCGTGACAGTTTCAATGACCGGTTCAATAGGCACACCTACTCCAACTGTTGGTTCAGTATCCTGCATTCTCGAGGGAATTCGAAACACATCGAATTGAGCTGAAGAATCAGGAGAAGAAATAGAAGAACCACGAGGCAAACATATGTCAGGAAAAAAATCAATGGAAACTTCAGAAGTATTAATACTATGAAAAGGGAAGATTCCTTCATGAAAAACCACATCACGAGAGATTACAATGGATTGACTCTTGAGTATATAAACCTTGTAACCCTTCATACCAGGAGCATACCCAACAAACACACCAGGTAAGGCCCTTTCACTGAACTTGCCTCAATGAGCCTTCAATGTAGAGGCAAAACAAAGACTGCCAAACACTCGAAGAGCCCCATAATCAGGAAGATGACCATGCAACAATTCATAAGGAGACTTAGCATTTAACACAGGAGAGGGTAATCTATTGATCAAATACGTGGCAGTTAGCAAACAATCACCCCAAAACTTTTCTGGAACTCGTGATTGGAAGAATAAAGCTCGAGCCACAGCCAAAAGCTGCTAATGTTTTCGTTCGACAACAGCATTCTGTTGAGGAGTTTCCACACATGAAAACTGATGCACAATGCCAAGTGAAGCAAACAATTCAGTGAAGCGTAACTCCAAAGCATTATCCGATCGAAACACTTTTATATCATATCCATACTGCCTCTTGACCATGTTAATAAAAGAAGGAACAATTGAAGTAACATCAGACTTGTGTTGCAACAGAAAAGTCCAGGTGCATCTGGAAAAATCATCAACTAAGGTCAAGAAAAACCTCTGTTTGTTGTATGTTGAAGTTTTAAATGGACCCCAAATATCACAGTGCACTAAAGCAAAGGGAGAATTAGCCCGAGAAACAGAAGAAGAAAAAGGCAAACGGTGTTGCTTAGCCAGAGGACATATGGAACAAGGAGATTCAGTTTTATTCATAGAAGGAATAACATCCTTCATCAAATGTAATACATTCGAACTTGGATGACCTAATCTGTCATGCCAAGGAGTTACAAAAATGGAGTTCATACAAGAAACATTAGTCTGAACACTACAAGAATTTACATCAGGCAATCGAAGCAAATACAGGCCTTGAAACAGCTCACCCCTCCCAACCACTTGCTGAAGATCCTGAATCACACAATCAGAGTGAGAAAACAACACACGAAAATCAGAATCTTTGGTCAGTGCACTGACTGCCAATAAATTGAAACTGAATTCCGGAACAAAGAGAACCGATTCAAGAAGCAAGCTAGGAGACAAACGAACATTCCCAGCAAAACCAACTGAAATAAGAGATTTGTCAGGGAGAAGAATGTTCCCTCCTTCAATAGGTGTGAAAGACTCAAATAAAATCTTATCATAACAAATATGTCGCGAAGCACCAGAATCAATGACCCAAGGAGGCTTAGAATCAGAAAAATTCAGACTATTAATGTAAGCTAGAATCTTGCCTTGCATTGTGAAGTTAATTGATGTGGAAGGAACATCAGGAGTCGAAGCAGCTTGTAGTTGATTTGTCAACATGGCAATCAATTGTTGACATTGCTGAGGAGTCAACGAGTCACCAGGAACACCAGGTAAAGCATCTGAGTCTTTAACAACATTGGAATGAGCAACATTCTGAAAAGACTTGGATCGTGCACCATAGCCAGGGGAAAGCCATGAAGCCTGTAACATTTATCTTTAGTGTGCCCCATCATATTACAATGACTGCACTGAGGACGACTCTTCTTGGCTATAGTCTTAACAGCAAGAGCAGCTTCAATTGGTCTAGTTGTCAAGATTGATCGTTGATTTTCTTCTTGCACAACCCAGGAAAAGACTTTAGAAAGATAGGGAAAAGGATCAACTAACAAGATTTGACCCCGAATGTGAGAAAAAGATTCATTAAGCCCCATTAAAACTGTATGGTCTGCTCCTTTTGAGTATTATCCACCATTTTACGAACACCTCCACAAGTGCAAGTAGAACAAGAACAAATAGATCTTGCTGAGATCAACTCATCCTAGAGAACCTTGAGTTGAGTATAATAAACTGTTACTGAAGAAGTGCCTTGAACAAGCTCACTGAATTTCTTCTTGAGATGAAACAATCGAGGGCCATTCATTTGCTGGAAACGATCTTCAAGATCTTTCCAAATCTCAGCTGCAGTTGAATGGTATAAGAGACTAGCAGCAATCTCTTTAGAAACATCATTAAGGAGCCATGAATTAAAAAGGTTGTTGGCCCGCGTCCAAGCATTATACTTCTCAGCAGAAAGCAATGGTGGAGCTGAAATGGAGCCATCAACAAAGCCTAATTTGTTTTTAGCCGAGAGAGCCATCACCATGGAACGTTTCCAACTGTTGTAGTTATCATTCGTCAACGGTTGTAAAACGAGAATCATCCCTGGATTATCTGATTGATGCAGATAATACAGATTGCCTCCATCATCAAATTGGTCATTGAGATTCACCATGATCAAGAAAGATGAAGAAAAGAAAGAGAGAAAAGAAATGGGAAGCTTGAAAAACGCAAGAAGCGTTAGATTTCAACTGATACCATATTACAAGATGAAGATGATAATCTTTGTTTATTGATACAAAGAAGAAAACTTTCTGATTTACCTTAGAGAACTAAGGTGCTTATTTATACAACAAGGCATAGTAAAGAAACTGACTAACTAACCTCCTAACTAACTCATAACCAATACAACTAACGTGTATACATTCCAATAAGAAGTATTAGATGATTATTATTCAGTGGCATTGGCATGCCTTGTGTTTTCTTGAGTCCCCAAGAATCTAATGCTCTTGTTTTGTGGGGGTACTGTAAAGTTTTGAATTTCTTTACGAGCTAATTGAATTCTATTGGGTTTTTGAATGTGTTCTCTCTTTTCCATTCAAGTTATTTTATTGTCTTTGATATGTGAATATGCTGAAAGAGTAAAGCTCATGACTTAAAGGCTAGTTCTTTCGGTAAAAACCGGAATGACTGCTTGTATTCTTCCCATCTTATTACCTTTTGGACCAGTGCATTAGCTCTTGGAATAATGTAGTGAGACCTTGGAACAAGATTAATGGATAAAATTAGTGGCGTTTGTAAAATAATGCTGCTATATATATAGTAGCAGCGTTTGTAGTTACAAATGCACTAAAGAACAGTTATTTGCAGCATTTGTAAGTATAAACGCAACTATATCCCATAACCTTTAGTGGCGTTTGAAATGCCGCTATATATCTTTGCCTTTTGCAGTGTTTATTGTCCACAAACGCAGCGAAATGTTGCAGTGTTGATTTCAACGGAACTTCTTACAGCGCTTTTCTTAGCGCCGGGAGAGTTTTTAGCGACGCTAAAAAAATGCCGCTAAAGACCTATTTTGCAATAGTGTGTGTATATAATGAGTGCATTCCCACATGAGGGGGGTCTTTCTCACTACCGGTGGCTCTCCGCCCACACCAGAATTGGTGAAACACTTCAAATCACCACCAACCACCATCCTTGTCTTCCTCTTCACCATCATCTCATATTTTGGGCATCAACCATTGGTGCGGTGAATGACACGCGTCGTGAACTGTCAAATAAAATTCTTTGAATTCAATTAAAGAAATAATTTAAGTAGAATAGTGAGAGTAAGGGTCCATCCGCAGAGACTAAGGAGTTCCCAATATCTATTTGATTTTGATGATTATCAAGCAATTTGCAAGTAACAAAAGGGGGGTTAAGCGAAATAATTCGAGAAGATTAAAATAAATAAAGCGAAAGAAATAATTGAAATAGATTATGATAAGAGTTAGCCTCTAGCTTTACTTCGCCTAGACTAGTCTCTTTACTTAAAGGGATATTTCTTCTAGTTCTTGCTGGTTACAGTCTACAAGTCCCAACCCTTGTAACTTGCTTCTCTACGGTAAACTAAATCCCAAGGTCAATCCTTGAAATCCAGTTTTTGTTTGATTAGCTTCGTCAATCGATGTTAATTCAAATTCTTCGTTTTGTGCTGGAAAAGCCCGTGCTCGGATGGATTATCTTGACAAGAATTGTATCCGATCTTGATTCCCCTTAGTGGATCGCCACTAAGTTTGTTCTTAGGGAGTTGAATCTGCTACAAGCTTAATCTCATCCCCAAAGGTGGATCAAAACCACGTCAACCCGACAAGCATAATCTAAAGGAAATGCCGATTGCCAATCCAATTTTACTAAAAATCAAGAAAGAAATCGAAGGTTTTGAAGAACATTGTCTATTCTCATGAGGTAAATCAGGTTTAGCTTAGCTTTTGGCTAAAGGGGAATTTAGCTAAGCATAGCTTGCGAAGAAACCATACTTAACTTTTTTAACAAAGGGGAAGTAAAGAAAATTAAAAATGGAGAGAAAGGATATTTATAAAACTCTAAAGTGAAAATGAGAACAAGAGCAAGTGATGCTTTGAGTCTCACCCTAAAGATGGTATCTATAGCATCCTAAAACCCAAAAATAACTCTAAAATGATAAGAGATAATGCATAAAATATTTAAAATACAAGAGATAATTCTTAAGTTATAAAAAATAAATCCTAAAATGTTTCAATTAAAAAAAAGATAATCCCCAAGCTTTGATCCAAATCTCGGTTGATAGCTTATCACGCACTACTGACGTTATCTTCTAGAAGCCTGTTGACGTGTTGCCGAGTTAGCGCATTCATGTCCCAATTCATGCACACTAATCCAGCCACGAATCCAGAAAACTTGCAAAATCCAGCATTTTCTAATCTGTTTTCCAGCCATGAAGTCATGCACAGAAAGCACACAATAGACCACAATTCAGCACCACAAATCAACTATTTAAGCGTAATTAGCACTAAAATATTGACCAAACTAGCTACTCATGAAATTCCCCCTCACTTATCTGATGTTTTTCCTCAAGTATCTCAAAAATTTAAACAAATTTAATCTCAAGTTCTCATCCCTTATTTCACGAAGTCTCTAAGTTTCCGGTATGATTTAGTATCTGAGCAAGTATGAAACCTAAGAAGCAATCGGAGAATGGCAAGACTAGATACAATTTTATCAAAATGTAGACATTCCAATAACATGTTAATATCAATGATGCAAACCCTAATACCCTCACAAGGATGCACTCATTTCGCTCAAAGTGTTTAGGGTAAATGATCACTCAAGCCACAATTAATTTAAGCATTACCATAGGCTTGTATATAAATCCTATCTCCACTACTAAGTATGAATATGATGCAAAAATCAAGAGGTCTTTAAAAAGGTTCGGGTAGGATAAAAGGCTAAATAAGAGGTTAAAAATTCAAGACAAAGAAGAAGTATTCCAAAGGAGAGTAAAAGGAAAAGAGAAAAGAAGAAAGAAAACCAACACTTATTTCCATTTTTTCTTTTTTTCTCTTTTTTTCTTTTCGGACAGTTTCTGCTTTTCTGCACTTTTTTTTACTGTTTCTGCAGTTCGAACCAAACATGATTTTTATTGTTCGAACAGTTAGATTTTGCACTGTATTTTCTTGCACTGTTCGAACGAAACTGCACTATTTTTTTGCACCGCACTGTGTTGATTTGAATCTTTTTTTATTTTTTTTCTGTAGCAATTTTTTTCGAACTTCCCGCTTTGGAATAACCACTTCCCCTAAAAAGGGTGACAAAGAATGGGGATAAAATAAAATTGATTTGGGCTAAAATTTTTGTAAATTCAAAGAAAAGGTTACGACTCAAAATTGGCTATCTAAAGGATAAATAATTAAAGGGTAGGCCATTTTTTGGAAGAGAAAAAGGGTAAAACCTAGTGCCTTTATCACACTAAAGCATCATAGTCAAAAAATGTAGTCTCGGCAAGCATTTAAACCACAAGTTATAGAATGCAAAGAATTAACTTGGCACACTCAATGAAACAAAGAGCAAAAATAAATATGAATGCTCATTAGGCTCAAAGCTCGCAATAAGGTTAATTGTACTAGGATAAGCATCGTGTCAACTAACAAGTCAAGGAATGTCAAAAGAAAATTTTATAAAAAATTACTAGTCAAGCCATTGTCTATCATGCATCCTAAAGTTCAAAACAAAAAAGATACCAAATAATATGGAAAGCGGAGAGACAAGGCGAAGTTAAGGATAACAACAAGTAACTTAAATTAAAAAAACCAGAGAACAAGAGGACAACCAATCAGACAAGAAATTACGATAATTTTACATGGATTCCCACTCCCCTCACTTTAAGCATGATGTCTCATTATGCAGAGAGAAATGAAAGAGAGGGAATAGGAAACTTCACGTTCTAACGACGACCGGTTCTTGTGTTTGTGGAGGTCGACGAGCTTGCTTTCGAGTTCTCACCATATTGGAGAAAAAACTCTTTAAAAAAATGAAGGTCAAGTATGCGGCTAAAAAGGGAAAGAAAAAAAGGATTTAGGTTTGTTTGGAACACATGAGGTGTTTATGCTGCGTAGTGTACTATAAATGATATGCAAATATGGTGCAAGTATACACGTCGAACAAGTAATACAGTGATAAGTGAGTATTGTTTCCACATGGATTGGTGGTGTCTCTAGTTGAGTTTTAGCACACAAGTGAAGAACTGTAAATAGAGAATGCTTTGGCAAATAGATACATAGGGATAAATGTTGTAGCAACAAAGATAAAAATAACGCGCTAAAATCAGTAGACTTAACAAGTCCTCTTACGTATGCAAAACTCACTTGGGAATGACCGGCCGGGTTGCCTGGTTAACCTATGCTTTAGCTCTCAACTAAGGCTTATCTCACTTGATTATTCTATGCTCGGTAGGATATGCTAAGGTTGTTCCTTAACTATCTCTAGCAAGGAATCTAGGAGTAGGGAATACTACATTAATACCTCTTAGCGTAAACTCTAACATTCCTCCTACCCATAAAGTTCTATCCTTTTTAGCCGTTGAAACCCATCACTTATCTCTAAGGTGGATTAGAGATGTGCCTCTCAGCAGCCAACTCCATTGTCTATGAAGGTCAAAGGTAGCTCTCTCGATTACTAACTTGAAATCACACCTAAGGAAATGCCAACACTCGAAGTCTCTTACAACCTTAAGCATTTAACGAACATAGACAAAACATAGAATGAAACATGAGAGAAATAAGCATGCATTAAAGAAACTAAAAACATAAATCATCCAAACAATCCAAGCCACCTAAAATCAGTTCATGGTTGGGGAATAAACATCCAAAGTAACTTTGTTTGTACAACCCATTTCAGAATATAACAGAAATGCTAAAGCAACAAAAAATGAAGAAGAAACTCTCGATCTGTGATGGACTGCAATGCCACGAACCACCCTAGGCTTGCTGCCTTTCTCAAGGCCAGCAAGGTCAACCCTTGGAACTTCAACGATGGAGGACACCAAGTGGAGGAAGAAGAATATGGGAAAAGAGCCACATTTTTCTTTTCTCCATATCCTTAGTCACCTTTTTCGCTCTCTCTTTAATGAGGGTCTCGTGTCCTTTATATAGTAGGGGCTCTTAGGGTTTTGTGACCTAATATTCTTTGATGTCCTGGGGAATATTTCCTATGCATGTAGGGTAAAATCAGACAAAAGGGGGCTCGCACACGTGGGCTCTAAGAATGTGGGCGTTGCTTTGTCTTTTTCTGTGCCTATAATTGCTGTCCAAAATGATGTAGCATTTTCCTCCTTTTCCAGCTTCACGCTTGCTTCAACCTGCACGTCACAGAAACAACACATACCCTTCAAGCAGCATCCAATCTTGTGAAATTAAGCCAAACCACCAACAAGCAAAGATGTATGCAATTATATGCCCTAAATACACCTATATGCTATGATATGACCTTGAAAACAAACAAATACCTAAGTAAAAAGTTGTAAAATGTAAGTATTTTGGCAAGTTATCACACCCCAAACTTAAGCTATTGCTTGTCCTCAAGCAATGAGTAGAGAGAAACAGAGAAAATGATCTGGAAAAAATTTAGCTCAAGGTAGATGCTATGGAAAAATTTCAACCCTCAAAAAAGGAAGGCTTTCATACTGAAGACATAATTGAGATTTTAAGAATGATTCCATAGGGTAAGATCCTTTGTTAGTGTGTGCGTAATTGCATGACAATTAAGCTTAAAAGAGCTAGAAAAATTTCTTACAAGAACTCAAGTTCATCCTAGTGTTTGAACTGTTTTAGCACAAATTTTTACTCCTATAATTAAACTGTTTTTTAGAGGGGCGTCAACTCATCACACCTGCCATCCCTCACTCTAGATGAGTAGGGAGCACACCTCTCATCCCTGAGCTAGTAGGTAGAGTCATCCCGTGACAACTTTCATTCACTCATTTGATGTTGCTACCATTTATTTAAGCTTGATTTCCAGGAGATGCAACACAAAGCGGAGTGTCCCTCTATAAATATGTCGTAGCATTTATTCACAGTTTAGTATATTCAATAAGCATAAGGGAGATTAACTAAGCCTTTACCGCTTCATTTTTCTTTATATGAGATCATTAAATTCAATTTCACAAGGATAAACATAAGTTCTAAAAAAAATTCTCTAAGAGTCTTAAACATAAGGAACATACAATCGTGTAACAATACAAAGATCAAGCATCAAACGCTAGAGTTTATCCTACCAATCTCAATAGTCAAACATGTGAATCCATAGCCTTAAAAAATTATTCATCATCGGGCATCATTAATTTATTCATAGAACTATTATAGAGCTAAACAAAATGACATAGCATAATTTCTATTTCAACCTATTGATGCAATGCAAATGACTAACAAAAGGGCATTAACACCCATAAACTTGAAGAGTGCAGTGTCCTGAATGTAACAAAAAAAAAAGAGATGCAACTAATCTACATGAAATGTAAAATGAAGAAGTACCTTACTTCTTGGTGGTGGCTGACTTGGTGGCTTTTTGTTTGATGCTGGAGGACTTGAATGAGGCGATAAGAGGGTCAACATCGTCCTGTTCTGGTGGAGGGGTAGGTTCTGCCTCGGCTGGAGTCTCTTGATTGGTGGAACTGGTATCTGATTCATTCTCCCCATTTGGTGTGTTCCAAACTCTAACGGCGGTGCGTTTGCTTCGCGTTCTTGTTGACGGGGCAATGCTTGGGGTCTGTGCAGGTGATTGTGCTGAGATGGAGTGCGTGGGCTCGTCTTCTTATGATTCAACTATCATAGTGTTGACATGATCAACATACGAGTCTTTTGCTGGGGCAGCTTTGGAAGCTTTGGTTGTTCTCTTTCTCTTCTTTGGCAGGGGATATGCTGTAGCATCTGTTTCCTGATTCTGGGAGGAAGGCTGAGTCTGAGTAGGGCTTTTGCTGGAGACTGATGTATTTTGGGTAGTGGGGGGAGGGTTCTTCGCATGTGCCTTCAAGGATTCAAGGAAGGCTAGGAAATCAATGCTGATATGCGGTAGGATTTCCTTGAAGTAATTGTTCATGACCACATCCCTCTCCTTGACTTACCCAAAGAAAGCAGTCAGGTCCTCGCACATTTTGTCCATGTCCTCTCGGAGATGAGTGGTAGAGGCAACCAGTTCAGCAACTCTTGCTGCAACAAAAGTTTTTGCTCTTCCAGCTAGTGTTTCTGCTAGGGCATCCTCGTCGAATCCTTTGATGAAGGGGACCATCTCTTTTGTAATAGGACATTTTCCTGAATTCTTGGCATCAGCAACGGGGTCTTCAAATACTCCTTTTTAATGACATAGGGCAGTAATGAGGTTTGGGAAGATCAGCGTGCTGGACTTTCTCTTCAAGCACGCGTACACTTCCTCCACAATAATCTTCCCCACATCAATGGACCTGTCATTTAAGATTGAATGAAGGAGAATGAGCCTTCAAATGTTAACAGTTTTTGTATGAGAGGTTGGCATGAGTTTGTTCTTGACAATGAATTCAGAGCTTGGCCTCTGGCGTAAGACGTGCGCGCTCTACTACCTTGTTCGATGCATCCAGGTTCTTCCCTTCAAAGCATAAATCTTCAAGCACTTCCTTGACGGATTGCGGATCAGCATTTTCAGTGAAGGGTGTGTGGTGGTCTTTTGAGTTCTTAAGGCCAAAGAACTTGTTGATCTTGGCCGCTGTAAACTTGATTTGGTCGCCACGCACATATACGCTGGATTGAGTAGGGCTACTGAGATGCGCATAAAACTTTTGGACGATAGGGATGCAAAATTTCTCTGGGTGGGGAACGAAAGTGGCCCATCTATGGTTTGCGATGATGTCCAGGATATCATTGCCAAACCCTTGTTCCCCTTCAGTGGGAAACTTAAACCCTTGCTCCGGCAACAGCTTCCGGTCTTGCTGATTTTGGAAGCGCTCCTTTGCTTTGTCATCCAATTTTTTTTTATAAGCACGAGCTTTGGTTGGTTACTTACAGAGGTGCCTTCAACTCTTTTGCATCGCACCATTGTTGAGAAAAAAGAAGGAGAATGTGGGTGAGATGGGAGAAAAAATTTTGGCTGGGTTTTTAGGTTTTGCTGGTTGGAAAAGATGAAGGTGATGGGTCTTTTTGTTTTCTTTTTATTTTGATTTGATGAAAGAATGTTAGTGGGAGTTGATGATGAGGGTGATGGGAGTTAAGGGGAGGTAACTGACACGATGTGAAGGAGATAGAGTGTTGAGGGTGTGATAACTGCATGAATATCCTTGTTATCATACCTTTTCGCTATAGCATTTGCCTGTTCTCAAGCCCATATCATAGCAATTAGACTGTATTTAGGTTGTATTTTCTTCTTTTGAGTGCATCTTTATTTTTGCTGGTTATTAGTCCATGTTGAGGGCTACTGCTTGGAAGGTTGGTTTTGGGTCTGATGATGCGCAGGAAGGGAGCCTAGCAAGAGAAAGCTAGCGCCGGGAATTGCTATAGCATTATAGAAGTAAATATTGGCCAACACTTAGAGCTGTGAGGACACGTGAGCTGCAGTAGCACATGAATATGCAGAAAGGGACAACCTGACTTGTGAAACAGCCGGTACCCACCTACAGACTGTCCTCCTTGTCCCATCGTGGCAGATCTTGTCGGTGGATATTCCTTGGGATTATCAAGGAATCTTTAGGGCACAAAACCCTAGGAGCCTCCACTATATAAAGAGGGAGAGAAGTGTGAAAACAAGAGAGCAAAAAGTGAGAGAGAAAGGTACGTGCTGAACAAGGAGAAAGAAGCGTTCTTATTCATCTTCTCCAACTTGGTGTCCTCCATCGTTGAAGCTCCAAGGAGTGGCATCCCCGGCCTCGAGAGAGGCGGTGGGCCTAAGACAGTCGGGCAGTCCATTGCAGAGAGGGAGTTCACCTTTCTTTCTGTTGCTTTAGAATTTCCTGTTTAAATCTTTATCTTTGGGGATGTTATCACAATGATACGTTGGATGATACGGCCCATCCACGAACTGTTTTGGGTGGCTTCGGTTTGATGGATGATTTTATTATTAAGTATTTTTTAATGCATGCTATATCTTTACAGTGTTTATCATGTTCTATGCTTTGCTTATGCGTTTTATTTCCTTAAAGTTGTAAGAGCCCTCGAGAGTTGGTCGTTCTTTTAGTGTTTGTTGAGGTTAGTAATCAAGAGAGCTAGCCTTAGAACCCCCATAAGCAATGGAGTGGCTGTCGAGAGGCAGACTCTAACCTACCTTAGAGATAAGTGATAGGTTTCAAGGGCTAAAACGGATAGTTCGAGAAGGGTAGGGGAGTGTGAAGAGTTTACGCTGAGAGGTATGGCTGTAGCATTTCTGACTCCCGGTTTCCTGGCTAGAGATAGTTTAGGAACACTTTTAGTAAATCCCGCCTAGCATAGAAGATAGCTGAAGAGCCTTAGTATCGTTAAGATGCTTAGTTTAGGTTGGCAATCGTTCCCAGTCAGTCATTCCGTAGTGAGTTTTGCATTCGAAAGAGGGGCATGTTCATCATAGTGTTATCTCAGCTTTCTTTACATTGTTTTGCTACAACATTATTTTACACCATCTCTTTTACTATAGCAATTTAACTTGCAAAAAGTTCATTCAATATTATTACAGCAAACCGTGAATACCTCCAATCCCTATGGAGACGATACTCACTCACTCACTTTACTACTCGTTCGACGTGTATACTTGTACCATATTTGCGTATCATTAATAGTACATCACGCGCAAGAACAAGGTTTTGGCGGCGTTGGCGGGGATTGGCAATTGGTTGTTTACGGTTTTTTGTTTATATCGCTTGTTCTTTTTGTTTTTGTACATATTTATTTGGGATTTTTCATTTTTCTTATTAGGCGTCATGCTAGTGTAAGAGCAAAAGAAGACCTATAGGACCCCTGCAATCACCTATTTCTGAAATCAAGAATTTCTTACGTCTCAGGAGACGTGTTTGAAGAGTAGAGACCTGAAACATGAACGAAGAAATACCACAACCTCCAGGTAACAAAGATGCTATGGCAAATGGCCAGGGAGAAGCGGCTCGACCTCCAGCCATTAGAGATTATTTGACTCCTATCTTGGACGATCTCTATCCTGGAATAGTAGCTCCAGAAATTCAGGCAGCCCAGTTCGAGCTTAAACATGTTATGTTCAACACGTTGAACACTATTGGTCAATTTGGAGGTATGCCTCACGAAGATGCAAGACAACATATCCGTGCTTTCTTGGAAGTTTGTGACTCGTTCAGACAGCAAGGAGTGCACGAGGATGTGCTAAAGCTTAAATTGTTTCCATATTCTTTACGAGATCGTGCGAGAGCATGGCTAAGTGGAGTGCCAACTGGATCAATGGAGACTTGGACAAATCTATGCAAAAGTTTTCTGCTACAGTATAATCCACCCAATAGAAACACTCAGTTGAGAAATGATATTGCTTCTTTTCGTCAAGCTGATGACGAATCCATGTACGAGTGTTGGGATCGATTCAAGGGATTATTGAGGAAGTGCACAAATCATGGTTTTTATGATTGGACCCAAGTGGTTATGTTCTATAATGGAGTGAATGCTCCTATAAGGATGATGTTAGATGCTTCAGCAAATGGGACCTTGTTAGACAAATCCCCGGAGGAAGCATTCGACATTGTTGATAGGGTAGCCAACAATGACTACCAATTTCCGACCACAAGGCATGGAACGAAGAGGAGAACCCAAGTAATTCGAGAGAGTGAAGTTGATGACTCGGTAGCCACCCAGTTAGCTGCTATCACCGATATGCTAAAGAACTTTCAATGTTCCAACGAAGTCAAGGAAGTGAAGTCCGCAACCTCATGTCTCAGATGCGATGGCAATCACCATTTGAGTGAATGCACTGACAGTCAAGAGTCAGCCAACTATGTGAGAAATTATAACCACAACAACAATCCATACTCTAATACCTACAACCCATGATGGCGTCAGCATCCAAATTTCCGTTGGGGTAAGAAAGGGCACATCAATTCTGCACAGCCAGCGCCACAGAAAAATATGATCAAAGCACCACCTTCTAACCAGATGATGCCATGGCAAGGTCACAAGGGAGCAACATCTTCGTCAAACAGTTCGTTGGAGACCACATTCAAAGAATATATGTCTATGACGAAAGATTTTATAGGAACCACGAAAGTTTTGCTACAGGACCACGCAACAAACATTAAGAATCAAAGAGCTTTATTTCAAAGCCATAGTTCTTCTTTCAGAGCCTTAGAGACACAAGTTGGTCAGATAGCTCAAACCTTACATGCGCGACCACAAGGGAGTCTGCCTAGTGACACTGAAGCTACTAAGCACCATAGCAAGGAGCAATGCAGCATGCTCACATTAAGGAGTGGAAAGGAAATTAACAAAGAAGACAAGTTTGGGGGAAAAGAGAAGAAGGAATCTTAGCCCAACTTGCCTCCCGAAGAAGATAACTCACAAAACCCTCCAGCTGAAGAGAAGGATGAGGAGGAAGTCATAGCAAAAGAATTACCGGAGGAGGAGCCTGCTTTTGCTACATCAAAAGATGCAACTCCCCCAGTCCAGATAAATGAAGTTAGACCCCCACCTCCTTTTCCTCAACGACTCAAGAAGCAGAAAGAAGAAATTCAATTCCAGAAATTCGTGGATATCCTAGACAAATTACATATCAATGCTCCATTTTTGGAGGACATTGATTAGATGGCAACATATGCCAAGTTCCTTAAGGATATAGTTACAAAAAAGAGAAAGGTCGAGAAGCAAGAAATTGTCGCTATAGCAAAATAATGCTATTTTGTATGGAGTAAGCTGCCACCTAAGAGGAAGGACCCAGGTAGCTTTGTCATCCCATGCTCTTTTGGCGATAAGTTTGTTGGAAGAGCACTTTGCGATTTGGGATCAAGTGTTAACTTGATGCCTAAGTTGATTTTTCTGAAACTAGGAATACGAGAGGCACAGCCCACCAAGGTTGTGCTATAGCTAGCAAATCACTCTCATGTTCGCCCAGAAGGAAGAATTGAAGATGTCGTGGTAAAAGTGGACCGATTTATCTTTCCAGTCGACTTCTTAATCCTCGACTGTGAAGCTGACAGCAAAACACCCATTATCTTGGGTAGGCCATTTTTAGCTACCAGGCGAGCTTTAATCGATTGTGAGAAGGGTGAGTTCACGATGCGAGTGGTTGATCAAACGGTCATGATCAATATTCATGACACCCTCAAGTATGCAGACAATCCGGGATCATGCCAATACATAGATGCTACAACACAGAATGAAACTGCTGAGTTTTGCTGTAGCAATGAGATGCAAATGAAAGAGTTTGAAGCACACTGCAAAGATGATGATTCAAACCTAGAAGAACTCTCAAAGGAACTGGAGAAGTCTAGTCGACTCGAATCTAGACCAGGTACGCACTTTGAACCTCTTGATTTTTTAGAATTTGTACCTCCTAAGCCTTCCCTTGAGCATGCACCTACTCTAGAACTGAAACCTTTGCCATCCCATCTTAAGAATGTTTACTTAGGGAGCAATGAAACTTTGCCTGTGATAATCTCATTTAGTTTCACACCTAAGCAAGAAACTAGCTTAGTAAATATGTTGTTACATCATAAAAATGCGCTAGGGTGGACTATGGCTGATTTGAAGGGTTTAAGCCCTGCTATATGTATGCACAAAATTTTGCTTGATGATTGTCACAACAATTCTGTTGATCCCCAGAAAAGATTAAACCCAATCATGAAAATGTGGTAATAAAAGAGATAATTAAGTGGCTTGATGTGGTAATAATAGCTCACGGGTCAGCCCGGTGCAATGTGTACCGAAGAAGGGAAGCGTGACCGTGGTAAGCAACGTAGAGAATGAGCTATTGCCTACTAAAACCGTCATGGGGTGGATGATTTGCATGGACTATAGGAAGCTCAACAAGGCAACCAAGAAGGACCTTGTTCCCCCTATTCATTGATCAGATGTTAGATCGACTAGCGGGAAAGGCATTCTACTACTTCCTCGATGGGTATTCTTGGTACGATCAGATTGCTATAGCACTCGAAGACCAAGAGAAGACGACTTTCACATGCCTTTATGGAACTTACGCTTTTCGTAGAATGCCCTTTGGTCTCTGCAATGCCCCAGCAACCTTTCAAAGATTTATGTTGGCTATTTTTCAGACATGGTCGAGGATTTTTTAGAAATTTTCATGGATGACTCTCTCGGTCTCCAGAGATGACTTTGACACATGCCTGGGCAATCTCGCCAAGTTTCTAAAGAGGTGTAAGGAAGCTGACTTGGTGCTAAATTGGGAAAAATGCCACTTCATGGTAACGTAAGGAATGATCTTAGGCCATAAGATCTCGAAGCAAGGGATAGAAGTTGACAAAGCAAAGGTCGAGGTCATTGAAAAATTACCTCCCCCCACTATTGTCAAGGGAGTAAGAAGCTTTCTAGGGCATGCTGGCTTCTATCAGAAATTTATCAAGGACTTTTCAAAGATCTCAAAGCCGCTATGCAATTTGGAACAACAAAATCAACCATTTTTGTTTGACAAAGATTGCCATAGCGTGTTGCAAGAGCTAAAGGAGAAGCTTATCTCAGCACCAGTTGTCATTCCACCTGATTGGAACGAGCCATTTGAGCTAATATGTGATGCAAGTGACTACGCCATCGGTGCAGCACTTGGACAACGCCGAGGTAAACTCTTTCATGTTATTTATTAAGCTAGTCGCACTTTGAATGATGCACAAATCAATTACACCACTACTGAGAAAGAATTGCTTGTTGTAGTATTTGCCTTTGATAAGTTTAGATCATACTTGATAGGCACTAAGGTAATAGTTCATACCGATCATTCAGCCATCAAGTACTTAGTGACTAAAAAGGATGCTAAGCCTAGACTTATTAGATGGATACTCTTGCTACAAGAATTTGATTTAGAAGTTAGAGATAGGAAAAGATGTGAGAACCAGGTAGCTGATCATCTATCTAAGCTAGAAAATGTTATCGCACAAGGTAGTGTGTAACCCCTTTAACCCGGCCTAGACGGTTGACCCGAATTAAGAAAGTCACACGGGGAAAACCAAAGTCAACCCGAAAGTCAACCTTGATTAACGACCCTTTTTTTTTTCTTTTTAAAACTTGTCTAGATGCATATTAAGCCTAATTGTGATCACACAAACATCATACCAAAAGATCACAAACATCAGAGATCAAACAGGGACTCAATTGAACAATTTACAACCTTAGGGACCAAATTGTAAATTCTGATAATTATAAGGACTTAACCCAAATTGAAGTTACCAACTTGAAATTAATCATGTTTCATACTTCTCTGTGAAATTTCAGCTCGAAAGGACTTCCCAAACTCATACAATTGCACAAACAAGTTTCAGGACCAAAACGCAACCAATCCAAAACACATAACTGCCAATGTCAGCCCCCAACGGTCAACCGTTCCGAAACGGGAGACAGCCCGTTTCGAAACGCGGGGCCGTTCCGAAACAGGCATAGCCCGTTTCGAAACGGGGGTCTGGCAGTGGCCTTTCCGTTTCGGAACGACCCCTCCCGTTTCGGACGCCTGGGCACGATTAAGGCACCCGTTCCGAAACGGTAGGTGCTGTTCCGAAACACCCTGCCCAGATTGCTCCAAAACTCCACTTTAAACATGCAATTACACAACCAAACATGCTCCAAATGTCACCAAACTTTACCAGCATGCGATTCAACATATATAAAACATATTAGCATCATCAATTCAACCAAACATCATCATATGCAAAAAGCCCCAATTCTATAGGCATGCTTCCTACACAAGCTAGATATTCAAGCACCAAACTTACAAAACAAGCATATAAAGATCCAATCCAAAGACCAACAATCTTAACATCAAGAAACATACTTAGGGAGTACAAAACACCTCCCAAAACATACACATGGTTTCCCCATTGCCAAATCACCCAAAAGCTAAAATGTTTAACAAAAACCTTCCATACATTGAGCTTTACTTGCACTTGAATTCTTGCCCTTCTTGCTGCCCTCAAAAGGTCTCTAATGCTCTGCATTATTGAATCAAGGGAAAACGAAGAGAGCGTAAGCAAAAGCTTAGTGAGGAATGCTCAATAAAACCATCCAATAATGCATTTGTAAAACACTTTATTAAACATGCTTTAAACCATCATTTACACATGCTCAAAAGCTTACTTAAACATGCATCTCATGCATCAAATCATAACATGTCATATTGGCCACAAGTGATAAATTCCATTTCTTTAAAAACAAGTTCATCAACTTTCACCCCAAGGACTTTTAAACACCTTGGCCCCAAGGACTTTTAAACACCTTGGCCTATGGACTTTTAAACACCATAGAATGTATCACATCAAGGACTTTTAAACACCTTGATCCCAAGGACTTTTAAACACCTTGGCCATGGACTTTTAAACACCATGAAAAAGGATCACCTAAGGACTTTTAACCACCTTAGTGTCCACAACATGAACCATCCAAGGACTTTTAACCACCTTGATGTTCATAAGTAACAAGGCTCACTCAAGGACTTTTAACCACCTTAGTGACCTTATCATTTTAAAACCTCACTTGCCAATATACATCATTTTCATCACTTACATTACTGTTTTAAAGCATAAAACCAAGCCATATTCATCATGCATTTAAAAGCATTAAACCACATCATTTCAATGTACAAAAGCAAGGAACTCCTACCTAGAGTTACCTTCAAAATATGGCTTACAACATCAGCAAAAACCATGCTAAAACATGCTTCCAAAACAGTATGTAAAACATGCAAATAATCATTTTGCAACACAACAAAATCATGGCCACCACTAGAGAGAAATTCCGAAAACTTACGCTCGAGCTTAGCAAAGTTGTTTAGACTTAAACTAAGCTCCCAAGACATTGCTTTCAAAGCCGAAAACCCAATTTCACTCACCGATTCCACTTCGCCACTTGCCGAAGCACGAAATCAAGCTTCCGAATCAACAACTCTTGGATCCAAAGATGCCTCCCCTGATTAAACACATTAAAGCAGAGGTTTAATGCATCATCAAGCATCAAAAGCTTCAATGAAAGCACTCAAACTCGCTGCTCTCATTCCCACTCCAATTTCGGCCACCAAACACAACCGAAATTGCACCAAAACCACCTCCCAACAAAGCCCAGCCATAAACCAGCAAAACCTTACATCCATTAACACCATAAAACATTTAAAAACAACCTACAAACATCCTTATACCTCCAGCAACAACAGATCCACAAGATCACCACAAAACATCCAAAAAACATAAGCTAAACTTAGGAAACTCAACCTATCCGGGATTGCATTAATCAAAACTCATTTCCTTATCAATTTAGAGTTCATTTAACATCAAAAATACATCTCAAATCACAGATCAATCAGATCTAACGAAAAATCATGAAAAACCATCAAATCTTGCATTATAAGCCAAGATACAATTCCAAACTCAAAAGCCTTTAATTAAACATCAATCAAGAGTTGATAACTTGGGAATTTCAGTAAAGAACTGATAGTTTAGAGGAGAAGGACGTTCTTACCTCCAAACTTGTGTTTCTCCACTTTTTGGAATGAAAATCCTTGTTGAAACACTTAGCAATTGAAGAGATTTGAAGATACAATGATTTGGAATAAAATGAGAGTTGAATGGAGGGATTTAGGTGAAGAAATCAGATCAAGTTCTCTGGAAAAGTAGTGTTTGGTTTGAGAGAAAATGAGAGAAAGAAAGTTTAGCAAAGTTGGTTACAAAATCCAAAAATAGCCAAAATGGCTTCCCTCCAATTTTAATAACCTTTAAAATCAGATTTTAGACTTAAAATATCTTAGAAAAATCTGGAGAAATCATCTTTGGATTAATAGCTCCTTAAGGATTCAAAGTTTCAACTCTTTATAAAACAGTCACCAAACTTTCAAAATTTACATTTTGGTCACTAGCCAAAATGTCATACTTCCAAAACCCATTTTTCAAAATTGATTTCACAGTTCACTTAATTATATTAAAAGATGATTTTAGAACATTTTTCCATATTTTTAATGCAACCCGAACTAGGCTTTCCTAATTTCACCTCTTTAGATTCGAACAGCACTTTGACCAAACCGGTCAACGCCCAGAACTCCTAAGCCCAAAACCGGGGCGTTACATAGTGAATATGAAATTAAGGAGGAATTTCCTTACGAGAAACTGTTGTCCGCTACGGCAATTCTGTGGTATGTTGATATAGTTAATTATATTGTTAGTGGTATTTTGCCTCCTGATTTATCTAGCAATGGACTAAAGAAATTCAGACATGATGCAAGATTCTACTATTGTGGTGAACCTTACTTGTTCAAGCAATGTCATGATCAGATCATAAGGAGATGTGTTCCAGAGGAAGAATACCATAACATTTTGCACCATTGTCATTCATCACTGTGTGGAGCGCATTTTGGTGGTGCTAGGACTGCTGCAAAAATTCTTCAAGCATGATTCTATTGGCCTACACTTTTCAAGGATGCACACAAGTTCTACACGACTTGTGATAGATGCCAAAGAACGAGGAACATCTCCAGGCGGGATGAAATACCACTGCAAAATATTCTTGTGGTTGAAATCTTTGACGGGTGGGGAATTGACTCCATGGGCCCGTTTCCCGCATCCTATGGAGATTTATATATTTTTCTATTAGTCGACTACGTGTCAAAATGGGTGGAGGCTTTTGCCCACCCCAGGAACGACTCCAAGACGGTCATGAAGTTCCTTCACAAGAACATCTTCACGAGGTTTGGAGCACCCCGTGTAACCCCCTTAACCCGGCCCAGACGGTTGACCCGAATTAAGAAGTTTACACGGGGAAAACCAAAGTCAACCCGAAAGTCAACCTTGATTAACGACCCTTTTTTTCTTTTTAAAATTGTCTAGATGCACATTAAACCTAGGCATACTCTTGAGATAAGCATACACAAAAATCACAGCAATCGGAAAACGATAAGGGACCCAATTGCACAAAATACGAATTTAGGGACCAAATTGTAAATTCTGAAAATTAAGAGGACTTTACCAATTTTTAAGTTACCATTATGAAATTAGTCATGTTTCATGCCTCTCTGCCAAATTTCATCTCAAACGGACATCTTAAACTCAAGCAATTGCACAAACAAGAATCAGGACTAAAACGTAAAGCTTGCAAACCTCAAAACCATTCAAATTTTATGCCCAACGGTCAGGTGTTCCGAAACGGGTCTAGGCCGTTCAGGAACACCCCTTGGCAGTAGCCAAAGTGTTCAGAAACGGGCTAGGCCGTTCAGGAACACCCTAGCCAAAACAAGGGCTGTTTCGAAACATGCAAGGGTGTTTCGAAACACCCTGCCCAGAAACAGCAGATTGGCCTGTTAACACCTTTAAACCCCATCAAACATGCTCCAAACCATTCCACAATAAATCAACAACATGCCAAACATCAAACCTACCAACTTGCATCAAAATCTAGATACAAAACCACCCCTAGATGCACCAACTCATTCAACACATCCAACACTCAATCATGCTTTTCAAACAAGAAGCATAGCATAACAACTTAAGCATAAGAAGATTCAAACGTTGCAAGCTTACACCACATAGTTCAAAATCATAAACCAAACTTGTTCAACATACACAAACTCATTAAACATCAACATAAGAGATTTCCCCCCATTGCCTTTATTATCTATAGCTATTAACCGAGACATACATCTCAAGTGGAGCTCTCCTTGAATCCCGTGCTTCTCGTTGTTCCAACTTCAATTATCTGCATTGATGGACAAAAAGGAGCGTAAGCACATAATGCTTAGTGAGGAATGCTCAAAACCAAAACACCATCAATGCAGCGAGTCATAAAACCACTTTTAAAAAGCAAACTCGATTCGATAAACCAAAGCAATGTTTGAAAACCCTTTTCAACAACATGCTTAAAATCATGCATTTCTCAGACATGAAAACCAACCCTTAGCTTGAAGCTAAGTAAACCTTTTCAAAGCACAAACTTGCAAAACCATCAATTTAACCATTCCATGCATGAACATCATATGCAAGGTTAAATACAAAATCCTTGGAAAACACTTCCATTTCACATCATACCTTTCTCATACTTGAATCTCATTTAAAGCAAGAAACCTTTAAAAACCATTTACTCATTCAATCTAACACGTGCATTAAACAAATGCAACATATGAACCACATCATCAATATTTGCATCTCATGCCTTTAAAAACAAGTCTTCGCAAGACTTCAATGCACTAAAGAGATTTCATGCACACATGCCATTCTCAAAATATAATCAACACTTGTTCAAGCTAACAAGTGATACATGCATTCATAAAGCATTACACACTTCTCATGCAACCATGCATCATTTCAAGCATCTCATGCTTCATTACATTCAAGAACATTATATTGGCTTCCAAGTGATAAACCATATCCACTTTTCAACTCAACATCCAATCGGATACGCGGATCACAAGCGTTGTCCCCACGCTTCATACACACTACCAATCTCAAGGTCCCCAAATGGAATTTTAACCACCATTTGACCTTACCATACACAAGGCCCTCATATGGAATTTTAACCACCATATGGCCTTAACATTCACAAGGTTCTCATATGGAATTTTAACCACCATATAACCTTAACACTCACAAGATCCTCATATGGAATTTTAACCACCATATGACCTTAACATGCACAAGGCCCCCATATGGAATTTTAAGTACCATATGACCTTAGCATCAACCATTGGTAGTTGTATAACATCACTAACGAGATCCGGGACATACTTCACAAGATCCACACATGGACTTTACACCACCATTGTGATCTTAACAAGTACAAGGTCCTCAAATGGAATTTTAACCACCATTATAACATTTGCTTACACAAGGTCCTCAAATGGAATTTCAACCACCATTATGACCTTAACACAAGACCCACCCATGGAATTTTGACCACCATGGTGTTCTTAACCATCTTGTTAGTGTACTTGGATGGAGTTACCGGTTCACTCACAACCACCCCACATCCAAGGCGACTTTATTCACGGTGCACCCAATCCTATAGCCGGCTAACTATATCCGATTCAAGTAACCAAGAACCACTTACATCACTTGCCAATATAGCCAATTTACCACATTAATCCATTGATTTACAAGCATAACCAAAATGCCAAAACCATCAATTACCAACATCAATCCACTGTTTTTGAAGCACACACAAAGCCATTAAACAACATGCAACACTATGCAACAATTTCCACAATTCCAATGTACAAAACCAAGGATCTCTTACCTTGAGCATCCTTCACACATGGCTTTCAAAACCAGCATTAAACCATGCTAAAATATGCTTTCAAAACAGAATTTAAAACATGTAAATCGCATGCATTGCATCCAAAAACCACAAGTGCTTTTAAAACCAATTCATAACACAACCAAGAGAAATATTCCATTTACTTACTCTTGAGCTTAGCTAAGTTGTTTAGACTTAAACTAAGCTCCCAAAACCTTCAAAACTTGGTGTTAAAGCCGAAAACCCAACTTCACTCACCGATACACAAAACAAGGCTACCCAACAAGCCTTCCAAGCATCCGAAACCTTCAACACCACCTCTAATGCTCACGGATCTTCCTCCCCTGTTTCAAGCACATAACATCAGAGGATTAATGCATCTTAATGCACTAAAAGCACCAGCAACACAACTAAACTCGCTGCTCATCACAAATCCAACATTTCGACTACCAAACACAACCGAAATCACCTCCAAACACTTCCAAAACTTAACCCAGCCAAGATCCATCACTTCTAACCTTTTTTAAACATCAAATAACATCCAAAATGATCACAAACACGTCCTTATACCTCCAGCTATAACAGATCATCAAGATCACCCCAAAAACCACCAAAAACTCAAGCAAAACTTAGGAAATTCAACCTATTCGGGATTTCATTGATTAAACCTCAATTTCTCATCAATTAAAAATTCATTTTTCATCAAATTGGCATCTCAAAACACAGCCCAATCAGATCATACGAAATTCCATCAAAATCAAAGCAAATCTTGCATTTTAAAGCCAAGATCAAGAACACAATTGTAAAACCTTTAATAAAACACAAATCAAGGATTGAGAACTTAGGAATTTCAGTAAAGAACTGAGAGTTTAGAGGAGAAAGACGTTCATACCTCCAAACTTGAGTTTTCTCCCTTTTTGGAACCAAAATCTTGAAAATCCAATTAGCAAATGGTGAGGTTTTGTTGAAGAGATGATTAGAGATCGAAAGAGGATTAAAATCTCATGTTTGGATATCAAAATCAGAGGGAAATGCTCTGGAGAAATGTGTTTGGTTTGAGAGAAAAGATGAGAGAAAATGAAAAATGGAATTTTAGGAAGTTAGTTGGAAATGCCAAAATATCTTCCCTCCCTTTTTCTTTTATTTAAAAACCATTAATTAAATCTTTAATATTTAGGAAAAATCTGGAGAAACTCCTATTGGGTAAATAGCTCCTTAAAGATTCAAAGTTTCAATCCTTTTTAAAACAGTCTCACAGTTTTCGAAAATTACATTTTGGTCACTAACCCAAAATGTCACACTTCCAAACCTCATTTTGTAAAATTGATTTCACCTTTCTCTTATATATAATAAAAGAGGATTTTAAGACATTTTTCCATATTTTTAATGCAACCCGAACTAGGCTTTCCTAAAAATCACCTTTTATATTCGAACCGCAACCCGACTGGTCCGGTCCAAACCCAAAACTTCTAAGCCCAAAATTGGGGTGTTACAACTCTCCCCCCCTTAGGAAATTTCGTCCTCGAAATTTCAACTGGCGAAAAGGGAACAACCAACTTCTCAAAACAACACACAAAGCAACACAGGAGACTTAACCACCACTGAACACTCTCCTCACAAACTTCACCCAAACTCAACACCACCACATACTGTTCACAAATTCCAGAACACTCAGATGTTAACCACATCTTAACTTTTCACACTTCCAGACTGCACATAGCCCCAACAACAACCTGAAGAACCTCCAACTTTTACAACATACACCACCTTAACTCATAACTCCCAAAACTTGTTCACACAGGGACACCAACCAATCCAGTTCAGCCACCATGTGATCCACAACCTTCACTACTTCTAAAACTCCTTGCAAAACTACTCAACCACTTCCAAAGACTACCACAACAAGCAAAAATTCATAAGCATCAACTGCTTACCCAAACTTCTCCACGTAAAGATGACATTCCTTCACATCTGCCGTTATCATTACCATAACGATTCACCAGGACTACTCACCTAACAACCGAAAATCACATCACAAAACCCCAACCTTGACTCCGCCAGCCGTTCCATACACCACCAGCTATCCTCAGACGGAATTTACTTAACCACAACCAGCCAACCATTTCTCACAGGAACCCGTCCAACCAACAATGGCCTTTGATCTTACATTGCCTTTCCACTTCAAGATTTGACTACAACACATGCCTTACTAGAACATCGCCCAACCTACACATACAATTTAGGTTACGAAACTTCCATTCTCCCAGGCTAACCCTCTTCTACAACCCACAACACAACATCTTCTCAACTCTTCGAAGGTTGCTACGAACCACCACCTACAAAAACAACCCTTCTACTACAACATCAATGCCAAGTTACCTCAGCACTTTGGAACACATCCACTAACTTACTACATCACTTAACACCAAGAAACTACCACTTCTATCAGCTATTCACAACCACTTTGACTGATTCTAACTCAAACGGTAATCTCCTCATCACCATGCCGCTAAACTCATTAAGCGCCAAACACCTTCCTTCTACCAACATGCTATACCGCACTCGCTATCACTGACAACTCACTTAACACCCTCCATTACTTCTAACATTCTCCTAGCACCAACACAACTTTTAAAACCCCCATCCAAACTAACACTATCACAACACTATCGGACCCGAGTAACTATCAGCGAGTGTGAACGTTCGTATGCATGGTCACCAATATGCCCTAACAATGCCTGATGTACATGCATGCAAAACCTCTAATGTCATGTCACATGTATGCATGGACCAGTACATATATAATATAGTATATAACAAATGATTTTAATTGTGCATGTATGTCAGTTCACACCCACCAATAACATCCTCAGAATCCGCCTAAAAACAACCTCCTATCTCACTTCTAACTTAACCAACTCCATCATTATAACAACCCATCATCCATAAGATACTCACTAATGCTCTCTTCACACTAAAGTTGTTTTCAAAACAACACCACTACTACCCCAAGCATGCTAGCATCGAGACTATACCCACTACGCAAGGAAAAACCAAACCGAAACCAAACTAAGATAACTAGAGCAAAGATTACTTAACAAGGTTACCTGCAAACACCTCACTGCCCCGGAGCTTCAACAGACGAGCTCTCTTCCTCGCAGAACCATCATTCCCCAGCCGCACCGCTGCAGCATCAGCTAACACATTAAGGTCATCACCATCTCCCTGCGGTAACGAACCCTGACTACCCCGAGCCAACTTCAAACAATTACGTCTCAAATGTCCAACAGACCCACAACTCCAACAAGATTCATTCTGTAAGCTTCTCACACCTTTCTGCCCTTCCTGCCACCTTCGAACCTTGTCTTGGCCGTGCCCACGACCCTTCAGAGACCCTTCTGCTACTACTGAAGCTGATCTCACCACTTGAGGACATTCCCGCTTCACATGTTCTTTAGAACCACAGTTCCAACAAACTCCTGCACCCCAACAACCTCCAACATGGCGCCTTCCATAACGGTCACACACGGGTAGCTGAGCTTCCACTCCTTGATCATGCAGCACTTGCCCCAGATTTGCACTACCACCCAGACTTCGATTCCAGCAAAACCTTCCATCAAGCAGCCTCTTACGCTGACCGCTCTGGAAATCAGCACCCACAACTTCCTTACTTAAACCTTTCTCACCTTCATAAACTGAAACCACACTATCACGTTGCTCAACCCTTGGGAATTTCTCTCCAAGGTACCTTTCATAAAAGGCAGACACAAAGAAGTCCCAATCTATATCATGGATGTGCGATGCCACCGCCACCGATGTCCACCAGGCACAAGCGTCCTCCAACATCAATGCGACAACACTTCCCAGCTTACAGGCATAGTCACAACCTTCCTGATCCAAAATCAGAATTACACTGGCCAACCAGGCCTCGAACGTCTCAAGTGTCGAACCATGATACTCCACAACTCCCAAATCATGTAAACGCTGTTTCGACAAACCCTCACATCACACAACTGGCACGTCTACAGGCCTTACTTTTGCCACAGCCTGAGATGTTCCCAACACCTCTTGAACCATACGTGATGAACTCTTCATCACAGTACCAGCTTCTTCCTCCTGCCTTACTACCTCAACTCCAGGCACTGAAGACTGAGACGAAACACCTCCATTAAAAGGTGAATTCCACGCCTTAACAACCTGCTCTAAAGCAGCAACCATCTCACCTAACTGCCATTCTCCCATCGATTTCACCATGCTATTAACAACAAACAATCATAACAAAACAAACAAATTGATCAGACCAGCTTTAAGCAAGGATTCAAAACTCCAACTCCAAAATAACACAATAGCTATAATAATAAGGCAATGGGTATCCCAAATTCTCCCCTTTACATGACATAATAGTCAAAAACACATGGATATCACAACATCAAGCATATCAATCAACATACTTCGATCATACTCTCATCAAACAACATTCACTTGCAACAACATAATATCAACATATCATACCCATCACACTTTCATCATTCATAAAATCAGCTCACATCACCAGCATAACATCAGCACAAATCCACATTAGTTCAATGAAGATTCACAATCAAAAGCATGCTAAAAACATTAACAATTCACTCAAAAACACGCATTTCAACCGACTTTCAACCACACATCGGAATAAACATTAAACACATATTACAACAATTTATCATTTTCCCCAAGCTTTCGCAACTCAGCTCTGATACCACCAAATGTAACCCCCTTAACCCGGCCCAGACGGTTGACCCGAATTAAGAAGTTTACACGGGGAAAACCAAAGTCAACCCGAAAGTCAACCTTGATTAACGACCCTTTTTTTTCTTTTTAAAATTGTCTAGATGCACATTAAACCTAGGCATACTCTTGAGATAAGCATACTCAAAAATCACAGCAATCGGAAAACGATAAGGGACCCAATTGCACAAAATACGAATTTAGGGACCAAATTGTAAATTCTGAAACTTAAGACGACTTTACCAATTTTTAAGTTACCATTATGAAATTAGTCATGTTTCATGCCTCTCTGCCAAATTTCATCTCAAACGGACATCTCAAACTCAAGCAATTGCACAAACAAGAATCAGGACTAAAACGTAAAGCTTGCAAACCTCAAAACCATTCAAATTTTATGCCCAACGGTCAGGTGTTCAGACACGGGTCTAGGTCGTTCAGGAACACCCCTTTGCAGTAGCCAAAGTGTTCAGAAACGGGCTAGGCCGTTCAGGAACACCCTAGCCAAAACAAGGGCCTGTTTCGAAACATGCAAGGGTGTTTCGAAACACCCTGCCCAGAAACAGCAGATTGGCCTGTTAACACCTTTAGACCCCATCAAACATGCTCCAAACCATTCCACAATAAATCAACAACATGCCAAACATCAAACCTACCAACTTGCATCAAAATCTAGATACAAAACCACCCCTAGATGCACCAACTCATTCAACACATCCAACACTCAATCATGCTTTTCAAACAAGAAGCATAGCATAACAACTTAAGCATAAGAAGATTCAAACGTTGCAAGCTTACACCACATAGTTCAAAATCATAAACCAAACTTGTTCAACATACACAAACTCATTAAACATCAACATAAGAGATTCCCCCCCCCATTGCCTTTATTATCTATAGCTATTAACCGAGACATACATATCAAGTGGAGCTCTCCTTGAATCCCTTGCTTCTCGCTGTTCCAACTTCAATTATCTGCATTGATGGACAAAAAGGAGCGTAAGCACATAATGCTTAGTGAGGAATGCTCAAAACCAAAACACCATCAATGCAGCGAGTCATAAAACCACTTTTAAAAAGCAAACTCGATTCGATAAACCAAAGCAATGTTTGAAAACCCTTTTCAACAACATGCTTAAAATCATGCATTTCTCAGACATAAAACCAACCCTTAGCTTGAAGCTAAGTAAACCTTTTCAAAGCACAAACTTGCAAAACCATCAATTTAACCATTCCATGCATGAACATCATATGCAAGGTTAAATACAAAATCCTTGGAAAACACTTCCATTTCACATCATACCTTTCTCATACTTGAATATCATTTAAAGCAAGAAACCTTTAAAAACCATTTACTCATTCAATCTAACACGTGCATTAAACAAATGCAACATATGAACCACATCATCAATATTTGCATCTCATGCCTTTAAAAACAAGTCTTCGCAAGACTTCAATGCACTAAAGAGATTTCATGCACACATGCCATTCTCAAAAGATAATCAACACTTGTTCAAGCTAACAAGTGATACATGCATTCATAAAGCATTACACACTTCTCATGCAACCATGCATCATTTCAAGCATCTCATGCTTCATTACATTCAAGAACATTATATTGGCTTCCAAGTGATAAACCATATCCACTTTTCAACTCAACATCCAATCGGATACGCGGATCACAAGCGTTGTCCCCACGCTTCATACACACTACCAATCTCAAGGTCCCCAAATGGAATTTTAACCACCATTTGACCTTACCATACACAAGGCCCTCATATGGAATTTTAACCACCATATGGCCTTAACATTCACAAGGTTCTCATATGGAATTTTAACCACCATATGACCTTAACATGCACAAGGCCCCCATATGGAATTTTAACCACCATATGACCTTAGCATCAACCATTGGTAGTTGTATAATATCACTAACGAGATCCGGGGCATACTTCACAAGATCCACACATGGACTTTACACCACCATTGTGATCTTAACAAGCACAAGGTCCTCAAATGGAATTTTAACCACCATTATAACCTTTGCTTACACAAGGTCCTCAAATGGAATTTCAACCACCATTATGACCTTAACACAAGACCCACCCATGGAATTTTGACCACCATGGCGTACTTAACCATCTCGTTAGTGTACTTGGATGGAGTTACCGGTTCACTCACAACCACCCCACATCCAAGGCGACTTTATTCACGGTGCACCCAATCCTATAGCCGGCTAACTATATCCGATTCAAGTAACCAAGAACCACTTACATCACTTGCCAATATAGCCAATTTACCACATTAATCCATTGATTTACAAGCATAACCAAAATGCCAAAACCATCAATTACCAACATCAATCCACTATTTTTGAAGCACACACAAAGCCATTAAACAACATGCAACACTATGCAACAATTTCCACAATTCCAATGTACAAAACCAAGGATCTTGTAACCCCCGTAGCCCGGCCTAGACGGTTGACCCGAACTACGAAGATTACACGGGGAAAACCAAAGTCAACCCGAAAGTCAACCTTGATTAACGACCCCTTTTTTTTAATCTTGTCTAGATGCACATTAGTCCTATATGTGATCACTCAAACACCATACTCAAAGATCACAAACATCAGAGATCAAACGGGGACCCAATTGAACAAATTACAATTTTAGGGAGCAAATTGTAATTTCTGAAAACTTTGAGGCCTTCACCAGATTTTAAGTTACCAACTTAAAATTAATCATGTTTCATGCATCTCGGCCAAATTTCAGCTCATACGGACATCTCAAACTCATACAATTGCACAAACAAGATTCAGGACCAAAATGCAAACTTTTCAAAACATTTAACTGCCAATGTCAGCCCCCAACGGTCACCCGTTCCGAAACAGGCTTAGCCCGTTCCGAAACGCGGGGCCATTTCACAACGCGTACCGAAACGGGGGTCTGGCAGTAGCCTTTCCGTTTCGGAACGGTCCCTCCCGTTTCGGACGCCTGGGCTTGTTTAAGGCACCCGTTCCGAAACGGTATTGGCTGTTCCGAAACACCCTACACAGCAAGCCTCAAAATGCATTCTTAAACATGCAATTAAACATCCAATCATGCTCCAAAAGCCACCAAACTTTGCTAACATGCAATTCAACATAAAAGAGGCATACTTGCATCAACAATTCAACAACATGCCAACATACACGAAAAACCCCAATTTCAAGGTTAAGCTTCCAACATAAGCAACCATTTAAACAACATACTTCCAATTCAAACTCATAAGCCAAACCATGTTCCAACAACATCTACAACACAAAACCATACTTGTCCAAACATATACAAACACATACATCAACCCAAGAGATTCTACCCCATTGCCTTTATTAACTATAGCTATTAACCGAGACATACATCTCAAGTGGAGTCCTTCTTGAATCCCTTGCTCCTTGCTGTCCAAACTTCAAGAATCTGCATTGATGGACAAAAAGGAGCGTAAGCATATAATGCTTAGTGAGGAATGCTCAAAACCAAAACACCATCAATGCAGCGAGCCAATAATCACTTTTAAAACAAACTCGATTTGTTTACCAAAGCCACGTTTGAAAACCCCTTTTCAACAACAAGCTCAAAACCATGCATTGCACATACATGAAAACCAACCCTTAGCTTAGCATGCTAAGAAAACCTTTTCAAAGCACAACTTACAAAATCATCCATTTAGCCAAACCATGCATAAACACCATATGCAAGCTAAAACGAAACCTTGGAAAACACTCCCATTTCACAACATACCTTTCTTAAACTTGAAAGCCAATTCAAGCAAGAATCTTTTAAAACCATTTCACAAACCAACCAATACATGCATTAAACCAAAGGCAACATATATGAACCACAACATCATCATCACATGCCTTTAAAAACAAGTCTTAACAAGACTCCAATGCACTAAAGATATTTCATGCTCACATGCATCATTTTCCAAATGATAATCAACACTTGTTCAACTTAACAAGTAAACATACATTCACAAGCATTATACACTTTCCATGCAACCATGCATCTTTTCAAGCATCTCATGCTTCACATGCAATTATGCATCAATTCAAGCATCTCATGCTTCACATGCAGTTATGCATCATTTCAAGCATCTCATGCTGCATCACAATCAAGAACATCATATTGGCCTTCAAGTGATCAACCACATTCACTTTTCAACTCAACACCCAATCGGATACGCGGATTCCGAGCGTTGTCCCTACTCTCCATACACCCTACCAATCCAAGGTCTCCCAAATGGACTTTTAAACACCATTTGGCCTCAACATCCTAAGGTTCCCATGTATGGACTTTTAAACACCACACAACCTTAACTTTCCCGAGGTTCCCATGTATGGACTTTCAAACACCATACAACCTCAACTTTCCCGAGGTTCCCATGTATGGACTTTCAAACACCATACAACCTCAACTTTTCCCCAAGGTTCCCATGTATGGACTTTCAAACACCATACAACCTTGACATGCACAAGGTTCCCATGTATGGACTTTCAAACACCATACAACCTTTGCATTCACCGATTGGTAGTTGTATAACATCACTAACGAGATCCGGGACACCCTACACAAGATCCACACATGGACTTAACCCCGCCATTGTGATCTCAACAAGCACAAGGTTCTCACATATGGACTTTTAAACACCATATAACCTTTGCTCAACCAAGGTCCTCGAATGGGCAACACCTCCATTATGACCTCAACCATCTCGTTAGGATACTTGAAGGGAGTTTACCGGTCCACTCTTGACCACTCCACCTCCAAGGCGACTTAATTCACGGTGCACCCAATCCTATAGCCGGCTAACTATATCCGATCAAAGAACCAAGAACCACTTACATCACTTGCCAATATAACCACCTTACCACATTAGTCCAATGTTTCACATGCATAACCAATATGCAAAACCATTACCACATTAATCAAATGATTCACATGCATAACCAATATGCAAAAACCATCATTTACCAACATTAATTCACTGTTTTAAAGCATTAGACAAAGCCATTGAACAACATGCAACACCATGCATCAAAACCACATTTCCAATGTATAAAACCAAGAATCTCTTACCTTGAGCATCCTCCACATTTGGCTTTCAAAACCAGCATTGAACCATGCTAAAATATGCTTTCAAAACAGATTTAAACCATGCAAAACACATGCATTTCAATCATCAACCACAATTGCTTAAAAGCCAATTCCACAATCATAATTCAAGAGCGAAAAACCATTCACTTACTCTTGAGCTTAGCAAAGTTGTTTAGACTTACACTAAGCTCCCAAAAACCTTCAAACCTTGGTTTAAAAGCTGAAAGCCCAACTTCACTCACCGATACACAAAACAAGGCTAGCCACCAAGCCTTCCAAGCATCCGAAACCTTCCGAAACACCTCAAAAGCTCACAGATCAAACTCCCCTGTTTCAAGCACACAAAAACAGCACATTAATGCATCATTATGCATTAAGAACAGCAGCCACACAACCAAACTCGCTGCTCATCACACAACCAACAATTCGGCTACCAAACACAACTGAAATCACCTCCAAACATTACCAAAACTTAACCCAGCCAAGATCCATCACTTCTAACCATTTTTAAACATCAATTAACATCCAAAATGATCACAAACACGTCCTTATACTTCCAGGTACAACAGATCACCAAAAACACTCCAAAAACAACCAAAAACTCAAGCCCAACTTAGGAAATTCAACCTATCCGGGATTGCATTAATTAAAACTCAACTTCTAATCAATTTAGCATTCATTTAACATCATTTTGACACTTCAAAACACTGCCCAAACAGATCACACGAAAATTTCACCAAAATCGCCAAATCTTGCATTTTAAGCCAAAATCAAGATTTCAATTGAAAAGCCTTTAACAAAACACAAATCAAGGATTGAGAACTTGGGAATTTCAATAAAGAACTTGAAGTTCAGAGGAGAAGGACGTTCTTACCTCCAAACTTGAGTTTCTCCTTTTTAGAGCCAAAAAGCTTGATGAAACAACTTGCAAATTGAGAGGTTTTGTTGATGAGATGATTAGGAATCAAATGAGAGTTGAAATGAGTGATTTGAGTGACAAAATCAGAGAGAAAAGATCTGGAGAGAATGTGTTTGGTTTGAGAGAAAAGATGAGAGAAAATGGTTGAGAGAAAAGTTAGTTAGAATTAGGAAAATATCTTCCCTCCACTTTTCTTTAGTTTAAAAACATTTAATTACTCACTTAATATATTTAGAAAATCTGGAGAAACTCCCATTGGGTAAATAGCTCCTTAAAGATTCAAAGTTTCAATCCTTTTTAAAACAGTCACGCAGTTTTCAAAAATTACATTTTGGTCACTAACCCAAAATGTCACCCTTCCAAACCTCATTTTCCAAAATTGATTTCACAGTTCACTTAATTATATTAAAAGATGATTTTAGGACATTTTTCCATATTTTTAATGCAACCCGAACTAGGCTTTCCTAAATTTACTCTTATATATTCGATCAGCACTTTGACCAAACCGGTCAACGCCCAAAACTTCTGAGCCCAAAACCGGGGCGTTACAACTCTCCCCCCCTTAGGAAATTTCGTCCTCGAAATTTAACCGGCGAAAAGAGAACAACAACTTTCTCAAAACACACACAAGGCAACACAAAAACCTCAACCAACACTGAACACTTTCCACACAAAACTCCACTGAACCCAACACCACCACATGCTGTTCACAAACCCAGAACACTCAAAGATAGCCATAACTTAACCTTTCACATATCCGGACTGTACACAGCCCCAACTTCAACCTGAAGAACTTCAGCTCTCACAGCACACATTACTGTAACACACAAATTCCAAGACTGGTTTACACAGGGACTCTAACCAATCCAATTCAGCCACTATTCAACCTTCTCTGCTTCTAAAACTCTTGCAAACTCCCAAACCTCTTCCAAGAATTTCCCAACAAGCAAAAATCCTTAAACATCAACTGCTTACCCAAACTCCTCAACGAATGCTGATAAACCCTCACAACTGTTGCTAACATTACCAAAACGACTCTCCAGGTCTACTGACCCACAAACCAAAATTTACATCACAACCCCAACTCGACTCTGCCAGCTGTTCCACACACCACCAACTGACTTCAGACGGAACTCCCTTAACCACAACCAGCCAACCACCTTTCACAAGAATCCTTTCAAACAACACTGACCCTCGACCTTTCATTGCTTAACCACCACAAGCTTGACCGCAACACTTGCCTTGCCAGAACATTGCCCAACCTAAACATACATATCAACTCCTCAACTCCTCAAAGGTTGCTAAGAACCAGCACTTGCAAACACAACCCTTCCACAACAACTTAAATGCTAAGCTACCTCAGCACCTGAAAACACAACCGCTAACCTGCAACAACACTTAACAAAAAGGGACTACCACTCCCACTTAGCTATTCAAACCACTTGACCGATCCTACTTCAACCGGTACTCCTCACCACCAAACCACTAAACTCCTTAACAACAAACACTATCCTTCCACCAACATGCTATGCCACCCTCGCCATTACAAGCAACTAGCTTAATATTACTTCTAACCCTCACTCAGCACCAAAACAACCTCTAAGAACCCATCATCCAACCTAACCCAACCACCACACTAACAGATTCGATTAATTATTAGCGAGTGTGAACATCATATGCATGATCACCAACATGCCATATCAATGCCTGATGTACATGTATGCAAAACCTCTAATGTCATGCCACATGTATGCATGGACCAACATATATAATATAGCATATAACAATGATTTTATCTGTGCATGAATGCCAGTTCACACCCTCCAATAACATCCTCAGAATCCGTCTAAGAACAACCTCCTACCTCACTTCTAACTTATCTAACTCCATCATACCAACAATTATTAACCACAAGATTCTCACCTAAGCCTTCTTCACACCAAAGATGTTTCCAAACTACAACCATTACCCCAACAACTAGCAACAAGACTAAACTTACCACGCAAGGAAAACCAACAGAACCCAAACTAAGGTAACTAGAGCAAAGATTACTAAACAAGGTTACCTGAAAGCACAACACCACCCTGAAGCTTCATCAGACGAACTCTCTTCCTCGCGGAACCATCATCCTCCTGCCGCACCACTGCAGCACCAGCTAACACACCAGGGTCACCACCAACTCCTTGCAGTAAGGGACCTTGGCTGTTCCGAGCCAACATCAAACAATCACGTCTCATGTGTCCAGCAGACCCACATTTCCAGCAATTCTCCTTTCCCACACTCTTCACAACTTTCTGCTCTTTCTGCCACTTCTGAACCTTGCCTCGGCCGTGCCCACGACCTTTCTGAGACCCTTTGGCTAACACCAAATCTGACTTCACTCCAAGAGGACAATCACGCTTAACATGCACTTTGGAACCACAGTTCCAGCAAGCACCCGTGCCCCAACAACCTCCAACATGGCGCCTTTCACAACGGTCACACACCGGTGGCTGAACTTCCACTCCTTGCTCAAGCAACACTTGCTTTACAACAACACCACCGTCACATTGCTCAACCCTTGGAAACTTCCCTCCAAGATACCTTTCATAAAAGGCAGATACAAAGAAATCCCAATCAATATCAGGAATATGTGACGCCACAACCACTGATGTCCACCAGACACAGGCATCCTCTAACATCAAAGAAACAACACTCCCCAGCTTACAAGCAAGATCACAGCCTTCCTGATCCAAGATCAGAACCACACTGGCCAACCAGGCCTCAAACATCTCCGGTGTAGAACCATGATATTCCACAGCACCCAAATCAAGCAAATGCTGCTTCGGCAAACCCACACATCCCACAGCCAGCACATCCACTGACTTTACCTTTACCACAGCCTGAGATGTTCCCAACACCTCCTGAACATCAGATGATGAACTCTTCACCACAGAACCAGCTTCTTTCCCTTGCCTTATCACCTCAACCCCAGGCACAGAAAGCTGAGACAAAACACCTCCACCAAAGGGTGAATTCCACGCCTTAACAACCTGCCCCAAGGCAGCAACCATCTCACCCAACTGCCATTCTTTCATCGACTTAGCCATACTACTAACAACAACAAACATACAATCACAACAAACAAACAAACCAGTTAGACCAGCATTAAGCAAGGATTCAAACTCCAACTCCAAAATAACACAATAGCTATATTAATAAGGCAATGGGTATCCCGAATCCTCCCTTTTACATGACATAACAGTCAACACAACATGGATATCACAAAATCAAGCATATCAATCTACATACTCGATCATGCTTACATCCAACAGCATCCATTTGCATCAGCATACTATCAACATAACATACTCATTACACAATCATCAAGCATAACACCAGCTCACAACATCAGCACATATCCACATTAATTCACCAATGATTCATAAACACAAAGCATGCTCGAAAACATCAGCAACTTGATCAGAAACATCAACAATTGCTCAGAAACATCAGCATCATGCCCAGAAACACGTGTTTCAACCAACATTCAACCAACTTTCATCCACACAACAAGGTAAACATCAACACACATCACAACAACTTACCGTTTCCCCAAGCATTCGCAACTCAGCTCTGATACCACCAAATGTAACCCCCGTAGCCCGGCCTAGACGGTTGACCCGAACTACGAAGATTACACGGGGAAAACCAAAGTCAACCCGAAAGTCAACCTTGATTAACGACCCTTTTTTTTTAATCTTGTCTAGATGCACATTAGTCCTATATGTGATCACTCAAACACCATACTCAAAGATCACAAACATCAGAGATCAAACGGGGACCCAATTGAACAAATTACAATTTTAGGGACCAAATTGTAATTTCTGAAAACTTTGAGGCCTTCACCAGATTTTAAGTTACCAACATAAAATTAATCATGTTTCATGCATCTCGGCCAAATTTCAGCTCATACGGACATCTCAAACTCATACAATTGCACAAACAAGATTCAGGACCAAAATGCAAACTTTTCAAAACATTTAACTGCCAATGTCAGCCCCCAACGGTCACCCGTTCCGAAACAGGCTTAGCCCGTTCCGAAACGCGGGGCCATTTCACAACGCGTACCGAAACGGGGGTCTGGCAGTAGCCTTTCCGTTTCGGAACGGTCCCTCCCGTTTCGGACGCCTGGGCTTGTTTAAGGCACCCGTTCCGAAATGGTATTGGCTGTTCCGAAACACCCTGCACAGCAAGCCTCAAAATGCATTCTTAAACATGCAATTAAACATCCAATCATGCTCCAAAAGCCACCAAACTTTGCCAACATGCAATTCAACATAAAAGAGGCATACTTGCATCAACAATTCAACAACATGCCAACATACACGAAAAACCCCAATTTCAAGGTTAAGCTTCCAACACAAGCAACCATTTAAACAACATACTTCCAATTCAAACTCATAAGCCAAACCATGTTCCAACAACATCTACAACACAAAACCATACTTGTCCAAACATATACAAACACATACATCAACCCAAGAGATTCTACCCCATTGCCTTTATTAACTATAGCTATTAACCGAGACATACATCTCAAGTGGAGTCCTTCTTGAATCCCTTGCTCCTTGCTGTCCAAACTTCAAGAATCTGCATTGATGGACAAAAAGGAGCGTAAGCATATAATGCTTAGTGAGGAATGCTCAAAACCAAAACACCATCAATGCAGCGAGCCAATAATCACTTTTAAAACAAACTCGATTTGTTTACCAAAGCCACGTTTGAAAACCCCTTTTCAACAACAAGCTCAAAACCATGCATTGCACATACATGAAAACCAACCCTTAGCTTAGCATGCTAAGAAAACCTTTTCAAAGCACAACTTACAAAATCATCCATTTAGCCAAACCATGCATAAACACCATATGCAAGCTAAAACGAAACCTTGGAAAACACTCCCATTTCACAACATACCTTTCTTAAACTTGAAAGCCAATTCAAGCAAGAATCTTTTAAAACCATTTCACAAACCAACCAATACATGCATTAAACCAAAGGCAACATATATGAACCACAACATCATCATCACATGCCTTTAAAAACAAGTCTTAACAAGACTCCAATGCACTAAAGATATTTCATGCTCACATGCATCATTTTCCAAATGATAATCAACACTTGTTCAACTTAACAAGTAAACATACATTCACAAGCATTATACACTTTCCATGCAACCATGCATCTTTTCAAGCATCTCATGCTTCACATGCAATTATGCATCAATTCAAGCATCTCATGCTTCACATGCAATTATGCATCATTTCAAGCATCTCATGCTTCATCACAATCAAGAATATCATATTGCGCTTCAAGTGATCAACCACATTCACTTTTCAACTCAACACCCAATCGGATACGCGGATTCCGAGCGTTGTCCCTACGCTCCATACACCCTACCAATCCAAGGTCTCCCAAATGGACTTTTAAACACCATTTGACCTCAACATCCTAAGGTTCCCATGTATGGACTTTTAAACACCACACAACCTTAACTTTCCCGAGGTTCCCATGTATGGACTTTCAAACACCATACAACCTCAACTTTCCCGAGGTTCCCATGTATGGACTTTCAAACACCATACAACCTCAACTTTTCCCCAAGGTTCCCATGTATGGACTTTCAAACACCATACAACCTTGACATGCACAAGGTTCCCATGTATGGACTTTCAAACACCATACAACCTTTGCATTCACCGATTGGTAGTTGTATAACATAACTAACGAGATCCGGGACACCCTACACAAGATCCACACATGGACTTAACCCCGCCATTGTGATCTCAACAAGCACAAGGTTCTCACATATAGACTTTTAAACACCATATAACCTTTGCTCAACCAAGGTCCTCGAATGGGCAACACCTCCATTATGACCTCAACCATCTCGTTAGGATACTTGAAGGGAGTTTACCGGTCCACTCTTGACCACTCCACCTCCAAGGTGACTTAATTCACGGTGCACTCAATCCTATAGCCGGCTAACTATATCCGATCAAAGAACCAAGAACCACTTACATCACTTGCCAATATAACCACCTTACCACATTAGTCCAATGTTTCACATGCATAACCAATATGCAAAACCATTACCACATTAATCAAATGATTCACATGCATAACCAATATGCAAAAACCATCATTTACCAACATTAATTCACTGTTTTAAAGCATTAGACAAAGCCATTGAACACCATGCAACACCATGCATCAAAACCACATTTCCAATGTATAAAACCAAGGATCTCTTACCTTGAGCATCCTCCACATTTGGCTTTCAAAACCAGCATTGAACCATGCTAAAATATGCTTTCAAAACAGATTTAAACCATGCAAAACACATGCATTTCAATCATCAACCACAATTGCTTAAAAGCCAATTCCACAATCATAATTCAAGAGCGAAAAACCATTCACTTACTCTTGAGCTTAGCAAAGTTGTTTAGACTTACACTAAGCTCCCAAAAACCTTCAAACCTTGGTTTAAAAGCTGAAAGCCCAACTTCACTCACCGATACACAAAACAAGGCTAGCCACCAAGCCTTCCAAGCATCCGAAACCTTCCGCAACACCTCAAAAGCTCACGGATCAAACTCCCCTGTTTCAAGCACACAAAAACAGCACATTAATGCATCATTATGCATTAAGAACAGCAGCCACACAACCAAACTCGCTGCTCATCACACAACCAACAATTCGGCTACCAAACACAACCGAAATCACCTCCAAACATTACCAAAACTTAACCCAGCCAAGATCCATCACTTCTAACCATTTTTAAACATCAATTAACATCCAAAATGATCACAAACACGTCCTTATACTTCCAGGCACAACAGATCACCAAAAACACTCCAAAAACAACCAAAAACTCAAGCCCAACTTAGGAAATTCAACCTATCCGGGATTGCATTAATTAAACCTCAACTTCTAATCAATTTAGCATTCATTTAACATCATTTTGACACTTCAAAACACTGCCCAAACAGATCACACGAAAATTTCACCAAAATCGCCAAATCTTGCATTTTAAGCCAAAATCAAGATTTCAATTGAAAAGCCTTTAACAAAACACAAATCAAGGATTGAGAACTTGGGAATTTCAATAAAGAACTTGAAGTTCAGAGGAGAAGGACGTTCTTACCTCCAAACTTGAGTTTCTCCTTTTTAGAGCCAAAAAGCTTGATGAAACAACTTGCAAATTGAGAGGTTTTGTTGATGAGATGATTAGGAATCAAATGAGAGTTGAAATGAGTGATTTGAGTGACAAAATCAGAGAGAAAAGATCTGGAGAGAATGTGTTTGGTTTGAGAGAAAAGATGAGAGAAAATGGTTGAGAGAAAAGTTAGTTAGAATTAGGAAAATATCTTCCCTCCACTTTTCTTTAGTTTAAAAACATTTAATTACTCACTTAATATATTTAGAAAATCTGGAGAAACTCCCATTGGGTAAATAGCTCCTTAAAGATTCAAAGTTTCAATCCTTTTAAAAACAGTCACGCAGTTTTCAAAAATTACATTTTGGTCACTAACCCAAAATGTCACCCTTCCAAACCTCATTTTCCAAAATTGATTTCACAGTTCACTTAATTATATTAAAAGATGATTTTAGGACATTTTTCCATATTTTTAATGCAACCCGAACTAGGCTTTCCTAAATTCACTCTTATATATTCGATCAGCACTTTGACCAAACCGGTCAACGCCCAAAACTTCTGAGCCCAAAACCGGGGCGTTACAGATCTCTTACCTTGAGCATCCTTCACACATGGCTTTCAAAACCAGCATTAAACCATGCTAAAATATGCTTTCAAAACAGAATTTAAAACATGTAAATCGCATGCATTGCATCCAAAAACCACAAGTGCTTTTAAAACCAATTCATAACACAACCAAGAGAAATATTCCATTTACTTACTCTTGAGCTTAGCTAAGTTGTTTAGACTTAAACTAAGCTCCCAAAACCTTCAAACCTTGGTTTTAAAGCCGAAAACCCAACTTCACTCACCGATACACAAAACAAGGCTAGCCAACAAGCCTTCCAAGCATCCGAAACCTTCAACACCACCTCTAATGCTCACGGATCTTCCTCCCCTGTTTCAAGCACATAACATCAGAGGATTAATGCATCTTAATGCACTAAAAACACCAGCAACACAACTAAACTCGCTGCTCATCACAAATCCAATATTTCGACTACCAAACACAACCGAAATCACCTCCAAACACTTCCAAAACTTAACCCAGCCAAGATCCATCACTTCTAACCATTTTTAAACATCAAATAACATCCAAAATGATCACAAACACGTCCTTATACCTCCAGCTATAACAGATCATCAAGATCACCCCAAAAACCACCAAAAACTCAAGCAAAACTTAGGAAATTCAACCTATTCGGGATTGCATTGATTAAACCTCAATTTCTCATCAATTAAACATTCATTTTTCATCAAATTGGCATCTCAAAACACAGCCCAATCAGATCATACGAAATTCCATCAAAATCAAAGCAAATCTTGCATTTTAAAGCCAAGATCAAGAACACAATTGTAAAACCTTTAATAAAACACAAATCAAGGATTGAGAACTTAGGAATTTCAGTAAAGAACTGAGAGTTTAGAGGAGAAAGACGTTCATACCTCCAAACTTGAGTTTTCTCCCTTTTTGGAACCAAAATCTTGAAAATCCAATTAGCAAATGGTGAGGTTTTGTTGAAGAGATGATTAGAGATCAAAAGAGGATTAAAATCTCATGTTTGGATATCAAAATCAGAGGGAAATGCTCTGGAGAAATGTGTTTGGTTTGAGAGAAAAGATGAGAGAAAATGAAAAATGGAATTTTAGGACGTTAGTTGGAAATGCCAAAATATCTTCCCTCCCTTTTTCTTTTATTTAAAAACCATTAATTAAATATTTAATATTTAGGAAAAATCTGGAGAAACTCCTATTGGGTAAATAGCTCCTTAAAGATTCAAAGTTTCAATCCTTTTTAAAACAGTCTCACAGTTTTCGAAAATTACATTTTGGTCACTAAACCAAAATGTCACACTTCCAAACCTCATTTTGTAAAATTGATTTCACCTTTCTCTTATATATAATAACAGAGGATTTTAAGACATTTTTCCATATTTTTAATGCAACCTGAACTAGGCTTTCCTAAAAATCACCTTTTATATTCGAACCGCAACCCGACCGGTCCGGTCCAAACCCAAAACTTCTAAGCCCAAAATTGGGGTGTTACACCCCGAGCCATCATCAGTGATGAAGGAACTCAATTTGACAACAAACTTATTGCTAAAGCATTACATCAATATGGAGTCAGGCACAAGATTGCTACAACATATCATCCGCAAACGAACGGACAGGCTGAAGTTTCCAATCCTGAAATCAAGCAAATCTTGGAGAAGGTGGTCAATCCTAGGAGAAAAGACTGGTCCCCCAAGTTGGATGAAGCTCTATGGGCATATAGAACATCCTTCAAGAAACCTTTGGGCATGTCATCCTTCAAGCTCGTATTTGGCAAGGAATGCCATCTACCCGTTGAGCGTGAACACAAGGCTTATTGGGCAATTAAGAAACTCAACATGGATGCCCAACTAGCTGGTGAAAGAAGGTTGCTAGAGCTTAATGAGCTGGAAGAATTTCGAGCCCAAGCATATGAGAATGCCCGTATTTACAAAGAGAAAACCAATAAGTGGCTTGACAAACATATTTTGCCAAGGCATTTCTTAGACGGTCAACAAGTGCTTCTCCACAATTCCAGGGTGAAACTTTTCCCTATAAAGCTGAAATCAAGATGGTCAGAACCATTCATTATACACAAGGTGTACCCTCATGGCACAGTTTATATCAAGAAGTTGGACGATGATGAAGTCTTCAAGGTCAATGGACAACGTATGAAGGCGTAAAATGGAGCCCCTGTCCCCAGAGACAAGTCACACCTGGATCTACACGATCCTTGAGAGTTTGCTTCTCTAAACACTCTCCTTTATGCTATAGCATGTTCATAAATAATGCTTTTCTTTTTAGTTTAGTTTTTGTGTTATCTTTGTCTTTATTTTCTTATCTTTTCACGTGACCCTCGTACAAGCTTTCTCTTTCATAGTACCATGTTAGGTGCAGAGGTAGTTGAGAATGGTCGCCTACAAGGTTGGTAGCAAAAAGGAAAAGGACATGGAGTTTTGTTTTTATCCACTTTAGGGAGTACAAAAAAGGAGGAAAGGTTTTACCCGAAAAGTGGGGGAGGGTGAATAAAAACCAAAAAAACAAGGGAAAAAATGAGAGAGAGAATATTCATCCAATTAATATGGTAAAACCCTAGCCACAAAACCTACTTATTCTCTCTCCAGCCATCACCCATCACATTAACTTCCAGCCTTTTTCTCTCTCCCTTAAAGCCGACACACGTCGCCATCACTCTCCTCTTCTCTTTAATTCGTCTGTTTCCTCCCCTCACCTTTTTCATCTTCCCACACGTTATCATCATCATCAGTCCCTTCATCTTCTCCACCATAATCTTCTTCTTAAACACTCAAACCCTTTTCTTCTTCCCTTCTACTTTATATTTTCTCCAAACACAAAAAACTCTCCATTACTTTCCCTTCAACCATTCACTCCTCCCTTACTTTTGCTAAATCACCATGGCACATTGCAAAAACGCTCCTGAAACCTCTGACCGCCCTCAAAAACCCCAAGTCCTGGAGATTATCAAGTTCATCGATGAAGCTGCAAAAGACCGATGGAAGAAACTAAAGGATAGAAACGTTCTTCCTGAGTTAGGGTTCAAATACCCTAAGGAAGGGGAAGAACAGTTTGACCAAGATGTTATGGATATTATCGGTAGGCATGAATGGAAGTCATTCGCTGCCTACCCTGATGAAATTTGCACTTCACTGGTCAAGGAGTTCTATGCCCATCTTACAAGCCCTACTCCGTCCACTGTTTATGTACGTGGCGAGCAGTTCAAGTTCACCGCTGCAGCAATCAAAAAAATACTATGGGCTGAAGCATACCTTGGACCATCGTACCACATTCGTGACGAGCATGGACCCGCAAAAGCAGCGCGAGGTTTTGGAAGACATCTGTTTCGAGGGCACAATGCTGGACAATAGTAGATCTGTAGAAAGAGGCCGCCTCAAGCCAGAGGCTAAGGTATGGAATCACTTCTTGCGACACAAGAAAATGCCCACACTGCTCATAGCCACTGTCCATAATTCTAGGCTATTTCTTCTCCACTCTATACTGCATGGTAGACCGATAAATATAGGAAAACTTATTGTGGATGAAGTTTATACTTGCTTAAAAAGGCCTTGAAGTCCTTTAGTGTTTCCTAACCTGATAACAGCCCTGTGTAAGAGGAAAGACATCTTTTTAGCCGATCTTGTATATGGGAAAATTTTAGAAAAAACAGGTCTCGCACTAGCCCTAGTCACTGAGCTTCGAGGATTTAACGAGGATGTCCCTCAGCAGACGGTGGAGGGGGCGCTAAAAGCTTTGATGTAGCAAGGGTAGCTGCATTGGTGGCCACGACAAAAGACTTGAGCGCTGAGCTCAATCTAATGAAAGCACATCAACTGATGTACTTTAAGTATGCCCACCATCGTGTTGGTGCTTTAGCATCTTGCTTCACCAAACTCCTCCCGGACCAGAACATTTCATTCCCTCTTTTCCCCTGGAGTTACTACAAGCCCCCACCACTGCCACAGCAAGCCCAGCCCCTCCTAGTCAAAGCGAAGTTGACCCTAGATCAATCCCGCCCCTGCTAAGAAAAAGAATGCAAGAAAGAAAAAGCATGTGACTCCTCCTGCCCAACCCGAAAAAGCAACCCCCTCGGTTCTACCTCTCGTAGAAGAAACTGCCCATGTGCCCACTCCGATCAAAAAGAGGAAACGCAGCAGGAAGGCAACTAACCATGCGCCTTCACGACCGGATAACTCACTATCTCAGCCGGACCATATACCGAGTGATCATGAGGACCCCCCTCAAAAGGAGACAACCCCAGTACCCACGTCGGAGCCTACCCCGCACAAATAGAGGATGCTACAACATCTATACCTAAGACGTGCTCAAGCGTACCGCTGGTCGTATCTTCTCTTCACCCAGTTCTCAGCAAGTCTCCTCCGAGAGTGTGGACGATCTCCCAAATCCCCACTACTACTCTTCTGAAACTTCCATGGACAACACCAGCAGCACCACATAACCTCCGCACACATGATGGAATTTTTCTTTTTCTTTTCATTTATTTCATTTTTCATTATTCTTCATTGCATGTCGTATAATATCGATTAGTTCATGCATTGAGGACACTGCATTCCTTAAGTTTGGGGGTGTTGGTGTTTATAGTTAGTATTTTTCATAGTTAGTATTTTGTTTTAGCACATGCGTAGTACGAAAGAACAAAATTTTTACTATGGCATTCTGTTTAGTCTAGAGACAGCTTATGAATATATGTATGATGTCTAATGACGAAAACTTAAAGGCTTGAATTAGTTTAGAACAAACACAACTAGTTGAGATTTGTTGAACTGACCTTAGGATCTTGTTGTTAAATTTTTTTTACGCAGCTGCCCTCTTTCTATAAGTAAGTTCGTTAGAAATTTTTTTAGGGAAGAACCCTAGTGAACTCTAGTATGTATACTCTAGATAACTTAAGAAAAATTAGACGTCCATGTGCTAAAACGAATGAATAAATGCTACGGCATATCTGTAGAAGGACACTCCACTGTGCTATAGCATAAAAATACGTTCAAAAAATAAATAAAAAAATTAAAGTTTTGTTATAACATACGAGTGAATGAAAGTTATCACGGGATGACTCTACCTACTAGCTCAGGGGTGAGAGGTTTGCTCCATAATCATCTAGAGCTTAGGACGATAGGTGTGATGAGCTGACACACTTCGTAGCAGAAAACCTATATCTTTGGGAGTCTGAAAATTAGAAAAAAGCTAGAGAACATGGTTAGGGTATAACTAGGGAACTTCCTTAAAAATTTGTCTTACTAGCTTATGTATAGGAGGAAGGCAGCCACGCACACACGCACACAGCTTAGTCTTAAGGAATGTTCTTAAGGATCTCACTTCAAGTTGTTTATATTTTAATTGCCTATGTCATTTCTGAGGACTGAGATTTTACCATAGCAATTCTCTAGGGTAAATCTTTGCCATAGTATTTCTTTTGTTCTGTTCTACTCATTGCTTGAGGACAAGCAATATCTTAAGTTTGGGGTGTGATAACTGCATGAATATCCTTGTTTCCATACCTTTTTGCTATAGCATTTGCCTGTTCTTGAGCCCAAATCATAACATTTAAACTGCATTTAGGTTGCATTTTCTTCTTATGGGTGCATCTTTATTTTTTCTAGTTATTATTCCATGTTGAGGGGTACTGCTTGGAAGGTTAGTTTTGGGTCTGATGATGCACAAGAAGGGAGCCTAGCGAGAGAAAGTTGGCGCCAGGAATTGCTATAGCATTATGGAAGTGGATATTGGCTAACACGTGAGCTGTGAGGACATGTGAGCTGCAGTAGCATGTGAATATACAGAAATGGACAACCTGACATGTGCAGCAGCTGGTACCCACTTGACATGTCATATTGTTGACATGATCAACTGGCGGGTCTTTTGCTAGGGCAGCTTTGGGAGCTTTGGCTATTCTCTTTCTCTTCTTTGGTAGGGGACTTGCTGTAGCATCTGTTTGCTGATTCTGGGAGGAAGGCTAAGTCTGAGTAGGGCTTTTGCTGGCGACCGATGTTTTTGGGTAGTGGGGGGGAGGGTCCTTCGCATTTGCCTCCAGGGATTCAAGGAAGGCTGGGAAATCGATGCTGATGTACGGTAGGATTTCCTTGAAGTAATTGTTCATGACCACATCACTCTCCTTGTCATACCCAAAGAAAGCAGTCAGATCCTCACACATTTTGTCCATGTCCTCTCGGAGATGAGTGGTAGAGGCAACCAGTTCAGCAACTCTTGCTGCAGTAAAAGTTTTTGCTCCTCCAGCTAGTGTTTCTTCTGGGGAATCCTCGTCGAATCCTTTGATGGAGGGGACCATCTTTGTTGTAATAGGACCTTTTCCTGAATTCTTGGCATCAGCAATGGGGTCTTCAAATACTCTTTTTTCACGACATAGGGCAGTAATGAGGTTTGGGAAGATCAGCAGGCTGGACTTTCTCTTCAAGCACGCGTACACTTCATCCATAATAATCTTCCCCACATTAATGGACGTGCCATTTAAGATTGAATGAAGAAGAATGAGGCTTCAAATGTTAACAATTTTTGTATGAGGGGTTGGCTTGAGTTTGTTCTTGACAATGAATCCAGAGCTTGGCCTTTGGCTTAAGACGTGCGCGCTCTACTACCTTGTTGGATGCATCCAGGTTCGTGCCTTCAAAGCATAAATCTTCCAGCACTTCCTTGACGGATTGCAGATCAGCATTTTCAGCGAAGGGTGTGTGGTGGTCTTCTGAGTTCTTAGGCCAAAGAACTTGTTGATCTTGGCCGCTGTAAATTTGATTTGGTCGGCATGCACATACACGCTGGATTGAGTAGGGCTAGTAAGATGCGCAAAAACCTCCTAGACGATAGGGATGCAAAAGTTCTCTGGGCGGGGAACGAAAGTGGACCATCTATGGTTTGCGATGATGTCCAGGATATCTTTGTCAAACCCTTGTTCCCCTTCAGTGGGAAACTTAAACCCTTGCTCCGGTAACAACTTCCGCTCTTGCAGATTTTGGAAGTGCTTCTTTGCTTTGTCGTTCAAATTTTTTTTATAAGCACGAGCTTTGGTTGGCTACTAACAGAGGCGCCTTCAACTCTTTTGCATCGCACCATTGTTGAGCAAAAAGAAGGAGAATGTGGGTGAGATGGGAGAAAAAAGTTTGGCTGGGTTTTTGGGTTTTGCTTGTTGGAAAAGATGAAGGTGGGAAGTCTTTTTGTTTCCTTTTCGTTTTGATTTGATGAAAGAGAGTTAGTGGGAGTTGATGATGAGGGTGATGGGAGTTAAGGGGAGGTAATTGACACGATGTGAAGGAGAGAGAGCGTTGGGGGTGTGATAACTTCATGAATATCCTTGTTTTCATACCTTTTTGCTATAGCATTTGCCTGTTCTTGAGCCCATATCATAGAATTTAGATTGTATTTAGGTTGCATTTTCTTCTTTTGGGTGTATCTTTTTTTTTGTTGGTTATTAGTCCATGTTGAGGGCTACTGGTTGGAAGGTTGGTTTTGGGCCCGATGATGCGCAGGAAGGGAGCCTAGTGAGAGAAAGCTGGTGCCGGGAATTGCTATAGCATTATGGAAGTGAATATTTGCCAAAACATGAGCTGTGAGGACACGTGAGCTGCAGTAGCACGTGAATATGCAGAAAAGGACAACCTGACATGTGCAACAGCCGGTACCTACCTGCAGACTTTCCTCCTTGTCCCCTCGTAGCAGAGCTTGTCGGGGATATTCCTTGGGATTATCAAGGAATCTTTAGGGCACAAAACCCTAGGATCCTCCACTATATAAACAGGGAGAGAAGTGTGAAAAAGAAGAGAGCAAAAAGAGAGAGAGAAAGGTGCGTGCTGAACAAGGAGAAAGAAGCGTTCTTCTTCATCTTCTCCAACTTGGTGTCCTCCATCGTTTAAGCTCCAAGGAGTGGCCTCGCTGGCCTCGAGAGAGGCAGTGGGTCTAAGACAGTCGGGCAGTCAATGGCAGAGAGGGAGTTCACCTTTCTTTCTGTCGCTTTAGCATTTCCTGTTTATATCTTAACTTTGGGGATGTTATCACAATGATACGTTGGATGATATCGCCCAACCAAGAACTGTTTTAGGTGGCTTGGGTTTGATGGATGATTTTATTCTTAAGTATTTTTTAATGCATGCTATAGCTTTCCAGTGTTTATCATGTTCTATGCTTTGCTTATGCGTTTTATTTCCTTAAAGTTGTAAGAGCCCTCGAGAGTTGGGCGTTCTTTAAGTGTTTGTTGAGGTTATTAATCGAGAGAACTAGCCTTAGAACCCCCATAAGCAATGGAGTGGCTGTCGAGAGGCAGACTCTAACCTACCTTAGAGATAAGTGATAGGATTCAAGGGCTAAAAAGGATAGTTCGTGAATGATAGGAGAGTGTTAAGAGTTTAGGCCGAGAGGTATGGTTGTAGCATTTATGACTCCCAGTTTCCTAGCTAGAGATAGTTTAGGAACACTTTTAGAAAATTCCGCCTAGCATAGAAGATAGCTGAAGAGCCTTAGTATCGTTAAGAAGCATAGTTTAGGTTGGCCATCGTTCCCAGTCAGTCATTTCGTAGTGAGTTTCGCATACGAAAGGTGACTTGTTCATCATAGTGTTATCTCAGCTTTCTTTACATTGTTTTTCTACAACATTATTTTACACCATCTCTTTTACTATAGCATTTTAACTTGCAAAAAGTTCATTCAATATTGTTACATCAAACCGTGAATACCTCCAATCCCTGTGGAGATGATACTCACTCACTCGCTTTACTACTCTTTCGACATGTATATGTAGGTGTTTAGGTGTTCTCTTTTTATGAGTGCAAGTACACACTGCTGTCAAGTTATAGTATAAAAGATGTCGAATACCACGAGGATTGGAATAGTTCCTTCGAGTGTATATCTACACAAGAAATTTAAATGCACAATTAATTTCAGGTTTGTTTAAAGGAATCAAACTAAAAACACAATTAATTAAAGTAGGGGAGATTAGAATGATAGAATGGGCTAGGTAATTGCTGCTCAGTAGTGTGTAGACTGCATTGCATAGGTTAAGGTTGGATTACGCTGCCTTGAATGCTACCTCGGCGGGTACTGGCGGGCGAAGTAACGACACTTTTGCTGCCACAACGAGTATCTTTGCACTGCAACTTTTTCTTGTCTGGCAGGTGAACGAAAAACGTCCTGGCGGCAAGTCGGGCAAATATTCCAAGCTCGGCGAGATAGTTGACAATGATCCTCCCTATGTGTAGGCAAGGATGCTCGAATGCTTGCGTGATGTAGGCAATACCTAGCAATCTCAGCGTAAACCTATCACAGGCTAGTCAATTCGGTTGGTGATCCCTTTTAGCCGTTGAAACTTGGGTACTTTTGGAACCAAGTTAGTCACGCCACTACACGTTGTGACCGTGGTTAACCCTTTCGTGAAGTTGAAACTTTCGTGCCCCCTAAATGGATTCTCTCAACTGAACGGTTAGAACTAATCGAAAGAATGAAGTGCATAGATTAAGCAAACTTGGAATATTTATTGCAAAACAACTTAACCTAATACAATCGTTTCTCACAAGTACTTTACAAGCAAAAAACTAAACCCTATGGAGAACTAGAACATTAGATATAGTCGTCTCCCTCTCTCTCTCTATGCCCCTATACCCTCACATACATGGGTATATATAGGGCTTGGCCTAAGGTTAAGTCCTCATCGGAGTATAACTCTTCATTGATGATAAAATATCTTTAACATTTAATTCTTCATTCAATTCAGACTTAAATATGGACTCCTTTTGATGTTTACTTGTTCAACAAGTAAGTATAAGCCACCTTGCTTATCGATCTTCAATTAGCTCTATACACCGCTCCAGGCCTCAGAAAAATGCAAGATTGAGCTCAATGGACTCAGAAAAATGTCCTCTATCAAACGAGACCCATCTTAACTATGTCGGCGTATTTCTGTTTGGGCGACATTCTGCAGCGGCGGCATATTTAGCTGCAACTGGAACTGCTTCAGCACTGCTCCTTCTGCTCCCTGCTTTCCTGTCCTCTCTTCTTCTAATCAGCAACCAACACTTGAAAAAGAAAACTAATTAAAACAGTATATTTTCTTAGCCAAAACGTAAAATATTCAATAAAAGCATGGCAGAAGAGAAAATATTGTATAATGCATGATATGCAACTAAATATGACTAAATGAGCTTGAGACCAGTAATAATATGAGCAGAAATGTGCATAAAATATAGGACTTCTAGACACTCTACACACCCCATACTCGAACTATTGCTTCTCCTCAAGCAATGCAACCTAAACTAGTAAACATGTCCTTGTACATAAATAAAAAAGAAACCTAGTTTTTAACTTGGTTTCATACCTCAAGGCCATGGCACCTATATTAGTTTAGTGAGAGGGAATAACATGAAATAACTTAGAATTTTAATTCTAGTGGCAGTGCAATGTGTGCAGGGCTGTGTACATGCTGAACATGCTAAGCATACTAAGTAAACAAAGAATGCTGTAAAAGTTAAAGAAAAAGGATATAAAGTTGCTGCTTTGGTAGCATAGTTAAGCAATTCTTTTCTTCCTTTTTCTGATCATGGCTTTTAAGGGCTTCAGCTAATCACAACTACTCTCTAAGTCTGAAGCTAAGATAGGAGCATACTACGAAACTCCTAACCCTTTGAGTAGAGTAATCCCGTGAAGGCTTTAATTCACTCATGCTAATTTGTTCGTCACTTCAAAGAATTTCATATACATGGACTTTGATAGCAGCGGAGTGTCCTTTCTTATGATTCCTAGAGCCTATTTTGAGCACCTCTAGGCCATTTAGCCTTTTCTTTGTTTTGCGGTCGTGGCGACATTGCTTTTTATTTTACTTTGCTGCCTTTGCTACCGCGGCGACATACCTGCATCCAATATAGGAATTTTCCTTAAGTTTAAGCAGACAATGTACACTTAGAACTCAAACAATATTAAGCACTTAACAGAAGTGTAATAAAAGTTTGGTAACTAAATTTTTTTTCTAAGTTGTTTTTCATGCTTCTTCCCAAGATTAAGTTTAATTTTAAGTGTGGTGCGAAAATAGAATCGGCTAACTATCATAGGCATAAGTTATTTAACCCATATTTCCAATTTTCATTAAGTACTAGGCAGGATTTACAATGCAACTATATGCAACTACATGCTTAACAAATTAACATGAGGACTAACCCCCAAAACTCAAGGCGGGCATTGCCCTCAATGCCTTAGACAAAATAAAATCTAAATAGAAAAACATAAAATAAAGCAGAAAAAATAAAGAAAATAATGGTGCTAGAAGCTGCCCGAGTTGCCTTTTAACACGGTGGACTTGGAGGAAGATGAGAGGACTAGGAGGTGGGTGGCGGGTGATTTGGCGGCGAGGCTCTGCTTCTGGCCGCAAGCTGGCTAGACTCTGATGGGAGTGGGTCTCTTTGGTTGCTGCTCCAGCTCGGTCTCTGGCCTTTCATCCTCTGGTTCGACCGCTATCACGTGCCTCTTTTCTTTTCTTGGTTACCTCGACCGGCTCTGCATCATCGAAGGAATCAGACACCTCCTCATCAAGGGAATCGGTGGCCTGGGCTGTCTCTTTTGCTGTCGTCTCTGTCGCTTGGGTGGTTGTACTTTGTCTGCCCCTCATCTTTCATGGCGGCTTGCCTTTTATAGTAGGGTCTGAATCTAGATAAGTAGTTGCGAGACAGACTAAATAAAAATAATATAACTGAAAATAAAATCTGGTCCTAAGCTTATTAAAATCTCTTCCTAAAGAAAACGGTAAAGATGTGGAAAAACTAAAATTATGTTACAGTGGGTTCGTTTCCTTTACTTCTTATAGTCCACCCGCACCCTCCATCGAGTGACTATTCTCATGGGGGAGTCTTTCTTCCTCGTTACCTTGTAATCCATGCGAATCCTCCACCTTGTTTCTTTTCCTGAAGGCATGAACATGTGATTAGTAAAAATTATATCACTATCCAACCATGTACTTACCTTATCTTGGTCATGGTTTGTTATGGCGGAGGGTGGCTTTTGCTGCCGAGGCAGCTGTTCGGGCGGCAAACTGTCAGGGCAGTAGTCTGTCATAATGTGGTGAAGGTCAAGGAAAAACTCAAAATCATAAAAAGCTTCATGACTTCCAACACAGTTTTCTTTAGTCTCCTCAAAAATCTCCATCAGTAGAGATTTTGATGGCCTTAAATCTGCCAGCATCAACTCCTCAAAATATATGTAGTCCATGGTTGCCGAGTTTTCTGCCGAGGTGGGCATGGTTAATGTGATTGCTGTTGAGGCAGGCGTAATTTCTAAGGCTTCTGATATTGTCATGACATCATCAATTTCTATGTCGGCCCTACTAGTTGTTTCCGTAGCCTTGCTCTGTTCAAGTTCCACAATTCCTGCTTGGTCAATTTCTTGCATGGGTTCATCATGTGTGGGGTAGTCCCTTGCATCCACTTCCCTTGGGATATCAGTATCCCTAGGTCTCAATTGCTGGTGATCCATGGGTTCTGCGGTAGGGGTTATGTTCATCCATGGCATTTATTGGGGCAGAGTTGGTCAAAAGTGCATCCATCCTGGCGAGTTTTGCCTCCATAAAGGTTGACATGTCTTGAGTGAGCGCGAGGAAAGTTTGAAACGTGTCTTCTAAGGAATTTGATTGCTCTTGAGGAGGACTGCATTTCCAGGGCTTGTGTACTGCTGCAGCGGAAAAATTATCATAGTAAAAAATTTTGAGGTTGTTGATCGTACAATGAGAAATTATTTTGCGGCGGCAAATTTTGCAGTCCTTTTTGCTGCGGATGCGACATCCGCTCTTAGTCCCATTTTGGTTCGTCCATGTCTTCTCCGAAAAGTAAGGGGCAATTTTCGAACACATGATTTCCCTCACATAGATTGCAAGAATTGTCCAAAATCAGCTCTCGAGTGGTTTTTCTTGACATTGTGATGCCCTTGGACTTGTAGCGTACCTGATTTTTTTGTTTTTTTATTTATACAAAAGAGGAAAAAAGTAAAAAACTGAAATTTAAATGCAATTAAATACAGAGTGCAGAAAACAAAACGAAGTCGCTATTGAAAATCCCCGACATCGGCGCCAAAAACTTGTAGGATGTTTAGATGTTCTCTTTTTATGAGCGCAAGTGCACACTCCTGTCAAGTATAGTATAAACGATGTCGAATCCCACGAGGATTAGAATAGTTCCTTCGAGTGTAGATATGCACAAGAAATTTAAATGCACAATTAATTTCAGGTTTGTTTAAAGGAATCAAACTAAAAACACAATTAATTAAAGTAGGGGAGATCGGAGTGAGAATGGGCCAGGTAATTGCTGCTCAGTAGTGTGTAGTCTGCATTGCATAGGTTAAGGTTGGATTGCGCTGCCTCAAAAGCTGCCGCGGCGGGTACTGGCGGGCGACGTAGCGACACTTTTTCTGCCACAGCGGGTATCTCTGCACTGCAATTTTTGCTTGTCTGGCAAGTGAATGAAAAACATCTTGGTGGCAAGTCGGGCAGATATTCCAAGCTCGGCGGGATAGTCGACAGTGATCCTCCCTATGTCTAGGCAAGGATGCTCGAGTGCTCGCGTGATGTAGGAAATACCTAGCAATCTCAGCGTAAACCTATCACATGCTAGTCAATTCGGTTGGTGAGCCCTTTTAGCCGCTGAAACTTGTGAACTTTTGGAACTAAGTTAGTCACACGTCTACATGTTGTGACCGTGCTTAAACCTTTCGTGAAGTTGACACTTTCGTGCCCCCAAAATGGAGTGTCTCAATTAAACGGTTAGAACTAATCGAAAGAATGAAGTGCATAGATTAAGCAAACTTGTAATATTTATTGCAAAACAACTTAACCTAATACAATCGTTTCTCACAACTACTTTACAAGGAAAAACCTAAACCTTATGGAGAACTAGAACATTAGATCAAGCCGACTCCCTCTCTCTCTCTCTCTATGCCCATATACCCTCACATACATGGGTATATATAGGGCTTAGCCTAAGGTTAAATCCTCCTTGGATTAGAAGTCTTCATTGATGATAAAATAGCTTTAACATTTAACGCTTCATTAAATCCTGACTTAAATATGGACTCCTTTGGATGTTTACTTGTTCAGCAAGTAAGTATAAGCCACCTTGCTTATCGATCTTCAATCAGCTCTATACACCGCTCTAGGCCTCAGAAAAATGCAAGATTGGGCTCAATGGACTCAAAAAAATGTCATCTATCAAACGAGACCCATCTTGACTACGTCGGCAGATTGTCATCTGGACGACATTTTGTAGCGATGACGTCCTTGGTGGCGGCATTCTATAGCGGCAGGGTCTTTGGCGGCAACTGGAACTGATTCAGTACAGCTTCTTATGCTACCCGCTTTCCTGTCCTCTCTTCCTCTAATCAGCAAACAACACCTGAAATAGAAAACTAACTAAAATAGTATCTTTTCTTAGCCAAACCGTAAAATATTCAATAAAAGCATGGCACAAGAGAAAATATTGTATAATGCATGATATGTAGCTAAATATGACTAAATGAGCTTGAGAACAATAATAATATGAGAAGGGATGTGCATAAAATATAGGACTTCTAGACACTCTATAGTATACTTGCACCATATTTGCGTATCATTTATAGTACATCACACGCAAAAACAGGGTGTTTGGGCGGCGTGTGTGTAGGATAGAGACAAGGGGTTATTAATTAAAAAGGTGAAAAGGAAGAAAGTGAAAATACCTAGGTAATAATTACTAGGGGTTTCTTTAAATGAAAAGGTGAAAGGGTTAATTAATTCCCTCTCTTTTTGCCCTTTTTGAGCCGGCTTCCTCTCATGTTGGAAAAGTTTAATTTTTTATTCCTTGTATCCTTATAATGACAAAAGCCTGATACGCCGTTGCACCATGACCTGCCACATGTATCCTTGGGGTTGCTCAAATGGAAACAAACAAACCTGACCTTCAGGCATAATAAAGCAAAAGGACAAAAGGGATTAAAACCTAGAGTACGAAATAGGGATAAAGATTAAACTACATTATATATGAACATAAAAACCTAAAAATGTTGTACTAAAATAGAAAAGAAAAGAGGGGAAGTTCAAACTCTTAAGCATCATGGAGGATGAAAGAGGACTTATCGCGCAAAACTGGGGCTCCATTGTAAAGCTTCAGACGCTGTCCATTTACCTTGAATACTGTATCATCATCAAGCTTCTTGATGTTCACCGCACCATGGGAATAGACCTTGTGGACTAGGAAAGGAGCACTTGTTGCCCTTTTGAGAAATGATGCGACAAAAGATGTTTGTCATGTCACTTCTTTGTTTTCTCCTTGTATAAGCGTGCATTCTCATAGACTTTCGATCTGAATTCTACAATTTCATTCAACTCTAAGAGCCTTCTTTCTCCAGCCAGTTGTGCATCCATGTTGAGCTTCTTAATAGCCCAATATGCCTCACATCATACCTCTATAATGCTTTAGCAATCAACTTGTTGTAAAAGTGGGTTCTTTCATCACTTATAATTGCTCTTGGTGTCCCAAATCTTGTGAAGGAATTTCATGACGGTCTTGGAATCATTCCTTGGAGTAGCAACTGCTTCAACCCATTTAGATACGTAGTCCACATCCAAAAGAATGTATAAGTCTCCATAAGATGAAAAAAATGGTCACATGAAGTCTATTCCCCATACATCAAAAAAATAAACATCCAAGATTCCTTGCAATGACATTTCATTCCTCCTCGAAATGTTACCCGACCTTTGGTAACGATCACATGATTGATAAAATGCGTGTGCATCTTTGAAGAGAGTGGGCCAATAGAATCCCGATTGTAGGACCTTGGCAATAGTCCTAGTTCCTCCAAAAAATGGAAGAGTATCTCCTTGTGCTCTTCATCGGGGACACATCGTCTAATGATCTAGTCAGCACCTTGCTTGAACAAATATGGTTCGTCCCAAAACTAGGATCTTGCATCATGCCCGAATTTCCTTTTTCCTTGTCTATTCAAATCATGAGGCAAAATACCACTAACGAGAAAGTTAACAATATCAGCATACCAATGGATTGCTGCAGCATATAATATTTTCTCATCAGGGAATTCCTCCTTAATTTCCATTTCATCGTGTTGATCTTTATTGTTTTCTAGCCTAGAAAGATGGTTGGCTACTTGGTTTTCAGACCCTTTTTCTATCTCTAACTTCCAAATCAGATTCTTGCAAGAGTAGTATCCTCTTAATAAGTCTAGGTTTAGCATCCTTTTTGGTCACTAAGTATTTAATAGCTGAGTGATCGGTGTGAATAATAACTTTAGTGCCTGTTAAACATGACCTAAACTTATCAAAGGCAAATACAACAACCAACAATTCCTTTTCAGTTGTGGTGTAGTTGATTTGTGCATCATTCAATGTGCGGCTAGCATAATAAATAACATGAAAGAGTTTACCTCGGCATTGTCCGAGATCTGCTCCTATTGCATAGTCGCTTGCGTCGCGCATCAACTCAAAAGGTGAGCTCCAATCAGGTGGAACAACAATAGGTGCCGAGGTAAGTTTCTCCTTCAGTTTTTTGAGAGCCCGGAGGCATTTTTCATCAAATATGAAGGGCTGATTTTGTTGTAGCAAATTACATAGTGACATGGAGATATTGGAGAAGTCCTTAATTAACCTTCTATAGAAGCCAGCATGGCCCAAGAAACTCCTAATGCTCTTCACATTGGTTGGAGGAGGCAGCTTCTCAATTACCTCTATCTTTGTTCTATTCACCATAATGCCATTCTTCGATATTTTGTGACCCAAGATCGTTCCTTCGGTCACCATAAAATGACATTTCTCCCAATTGAGCCCCAGATCAGCTTCTTCACATCGCTTTAGCACTTTGGCCAAATTTCCCAAGCATGAATCAAAATCTTCCCCAGAGACTGAAAAATCATCCATGAAGACTTCTAAAAATTCCTCAACCATATCTAAGAAAATGGCCAACATACACCTCTAAAAAGTTTCTATTGCATTGTAGAGTCCGAAGGGCATTCTTCTAAAAGCATAGGTACCATACGAATATGTGAATGTCGTCTTTTCTTGGTCCTCAGGTGCTATAGCAATCTGATTGTACCCTGAGTATCTCTCAAGGAAACAATAGAATGCTTTTCCCGCCAATCTATATAGCATTTGATCAATGAATGGGAGAGGGAAATGGTCGTTCTTGGTAGCTTTGTTGAGCTTCCTATAGTCCATGCAAATCCTCCATCCCGTTACAGTCCTTGTTGGCAATAATTTATTCTCATTGTTACTCACCACGGTGATGCCTCCTTTTTTAGGCACACATTGGACTGGACTAACCCACGAGTTGTTTGATATGGGATAGATTACACCAGCGTCAAGCTACTTGATTATCTCTTTCATCACCACCTTCTTCATGATGGGGTTGAGCCTTCTTTGGGGATCAATAGAATTGTTGTGACAATCATCAAGCAAAATTTTGTGCATGCAAATAGTAGGGCTTATCCCCTTTAAATCAGCCATAGTCCAACCTAAAGCTTTTTTATGTTGCGACAACATATTTATTAAACTAGACTCTAGTTTAGGTGTAAGACTAGATGAGATTATCACAAGAAAAGTTTCATTGCTTCCTAAATAAACATATTTTAGATGAGATGGAAAGGGCTTTAACTCTAATGTTGGAGCATGCTCAAGTGAAGGCTTAGGAAGAATAAATTCTGAAAAATCAAGAGGTTCAAAGTGCATACCTGGTTTGGCTTAAAGAAAGCTCGATTGTTCTACCCATTCTGGAAATTCCTCAAATTCCTCATACTCGATCTCGCAATCCTCCTTGTTGTCTTACTCTTGAATCTACTCATATTCATCCATTTCTAAGTAATTACTGCAGCAAAAGTCTACAATCTCCCTTTCTACTATAGCATCCATGTACTAACACTCTTCATGTTCATCCACATATTTGAGAATGTTGAAGACATTGATGGTCACCTTTTGATCAGCCATCTACATAGTAAACTCACCCTTTTCACAGTCTATAAGAATTCTACCGGTTGCTAGAAATGGCCGCTCCAAAATAATGGGCGCGTTATCATCCCCCTCACAATCAAGAATAAGGAAGTCGAATGGAAAAATCAACCTTTCCACCTTCACAACTAAATCTTCTACTCTTCGTTCTGGGCGTACATGAGATCGATCGACCAATTTCAAGATAACCGTAATTGGCCTTACATCTTCAATACCGAGCTTCATTAAGACCGACTTTGGCATGAGATTTTCAATATATCCGAGGTCACACAAGGCTTTTCCCACATAATTATCACCTATTGAACACGATATAATGAAGCTGCTTGGATCCTGTCTCTTAGGAGGCAATTTGCTCCACACATAATAGCATTCACTTGCTGTAGCAACTGTAGCATACCGCTCAACCTTTCTTTTCTTGGTGACAATGCCCTTGAGAAACTTAGCATAAGTGGGCATCTGATCAATGGCTTCTAAAAATGGGACCTTAATATGCAGCTGGTCCAAAACATCCACGAATTTCCTAAATTGGAGATTCTCATTTTGTTTCTTCAATCGTTGAGGGAAGTGAGGTGGGGGTCTAACTTCTCCTTCTATCGTTTCAGGTTTCTCTTTTGCTGTAGCATTTTCCCTATCTTCAATAGTTTCATTCACTAAATCCCCATCTTTCTGCTTCTCACAAGATGTTTCAGCTTGTAATTTTGGTTCCTTTTGCACTTCCTTAGGAACATAGTCTTCTTTCTTGTTCCCCTCAAACTTATCTTCGGTGTTAAGTTGGGTACCACTCCTTAATGTGAGAGCACTGCATTGCTCTTTGCCATGCTTTTTAGTGACTTCAGTATCACTAGGCAGATTTCCTTGGGGTCCCACATGTAATGCTTGAGCAATTTGACCTACTTGGGTTTCCAAAGATCGCAAGGATGAACTGTGACTTTGTAGCAAAGCTCCTTGATTCTTAATAGTCATGGAGTGATCTTGGAGCAATGTATTAGTAGATGCCATAAATTCCTTAGTATATGTCATGAAATTCTTGAGTGTATATTCCAACGAGTTACTATTGGATGCAGATGTAAAACCCTTGTTGTTTTGCCATGGCATATTCTGCTATGAACCGTGTGGTTCTGACAGATTCTGTTGTTGATTTGAATTGCCATAGTTTCTATTTCCTTTATTCCCCCAAGAGAGGTTAGGATGTTGACGCCATCCTACATTATAGGTGTTCGAGTAGGGATTGTTATTCCGATTGGAATTCCCTACATAGTTGGCGGATTATTGATTGTCTGGGCACTCGCTCAAGTGGTGGTTTCCATTGAAACGAAGGCAAGTTGATGCCACTTTTACCTCCTTCAGCTCATTAGACTTTTGGAGATTCTTTAGCATGGTAGTGATGGCTGTTAATTGGGCTGCTACTGAGGCATCCATATCCTTGTCACGTGATACTTGAGTTTTCTACCCCGTTCCAAGTCTTGATGATGGGAATTGATAATCGTTGTTGGCTATTCTATCAAGGATGTCAAAAGCTTCCTCAGGTGACTTTTCTAGTAATGTCCCATTTGCTGAGGCATCTAGCATCATTCTGGTGGGAGCGTTAACACCATTGTAGAACATAACAACTTGTGTCCAATCATGGAAACCATGATTAGTGCACTTGCGTAGTAATCCCATAATTTTTTCCAACACTCATACATTGATTCGACATCAGACTGGCGAAAGGATGTGATATCATTCCTCAACTGAGTGTTCCTATTTGGTGGATTATATCGCAGCAGAAAGCTCTTGCACAAATCTATCCATGTTTCCAATGATCTGGCTGGCACACCACTCAACCACTCTCGTGCTCGGTCACGCAAAGAATAAGGGAAGAGTTTGAGTTTCAACACATCTTCGTGCACCCCTTCTTGACGAAAAGAGTCACACACTTCTAAGAAAGCACATATTTGTTGTCTAGCATCTTCATGAGGCGAGCCTCCAACATGACCGATTGAGTTCAACATGTTGAACATTACGGGTTTAAGCTCAAAGTGGGTTGCCTAAATTTTGGGAGCTACAATCCCTGGATTAAGATCATCCAAGACATGATTTAGGTGATCTCTAATAGCTCTGGGTCTTGTTGGAGCATTTTCTTGTTAGTCTCCAATAACTGCAGCATGATCCCTTTAATTTCGAGCTCCATTCATGATTGTAAGTGCTTCTTGTATACGTTTCCTTTGGCAAAAAAGATGCTCGATTTCAGGAATGTACGGTAGTATAGGCTCGTGATGTCTCCTTCGGGGCATGCAATAGCACAATACCTAAAAAGACAAACAAAAACAAATTAAGAAAATATATATAAAAGAAAAAGAAACTAGTGCAAAGACTAAACCTAAAACAAGCAACTGCCAATCCCCGACAACGGCGCTAAAAACTTGTTTGCGCTATGTAGTGTACTATAAATGATACGAAAATATGGTGCAAGTATACACGTCAAACAAGTAATACAGTGATAAGTGACTATCGTTTCCACAAGGATTGGTGGTGTCTCGAGTTGAGTTTAAGCACACAAGTCAAGAACTGTAAATGAAGACAAATGGATAAATGTTGTAGCAACAAAGATAAAAATAAAGCACTGAAATCAGTAGACTTAACAGGTCCTCTTACATATGCGAAACTCACTTGGGAATGGTCGGCCGGTTTGCCTGGTTAACCTATGCTTTAGCTCTCAACTAAGGTTTATCTCACTCGATTATTCTATGCTCGTCAGGATATGCTAAGGTTGTTCTTTAACTATCTCTAGCAAGGTATCTAGGAGTAGGAAATACTACAACAATACCTATCAACGTAAACTCTAACATTCCCCCTACCCATAGAGTTCTACCCTTTTTAGTCGTTGAAACCCATCACTTATCTCTAAGGTGGATTAGATTTGTGCCTCTCAGCAACCAACTCCATTGTCTATGAAGGTCAAAGGTAGCTCTCTCGATTACTAACTTCAACTCACACCTAAGGAAAGGCCAACTCTCAAAGGCTCTTACAACCCAAAGCTTTTAACGAACATAAACAAAACATAGAATAAAACATGAGAGAAATAAGCATGCATTAAAGAAACTAAAAACATAAATCATCCAAACAACCCAAGCCACCTAAAATAAGTTCATGGCTGGGGAATAAACATCCCATGTAACTTTGTTTGTATAACCCATTCTGGAATATAACAGAAATGCTAAAGCAACAGAAAAGGAAGAAGAAACTCATGATCTGTGATGAACTGCAATGCCACGAACCACCCTCGGATTGCTGCCTTTCTCAAGGCCAACAAGGTCAACCCTTAGAGCTTCAACGATGAAGGACACAAAGTGGAGGAAGAAGACGATGGGAAAAGAGCCGCCTTTTTCTTTTCTATCTAGCCTTAGTCATCCTTTTCTCTCTCTCTTTAATGACTGTCTCGTGTCCTTTATATAGTGGGGGCTCCTAGGGTTTTGTGCCCTAACATTCTTTGACATCCTGGGGAATATACCCTCTACAAGTTGGGCACAATTAGACAAAAAAAGGGGCTCGCACATGTGGCTTCTGAGAATGTGCGTGTTGCTTTGTCCTTTTCTGCGCCTAGAATTAATGTCCAAAATGCTATAGCATTTTCCTCTTTTTCCAACATCACGCTTGCTTCAACCTGCACGTCACAGCAACAACACATACCCTTCAAGCAGCATCCAATCTTGTGAAATTAAGCCAAACCACCAACAAGCAAAGATGTATGCAATTATATGCCCTAAATGCACCAATATGCTATTATATGACCTTGAAAACAAACAAATACCTAAGTAAAAATGTGTAAAATGTAAGTATTTTGGCAACTTATCATGAGGAAAAGATGGTAAAGTGAGTATTTTATGAGTGATTGATATGTGATAACTTATCACAGGTTTAGGGCTCACGGAATATTTGAAAAGGGAAAAGGGTTTTGAGTTTTGTGGAAAAAAATTGACCGGGGGTATTTTATATTTGGAAAAGTTTGAGTTTTGTTATCAATAAGTGGGGTTCATAGACATTTTTAAGGAGGAGATGGGTTTGGGTCAAAGATGGTGACCGAATAAGGACATTCGAATTTAAAAATTAAAATGAAAAATGTTTGGTCAAAGACGTGGGGGCCACATGAAGTTTTGAAAATTGAAAAAGAAAGGGATAAAATGTGCGATAGATTTGGTGAAGTCTGGGCTTGGCTAACGTGATCCGTAAAGCAAATGGGGGCAAGGGTTTTGTATTGGCTGCTCCTATTCGGTGATCGCACTATTCAAGGGACCGATTGTTCCCTACATTCGATTTAATTTAACTTGGGTACCTGAAAAGCAAATTACAACAAAAATTAAAATATAATTTAATAAAAAATAAAACAAAATTAAGCGAATAAAAATTTAGCAGACGAAAAATAAAATGGGTTGCCTCCCATTTAACATCGTTAAGCTCGACGACCTAATTCAGACTACAGGTTCTGTGACAAATACTTCTTCCACTTCATGCGTTTTGTCCAACTTAGAATTTCCCTACAAGAAATTTTACGACCATGGTGTTCCTTCATTTTTCTGGAAAAAAAATATTTCCTTTACTCTTTAATTTTTTCGACGGTAATTTTAACTCCAAATTTGGTGCCTGCAAAATGGAAAGAATCATTTTAATTTTCGAAGGAGTTAGGTGCAAATCAAAATGAACAGAAAAAATATTTTCCAACTCCCTAATTTTTTGTTGTGGCTTTCCAATTCCCTACGTAAATTATCCGATAAGTTAGATTCTATAAACTCTTCAGCGGCAGGTTAAATGGCATCGATAAAATTAATACTAGAAACATTATCTGGATGTCGCATTGCTTTGTATACGTCAAATTTAACGATCTCACCGTCAAACTCCATTGTTAGAATTCCGCTTCTTATATCTATTTTTTTATTTGCTGTACTAAGGAAGGGACGACCAAGAAGAATTTCTGATGACGAGTTTGATTGGTCATTTTCCATATTAATGACGTAAAAATCCGCCGGAAAAATAAGATCATTTACTTGGACTAAGACATTCTCGAGGAGTCCTTCCGGGATTATTACGGATCTATCTGCCAATTGCACATTCACTTTTGTATCTTTTAAAGGTTTAGCAGAAAGTGATTTATATAAAGAAAGTGGCATAACATTTATTTAAGCGTCGAAGTCAAACATATCACGTTTAGTACCAACCTTACCAATTTTGAAGGGAATTGCGAACATACCTTGGTCCTTCAATTCTGGCGGTAACCGTCGTTGAAAAACTGCGGATACGTGTTCTCCCAGATTTACCTTCTCTATTTCGGTAAGTCGTCTTTTATTTGTGCATAGATCCTTCAGGAATTTAGCGTATCGAGGTGCCTTTTTTATTACTTCTAGAAGTGGAATGTTAATTTCACTTTTCGAAATACATCTAAAATCTCCCTCTCTTCAGCTTGTTTGTCACGTTTAACCAACCTTGAAGGAAAGAGGGGTGAAGTAGCATAGGGAGATGTTATAGAAGGTGGATTGGGCATACCTTTTTCAGTGGAAGATGGTGATTTCTATTTACCTTTCTTTTGAACGCCTTCCTCCATGGCTTTTGGTTCGATGATGGTACTGCTTCTTAGAGTGATGACGTTCACAATATCTCTCGGATTGGGCTCCGTTTGAGAAGATAATTTACGTTTGGATTCTAAGAGACTTACCACTAATGTCATTTGACTCATCTGTTTGTCAATTGCTTCAAAGTGTTCTTCGGTCTTTAGTTCAAACTTTTCTTGGGCTAGCGCTAACCTTTCAACAATTGACTCCAACGATGGCTTCTGCGGTAGAAATTGTTGTGGTGCAGTTGGTTGATAAGCTTGATTTGGTCTCCGGTTTTGCACATAATTGAAATTCGGATGATTTTTCCATCCTTGGTTATACTTATTACCGATGGCATTTACTTGTGCAGTAACTTCTTCTTGTATCATCGGACATCAGTCTATCGAATTTTCTAGACTAGTGCATATCCCACAAAATCTAGCTGCTTTTCTTTTGTCTGCAACAAGGGATTGAACTATTTCAGCTAGTTTGTCAATTTTATTCTCTAGGAAAATTGTACCTACCTCGTGAAACCGTCGAGATGGTTCACATGAAGGGTGAAATCGCTGCTAGTTGGCGGCCATAGTAAATATCAAGGTTCTTGCTACTATTAGGGTCATGTTAACAAGTACTCCTCCACTCGTTGCGTCAATTACCTTCATGTCCATAGGCGTTAAGCCCTCGTAGAAATACTGGATAAGTGTTTGCTCAGACAACCCGTGTTGAGGATAATTAGCGCACAACTTTTTGAAACGCTCCCAGTATTCATATAAGGACTCTGTATCCTTTTGTCGGATACTCAAAATTCTCTGACTTAGCTCGCTCGCCTTAGCCCTTGGAAAGAACTTGTCAAGAAATAGATGAGCCATGTCAGTCCTAGTTATAACCAAATTAGAAGGAAGAATAAATAGCCAATATTTGGCAATATCAGCTAGAGAAAAAGGGAAGGCACGGAGTTTTATTTGATCTTCAGAAACTCCCAACGGTTTTGTACTTAGGCAAACCACGTGGAACTCTTTTAGGTGCTTGTAAGGATTTTCATTAGGAAGGTCGTGGAAAGTCAGTAAAAGATGTATCAAACCCGTTTTCAGTATGAATGGCGTTGTACCATTCGGAAATGTTATGCAATTGGTTGTTGATCATCTGGTGCCCTTGTCAGTTGTTGGATAGTTTGGTCGTTATCTCCCATCAGAACTTGTTCTTCGTTGGTTTACTCAAAATTGGAATCTACCTCAGACGCTGATTCTAGATCACGTTCTAGACTTTGTTGTTGTTCTCTTTATTTTTTTTTTTCGAAGTGTCTTAGCGTGTAGTCTTCGGGCATATGTTTCGATCTCCGGGATATAGTCTTTGTGTTCTCCCTGATTCTTTTTGGTCATAAATCAAATCAAAAACAAATATTAGTAACTTTTCCAATGTCCCCGGCAACAGCGCCAATTTGACAGGCATCGTGAACTGTCAAATAAAATTCCTTAAACTCAATTAAAGAAATAATTTAAGTAGAATAGTGAGAGTAAGGGTGATCCGCAAGGACTAAGGAGTTCCCAATGTCTTTTTGATTTTGATGATTATCAAGCAATCTGCAAGTAACAAAAGGGAGGGTTTAAGCGAAATAATTCGAGAAGATTAAAATAAATAAAGCGGAAGAAATAATTGAAATATATTATGATAAGAGTTAGCCTCTAGCTTTAATTCAGATCGACTTATCTCGACCACTGAAAGGGATATTGCTTTTAGTTATTGCCGGTTACAGTCTACAAGGCCCAACCCTTGTAACTTGCTTCTCTACGTAAACTAAATCCCATGGCCAATCCTTGAAATCCAGTTTTTGTTTGATTAGCTTCGTCAATCGATGCTAATGCAAATTCTCCGTTTAGTGATGGAAACGCCTGTGCTCGGATGGATTATCTCGACGAGAATTGTATCAAATCTTGATTCCCCTTAGTGGACCGCCAATAAGTTTGTTCTTAGGGAGTTGAATATGCTACAAGCCTAATCTCGTCCCCAACGGTGGATCAAAACCACGTAAATCCGACGCACGCTTTCGAAATGAAGTAATCGTGATGCCTAAAGGAAAGGTCAATTGTCAATCCAATTTTACTGAAATCAAGAAAGAAATCGAAGGTTTTGAAGAACTTTGTCTATTCTCACGAGGTAAATTGAGTTTAGCTTAGCTTTTGGCTAAAGGGGGATTTAGCTAAGCATAGCTTGCGAAGAAACCATACATAACTTTTTTAACAATGGGGAAGTAAAGAAAATTAAAAATAGAGAGAAAAGAAATTTATAAAACTCCAAAGTGAAAATGAGAACAAGAGCAAGTGATTCTTTGAGTCTCACCCCAAAAGGGGTATTTATAGCATCCTAAAACCCTAAAATAACTTTAAAATGATAAGAGATAATCCTTAAAATATTTAAAATACAAGAGATAATTCTTAAATGATAATAAATAAATTCTAAAATGTGTAAATTTAAAAATAAAAGATAATCCCCAAGATTTGATCCAAATCTCGACTGATAAGTGATCGAGAATGCGGCTGCGACTGATATCTTATCACGCACTGCTGACGTCATCTTCTAGAAGCCTACTAACGTGTTGTCGAGTCAGTGCATTCATGCCCCAATTCATGCCTACTAATCCAGCCATGAATCCAGAAAACTTGCAAAATCCAGCCTTTTATAATCTATTTTCAAGCCATGAAGTCTTGCACAGAAAAGCACAATATAGACCACAATTAAGCACCACAAATCAACCATTTAAGCGTAATTAGCACTAAAATATTGACCAAAGTAACTACTCATTAGTGAACGTGGAGATCTTTTCAACCAAAAGAATCAGTCGTGATGCATCCTAAAAGTTAGTCATCCTAAAATAACCAACATATCTCCAAAACCATCCAATGTGCCTAGTTTTTCTACCTGGTAACAACGAGACAAAAACATGAAAATCTTTGAGTAAATTCGAGGCATGGGAAAGAGATACATCTGGTACCTATCTTCAACATTTTCAGGACACGTCGAGGTGACATTCCAAGGGACCATGAAGCATCTCCACCTGTAACAACCCAGATTTCGGAATTCGAGGGTTGATTTAACCTGAAACACGGGCTTCGCGTTTGGGCCTTTGAGGGCCTTAGTGGGCTTGCTTTGGTGGTTGGGCTTGAGTATTTGGGTTTGGTTATGGGTTGGGAGGTTGATGGAAGGGTAGTGAGGTAATTACCTCTTCTTGAAGAGAGATAGGAGAGGGTTTTTTTAATTTTTTCTGCAGAAAAGTGGAATGGTGAGATCACCTTGTTCCTTGTCATCTCTCTTCATCTATTCTCATCTTCCTCCTAAGAACCTAAGCTTAAAGGTTCAATCTTTGAGTTTTAAAGTGTGAATCTGGGAATTTCAGTTAAGGGTATTGTAATCAGCTACCAAGGATCTACATTTTGAGGTAAGATTCAATATCGTTTTTCCAGCCCTAAGAGTAAGTTTAGCTGGATTCCTTATCTCCTACAAGTTTTAATTTGTTTACAACCTTCTTGTATAGTGAAAGAGGTTGGAAATTCTTCCAAGGAGCTTGGGAAGAAGAAAGGTTGAAGAGCTTGGCTGGAGGCTTCTTTTCCAGCTTTAGAATCAAGGTTAGTACTCTACTAACTCCTTTGTTTCATGCACATCCTAAGGATGATGCTTCGTGTGCTTAAATTTGATGTTTATTGTTGATTTTGGATGTTAGAGATTAGAGACCCTCATCAATGGCATAATCCGAATTTGGTGTTAATAACTTGTTAAAATGGTAGTAAATCGCCCTAATCACTTCCGTAAGATGTAGGATCGAGTTAAGAGGGTAAAGGTTTTGTTTTGGGGGCTTGGGAAGTGATTTCTCAAGCCTGGGAAGTAATTTTTGGGCTTTGGTACCTGTTAAGTGTTCAAAAGTACTATTTTTATTACCCTTTTTACTCATATTATTGTTAGACTTAAGCTCATTTTAGTTGCATTATTAGGCATTCATGCATATTTTCATAATTCCCTTTAGTGTTATGCTTGAGTTCATGTTTTGATTAGCTTTTTATGGAAAAAGATACTGCTGGAGGCTGTTTTGTGTATGCAAGATTTATTGACCGGGCAAACTGGAAGTTGTCGAGGTAACCCAAGAAGGACATGCCGAACTTGTTGCTGAGGCAATAGCCGACTAGAGGATAAGCTGATGTAGCAGCCAAATTTGATGAATGGATAAACCCTACATGGCGTAGAGCAAGAATAAATCTTAAAGGAGTTGGAATTCCATAAAAAAAGTCAAAGGGAGATTAAACTTCCATGAAAGTAGGAGAAGTTTTAGGTAGATAAATAAATTAAAAAGATTTATCTCTTTAATGCTAGTTAATTCCAACTTAACATCCTCTTCAAGAAAGACTTTGACCTAGCTATCTCCTATAAATAAGAAGACCTAGCCGCCAACTAAGGGAGAGTCGATGGAGAGAGAGAAACCAAGGGGTTGTTTGAATTCTTCTTCTTCTTCTTCTTCCTCATGGTTCAATTAGATTCATGCTAGGGAGATTATTCTTTGTATATCTTTCGAACCCAGCCATGAACTAATTTTATTTGGCTTGGGTTATTGTGTTTTTGTAGTTGTGAGAACGATTGGGTTTGTTTAGGTATTTGAATTTGCAATTTTAATTCAAGGTTTGTTCATTCTCGGTTCTTAATTTTGTTTGCGAGTGAATTGGGAAATGATCTCGTGAATTCATCCATTGATCTAATATCGAGAGAGTTAGATTAAAGAAATGAATGAACATGGTCTTTATTCAATCAATCGATGGTGAAGACTAATTCGACTTAGGGATAAGTTGCGAATTTTAACGGCTAAAAGGATCGCAAGATTGGTTGTTTTTCACCCTTGGTTCACGTAGGGATGTATTATCAAGGCATGCACAATTAACTAGTGTTTCGAATTAGGGATAAGGAGAAACTATTGAAGAAAGCTTCGCGTAACCTTGAAGGTTGTCGACCAGTTGGCCAGGAAATCGCTCCATCAGTTGCCCAGGAAATCGCTCCACCAGTTGCCCAGGCAATTCGACTGTTGCCAGTTGCCAAGGCAATTTAGTTTCTCTTGCACTCAATTACTAACACGATTAATTCAACTATAACTCCACGACTCACGATAATCCAGCCTACTGTCTTAAATCAATCACTCCTTTTTCTTATCTTTAATTACTTTAAAGTACTTTTTATTCATCACCTACAATTTTATTCTTTTACAATGCAGTAACTTAAGCAAAGTGGGCCAAACCAATCCCTGTGGAGACGATACTATATACTTATCACTTTATTACTTGCGACGTGTATACTTGCACCGTTTGCGTGCACTTAAAACACGCAACAAGTTTTTGGCGTCGTTGTTAGTTGTTTTTGTTATTGCATTTTTCTTATTATTTTTACTAACTTTTCTTCTGTTTGTTTTATTAAAAAACAATTTCAGCTGCGCTATAAAGTTAAGGGACATCAACATGTGGGGAAATAGAAGCCGATCTGTTCGATAGTTGATGTGGGAAAATAGGAATCAAGCCACTCAAGAATTTCTTACACCCTCCGATGATTACCTATACCAACCGAGAAAATCCCAAATAATCCATATTGTTGAAAACTCTTGCACTTGTTTTGGAGAACATCATGCGTTTGAAAATTTCCCTTACAATTTCGATACATATGCCTACAAGGAGGACCAAAGATGGACACAATGGCAAAATCCTTCATGGTATGATCAAAAACCTCAAATTTTTTGCTACAACAACAGATATGCTATGACAATGTAGTCCGCCTCAAGAGCATTTAAAATCCTTGGAGGACACGCTTCAAGCTTTCATGTCTAGAATTGAATCTCTCATCGAATCCAATCAAGAGCTATCAAATTCTATGGAAGCAAGAAAGGCTAGGATGGATGCATTCATGAGCGATTCAATAGATCGAATGAGGAGACTCACATATGCCATGGATAACATGTACCAACAATTAAGTCCTGGGGATACTAACGTAAAAGGAAAGAGGATAAGGAGAAATGCGAAGAGAGATCCCCGATGTGTTAGGAATAACTAGAACCTCCAAATCGAGAGGATGCCAATAAGAGAGACTACCCAACACATGATGAGCCTATGCAATGAATTGCCCCAGCAAAGATTAAGGAGCCAGAACAGAGTAATGTCGCGGAAAAACTCATTGCAGCTGAGAACAACAATGTTATAACAAATTCTAAGGAATCTGATGCCCAGAATGTTACAATATTGATGCTGAAGCAAGAATATGAAGATTGCTCTTATCTACATTTGCCACAGCAATTGCATGACCACATGCAATATCAACGAGATGACAATATTTTTCCAATGGAATATGAGAAGGTAATGGTTGAACCTTTTGAATTCTTTAAAAACTCACCTCGTCCATTGCAGGTATGTCTTGAGGAACCAATGTTGGTAGATTTGAAGCCATCGAAATCTCTACTAATGGAGTTGTTTGAGAGGCCAAAAGAAAACAATGTGTGGATTCATAAAGTTTTTTAGAAAATTGGTTTTTCCCTTGAATTACAGTGAATTTTGGCAACTGGTTGCCACAACAATTGGCTTGAGCAGCAATTGCCACGACAATGAAGGCTACATCCAATCATGATTGAGGTCGATGAGATTGAGGTAATTAAATGGTTGGGTGTTGATATAATTTTTTCTACTACTATATTCATGCCTTCAGGAATAGTAGCAAGGTGGACAATATACATGGACTACAAGAGAACGAGGAAGAAAGACACCTCCACCATAGTGACACAAAAGGGAGTAGCTACGAGCACAGTGGCCCAACTCTTTTTGGACAATATTGTCACTCGATGGAGGGTTCGGATGGACTATAAGAAATATCGGAAACGACCCTTCTCAAAATTTCTTTTTATCTATATTTTATTTTAATTTTTTCTCTAATTCTGATAATTATCTTTTTATGATTATTTTTGGATAAGAGTTTCAAGAGATAAGGAGTTTCCTAGCCTTGAACACTTAAGTTTTTTTGTTTTACTTTGGTTTTCCACATCAAGACTCACAAAGACCATGCCAAAGAAAGCCCCAACAACCAAAATTGCCTCGACAATTACCGATGCCTAGGCAAGTCATGATGCCTAGGCAACTGACTCTACTTCGGTTAACATGGATCAAATTGAAGAGATGCTCCACCCCTTGACACACCGATTGGAGCAAATAAAGGCCCAACAAATGCTATTCATGCGGTACCAGCCACATGCATCCAACCACCGTGAGCCAGAAAAATAATCAAGCAAACGGCCCGAAGGAAATTCATCATTCAAGGTGATGACCTTTCCGACTAACCCATTTGCATTTTAGTTAGTTTTGGGACAATGATTCTCTCGAGTTTGGTGGGGTGTTTATTCCTAGTTAGTTTCATGTTTAGTTGCATTCAACTTTAGTAATCACATATAGGTTGCATATGTTACTTGCCAGGCCTTTGATTGGATTTAATTTGTTGAATACCCAATGATGAATTTTGTCACTGCACTTAATTGAAAGAAACTTTAAATTTTAGGCTGAAATTATTCCCATATTCGCTGATGGATATGGTGCAATTGTGGTTGAATAGTATTCTCAAGATTTCTTGGACTGATTTATGTCGTGATTTCCTTGCTCGATTTAATCCTACAAATATGACTGATAAGTTACGTAACGAAATTATTTCTTTTTGGTAGGCAGATGATGAATCCATGTACGAGGCTTGGGAGAGATATAGATAATTGTTACACAAATGACCCATACACAGATTCCCAGTATGGACACAAGTGATGATGTTTTACAATGCACTAAACACACTGACAAGGATGATGCCAGATGCCTCGGCAAATGGCATACTCCTAGACAAGCCACCAGAAGAAGCAATGGAGATTTTTATCAAGCTTGCTAAAAATGATTATCAGCTCCCAACTACTAGAAGATGAGGAGTCAGACGCCATGCCATGATAAACGAGCTTGAGTCATCAGATACAATTCTCACGCAATTTGCTACCTTAACCAATTTGGTTAAGAACATGTAACGACCAAGCAACACACATGAGGTCAAGGTAGTAGGTTCCTTTTATGATTTATGTAACGGTAACCATGATTCTTCTGAGTGTCCACAAAACCTAGAGTCCAGCTTTTATGTTGGAAACTACAACCGGAACAATAACGTGATGTCCAAGACCTATAATCTAGCCTGAAAGAAACATCCAAATTTCTCATGGAGCAATCCCAACAACGCCCTTAATCTGAACAATCGGAATGCACAAGCATCAGGGTTCCAATAGAACATGCCTCGGCAATCGATACCGCAACAACCGATGCCACAACAACAATCAACCCCATCTAGTTCTTTGGAAAACTCTCTTAATGCTTTCATGTTAAAAACTGAATCTTATATGGCTGAGAATAGTAGTTTAATGAAGAGGACTAACTCTTTTACTAAGAGGACAGAGATGAGATTGCAGAATCAAGAGGTAGCCCTGAAGTCATTGGAGACTTAAGTTGGGCAGTTCACCTAAAATCTGAATACAAGACCACAAGGAGGTTTACCCAGTGATACTGAGGTCACAAGGGGAATTGGCCATGAGCAGTGCAAAGCAATCACCACTCGGAGTGGTCAACTGTTTAAGGAAGCTCAAACCCATTCAACAGAGAACACACAACCAAAGGAGCAATCTCGTACCCAGGAGGAAGAATCCAGAAACCAAACCTCTGGAAAAACTGGTGAATCGGAAAGTGCTAAGGCAAGTCCTGATGCGTCGGCAACTACAAGTACAGATGCCTCGGTAACATCTACTGGTCATGCCACGGCAAGACCTAATGCCTCGACAATGGCATCAATCAAGTTCCAAACCAATGAAAAGATTGAGTACATTCGACTTCCACCACCTTTCCCACAGAGGTTGAAGCGACAAAAGCAAGAGTACCAATTCAAGAAGTTCCTCAACATCTTAAAGAAAGTTCACATCAACTTGCCGTTGGTTGAGGCAATTGAGCAAATGCTGAATTATGCGAAGTTCCTTAAAGACATAGTCTCTAAGAGGACTAGGTTAGGAGAATTCGAAACGGTTGCTGTGACAGAACGATGCATGGCAATACTACATAACCGAATGCCACCCAAGCTTAAAGATCCCGACAGTTTTACAATACCATGTGCAATCAGAAATCACTGTGTCGGGAAGGCGTTATGCGATCTTGGAGCAAGCATAAACCTTATGCCGAAATCCGTCTTCCATTGATTAGGCATAGGGAAAGTGAGGCCTACATTGTGATGTTTCAGCTTGCATACATATCTTATGTGCATCTAGAGGGAAAAATCGAGGATATACTGGTAAGAGTTGATAAATTCATTTTTCCCGTTGACTTTATTATTTTGGATTGTTAAGCATATGAGTTCGTGCCCATTATCCTTGGGAGACCATTCCTACCAACGTGAAGGACCTTGATCGATGTCGAAAGAGGAGAACTCACGATGAGAGTAAATGATCAATAAGTCAAACTAAATGTTTTCCAAACCCTCAAGCAAGCCGACGATCCAGAGGAGTGTCAGGTCATCCAAGCCACTACTTAATTGAACTTCAACGTGGAAGAGTATTGGCACGCCAATTTAATTGTTGAACCAGGAGAGCATGAGAAATTTGAAGAACCGATCGATGAAGAGCAAGACGAGGCAAACTGGATAGTAAGCCGACCAGGAACAAACTTTGAAGCATTGGATTACTCAGGTATGGAAGGTAAACTCTAAAAACCATCCATTGAACAACCTCCCATTCTCGAGTTGAAACCATTACCAGAACAATTAAAATATGATTACTTGGGAACCGAAAACATTTTGCCCGTAATTATTTCTTCTAAGTTGAAGCCTGAACAACAAAAGAGGTTGATTGACATGTTGACACTGCACAAAAAGGCATTAGGGTGGACAATTTCCGACTTTAAGTGAATTAGCCTGGCGGTATGTATGCACAAAACCTTTTGACAGATGATCATAAACCGATGATTGAGGCACAAAGAAGACTTAATCGTGTTATAGAGGAGTTGTGAGGAAAGAAATCATCAAGTGGCTAGATGTCGGTATCATCTATCCTATCTCCGACAGTACATGGGTAAGTCCGGTACAGTGTGTACCGAAAAATGGAGGTATAACTATGGTAAGTAATGAAAACAATGAACTAATCCCAACTAGGACTGTGACCTGTTGGAGGGGTTGCATGGATTACCATAAGTTGAATAAAGCTACTAGGAAAGATCACTTTCCTTTAACCTTTATTGATCAAATGCTTGATCGTCTTACAAGTAAACCCTTTTATTGTTTTCTTGATGGTTACTCAGGTTACAACCAAATTGCCATAGCTCCAAATGACCAAGAAAAGCCCACCTTCACATGCCCATACAACACTTATGCCTTTCGAAGGATGTCGTTCGAATTATTCAATGCCCCAACAACTTTCCAAAGATGCATGATGGCAGTTTTTTCCGACATGGTTGAAGACTTCCTTGAGATCTTCATGGATGATTTCTTGGTGATTGGGGATGATTTCGACAATTGCCTCGACAATTTGGAAAAGGTTCTAACAAAATGTGAAGAATCCGATCTAGTGCTTAATTGAGAGAAGTGCCATTTTATGGTGTACGAAGGAATTGTGCTCGACCATAAGATTTCATCTAAAGGAATTGAAGTTGATAGAGCCATGGTGGAAGTGACTGAAAAATTACCCCCACCAATTTCAGTCAAGGGAATTCGAAGCTTCCTCGGACATGCATGTTTTTACAGAAGGTTTATACATAATTTTTATAAAATTACTAAACCCGTGTGTAGTTTGCTTGGATATGACAAAGCCTTCAATTTTGATGATTCTTGTGCCCAAGCATTCAAAACCCTATAGGAAAAACTTGCCGCGGCACCTATAGTCGTTCCACCCGATTGGACTTTACCATTCGAGATCATGTGTGACGCAAGTGATTTTACAGTATGAGCAGTTCTAGGCCAAGGAACAAGTAAAATCATCCATGTAATATAATATGCTAGTAAAACTCTTAATGGTGCCCAATTGAACTATACCACTACGGAAAAAGAGTTACTAGTCATGGTTTTTGCTTTTGACAAATTTCCCTCCTACTTGATCGGGACTAAGGTAATTGTTCACACTGACCACTCGGCAATTAAGTACCTTTTTGCTAAGAAAGATGCCAAACCTCGTTTGATTCATTGGATATTACTATTTCAAGAGTTTGACATTGAAATTAAGGATAGGAAAGGGACATAGAATCAAGTTGTTGATCACTTGTCACGCTTAGAACACAATAGAGAGGAGGAAACAAAGATGGAGATATGCAATGCATTCCCAGATGAGTAGATGCTAGTTGCCTCGGCAACTCCTAATGTGCATGCATCGGCAACTCCAATAGAGCATGTCTCAGTAATGACAATTGCACATGCCACGGCAAGACCTGAAGCCTCGGTAATACTATGGTATGCAGATTTAGTCAATTTTGTAGTTAGTGGTATTTTACCTTATGGCTTTACTCACCAAGGAAAGAAGCGGTTCCAGCATAATGCTAAACGTTATTATTGGGATGAGCCACTTTTATTTAAAATGTCCAGATCAGTGTTGAGTGTGCAAAAGTTCTATATTTTACCCTCTGTTTAACCCATATTTCTGTTGCATTCAAGCATTATTCATTGCATTTAGGTACATTTTTACATATACATCACAATTATATAAAATGGCGTAGTTGCAACTGATTTTGGTTACTTTTGCAGGTAGCTGTTGTAGCAGACGAAGGGTAGTGGAGAACAGAGCTGGAACACAGGACTGAAGTCGAGAAGGACGATGCTGCCAAGTCTTCTATCGTGGCAGCTAAGGACGACAACAATGGTGAAAGGAAAAAATGAAATGGAGCTCGACATAAAGAGGAAATTAAGCCGGTCTGTCGTGGAGCACTCATATATTTTTCCGAGCCCTAGATCATAATGAAGGCCAAGCCCAAAATTCAAGAGAGAAACTCCAAGCAAGAAGAGAGGAGGAATTAAAGATATCTACTTTGAAGATTTAGTCTTTAATAGAGTTGTACTTTAATTTAAACTTGTATTCTTTCCATATTAGAAAACTTGAACCCAAGGCCTATATAAAGGCATGTAATTCGACCTAGGGAATGATAACTTATTCTCTAGCTGTCTTCCCCTAAACCATAGTCGTTTTCCCCCTTCTCGTAATGTTCTAAACTTCCCCTAGGGCTAAGGGTTGATTCTGTAAAGTAGTTGCAAGGATTGCTTTGTTTTAGGAATTTTTCTGTTCAATAAAATAGACTTCAAGTTTGCTTATTCTGGTTTTCAACATCTTACAAGAGTATCGGGAGAGCATTGTGAGATTATACATTTACTTAATATCGGGAAAGTTAAGTATACGAAAGGAATAAGTACGGGTTCTCCAGTTTATGGTGGAACTATCTCGAATCTAGGGATAGGACGAGGTTAAGTGGCTAAAGAAGAATTCAACAACATCGATGTTCATCCTTCGATTCACGCCGGGAGGTATCATCAAGACGTGTTCATCGACAGACTTGGACCTAGGGATAGGCCAAGGCATAGCAGGGATTCTTGCCAAGCTTGAAGTACAGAGTTGTGTGTTCGCTGCCGCGACAACAACAGACCGATGCCGCCGCAGGTGCTGCCACGACAGGCGCAACGACAGAACAGACAATCCTAGACATTGCAATACCTACACTACTGAGCAAATCAATACCGGCCCATTCTCTCTATCATGATTTCTTTACTCTTTTATCTTCGATACTTTTTATTATTCCCTCGCAAACAATTAAAATTATCTTTTCCTTGTGCAGTATTTCAAGGTTAAGGCTATTTCCAGTCCCTATGGATTCGACATTCGATACTTCGTGTATCACTTTACAACTTGTGTCGTGTACACTTGCACTCTATTGCGATAGACTCTTTTACACGCAATAAGTTTTTGGCGCCGCTGCCGGGGACTGGCAACATATCTTTACCCTACTTTTATTGCACATTCTTTTTAATTTTTCTGTTTTTATTTGGATTTTTCACCTTGTGCTTTTCACAAGGTTTTTCGTTTGCTTATACGCAGATCTAGACGAGGCAAAGAACCTGAGTATCAACTAGACCTTTAAATCGAACGCTCGTGCAATCTCAGGAATCGAATCCGTCTTTTAATAGCAAGAAACTATTACCTTGAGGAACAGTTTGAAGCCATGCATAACAGGAGGGGACAACCAAAGGAATCCTGAAGATCCTAAAGATCCTATCAGGGATGGAGGAAACAGACAACCTGTCGCTCCTCTTGCTGCTGGGGCCGCACGCCGGTCCTACCGTGATTTCATGATCAATGATCATGTGGAACTAGAGACCACCCTGCCAGACGTGGAAGCTGATAATTTCGAACTGATGATGATTAATTCCGCTGGCCAATTTAGTGGTACTGCTACAGAGGATGCTAGGGAACATCTGAAAACGTTCCAAGAAATCTGTGGTTCGTTTAGACTACCCGGAGTAAATCCGGAGATACTGAGGCTTCGGTTATTTCCTCATTCATTGAGGGACAGAGCTAAAACTTGGTGGAACAAACTAACACCGGGTTCAATACGAACTTGGGCAGATTTAACTCGTGAATTTTTGTCTCGTTTTAACCCTTCCACTTTATCTGAGCAATTACGTAACGAAATTGCTACTTTCTAGCAGGAAGATGACGAGCCAATGCACGAGGGATGGGACTGGTTTACTACTCTTTTGAGAAATTGCCCGATGCATGGATTCCCTGTTTGGAATCAAGTAATCAAATTCTACAATGCTGCCAACCTACAGACTCGCATGAGAATCGATTCAGCAGCTAATGGGTTGTTGTTGGATAAAGATCCGGATGAAGCCATGGTAGTATTAAGGAATTTGGCGAAAAATGAAGAGCAATTCCCTACATTAAGGAGAGGTAAACGAGTACTAGCTGTGAAGGATTACGAAGCCGATAATTCCCTAAAGACACAAGCTGCATATCTCACAAAGGCAGTAGAAAATTTACTGAAGAAAGATTCTCAACCGGTCTATGCTGCAGAAGAGGTATGTGGAACTTGCAGTGGAAATCATAGTTCGGAAGACTGTCTGCTACAGCTAGAGGAAGGGATGTATGTTGGGAACTATAACAAGCAAATTACTATTCTAACAATTAAAATCCCAACTGGAGGAAGGATCACAAATTCTCTTGGAGCAACCCAAACAATGCCCTAAACCCTCAAGCACAGAACACTCAAAATCAGGGGGCACCTAGAATTCTGACTCGGCAGCAACCGCAACAGAAGTCGCAACAGCCACCAGCAGCCACACCTAGTATATTGGAGCAGACCTTGGCCACATTTATGTCACAAGCAAGAACTTACATTGAAAACCTGAATCACTTCGTCAAGAAGACTGAGTTGTTCACGGATAAAACAGAGATACGAATGACTAACCATGAATCTACTCTGAAATCCTTGGAGACACAGATGGGTCAGGTTTCCCAGCATATTAAGCCAAGGCAGAATGGAGGATTCCCTAGTGATACTAAGGTCGCTAGAGAACCCACACATGAGCAGTGCAAGGCCATCACAACTAGGAGTGGGAAGAAATTACCAGGGCCGGAAAAGAAAACTTAACCAGTTAAGGAACCAGCCCTAGAATCGACTGCCCCGAATACTGCTTCGGTAGACGATAAACAGCTTGCTGCCGCCACACCTGTCACGATAGCAGAAGGGACAGAGGAGAAGGATGAAGAACCTAAGCCTCCTCATATCCGAATACCATGGGAAGGACGCATTGAAGATAACCGTCCTCCACCTCCTTTTCCACAGCGGCTACAGAAGCAGAAACAGGAATTCCATCTTAAGAAAATCTATGATATTTTTAAGCAGGTTCACATTAATATTCCGTTGTTAGATGCCATCAAGGAGATGCACGGTTATGCCAAGTTTCTCAAGGATGCGATGTCGAAGAAATCCAGACTTGTGGAATTTGAGACGGTTAAAATGACGAAAGGATGCATGACTATTCTGCACAGGCATCCACCCCAGAAAAAGAAGGATCCTAAGAGCTTCGTCATACCTTGCATAATTGGTGATAAATTCGTGGGTAAGGAACTTTGTGATCTAGGTGCCAGTATTAATTTAATGCCAAAATATGTATTTCAGAAATTAGGTGTTAGACGAGCACGACCCACAACAGTTATGTTGCAGCTGGCAGACCGCTCTTATGTGCAACCAGAAGGGAAGATTGAAGATATTCTGGTAAGAGTGGATAAATTTATTTTTCCTGCTGACTTTCTTGTTCTAGATTGTGAAGCAGATGAGAATGCACCAATCATCCTGGGGCGACCCTTCTTAGCCACAGGCATATCACTGATTGATGTAGAAAAGGGAGAACACACAATGAGAGTGAACGATCAATAGATCAAGTTAAATGTTCTCCAAGCAATTAAGCATGCTGATGCGGAAGAAGAATGCAAGTCTATCTCTGAAGTAGTCTTTGACCAACCCTGCATCAGGTCGAGCTGCCATGACATCAAGTTTGGTCACTGCCGCAACAGCCATCTTGAAGACTGTCACGGTAGCAACAACGACAGAAGCTCCTCAGATTCTGACATATCTGGCACTGAAGGTCATGAGGAGGTAGACTGGATAGGCAATCGTCCAAGTAAGTTATTCGAGCCCTTAAACTATACCTCGAAGGAACATATCATCCAAAAGCCCTCAATTGTAGAACCACCTGTTCTAGACCTTAAGCCCCTTCCAGGGCAGCTCAAATATGTTTTTTTGGATTAAATGATACGTTGCCCGTAATCATCTCTTCCAAGTTGATGCAGGAACAGTAGCTGATAGGGATGCTGCAGCAGGACAAAAAGGCTATTGGATGGACGATAGCTGATATCCAAGGCATCAGTCCAGCACTATGCATGTATAAAATTCTCTTAGAGGATGATCATAAGCCGACTATTGATGCCCAGAGACGTTTGAATGATGCTATGCGAGAAGTGGTCTGAAAAGAAATTATCAAATGGCTAGACGCTGGGATAATTTATGCCATCTCGGATAGTAAGTGGGTTAGCCCGGTGCAGTGCGTTCCTAAGAAAGGAGGAATAACCATGGTGACCAACAAAGAAAACGAATTAATCCCAACCAAGACTGTGACCAGTTGGAGGGTTTGTATGGACTACCGGAAGCTTAACAAAGCTACCCGGAAGGACCACTTTCCCCTGCCTTTTATTGATCAAATGCTTGATAGATTAGCGGGAAAGCCTTATTACTGTTTTCTTGATGGTTACTCAGGTTACAACCAAATAGCCATTGCACCAGAGGATCAAGAGAAAATGACTTTCACTTGCCCATACGGTACTTACGCTTTATGGAGAATGCCATTTGGACTTTGCAATGCACCAGTAACTTTCCAGAGGTGTATGATGGCAATATGCTCCGACATGGTGGAGGATTTCGTGGAGATATTTATGGACGATTTCTCTGTCTTTAGAGATGATTTTGAAAGCTGCCTAGGCAACCTACAGAAAGTGCTCGAAAGATGCGAGAAAGCAAACTTAGTATTAAACTAGGAGAAATGTCACTTCATGGTGGATGAAGGGATAGTCCTAGGTTACAAGGTAAGCTGTCGCGGCATAGAAGTCGATAGAGCAAAGATTGAGGTAATTGAAAAGCTGCCGCCACCCACCATATTCAAGGGAATTCGGAGTTTCCTAGGGCATGCTGGTTTTTATCGAAGGTTTATAGCCAATTTTTCGAAGATCACCATGCCGCTATGCTACGTACTAGAGCAGAATCATCCCTTTGACTTCAATACTGAATTTACTGAGGCATTCAGAATTCTGAAGGAGAAATTAGTAACAACCCCTATCGTACAGCCACCAGACTGGAAGTTGCCATTCAAAATTATGTGTGATGCCAGTGATTACGCTGTAGGGGCAGCACTTGGGCAAAGGAAGGACAAGTTATTCTAGGTAATTTATTATGCTAGCAAAACACTCAATGATGCCCAAGTGAATTACACCACAACAGAGAAGGAACTGCTAGCAGTGGTGTTTTCAATTAACAAGTTCAGATCCTACATACTTGGAACGAAGGTGGTGGTTCACACAGACCACTCTGCACTGAAGTATCTGTTTGCTAAAAAAGACGCAACGCCTAGATTGATTCGTTGGATTCTACTATTGCAAGAGTTCGACATTGAAATCAGAGATAAAAAGAGGACAAAGAACCAAGTTGCAGATCACTTGTCAAGACTAGAGAGGGGAAAGAGTCTGCCAATAGACAAGACACACATACTGGAGACCTTCCCTGACGAGCATCTGTTCGCTGCCACAAGAACTGCCGCGACAGCCATGGCGGCAGGTAAGTTTTCTGAACTCCCCTGGTATACTGATTTCGTTAATTATATAGTTAGCAGAATATTTCCTCCTGAACTTAATTATCAAGCCAGGAAGAGTTTCAAAAATGATGTTAAGCATTATTATTGGGACGAACCTCTTCTTTTCAAAAATTGTGCCGATCAGATCATCAGGAGGTGTTTACCACAGGATGAGTAGGAAGCTGTGCTCCATCACTGCCATGCTTCACCATATGGAGGACACTTAGGTGGTAATAAAACGGCTGCCAAGGTTTTGCAGTCTTGATTTTATTGGCCATCATTGTTCAAGGATGCCCAAGCATTCTACAAGGGCTGTGATAAGTGTCAACGGACTAGAAACATCTCAAGGAGACATGAGATGTCGTTGCAGAACATCCTTGAAGTCGAGATCTTCGATGTTTCGGGGATTGATTTCATGGGACCGTTCCCAGCATCATGTAGGAATCTATATATCCTCCTGGCAGTGGACTATGTGTCCAAATGGGTTGAAGCGATCGCCACACAGAAAAACGATGCCAAGACTGTCCAGAGATTTCTGCATAAGAACATTTTTTCCAGATTTGGCATCCCTAAGGCGATTATCAGTGATGAAGGAAGACATTTTGATAATAGGGTAATAGCTACTGCCTTAAGGAAATATGGCATTAAGCATCGGATAGCAACAACTTATCACCCTCAGACCAATGGACAGGCCGAAATATCAAACAAGGAGGTAATGAACATTCTTGAGAAGATGGTTAAACCCACTCGAAAGGACTGGTCCTTACTCCTTAATGATGCACTGTGGGCCTATAGAACAGCTTTTAAGACTCCATTGGGCATGTCACCCTCCCGGCTGATATATGGAAAAACATGCCATCTACCTGTTGAGATAGAGCATAGAGCCTACTGGGCCATCAAAGCGGTAAACATGGACTTGGACAAGGCAGGATAGAAAAGGCTACTAAACTTGAATGAGATTGAAGAAATTCGAGCAATGACCTATGACAACGCAAGGATTTATAAAGACAAGACAAAGACGTGGCATGATAAGAAGTTGCTGCCATGACAGTTCTGCCCAGGGCAACTTGTGTTGCTATTAAACTCTAGGTTGAAACTCTTCCCAGGGAAGCTGAAATCTAGATGGTCCGGCTCATTCCAAGTGGTGCAAGTTTTTCCTCATTGTGCCATCACGATAAAATCCTTAAAAGACGGGCACCAATTTAAAGTCAACGGACAAAGACTGAAGCATTATCAGGGGACTGAAGCCCCAAGAATGCAGGAAGTGGTCATTGGAGGAGATGCCCCTCCTGGGATCCCTAATTTAACTTAATTTTATTATTATTATTACTTATTTATATATATATATTTATTAGGAAATCAGAATTATTTTATTTTCAGAACTAAGTTTTTATTTTAATAAAGGAGACAAGGAGAAGAGAAGAAGTAAACCAGCCCACCATCTCACCAGCAGCCCAAAGGAGGAGTATGTCATCACAGCCTGTCAACAACTGTCGCGACAGACGCGGGAAATACAGCCTGTCAACACGCTATTGCGGCAGACACGCAAACGCGTAACAGACGCGCAGCAGACACGGATACACGTGACTGACGCGTCAGAACCCACGTAACAGCTGGCCCCGTGATTCACGCCTGCCGTTACAGCTCCAACGGGCAACAAACTATTCATCTATATAAACCCTATTTTACTATTCATTTTCACTTCACTTTTACTCTCTCTACTTGTTTCTTCTTTAGAGTTTCATTTGCTTTAAATTTTCTATAGTCTCTTGCAACTATGAGTACCAGAAACACCAGAAGAAGTGCTACCTCAAGCTCTGTCGCCGCAGCAGCTACTCCTAGCCACGACAAAATCCAAAACCGATTCTCCAATGAAGAGTCCAATGACCGGTACTACACCTCCTTCCAGAAAAGGGATATGTGGGAGGAGAAAGGGTTCATCTACAGCAAACGAACATAGAATCTTAGGCTCAAACCATTCATCTCCCGCAAGATCAGAGCGCTTCATTGACAGATGTTTGCTGAGCAACCTGAGGAGATGAACGTCATATTGGTCAGAGAATTCTATGCTACCGTCGACAGCAGAGATACGACGACTGTGACAGTACGTGGTAAGGAAGTCCCTTTTGAGCTGGAACACATCAATACCCTTTACGACATCTACGTCGGAGAGAATGAGGACGGACACAAGAGGTTCTTGGAGAGCTTGGAGGCAGCAAATTATGATGTTGTCATGGTAGAACTGACCGATGAAGAAACCCAGTGGAATACCGATCCAAAACACCCAAGGACGATGAAACGAGCTGAACTCACCCCCAAAGCCAAACTGTGGAACGCATTCGTGAAAAAGAGGATTATGCCCTCCTCACACAACAGCACAATGGATCAACAAAGGTTAGCTCTCGTCCATTCAATTTTAAACGAGAGGACTATTAATGTTGGTCGATATATTCGGGAAGGGATTTTGGATTGTGCATTGCGGCCATCGGGACCCATTGTCTTCCCCTACCTCATCACAGAACTCTGTCGTGGCCACAATGTCCCTGAAGTTGCTGAAGATCTGAAGGTGCGAGGAAAAGGATGGACGGAGAAAAATATCTTCAGTTTAATGGAGCTAAAAGCTACAACACCAATCTCCAGTTTCAACCCCTCTGCAGCGGCAGGTGAGACAGCAGAGCCTACCAAGAAAGAGCCTACCGCCATAGAATAGAGGCATCCCACAGCAGCAGATCCCATAGCAGACTCCTCCACCCAAATCCTTGTTGCCCTGCAGAAAATGGAGGAACGACAGCTGGGCCTGATGAGCTTTATCCGGGATTTCACAATAGCAACGGTACATTTCATTAAAAGCAATTTAAATTTTTTCCAGATGTACTATTTCCTGCTTTCCCCGATCACTATTTTGCTGCCCCACCCCTGCCCATACCCCTACCCCTGCTGCCACACCGAGAACACCGTCTGTTGCGTCCACTCCAACCCCGGCCACGACAGCTGCAGGTGGCAGCCCCACTGCCACAGCCTCTGCCAGGGGAGCAAAGAGAAAAGAGCCCTTGTCCGACCTTGACGAGTTCATAGCTGGTTTCTCCTCTTCCTCAATTTGGGAGGAATCCGATGGCGAGCCCTCTGTTAAGAGGAACATGTCCAAAGAATTCACCCAGATGAAACGGCAGAAACCCAACACAGGTGACGGACCATCCGACCAAGGGAAATCTGATAGCAGCAGCAGTGGTAGCAGCAACAATAGCAGCTCTTCCGAGGAGGTTCAGGTGCTGGTGAAACCACCCCAGATCTCACCGACCCGCATCTAGCCTCCGAGGGAAGCCAAGAAAAAGACAACCTCTACTTCTCCAAGCCATCTGCCAGCACCGACGATGAAGGTCACTGCCCGCCGGCAGATACAGATCAACAGCAGCAGCAGCATCGACGACAACACTTAAAATTTAAGTTTTTATCTTATCTTTGCTGCATGCTATTTTGTTATAATTGTGATGTTTTTCTTTTCTGTTTTTAGTTTGTCATCATGCATTGAGGGCAATGCAACCCTTGAGTTTGGGGGTGGCATCCCTCCATAAATGAAGTGTTTTTAGGTTCAAAATTGTGTCTAAGTGTTTAGTTTATTTTTGTCGAAAAAAAATTTGGCTTAAGTCTTTGAACTGAACTTACCTGCCGTGACAGCCTCTGTCATGGCAGTGCCTTTAGGATAGTTTTAGGAGCAGTTTAGAGCCTTACTATAGTTCTGATTCTTAAACACCCTTTGTGACTTTTATACTGTCTAGAACTCTACTAGTAAACTAGAATAGGGAAAAGCTTAACACTTGAGTTGCCCCTAGAGGTGCCTAACACTTGCTCTAGGAAAAGAAGTTAAGAAAAAGTAGGCTCAATACACCTAGAGGTGCCCGAAACCTGCTCTAGGAAGTTAGCTAGAGGTGCCCGAAACCGGCTCTAGCCAAACTTAAATTAAGAAAAGAAAAATCGAGTCTAAGAAAAACTAAACGAGCCTGAGAATTGCCTCCAAAAAATTTAAAGTTGGCATAAAAATTCAAGTGAGAGGCTTAGCTATTCTAGTAAACTAAGGGAGTCTAGGCATATAATTGTTCACAAAGCATGCACACACTAAATGAGAATTATAGCAAGGTTCCGTGTAACACCCCAATTTTGGGCTTGGAAGTTTAGGGTCTGAACCAGACCGATCTGATTTTTAGTTCGAATATAAAAGGGGGTTTTAGGGAAAGCCTAGTTTGGGATGCTTTAAAAATATGGAAAAATATCTAAAAATCCTCTTTTAATATATATAAGAGAGTGGTGAAATCAATTTTACAAAATAAGGTTTGGAAATACTACATTTCGGTGTAGTGACTAAAATGCGTTTTTTGAAAAGTTTAGTGGTGACTGTTTTGTAAGGATTGAAACTTTGAATCTTTAAGGAGCTAATATACCTACAAATGATTTCTTCAGATTTTTCCTTAATTTGAGTGAATTAATTAATGTTTTAATTAATTAAATGAAAGGATAAACTACTTTTTGGAATTTCATAACTACTTTTTCTTAAGTTTTTCTCATTCCTTTTTCTCTCAAAATTCCATCATCCAAAGACTATTTCTCCAGCAACTTTTTGTAACCCCCTTAACCCGGCCTAGACGGTTGACCCGAATTAAGAAAGTCACACGGGGAAAACCAAAGTCAACCCGAAAGTCAACCTTGATTAACGACCCTTTTTTTTTCTTTTTAAACTTGTCTGGATGCACATTAAGCCTAATGGTGATCACACATACATCATACCAAAAGATCACAAACATCAGAGGTTAAACAAGGACTCAATTGAACAATTTACAACTTTAGGGACCAAATTGTAAATTCTGATAAATTAAAGGACTTAATCCAAATTGAAGTTACCAACTTGAAATTAATCAGGTTTCGTGCTTCTCTGTGAAATTTCAGCTCAAAAGGACATCCACAGCTCATACAATTGCATAAACAAGATTCAGGACCAAAACGCAAACAATTCAAAACACATAACTACCAATGTCAGCCCCCAACGGTCAACCGTTCCGAAACGGGAGACAGCCCGTTCCGAAACGCGGGGCCGTTCCGAAACAGTCTTAGCTTGTTTCGAAACGGGGGTCTGGCAGAGGCTCTTCCGTTTCGGAACGGCCCCTCCCGTTTCGGACGCCTGGGCTCATTTAAGGCACCCGTTCCGAAACGGTAGGTGCTGTTCCGAAACACCCTGCCCAGATTGCTTCAAAACATCACTTTAAACATGCAATTACACATCCAAACATGCTCCGAACATCACCAAACTTTGCCAACATGCAATTCAACATAGAAACAACATAATAGCATCATCAATTCATCCAAACATCATCACAAGCAAAAAGCCCCAATTCTAAAGGCATGCTTCCTACACAAGCTAGACATTCAAACACCAAACTTGCAAAACAAGCATAAATGGTTCCAAACCAAAACCAGCAAACACATCAACATATATCATACTTAGGGAGTCTCCAACACCTCCCAAAACATACACTTTGGTCCCCCATTGCCAAAACATACAAAAGCTAAATGCACTTATAAAACCTTCGTACTTTGAGCTTCACTTGAACTTGATTGCTTGCCCTTTCTTGCTGCCCTCAAGGTACTCTAACGCTCTGCATTATTGAATTAGGAAAACGTAGAGAGCGTAAGCAAAAGCTTAGTGAGGAAAGCTCTTAAAACCATTCAATAATGCAATTCAAAACATTTACAAAACATGCTTTAAATCAACCTTTTCACATGCTCAAAAGCATTCTTAACAAGCAATCTCATGCTTCAACATAAACATTTAAACAAGCATCTCATGCTTCTCAATATTCTTAACATGTCATATTGGCTTAAGTGAAACATTCCATTTATTAAAACAAGTTCAACAACTTTCCCAAGGACTTTTAAACACCTTGGCCCCAAGGACTTTTAAACACCTTGGCCTATGGACTTTTAAACACCATAGATAGTATCTCATCAAGGACTTTTAAACACCTTGATCCCAAGGACTTTTAAACACCTTGGCCATGGACTTTTAAACACCATGAATGAATCACATCAAGGACTTTAAACACCTTGATCCCAAGGACTTTTAAACACCTTGGCCTATGGACTTTTAAACACCATAGAGAAGGATCACCTAAGGACTTTTAACCACCTTAGTGTCCACAACATGAACCATCCAAGGACTTTTAACCACCTTGATGTTCATAAGTAACAAGGCTCACTCAAGGACTTTTAACCACCTTAGTGACCTTAACATTTTAAAAACATCACTTGCCAATATACATCATTTTCATCACTTACATCATTGTTTTAAAGCATAAAACCAAGCCATGTTCATCATGCATTTAAAAGCATTATACCACAACATTTCAATGTGCAAAAGCAAGGAACTCCTACCTAGAGTTACCTTCAACATATGGCTTATATCAACAGCAAAAACCATGCTAAAACATGCCTCCAAAACAGTATGTAAAACATGCAAATTATCATTTCGCATCACAACAAAATCATGGCCACCACTAGAGAGAAATTCCGAAAACTTACACTCGAGCTTAGCAAAGTTGTTTAGACTTAAGCTAAGCTCCCAAGACATTGGTTTCAAAGCCGAAAACCCATTTTCACTCACCGATTCCACTTCGCCACTTGCCGAAGCACGAATTCAAGCTTCCGGATCAACAACTCTTGGATCCAAAGATGCCTCCCCTGATCAAACACATTAAAGCAGAGGTTCAATGCATCATCAAGCATCAAAAGCTTCAATGAAAGCACTCAAACTCGCTGCTCTCATTCATACACCAATTTCGGCCACCAAACACCACCGAAATTGCATCCAAACCACTTCTAAACAAAGCCCAGCCATAAACCAGCAAAACCTCACATCCATCAACACCATACAACATCTAAAAACAACCTATTAACATCCTTATACCTCCAGCAACAACAGATCCACAAGATCACCTCAAAAACTATCTTAAAACACAAGCTAAACTTAGGAAACTCAACCTATCCGGGATTGCATTGATCAAAACTCATTTCCTTATCAATTTAGAGATCATTTAACACCAAAAACATCTCTTAAATCACAGATTACTCAGATCTAACGAAAATCATCAAAAATCATCAAAATCTTGCATAATAAGCCAAGATTCATTTCAACACTTTAAAACCTTTAATTAAACATCAATTAAGAGTTGAGAACTTGGGAATTTCAGTAAAGAACTGATAGTTTAGAGGAGAAGGGCGTTCTTACCTCCAAACTTGTGATTCTCCACTTTTTGGAATGAAAATCCTTGAAGAAACAAGAAGCAATTGAGGAGGTTTTGAAGATACAATGATTTGCAATCAAATGAGAGTTGAATGGAGGAATTTAGGTGAGAAAATCAGAAACAAAACTCTGGAAATGGAGTGTTTGGGTTGAGAGAAAAAGAGAGAAAGAAAATGAGAAGTTAGTTGAGAAAATGCCAAATAGATTTTCCCTCCACTTCTAATATGTTTTAAAATCAGATTATAGACTTAAAATATCTTAGAAAAATCTGGAGAAATCATCTTTGGATTAATAGCTCCTTAAAGATTCAAAGTTTCAACTCTTTATAAAATAGCCACCAAACTTTCGAAAATTACATTTTGGTCACTAGCCAAAATGTCATACTTCCAAAACCCATTTTTCAAAATTGATTTCACAGTTCATCTAATTATATTAAAAGATGATTTTAGAACATTTTTCCATATTTTTAATGCAACCCGAACTAGGCTTTCCTAATTTAACCACTTAAGATTCGAACAGGACTTTGACCAAACCGGTCAACGCCCAAAACTTCTAAGCCCAAAACCGGGGCGTTACAACTCTCCCCCCTTAAGAAATTTCGTCCTCGAAATTTACCTGAAGGAAAGAGATAAGGAAACTGCTTCAGCATGTCTTCCTTCCGCTCCCACGTGGCTTCCTCAACACCGCGATGCTTCCACAGCACCTTCACCAACTCAATGGTCCTGCCACGAAGAACCTTGCTATCCGAATCCAGAACCTTCACCGGTTCCTCATCATAGGTCAAGTCCGAATTCAGTTCCACTTCCTCCACAGGCATCACATGCGAAGGATCAGATCTATACTTCCGAAGCATAGAGACATGGAACACATCATGGATCTTCTCCAACTCCTGAGGTAACCTCAACCGATACGCAACAGGACCCACACGCTCAACCACCTCATACGGTCCAATGTATCTAGGGCTCAACTTGCCCTTTCGGCCAAACCTCATCACCTTCTTCCAAGGCGAAACCTTCAAGAACACACGGTCACCAACCGCATACTCTATCTCCTTACGCTTCAAATCCGCGTAAGACTTCTGCCGATCAGAGGCCGCCTTCAACCGCTCACAAATGAGCTTCACCTTCTCAGTGGTCCCTTTCAACAAAGCCGGCATCGAAACCAACTTTTGACCAGTTTCAGCCCAACAAAGAGGAGTCCTACACTTCCTCCCATACAGAGCCTCATAGGGTGCCATCTGTATGCTCGCCTGATAACTATTATTATAAGCAAACTCAACCAAAGGCAGATGCTTCTCCCAAGAACCTTGGAACTCAATCACGCAGCACCTCAACATATCCTCCAAAACCTGGATAACTCGCTCAGACTGACCATCCGACTGAGGATGATAGGAGGTACTGAAATGCAACCTTGTACCCAGAGCTTGATGCAAACACTGCCAAAACCGCGATGTGAACCTCGGATCCCTATCCGACACAATCGACTTAGGCACACCATGCAGCCGCACAATCTCAGCAATGTACAGCTCTGCCAGCTTATCCAAAGAGAACGTAGTATGCACAGGCAAGAAATGTGCACACTTCGTCAGGCGATCCACAATCACCCAAACCGAATTCTTTTTCGATGGAGACAAAGGCAAACCAGACACAAAATCCATGGTAACCCTCTCCCACTTCCACTCAGGGATTTTCAACGGTTGCAACAAACCAGAAGGAAACTGATGCTCAGCCTTGACTCGCTGACACACCAAACACTTGCTCACGAACTCCGCAACATCCTTCTTCAAACCAACCCAATAGTACTCATCACGAAGATCACGATACATCTTAGTACTACCAGGGTGCATAGCAAAAGGACTACTATGACCTTCAGTCAGAATAGCACGCCTCAACTCAGCATCATTGGGCACTACTATCCGACTACCAAAACACAGCACACCATCATCATTGAAACAGAAATCCGAAGGTCTACCCTCCGCGATATCCTGAACATGAGACACCAAGGAATCATCCAACAACTGCTTATCCTTGATCAACTGAATCAAAGATGGTTTCACCTGTAACTCAGCCACCAGACCACCATCACGCGATATGCTCAAGCTAGCAAACATGGCCCTCAGCTCAACAGCCACCTTCCTACTCAAGGCATCAGCAACAACATTAGCTTTTCCAGGATGATACTCAATCGTCAGATCATAATCCTTGAGCAACTCCAACCAACGCCGCTGCCTAAGATTCAACTCTTTCTGAGACATCAGATACCTCAAACTCTTGTGATCCGTGTACACGGTACACTTCTCACCATACAGGTAATGCCTCCAGATCTTCAGAGCAAAAACCACTGCAGCCAGCTCAATATCGTGCGTAGGGTAATTGCGCTCATGCACTTTCAACTGCCGCGATGCATAAGCCACCACCTTACCCTCCTGCATCAGCACACACCCCAAACCAACATAGGATGCATCACTGTAAACCACAAACTCTTTCCCTGATTCTGGCTGAATCAAGATAGGAGCTTGCGTCAAAGCCGCCTTCAGCTTCTCAAAAGCCTGCTGTCTCGCTTCTGTCCACTCATACTTAACATCCTTCTGCAACAGCTTCGTCAATGGGGCAGCAATCTTGGAAAAACCATCCACAAACCTTCGGTAGTATCCCGCCAGACCAAGGAAACTACGGACCTCATGAACAAACTTAGGAACCTTCCAGCTCATCACCGCCTCAATCTTCTGAGGATCAACACGAATCCCCTCAGCTGAGACAACATGCCCAAGAAATACCACCTCTCTTAGCCAGAACTCACACTTGCTCAGCTTAGCATAAAGCTGATTCTCCAACAAAGCTTGCAAAACAACCCTCAAATGCTCTTCATGCTCCTCCTCAGTACGCGAGTACACAAGGATATCATCAATGAACACCACGACAAACTTGTCCAGGTATTCATGAAACACACGATTCATCATGTCCATGAAAGCAGCAGGAGCATTTGTCAACCCAAACGGCATCACAAGAAACTCATAATGCCCATACCCTGTCCTGAAAGCTGTCTTAGGCACATCCACATCTTTCACCTTCAACTGATAATACCCTGACCTCAAGTCAATCTTAGAGAACACAGCAGCTCCCCGAAATTGATCAAAGAGATCATCAATCCTCGGTAAAGGATACCGATTCTTGATAGTCAACTTGTTCAGCTGACGGTAATCAATGCACATCCTCATAGTGCCATCCTTCTTCTTCACAAACAAGACCGGTGCTCCCCAAGGTGACACACTCGGCCGGATGAAACCACGATCAAGCAACTCCTGCAACTGCGTCTTCAGCTCCTTCAGCTCCTTAGGTGCCATTCTATATGGAGTAATGGACACAGGAGTTGTATTCTCATACAGCTCAATTCCAAACTCCACCTCGCGGTTAGGAGGTAAACCAGGCAACTCCTCAGGAAAAACACCAGGAAACTCCTTTACAACCCTGATATCTTGCACCCTCAACTCCTTAGAGCTAGGATTCATCACAAAAGCTAGATAAGCTTCGCAACCTTGCCTCAGCATCCTGCTCGCCTCCAGAGAAGATACCACATTGGCAAGAAACTTCACATTCTCACCAACCACCACAACTTCATAATCATCCGCAAGCTTAAGCGAAACACGCTTATTCTCACAATCCACAACAGCACGATGCTCAGCAAGCCAATCCATACCAAGGATCACATCAAAACCATAGAAGGGCAACTCCATAAGGTCAACATGAAAGACATGCTCTTGAACAACCAAAGGGCACCTTCTATACAACTTCCGAGTCACAACAGTCTCACCAAAAGAACTAGTGACCCGAACACCAACATCCAAAGACTCAACAGGTAAACCAAGCAATTCAGCATGCTCACGAAGAATATATGAATGCGTAGATCCAGAATCAATCAAAGAAAGCAATGACAAGGACTGCAAAGTAAAGGTACCTGCAATCACATCTGCATCATTCCTGCCCTCTCTCTGAGCATACACCCTTGCTTGGCCTCCACCTTCAGGCTGAATAGCTACAACATGAGCTACCCCTCGGCCACCTTCCTCTCTCCTCTGGAAATTACCACGGCCGCGCCCACGACCTCTCTGCGGTGCAGCAACAACAGGAGCACGCACCTGCTCACCAGCCAACCTCGGACAATCTCGCCTGATGTGGTCCGCAGAGCCACATTTCCAGAACCCATTTCCACCAGCATTACCAGCTGTCACAACAGGAGCTTGTGCCACTCTCTCAGCACGAGGACAATCACGCTTCAAGTGACCACGGGAACCACAGATCCAGCAAGCACTAGGATCAGCTCTAGCACCACCACCCCTAACAGGCACACCACCACCTCTCCTGGCTGAGGGCTGATACTTCTGATCTCGTCCCCTCTTGTTCCGTCCACCTCCGGAACTATACTCAGCAGATCGCTTGCCAGCACTCTTAGCAGACAAACTCAGGTTCATCTCAACATCCTTTGCTCGGCCACCAACACATCAAAATCAACATACTCGGTGGCCAACAAATACATCTTAACATCCGTCACAAGACCGTAACGAAACCTCTCGCACCTAGCCCTCTCATCAGGTATCAACTCCGGTGCATACTGACTGAGCCGTACAAACTGTACCTCATACTCAGCTACGCTCATGCTCCCTTGGGTAAGGGACATGAATTCTCGCTTTTTCTCGTCCAGATATCTCACTCCCAGATATCTTCTTTTAAACACATTCTGAAAGAATGTCCAGGTAACATCAGCTTCAGCCATTCCAGAAATGGTAGTTGTCCACCATGTATAAGCATCGTCCTGCAGCAAGGACACAACATAGCCCAGCTTTTGCACATCCGTGCAACTCATCTGCCCCAAGATACGCTTGGTACTTTCCAGCCAAGCCTCAGAACTCTCAGCTGATAAACCTCTAAACTCAGTCCCTCCAAGACTGCGCAGACGCTCCAAAGGCAATCTGACTCCAGCATCTCCCTGATGCCCAGCTCCCTGAGCTCCAGCTACTGCTGCTCGAAAAGCACCCGCAATAGCTTGTACCAACATCGTCATGTCAGGCATAGCTTGCCCCTGACCAACCTCTGGTCCAGCAGCTCCAGCACCAGCTGCAGCTTCAGCTCTCGCACCTCCATCACCACCACCAGGCGGAGGAGGGGGTAACACAGCGCTATCAGCGTGCTCTTCATTCTCATTCTCATTGGGAGCCGTAGCTCGCACGTTACCTCTTAACTCTCTACGTGGTGCCATACTTTTACCATGCAACAACAATGCAAAATAAAACAAGTCAGGCCCAGCAAGGTAAGCAATCCAAGTATTCAAGCTCAATTTCATTCAAAATCAATTTCATTTCATTAGCTTTTGTTTGGCAATGGGTACCCTCAGCATGCAACATCACAACATACAACTCAATTGCATCAACACCTCAAGCCACTGAACATGCTTTCAAACAACAAGCATACAAGGCAACATGCTTCAATCATGCATACAAACATTCCCAATTACTCGAGAACTCAGCTCTGATACCACCAAATGTAACCCCCTTAACCCGGCCTAGACGGTTGACCCGAATTAAGAAAGTCACACGGGGAAAACCAAAGTCAACCCGAAAGTCAACCTTGATTAACGACCTTTTTTTTTTCTTTTTAAACTTGTCTGGATGCACATTAAGCCTAATGGTGATCACACATACATCATACCAAAAGATCACAAACATCAGAGGTTAAACAGGGACTCAATTGAACAATTTACAACTTTAGGGACCAAATTGTAAATTCTGATAAATTAAAGGACTTAATCCAAATTGAAGTTACCAACTTGAAATTAATCAGGTTTCGTGCTTCTCTGTGAAATTTCAGCTCAAAAGGACATCCACAGCTCATACAATTGCATAAACAAGATTCAGGACCAAAACGCAAACAATTCAAAACACATAACTACCAATGTCAGCCCCCAACGGTCAACCGTTCCGAAACGGGAGACAGCCCGTTCCGAAACGCGGGGCCGTTCCGAAACAGTCTTAGCTTGTTTCGAAACGGGGGTCTGGCAGAGGCTCTTCCGTTTCGGAACGGCCCCTCCCGTTTCGGACGCCTGGGCTCATTTAAGGCACCCGTTCCGAAACGGTAGGTGCTGTTCCGAAACACCCTGCCCAGATTGCTTCAAAACATCACTTTAAACATGCAATTACACATCCAAACATGCTCCGAACATCACCAAACTTTGCCAACATGCAATTCAACATAGAAACAACATAATAGCATCATCAATTCATCCAAACATCATCACAAGCAAAAAGCCCCAATTCTAAAGGCATGCTTCCTACACAAGCTAGACATTCAAACACCAAACTTGCAAAACAAGCATAAATGGTTCCAAACCAAAACCAGCAAACACATCAACATATATCATACTTAGGGAGTCTCCAACACCTCCCAAAACATACACTTTGGTCCCCCATTGCCAAAACATACAAAAGCTAAATGCACTTATAAAACCTTCGTACTTTGAGCTTCACTTGAACTTGATTGCTTGCCCTTTCTTGCTGCCCTCAAGGTACTCTAACGCTCTGCATTATTGAATTAGGAAAACGTAGAGAGCGTAAGCAAAAGCTTAGTGAGGAAAGCTCTTAAAACCATTCAATAATGCAATTCAAAACATTTACAAAACATGCTTTAAATCAACCTTTTCACATGCTCAAAAGCATTCTTAACAAGCAATCTCATGCTTCAACATAAACATTTAAACAAGCATCTCATGCTTCTCAATATTCTTAACATGTCATATTGGCTTAAGTGAAACATTCCATTTATTAAAACAAGTTCAACAACTTTCCCAAGGACTTTTAAACACCTTGGCCCCAAGGACTTTTAAACACCTTGGCCTATGGACTTTTAAACACCATAGATAGTATCTCATCAAGGACTTTTAAACACCTTGATCCCAAGGACTTTTAAACACCTTGGCCATGGACTTTTAAACACCATGAATGAATCACATCAAGGACTTTTAAACACCTTGATCCTAAGGACTTTTAAACACCTTGGCCTATGGACTTTTAAACACCATAGAGAAGGATCACCTAAGGACTTTTAACCACCTTAGTGTCCACAACATGAACCATCCAAGGACTTTTAACCACCTTGATGTTCATAAGTAACAAGGCTCACTCAAGGACTTTTAACCACCTTAGTGACCTTAACATTTTAAAAACATCACTTGCCAATATACATCATTTTCATCACTTACATCACTGTTTTAAAGCATAAAACCAAGCCATGTTCATCATGCATTTAAAAGCATTATACCACAACATTTCAATGTGCAAAAGCAAGGAACTCCTACCTAGAGTTACCTTCAACATATGGCTTATATCAACAGCAAAAACCATGCTAAAACATGCCTCCAAAACAGTATGTAAAACATGCAAATTATCATTTCGCATCACAACAAAATCATGGCCACCACTAGAGAGAAATTCCGAAAACTTACACTCGAGCTTAGCAAAGTTGTTTAGACTTAAGCTAAGCTCCCAAGACATTGGTTTCAAAGCCGAAAACCCATTTTCACTCACCGATTCCACTTCGCCACTTGCCGAAGCACGAATTCAAGCTTCCGGATCAACAACTCTTGGATCCAAAGATGCCTCCCCTGATCAAACACATTAAAGCAGAGGTTCAATGCATCATCAAGCATCAAAAGCTTCAATGAAAGCACTCAAACTCGCTGCTCTCATTCATACACCAATTTCGGCCACCAAACACCACCGAAATTGCATCCAAACCACTTCTAAACAAAGCCCAGCCATAAACCAGCAAAACCTCACATCCATCAACACCATACAACATCTAAAAACAACCTATTAACATCCTTATACCTCCAGCAACAACAGATCCACAAGATCACCTCAAAAACTATCTTAAAACACAAGCTAAACTTAGGAAACTCAACCTATCCGGGATTGCATTGATCAAAACTCATTTCCTTATCAATTTAGAGATCATTTAACACCAAAAACATCTCTTAAATCACAGATTACTCAGATCTAACGAAAATCATCAAAAATCATCAAAATCTTGCATAATAAGCCAAGATTCATTTCAACACTTTAAAACCTTTAATTAAACATCAATTAAGAGTTGAGAACTTGGGAATTTCAGTAAAGAACTGATAGTTTAGAGGAGAAGGGCGTTCTTACCTCCAAACTTGTGATTCTCCACTTTTTGGAATGAAAATCCTTGAAGAAACAAGAAGCAATTGAGGAGGTTTTGAAGATACAATGATTTGCAATCAAATGAGAGTTGAATGGAGGAATTTAGGTGAGAAAATCAGAAACAAAACTCTGGAAATGGAGTGTTTGGGTTGAGAGAAAAAGAGAGAAAGAAAATGAGAAGTTAGTTGAGAAAATGCCAAATAGATTTTCCCTCCACTTCTAATATGTTTTAAAATCAGATTATAGACTTAAAATATCTTAGAAAAATCTGGAGAAATCATCTTTGGATTAATAGCTCCTTAAAGATTCAAAGTTTCAACTCTTTATAAAATAGCCACCAAACTTTCGAAAATTACATTTTGGTCACTAGCCAAAATGTCATACTTCCAAAACCCATTTTTCAAAATTGATTTCACAGTTCATCTAATTGTATTAAAAGATGATTTTAGAACATTTTTCCATATTTTTAATGCAACCCGAACTAGGCTTTCCTAATTTAACCACTTAAGATTCGAACAGGACTTTGACCAAACCGGTCAACGCCCAAAACTTCTAAGCCCAAAACCGGGGCGTTACACTTTTGCATTGATCTTCACTTAAAATGATGAGATTTCTATCATCAATTAGTTCTTAAACAATCTTGCATCAACTCCATTTGATTTCCTCGTTGAATTTTCAAGGAAATTGGCTCAAATCAAGGAAAAATCACCATTTAGAGGTATGATTGCTCTTCTCCTCTAAATACTCAGTTCTTTACTGAAATTCCCAAGTTTTCAATCTTTAATTTAAGTTTTATAAATGGTTTTAATGATAGAAACTTGATTTTGGCTTACAACTCAAGATTTGGAAGAAATCTTGAACAATTTCGTTGAGATTGATTGGGCTCTGTTTTAAGATGATTCTTTAATATATTTTGGATGTTTAATGATGTGGAAATGAGGTTTTATCAATGCAATCCCGAATAGATTGTATTTCCTAAGTTTTTGCTTATGAAAATGGTGGTTTTTAAGGTGTTTTTGGTGTTCTGTTATAGCTGGAGGTATAAGGACGAGTTGAGGGTGTATTTTGGATGTTGATTGATGTTTAGAAATGGTTAGATGTGATGGATCTTGGTTGGGTTAAGTTGTGAAAGAGTTTGGAGGTTTTTTCGGTTGTGTTTGGTAGCCGAAATGTTTGTTTTGGGTAGATCAATGAGTTTAGTTGTGTTGGCTGAAGATTTCAATGCATAATGATGCATTAATCCTCTTCTTTGATGTGTTTAAAATAGGGGAGGCATCTTCAGACACTTTTGGAGTTGATCCGGAGGCTTGATTGGCGTTTTGGCAAGCGTGCGAAACGTAATCGGTGAGTGGAGTTTGGTTTCCAGCTTTGAAACAATTATTTGAAGGTTAAGGGAGCTTAGTTTAAGTCTAATCAACTTAGCTAAGCTCAAGAGTAAGTTTTTGGAAAAACTCCCTCGGATGTGCTATGAAGTAGCTTGATGCATTTGTTATAAATTGCATGTTTAAATTCTGTTTTGAAAGCATGTTTTAGCATGGTTAATGCTGGTTTTGAAAGCCATGTGTTGAAGGATGCTCAAGGTAAGAGATCCTTGTTTTGGCATGTTGTTAAATGATAATGATGCATGGTGATGCATGGTGTTAAATGGCTTTGTTTAATGCTTTAAAACAGTGAATTGATGATGGTATTTGATGTATATTGGCAAGTGATGAATTGGTTTTAAAGTACTTGAATCGGATATAGTTAGCTGGCTATAGGATTGGGTGCACCATGAATAATGTCGCCATGGATGTTGAGGGGTTGTGATTGTACCGAAAACTCCATCCAAGTACCCTAACGAGAGAGGTAAGATCACAACGGTGGTTAAAAGTCCGTGTGTGGATCTTGTTTAGGTCACAACGGTGGTTAAAAGTCCATGTATGGACCTTGTGTTATGTGTCCCGTATTCTCGTTAGTGGAATTATACAACTACCGATGAGTGATGTTGAGGGGTTGTAATTGTACCATTAAACTCCATCACGGGTGTTGAGGGGTTGTGATTGTACCGTTAAACTCCACCTTATGTTGTTCGGTAGTGTGTATGAAGCGTGTGGGACAACACTTGTAATCCGCGTATCCGATTGTGTTTTGTGCTGTAAAAGGTTATGACTTATCACTTGAAAGCCACTATGTTAAGTTGAATGTAATGAAGCATGAGATGCTTGTAAATTATGCAAGGTTGCATGAAAGGAGATGAGCTTGTGTTTAAAAGCTTTGTTGAAAGTGTTTTCTAAAATGCATTATTGTGTTGTTTTCTTTAGAGCATGCCTCACTAAGCAATTGTGCTTACGCTCTCTCTCTTGTACCAATAATGCAGACAATTGAAGTGTTTAAGGGCAGCAAGGAGGCTAGAGTGTCCAAGGGAAACCAAGCTCATGTATGGTGATGTTTTCATACACTATTAGTTTTGATAATTTGGCAATGGGAACCTAAGTTTGTGTTTTGGGAGATGTGTTGAACTCTTTGGGTTGTGGCATGTTGTTTTTGATGGTTTGAACTTGTAAATGGCCTATTAATGCCTGTTTTGGAGTTTGGTTGGTTGCTTGGTTTTGGAAACTAGGATGCATGCCTATAGACTTGTGAAGTCTCATGTTTGATGCCATGAATGTGATTAGGAGTTGCAATCATGCTCTTTATATGTTTGATGATTTGTTGGCATGACTAGGAAGTCATTAGGATGTGTTTGAGTGGCTTAATGTATGAAAAACCAGCAAAATCTGCAGATTCTAGGCAAACCGTATCGGAACAGGCACTGGCGTTTCGAAACGGGGGCCTGTAATGGCCTTCGTGTTTCGAAACGGTAGGAGGCTGTTCCGAAACGATTTGGCTATTGGAAGGCCCTATTTCGGAACTAGTCTCGGAACGAACCCGTGTTTCGGAACGGTCAAAGCCGTTTCGAAACAGGTGACCGTTGGGCAATGATTTGAATGGTGTTTAAGTATGCATGCTTTACGTTTTAGTCCCGAAAGTTGTATTTACAATTGCATGAGTTCGAGATGTCCAAATAAGGTGAAATTTGACAGGGAAGCATGCAATAAGACTAATTTAATATTGGTAACCTTAAAATCAACAATGACCTTCTATTTTACAGAATTTATATTTTGGTCCCTAATATTTGTATTTTGTGCAATTGAGTCCCTGTATGCTATCCAAACGTTGTGTCCTTTTCAAATAAGTCTTATGGGATCTCACTTAGGGATTAATGTGCATCTAGATAAGATAAAAAGAAAAAAAAGGTCGTTAATCAAGGTTGACTTTCGAGTTGACTTTGGTTTTCCCCGTGTAATCTTCGTAGTTCGGGTCAACCGTCTAGGCCGGGCTAAGGGGGTTACATTTGGTGGTATCAGAGCTTAGTTCTCATGTATTTGGGAATTCTTATGTGGGTGATGTATGTGTTTCTGCGTGATGGATCTCTTGAGTGAAGAAATGTTTTATGAATTGTGATGTATGGTTGCAATTGTGATGCTATGCTATGTTGAAGCATGTTAGGGGAACCCATTGTCATATCAAAACTAATGAAAGGAATTGTTTTTGGAAAATGAGCTTGGGTACTTGGATTACTTACCTTGTTGAGCCTAATTATGTTTATTGCATTTGTGTCAGTGCATTGTTTTTATAAATGGGGCCTCGTAGAGAGATGAGGATGAATACGAGAGCTATGGCTCAGAATGAAAATGAGGAAAATGCTGATAATGTTGTGGATTTACCTCCTCCCCCTGGTGGTGGACCACCCGGCGGTGATGGTGCTGGGGGTGAAAATGCTGGTGTTGGTGCTGGCACTGGGGTCGTTGGACCTGAAGGTGTGCAGGGGCAAGTTGCTCCTGACATGACTGTGTTGATTCAGGCTATTGCGGGAGCCTTTTAGGCAGCAGTAGCTGGAGCTCACGGAGTTGTGCATCAGGGTGATGCTAACGTGAGATTACCTTTGGAACGTCTTCGCAGTCTTGGAGGGACTGAGTATGATTTGACTTGGACGTTCTTCTTGAACGCGTTCAAGCGAAAGTATCTAGGTGTGCGATACCTAGATGAGAAGAAAAGAGAATTCATATCTCTTGTGCAAGGAAGCATGACAGTGGCTGAGTATGAGATCCAGTTTGTCCGCCTTAGCCAGTACGCACCTGAGCTAATCCCTGATAAGCGGGAGAGGTGTGAACGTTTTCGTTATGGTTTGGTGACGGACGTGAAGACTTTCATGCTTGCAGCTGAGTATACGGATTTTGATGTGCTGGTGAGTAGAGTGAAGGACATTGACCAGAACTTTGGTTTGTCTTTCATAGGCGTTAGTTCTAGCTCGGGCAAAAGAGCTGCTGATTATAGTTCCGGTAGTGGACGGAACAATAGAGGACGTGATAAAAGGTATCAATCTACTGCTAGGCGTGGTGGTGGAGGACATGGTGCGCCTGTTCAGGGAGATAGGATTAGAGTTGATCAGAACACGTGCTGGACGTGTGGATCTCGTGGCCATATGAGGCGAGATTGTCCTCGAGTAGCGAGGGAGGTTCAGGCTTCTGTAGCAGTGACCGGTAATTCATGCTGGAATTGTGGTTCGGCAGACCACATGAAGAGAGAGTGTCCTTTGTTCACCGGTGGTGGTCAGGGACGTGCTCCTGGGGTAGTTGCACCACAGAGTGGTCGTGGGCGCGGCCATGGTAACTTCCAGCTCAGAGGTGATAGTGGGAGGAATGTGGCGCACGTGGTGGCTGTTCAACCTGAGGGTGGCGGCCAGGCTCGAGTGTATGCTCGGCGTGAGGGGAGAAATGATTCGGATGTGATCGCAGGTACCTTTACTTTGCAATCCTTATCATTACTTTTCTTGATTGATTCTGGATCTACACACTCATACATATTGCGTGAACATGCTCAATTGCTTGGTTTACCTGTTGAGTCATTGGATGTCGGTATGCGTGTAACTAGTTCCTTTGGTGAGACCGTTGTGACACGAAGTTGTATAGAAGATGTCCCTTGGAAGTGCAAAACCATATTTTTCTTGTTGACCTCATGGAATTGCCATTCTATGGTTTCGATGTAATCCTTGGTATGGATTGGCTTGTTGAACATCGAGCTGTATTGGATTTTGAGAACAAGCGAGTTTCGTTGAAGCTTGCGAATGATTACGAGGTAGTGGTGGTTGGTGAGAATTTGAAGTTTCTTGCCAATGTGGTGTCTTCGTTGGAAGCAAGCCGAATGCTGAGGCAAGGTTGTGAGGCTTATCTAGCCTTTGTTATGAATCCTAGCTCTAAGGAGTTGCGAGTTCAAAATATCAGAACCGTGCGAGAGTTTCCTAGAGTGTTTCCGGAGGAGTTACCTGGATTACCTCCTAGTCGAGAGGTGGAGTTTGGAATTGAGTTGTATGAGAACACAACTCAAGTGTCCATTACTCCCTACCGAATGGCACCTAAGAAGTTGAAAGAGTTGAAGACGCAACTTCTGTAACCTCCTTAACCCGGCCCAGACGGTTGACCCGAATTAAGAAGTTTACACGGGGAAAACCAAAGTCAACCCGAAAGTCAACCTTGATTAACGACCTTTTTTTTCTTTTTAAAATTGTCTAGATGCACATTAAACCTAGGCATACTCTTGAGATAAGCATACTCAAAAATCACAGCAATCGGAAAACGATAAGGGACCCAATTGCACAAAATACGAATTTAGGGACCAATTTGTAAATTCTGAAAATTAAGAGGACTTTACCAATTTTTAAGTTACCATTATGAAATTAGTCATGTTTCATGCCTCTCTGCCAAATTTCATCTCAAACGGACATCTCAAACTCAAGCAATTGCACATACAAGAATCAAGACTAAAACGTAAAGCTTGCAAACCATTCAAATTTTATGCCCAACGGTCAGGTGTTCAGAAACGGGTCTAGGCCGTTCAGGAACACCCCTTGGCAGTAGCCAAAGTGTTCAGAAACGGGTCTAGGCCGTTCAGGAACACCCTGGCCAAAACAAGGGCCTGTTTCGAAACAGGCAAGGGTGTTTCGAAACACCCTGCCCAGAAACAGCAGATAGGCCTGTTTTAACACCTTTAAACCCCATCAAACATGCTCCAAACCATTCCACAATAAATCAACAACATGCCAAGCATCATACCTACCAACTTGCATCAAAATCTAGATACAAAACCACCCCTAGATGCACCAACTCATTCAACACATCCAAAACTCAATCATGCTTTTAAAACAAGAAGCATAGCATAATGACTTAAGCATAAGAAGATTCAAACGTTGCAAGCGTTAAACCACATAGTTCAAAATCATAAACCAAACTTGTCCAACAAACACAATCTCATTAAACATCAACATAAAAGATTTCCCCCCTATTGCCTTTATTATCTATAGCTATTAACCGAGACATACATCTCAAGTGGAGCTCTCCTTGAATCCCTTGCTTCTCGCTGTTCCAACTTCAATTATCTGCATTGATGGACAAAAAGGAGCGTAAGCACATAATGCTTAGTGAGGAATGCTCAAAACCAAAACACCATCAATGCAGCGAGTCATAAAACCACTTTTAAAAAGCAAACTCGATTCGATAAACCAAAGCAATGTTTGAAAACCCTTTTCAACAACATGCTTAAAATCATGCATTTCTCAGACATGAAAACCAACCCTTAGCTTGAAGCTAAGTAAACCTTTTCAAAGCACAAACTTGCAAAACCATCAATTTAACCATTCCATGCATGAACATCATATGCAAGGTTAAATACAAAATCCTTGGAAAACACTTCCATTTCACATCATACCTTTCTCATACTTGAATATCATTTAAAGCAAGAAACCTTTAAAAACCATTTACTCATTCAATCTAACACGTGCATTAAACAAATGCAACATATGAACCACATCATCAATATTTGCATCTCATGCCTTTAAAAACAAGTCTTCGCAAGACTTCAATGCACTAAAGAGATTTCATGCACACATGCCATTCTCAAAAGATAATCAACACTTGTTCAAGCTAACAAGTAATACATGCATTCATAAAGCATTACACACTTCTCATGCAACCATGCATCATTTCAAGCATATCATGCTTCATTACATTCAAGAACATCATATTGGCTTCCAAGTTGTAACACCCCGGGTTTGGGCTTAGAAGTTTTGGGCGTTGACCGGTTCGGTCAAAGTGTTGTTCGAATATAAAAGGTGATTTTTAGGAAAGCCTAGTTCGGGTTGCATTAAAAATATGGGAAAATGTTCTAAAATCCTCTTTTAATATATATAAGTGAACTGTGAAATCAATTTTGCAAAACGAGGTTTGGAAGGGTGACATTTTGGGTTAGTGACCAAAATGTAATTTTTGAAAACTGCATGACTGTTTTAAAAAGGATTGAAACTTTGAATCTTTAAGGAGCTATTTACCCAAAGGGGAGTTTCTCCAGATTTTCTAGAATATTAAATGATTTATTGATGGTTTAAAATAAAAGTAAAAAGGAGGGAAAGATATTTTTGTCATTTCTAACTAACTTTCCAAATTTTCCATTTTCCATTTTCTCTCATCTTTTCTCTCAAACCAAACACATTCTCTCCAGATCTTTTCCTCTGATTTTTGTCACCTAAGTATCATATTTCAATCCTCATTTGATTTCTAATCAATCCTTCAACAAAACCTTTGTATTTGCTACTTGGATTTTCAAGATTTTGGTTCCAAAAAGGGAGAAACTCAAGTTTGGAGGTAAGAACGTCCTTCTCCTCTGAACTTCAAGTTCTTTACTGAAATTCCCAAGTTCTCAATCCTTGATTTATGATTTATTAAAGGTTTTGCAATTGGAATCTTGATTTTGGTTTTAAAATGCAAGATTTGCTTGATTTTGGTGAAATTTTCGTATGATCTGTTTGGGCAGTGTGTTGAGGTGTTAAATTGATGTTAATTGAATGTTAACTTGATGAGAAATTGAGGTTTAATCAATGCAAACCCGAATAGGTTGAATTTCCTAAGTTTTGCTTGAGTTTTTGGTTGTTTTTGGAGTGATCTTGGTGATCTGTTATACCTGGAGGTATAAGGACGTGTTTGTGATCATTTTGGATGTTAATTGATGTTTAAAAATGGTTTGAAGTGATGGATCTTGGCTGGGTTAAGTTTTGGAAGTGTTTGGGGGTGATTTCGGTTGTGTTTGGTAGCCGAAATGATGGTTTTGCAATGAACAGCGAGTTGAGTTGTGTTGCTGGTGTTTTTAGTGCATTATGATGCATTAATCCTCTGATGTTGTGTGCTTGAAACAGGGGAAGTTGATCCGTGAGCATTAGAGGTGTTGTGGAAGGTTTCGGATGCTTGGAAGGCTTGTTGGATAGCCTTGTTTTGTGTATCGGTGAGTGAAGTTGGGTTTTCAGCTTTTAAACCAAGGTTTGAAGGTTTTGGGAGCTTAGTTTAAGTCTAAACAACTTTGCTAAGCTCAATAGTAAGTAAATGGATTTTCGCTCTTGGTTGTGTTGTGAATTGGCTTTTTAAGCAATTGTGATTGATGGTTGCAATGCATATGATTTGCATGTTTTAAATTCTGTTTTGAAAGCATATTTTAGCATGGTTTAATGCTGGTTTTGAAAGCCATATGTGAAGGATGCTCGAGGTAAGAGATCCTTGGTTTTGTACATTGAATTGTGGAATTGATGCAAAGTGTTGCATGTTGTTTATGGCTTTGTGTGATGCTTTAAAACAGTGGAATATTGTTGTTAATAATGCATTTTGGTAAGTGATGGTTAAGGTTACAAAGATGGTTGAAAGTCCTTGTGTAAGCCTTGTTTATTTAAGAACAACATGGTGTTTAAAAGTCCATGGTTGGTTCTTGGTTAAAGTTCATGGTGGTTATTGCATTTTGATTATGCTTGTGAATTAATGGATTAATGTGGTAAGATGGTTATATTGGCAAGTGATGTAAGTGGTTCTTGGTTTCTTTGATCGGATATAGTTAGCCGGCTATAGGATTGGGTGCACCGTGAATTAAGTCGCCTTGGATGTGGAGTGGTTAAGAGTGAACCGGTAAACTCCATCCAAGTATCCTAACGAGATGGTTAAGGTCATAATGGAGGTTGAGATTCCCATTCGAGGACCTTGGGTAAGCAAAGGTTATATGGTGGTTAAAAGCCCATATATGGGAACCTTGTGCTTGATAAGATCACAATGGTGGTGTAAAGTCCATGTGTGGATCTTGTGTAGGGTGTCCCGGATCTCGTTAGTGATGTTATACAACTACCAATCGGTGATGCAAAGGTTGTATGGTGTTTAAAAGTCCATACATGGGAACCTTGTGCATGTTAAGGTTGTATGGTGTTTAAAAGTCCATACATGGGAACCTTGTGAATGTTAAGGTTGTATGGTGTTTAAAAGTCCATACATGGGAACCTTGTGAATGTTAAGGTTGTATGGTGTTTAAAAGTCCATACATGGGAACCTTGTGAATGTTAAGGTTGTATGGTGATTAAAAGTCCATACATGGGAACCTTGTGAACGGTAAGGTCAAATGGTGTTTAAAAGTCCATTTAGAGGGCCTTGGATTGGTAGTGTGTATGAAGCGTGGGGACAACGCTTGTGATCCGCGTATCCGATCGGGTGTTGAGTTGAAAAGTGGATTTGGTTATCACTTGGAGGCCAATATGATGTTCTTGAATATAATGAAGCATGAGATGCTTGAAATGATGCATGGTTGCATAAATAGTGTAAAATGTATTATGAATGCTTGTTGACTTGTTGGTTTGAACAAGTGTTGATTATCTATTGAGAATGGTGCATGTGTGCATGAAATCTCTTTAGTGCATTGAAGTCTTGTGGAGACTTGTTTTTAAAGGGCATGTGATGCAATTGTTAATGATGTGGTTCATATGTTGCATTTGATTAATGCATGTGTTTGATTGTTTGAGTAAATGGTTTTAAAAGGGTTTCTTGCTTTGAAATGACATTCAAGGATGAGAATGGTAAGATGTAAAGTGGAAGTGTTTTCCAAGGTTTGAAATTAGCTTTGCATATGGTGTTTTTGCATGGAATGGTTAATTTGATGGTTTTGCAAGTTTATGTTTTGAAAAGGTTTACTTAGCTTCCTAAGCTAAGGGTTGGTTTTCATGTTTGTGCAAGGCATGATTTTAAAGCATGTTGTTGAAAAAGGGTTTTCAAATATTGCTTTGGTTTGTCGAATCGAGCTTGCTTTTAAAAATGGTTTTATGATTCGCTGCATTGATGGTGTCTTGGTTTTGAGCATTCCTCACTAAGCATTATGTGCTTACGCTCCTTTTTGTCCATCAATGCATATAAGTGAAGTTTGGACAGCGAGGAGCAAGGGATTCAAGGAGTACTCCAAGTGAGATGTATGTCTCGGTTAATAGCTATAGTTAATAAAGGCAATGAGGGGGAGAATCTCTTATGTTGATGTTTAAGGAGATTGTGTATGTTGGACAAGTTTGGGTTATGGTTTTGAATCATGTGGATTAATGTTGCAACGTTTGAATCTCCCTATGCTTAAGTTGTATTGCTATGCTTCCTGTTTAAAAGCATGATTGAGCCTTGAATGAGTTTAATGTGTTATTGCACCTAGGGGTGGTTATGTATCTAGTTTTTGATGCATATATGTCTCTTGTATGTTATATGACTTGCTGGTGTAGTTTGGTTGCATTCGGATCATGTTTGGTGGGTCAAAGATGCATTTAACCAGCAAGGATGCTGCAATCTGGGCAGGGCGTTTCGAAACGCGTGTTACCGTTTCAGAACGGGGGCCTGTAAAGGCCAGGGTGTTTCGAAACGGATGGACCCGTTTCGGAACGTTTGTGCTACTGCCAGTGCCTGTTCCGATACGCGTTGCGGAACGGCCCCGCGTTTCGAAACAGGGTGAACCTGTTTCGGAACACCTGACCGTTGGGGGCTGACACTGGTGGTTATGTGTTTCGAAATGTTTGCGTTTTGGTCCTGAATCTTGTTTTTGAAATTGGATGAGTTTGAGATGTCCGTTTGAGCTGAAATTTGGCAGTGAAGTATGAAACATGACTAATTTTATATTGGTAACTTTTAATTGGGTGAAGTCCCTGTAATATTCAGAATTTACAGTTTGGTCCCTAAAGTTGTGTTTTGTACAGTTGGGTCCCTGAATGTTCTCTGATGGTTGTGATCTTTGAGTATGATGTTTGTGTGAACACATCTAGGGTTAAAGAGCATCTAGACAAGATTAAAAAGGAAAAAAAGGGTCGTTAATCAAGGTTGACTTTCGGGTTGACTTTGGATTTCCCCGTGTGATCTTCTTAATTCGGGTCGAACGTCTAGGCCGGGTTAAGGGGGTTACATTTGGTGGTATCAGAGCTGTGTTGCGAATGTTTGGGGAAAACGGTAAGTTGTTGTGATATGTGTTTGATGTATATCCTGATGTATGGTTGAAAGCCGGTTGAAACATGTGTTTCTGAGCAAATTGTTGATGTTTTCAAGCATGCTTTGTGGTCATGAACCTTCGTTGAGCTCATGTGGTTTATGTTGTTGTTGTAAGCTGATGTTATGCATGATGGAAGTGTAATGGGTATGATATGTTAATGTTATGCTGTTGCGAGTGGATGTTGTTTGATGTAAGCATGATCGGATATGTTGTTGATATGCTTGATGTTGTGATATCCATGCTTTTGTTGACTGTTATGTCATGTAAAAGGGGGAGGATTCGGGATACCCATTGCCTTATTAATATAGCTATTGTGTTATGTTGGAGTTGGAGTTTGAATCCTTGCTTAAGCATCTAATTGTTTTGTTTGTTTTGTTGTGATTGCTTGTTGTTAATAGTATGGTGAAATCGGTGAAAGAATGGCAGTTGGGTGAGATGGTTGCTGCCTTGGGGCAGGTTGTTAAGGTGTGGAACTCACCTTTTAATGGAGGTGTTTCGTCTCAGTTTTCTATGCCTGTAGTTGAGGTGGTAAGGCAGGAGGAAGAGGTTGGTTCTGTGATGAAGAGTTCATCACCTGTTGTTCAGGAGGTGTTGGGAACATCTCAGACTGTGGGATGTGTGGGTTTGTCGAGGCAGCGTTTGCATGATTTGGGTGTTGTGGAGTATCATGGTTCGACACCTGAGACGCTTGAGGCCTAGTTGGCCAGTGTGGTTCTGATTTTGGATCAGGAAGGTTGTGTTTATGCATGTAAGCTGGGAAGTGTTGTCACATTGATGTTGGAGGACGCTTGTGCCTGGTGGACATCTGTGGCGGTGTCATCGCACATCCATGATATTGATTGAGATTTCTTTGTGTCTGCCTTTTATGAGAGGTATCTTGGAGAGAAATTCCCAAGGGTTAAGCAATGTGAAGGTAGTGCAAATCTGGGGCGAGAGTTGCTTGATCAAGGAGTGGAAGCTCAGCTACCTGTATGTAACCGTTGTGGAAGGCGCCATGTTGGAGGTTGTTGGGGCGCGGGTGTTTGTTGGAACTGTGGTTCTAAAGAGCCTGTGAAGCGAGATTGTCCTGAAATAGTGAAATCAGCTTCAGTGGTAGCAAAAGGGTCTCTGAAGGGTCGGGGGCACGGCCGAGACAAGGTTCAAAGGTGGCAGGAAGAGCAGAAAGTTGTGAAGAAATTGGGGAATGAAATCTGTTGGAAATGTGGGTCTGCTGGACACATGAGACGTGATTGTTTGAAGTTGGCTCGGAACAGCCAAGGTTCTTTACCGCAAGGAGATGGTGGTGATCTCAGGGTGTTAGTTGATGCTGCAGCGGTGCGGCTGGAGAATGATGGTTCTGCAAGGAAGAGAGCTCGTCTGTTGAAGCTTCAGGGCAGTGAGGTGTTTTCAGGTAACCTTGTTTTAGTAACCTAGTTTGGTTTTGGTTTGGGTTTCCTTGTGTTGTGAGTTTGGTCTTGTTGCTAGCATGTTGGGGTAGTAGATGTTGTTGTTGTTTTGAATCATCTTAAACGTGAAGGAGGTTTTAGTGGGTATCTTGTGGTTAGTGGTTGCTAAAATGATGGAGTTAGACAAGTTGAAAGTGAAATAGGAGGTTGATCTTAGACGGACTCTGAGGATGTTATTGGTGGGTGTGAACTGACATACATGCACAGTTAAAATCATTTGTTATATGTTATATTATATATGTACTGGTCCATGCATACATGTGGCATGACGTTAGATGTTTTGCATACATGTACATCAGGCATTGATAGGGCATGTTGGTGACCATGCATACGAACGTTCACACTTGCTAATAACTAATCAAGTCTGTTAGTGTTGTGGTTGGGTTAGGTTGGTGATGGGTTTTTAGAAGTTGTTTTGGTGCTGAGTGTAAGTTAGAGGTAGTGGAGAGTATTAAGCAAGTTGTTAGTAATAGTGAGTGCGGTATAGTATGTGGTGGAAGGAAGGTGTTTGGTGCTTGTTGAGTTTAGTGGTTTGGTGGTGAGGAGTACCGGTGGAAGTTAGAATCGGTCAAGTGGTTATGAGTAGCTTGTGGAAGAGATGGTTCCATGGAAGCTAGATGATGTTGCAGGTTAGTGGATGTGTTCTCGGAGTGCCGAGGTATCTTGGCATTGATGTGGTAGTAGAAAGGTTGTTTATTTGGGTGTTGGTTCGTAGCAACCTTCGAGGAGTTGAGATGGTGATGTGCATGTTTAAGTTGGGCGGTGTTCTTGTAAGGCAAGTTTTATGGTCAAGGCTTGAAGTGGAAAGGTAATGAAAGATCGAAGGTCATTGTTGGTTGGATGGATTCTTGTGAGAAGTGGTTGGCTGGTTGTGAGTAAGTGAATTCTTTTTGGAGATCAGCTGGTGGTGTGTGGAACGGCTAGCGGAGTCAAGGTCGGGGTTTTGTGATGTGATTTTTGGATTTTGGGTGAGTAGTCCTGGTGAGTTGTTATGGTAATGATAGCGGCGGATGTGATGGAATGCCAGCATTCGTTGAGAAGTTTGGGTAACAGTTGATGCTTGGGAATGCTTGCTTGTGGTGGAAATCTCTGGAAAAGGTTGAGTAGTTTTGCAAAGGTTTTTAGAAGCAGTGAAGGTTGTGGGTTACATAGTGGTTGAACTGTTTGGTTGGAGTCACTATGTGAACAAGTTTCGGGAACAGTGTGTGGTGGTGTTGAGTTTGGGTGGAGTTTTGTGAAGAGGGAGTGTTCAGTGGTGGTTAAGTCCCCTGTGTTGCCTTGCGTGTTGCCTTGAGAAGTTTGGTTGTGCTCTTCTTGCCAGTTGAAATTTCGAGGACGAAATTTCCTAAGGGGGGGAGAGTTGTAACACCCCGGGTTTGGGCTTAGAAGTTTTGGGCGTTGACCGGTTCGGTCAAAGTGTTGTTCGAATATAAAAGGTGATTTTTAGGAAAGCCTAGTTCGGGTTGCATTAAAAATATGGAAAAATGTTCTAAAATCCTCTTTTAATATATATAAGTGAACTGTGAAATCAATTTTGCAAAACGAGGTTTGGAAGGGTGACATTTTGGGTTAGTGACCAAAATGTAATTTTTGAAAACTGCATGACTGTTTTAAAAAGGATTGAAACTTTGAATCTTTAAGGAGCTATTTACCCAAAGGGGAGTTTCTCCAGATTTTCTAGAATATTAAATGATTTATTGATGGTTTAAAATAAAAGTAAAAAGGAGGGAAAGATATTTTTGTCATTTCTAACTAACTTTCCAAATTTTCCATTTTCCATTTTCTCTCATCTTTTCTCTCAAACCAAACACATTCTCTCCAGATCTTTTCCTCTGATTTTTGTCACCTAAGTATCATATTTCAATCCTCATTTGATTTCTAATCAATCCTTCAACAAAACCTTTGTATTTGCTACTTGGATTTTCAAGATTTTGGTTCCAAAAAGGGAGAAACTCAAGTTTGGAGGTAAGAACGTCCTTCTCCTCTAAACTTCAAGTTCTTTACTGAAATTCCCAAGTTCTCAATCCTTGATTTATGATTTATTAAAGGTTTTGCAATTGGAATCTTGATTTTGGTTTTAAAATGCAAGATTTGCTTGATTTTGGTGAAATTTTCGTATGATCTGTTTGGGCAGTGTGTTGAGGTGTTAAATTGATGTTAATTGAATGTTAACTTGATGAGAAATTGAGGTTTAATCAATGCAAACCCGAATAGGTTGAATTTCCTAAGTTTTGCTTGAGTTTTTGGTTGTTTTTGGAGTGATCTTGGTGATCTGTTATACCTGGAGGTATAAGGACGTGTTTGTGATCATTTTGGATGTTAATTGATGTTTAAAAATGGTTTGAAGTGATGGATCTTGGCTGGGTTAAGTTTTGGAAGTGTTTGGGGGTGATTTCGGTTGTGTTTGGTAGCCGAAATGATGGTTTTGCAATGAACAGCGAGTTGAGTTGTGTTGCTGGTGTTTTTAGTGCATTATGATGCATTAATCCTCTGATGTTGTGTGCTTGAAACAGGGGAAGTTGATCCGTGAGCATTAGAGGTGTTGTGGAAGGTTTCGGATGCTTGGAAGGCTTGTTGGATAGCCTTGTTTTGTGTATCGGTGAGTGAAGTTGGGTTTTCAGATTTTAAACCAAGGTTTGAAGGTTTTGGGAGCTTAGTTTAAGTCTAAACAACTTTGCTAAGCTCAAGAGTAAGTAAATGGATTTTCGCTCTTGGTTGTGTTGTGAATTGGCTTTTTAAGCAATTGTGATTGATGGTTGCAATGCATATGATTTGCATGTTTTAAATTCTGTTTTGAAAGCATATTTTAGCATGGTTTAATGCTGGTTTTGAAAGCCATATGTGAAGGATGCTCGAGGTAAGAGATCATTGGTTTTGTACATTGAATTGTGGAATTGATGCATAGTGTTGCATGTTGTTTATGGCTTTGTGTGATGCTTTAAAACAGTGGAATATTGTTGTTAATAATGCATTTTGGTAAGTGATGGTTAAGGTTACAAAGGTGGTTGAAAGTCCTTGTGTAAGCCTTGTTTATTTAAGAACAACATGGTGTTTAAAAGTCCATGGTTGGTTCTTGGTTAAAGTTCATGGTGGTTATTGCATTTTGATTATGCTTGTGAATTAATGGATTAATGTGGTAAGATGGTTATATTGGCAAGTGATGTAAGTGGTTCTTGGTTTTTTTGATCGGATATAGTTAGCCGGCTATAGGATTGGGTGCACCGTGAATTAAGTCGCCTTGGATGTGGAGTGGTTAAGAGTGAACCGGTAAACTCCATCCAAGTATCCTAACGAGATGGTTAAGGTCATAATGGAGGTTGAGATTCCCATTCGAGGACCTTGGGTAAGCAAAGGTTATATGGTGGTTAAAAGTCCATATATGGGAACCTTGTGCTTGATAAGATCACAATGGTGGTGTAAAGTCCATGTGTGGATCTTGTGTAGGGTGTTCCGGATCTCGTTAGTGATGTTATACAACTACCAATCGGTGATGCAAAGGTTGTATGGTGTTTAAAAGTCCATACATGGGAACCTTGTGCATGTTAAGGTTGTATGGTGTTTAAAAGTCCATACATGGGAACCTTGTGAATGTTAAGGTTGTATGGTGTTTAAAAGTCCATACATGGGAACCTTGTGAATGTTAAGGTTGTATGGTGTTTAAAAGTCCATACATGGGAACCTTGTGAATGTTAAGGTTGTATGGTGTTTAAAAGTCCATACATGGGAACCTTGTGAATGTTAAGGTTGTATGGTGATTAAAAGTCCATACATGGGAACCTTGTGAACGGTAAGGTCAAATGGTGTTTAAAAGTCCATTTGGAGGGCCTTGGATTGGTAGTGTGTATGAAGCGTGGGGACAATGCTTGTGATCCGCGTATCCGATCGGGTGTTGAGTTGAAAAGTGGATTTGGTTATCACTTGGAGGCCAATATGATGTTCTTGAATATAATGAAGCATGAGATGCTTGAAATGATGCATGGTTGCATGAATAGTGTAAAATGTATTATGAATGCTTGTTGACTTGTTGGTTTGAACAAGTGTTGATTATCTATTGAGAATGGTGCATGTGTGCATGAAATCTCTTTAGTGCATTGAAGTCTTGTGGAGACTTGTTTTTAAAGGGCATGTGATGCAATTGTTAATGATGTGGTTCATATGTTGCATTTGTTTAATGCATGTGTTTGATTGTTTGAGTAAATGGTTTTAAAAGGGTTTCTTGCTTTGAAATGACATTCAAGTATGAGAATGGTAAGATGTAAAGTGGAAGTGTTTTCCAAGGTTTGAAATTAGCTTTGCATATGGTGTTTTTGCAAGGAATGGCTAATTTGATGGTTTTGCAAGTTTATGTTTTGAAAAGGTTTACTTAGCTTCCTAAGCTAAGGGTTGGTTTTCATGTTTGTGCAAGGCATGATTTTAAAGCATGTTGTTGAAAAAGGGTTTTCAAATATTGCTTTGGTTTGTCGAATCGAGCTTGCTTTTAAAAATGGTTTTATGATTCGCTGCATTGATGGTGTCTTGGTTTTGAGCATTCCTCACTAAGCATTATGTGCTTACGCTCCTTTTTGTCCATCAATGCAGATAAGTGAAGTTTGGACAGCGAGGAGCAAGGGATTCAAGAAGTACTCCAAGTTAGATGTATGTCTCGGTTAATAGCTATAGTTAATAAAGGCAATGGGGGGAGAATCTCTTATGTTGATGTTTAAGGAGATTGTGTATGTTGGACAAGTTTGGGTTATGGTTTTGAATCATGTGGATTAATGTTGCAACGTTTGAATCTCCCTATGCTTAAGTTGTATTGCTATGCTTCTTGTTTAAAAGCATGATTGAGCCTTGAATGAGTTTAATGTGTTATTGGACCTAGGGGTGGTTATGTATCTAGTTTTTGATGCATATATGTCTCTTGTATGTTATATGACTTGCTGGTGTGGTTTGGTTGCATTCGGATCATGTTTGGTCGGTCAAAGATGCATTTAACCAGCAAGGATGCTGCAATCTGGGCAGGGCGTTTCGAAACGCGTGTTACCGTTTCGGAACGGGGGCCTGTAAAGGCCAGGGTGTTTCGAAACGGATGGACCCGTTTCGGAACGTTTGTGCTACTGCCAGTGCCTGTTCCGATACGCGTTGCGGAACGGCCCCGCGTTTCGAAACAGGGTGAACCTGTTTCGGAACACCTGACCGTTGGGGGCTGACACTGGTGGTTATGTGTTTCAAAATGTTTGCGTTTTGGTCCTGAATCTTGTTTTTGAAATTGGATGAGTTTGAGATGTTCGTTTGAGCTGAAATTTGGCAGTGAAGTATGAAACATGACTAATTTTATATTGGTAACTTTTAATTGGGTGAAGTCCCTGTAATATTCAGAATTTACAGTTTGGTCCCTAAAGTTGTGTGTTTGTACAGTTGGGTCCCTGAATGTTCTCTGATGGTTGTGATCTTTGAGTATGATGTTTGTGTGAACACATCTAGGGTTAAAGAGCATCTAGACAAGATTAAAAAGGAAAAAAAAGGGTCGTTAATCAAGGTTGACTTTCGGGTTGACTTTGGTTTTCCCCGTGTGATCTTCTTAATTCGGGTCGAACGTCTAGGCCGGGTTAAGGGGGTTATACAAGTGATAAACCATATCCACTTTTCAACTCAACATCCAATCGGATACGCGGATCACAAGCATTGTCCCCACGCTTCATACACACTACCAATCTCAAGGTCCCCAAATGGAATTTTAACCACCATTTGACCTTACCATACACAAGGCCCTCATATGGAATTTTAACCACCATATGGCCTTAACATTCACAAGGTTCTCATATGGAATTTTAACCACCATATAACCTTAACACTCACAAGATCCTCATATGGAATTTTAACCACCATATGACCTTAACATGCACAAGGCCCCCATATGGAATTTTAACCACCATATGACCTTAGCATCAACCATTGGTAGTTGTATAACATCACTAACGAGATCCGGGACATACTTCACAAGATCCACACATGGACTTTACACCACCATTGTGATCTTAACAAGCACAAGGTCCTCAAATGGAATTTTAACCACCATTATAACCTTTGCTTACACAAGGTCCTCAAATGGAATTTCAACCACCATTATGACCTTAACACAAGACCCACCCATGGAATTTTGACCACCATGGTGTTCTTAACCATCTCGTTAGTGTACTTGGATGGAGTTACCGGTTCACTCACAACCACTCCACATCCAAGGCGACTTTATTCACGGTGCACCCAATCCTATAGCTGGCTAACTATATCCGATTCAAGTAACCAAGAACCACTTACATCACTTGCCAATATAGCCAATTTACCACATTAATCCATTGATTTACAAGCATAACCAAAATGCCAAAACCATCAATTACCAACATCAATCCACTGTTTTTGAAGCACACACAAAGCCATTAAACAACATGCAACACTATGCAACAATTTCCACAATTCCAATGTACAAAACCAAGGATCTCTTACCTTGAGCATCCTTCACACATGGCTTTCAAAACCAGCATTAAACCATGATAAAATATGCTTTCAAAACAGAATTTAAAACATGTAAATCGCATGCATTGCATCCAAAAACCACAAGTGCTTTTAAAACCAATTCATAACACAACCAAGAGAAATATTCCATTTACTTACTCTTGAGCTTAGCTAAGTTGTTTAGACTTAAACTAAGCTCCCAAAACCTTCAAACCTTGGTTTTAAAGCCGAAAACCCAACTTCACTCACCGATACACAAAACAAGGCTTGCCAACAAGCCTTCCAAGCATCTGAAACCTTCAGCACCACCTCTAATGCTCACGGATCTTCCTCCCCTATTTCAAGCACATAACATCAGAGGATTAATGCATCATAATGCACTAAAAACACCAGCAACACAACTAAACTCGCTGCTCATCACAAAACCAACATTTCGGCTACCAAACACAACCGAAATCACCTCCAAACACTTCCAAAACTTAACCCAGCCAAGATCCATCACTTCTAACCATTTTTAAACATCAAATAACATCCAAAATGATCACAAACACGTCCTTATACCTCCAGCTATAATAGATCATCAAGATCACCCCAAAAACCACCAAAAACTCAAGCAAAACTTAGGAAATTCAACCTATTCGGGATTGCATTGATTAAACCTCAATTTCTCATCAATTAAACATTCATTTTTCATCAAATTGGCATCTCAAAACACAGCCCAATCAGATCATACGAAATTCCATCAAAATCAAAGCAAATCTTGCATTTTAAAGCCAAGATCAAGAACACAATTGTAAAACCTTTAATAAAACACAAATCAAGGATTGAGAACTTAGGAATTTCAGTAAAGAACTGAGAGTTTAGAGGAGAAAGACGTTCATACCTACAAACTTGAGTTTTCTCCCTTTTTGGAACCAAAATCTTGAAAATCCAATTAGCAAATGGTGAGGTTTTGTTGAAGAGATGATTAGAGATCAAAAGAGGATTAAAATCTCATGTTTGGATATCAAAATCAGAGGGAAATGCTCTGGAGAAATGTGTTTGGTTTGAGAGAAAAGATGAGAGAAAATGAAAAATGGAATTTTAGGAAGTTAGTCGGAAATGCCAAAATATCTTCCCTCCCTTTTTCTTTTATTTAAAAGCCATTAATTAAATCTTTAATATTTAGGAAAAATCTGGAGAAACTCCTATTGGGTAAATAGCTCCTTAAAGATTCAAAGTTTCAATCCTTTTTAAAACAGTCTCACAGTTTTCGAAAATTACATTTTGGTCACTAATCCAAAATGTCACACTTCCAAACCTCATTTTGTAAAATTGATTTCACCTTTCTCTTATATATAATAAAAGAGGATTTTAAAACTTTTTTCCATATTTTTAATGCAACCCGAACTAGGCTTTCCTAAAAATCACCTTTTATATTCGAACCGCAACCCGACCGGTCCGGTCCAAACCCAAAACTTCTAAGCCCAAAATTGGGGTGTTACAACTTCAGGAGTTGCTTGATCATGGTTTCATTCGTCCGAGTGTGTCACCTTGGGGTGCACCGGTCTTGTTTGTGAAGAAGAAGGATGGCACTATGAGAATGTGCATCGATTATCGTCAGCTGAACAAGTTGACTATCAAGAATCGATATCCTTTGCCGAGGATTGATGATCTTTTTTATCAGTTTCGGGGAGCGGCTGTGTTCTCTAAGATTGACTTAAGGTCCGGTTATTATCAGCTTAAGGTGAAGGATGTGGATGTGCCAAAAATAGCTTTTAGGACGAGGTATGGGCATTATGAGTTCCTTGTGATGCCGTTTGGCTTGACGAATGCTCCTGCAGCTTTTATTGACATGATGAATAGAGTGTTCCATGAATATTTAGACAAGTTTGTTGTGGTGTTCATTGATGATATCCTTGTGTACTCTCGTACTGAGGAGGAGCATGAGGGGCATTTGCGGATTGTGTTGCAGGCACTGTTAGAGAATCAGCTTTATGCTAAAATGAGCAAGTGCGAATTCTGGCTTAGGGAAGTTGTTTTCCTTGGTGATGTGGTTTCTGCTGAAGGGATTCGTGTTGATCCTCAAAAGGTTGAGGCGGTGATGAATTGGAAGCCTCCTAAGTCGGTTCATGAAGTTCGTAGTTTCCTTGGGTTGGCAGGATACTATCGGAGGTTTGTGGATGGATTTTCAAAGATTGCTGCACCTTTGACGAAGCTATTGCAGAAGGATGTCAAATATGAGTGGACAAAGGCAAGACAACAAGCTTTTGAGAAGCTTAAAGCAACTTTGACGCAAGCTCCTATCTTGGTTCAACCTGAATCAGGGAAAGAGTTTGTTGTGTACAGTGACGCATCTTATGTTGGTTTAGGGTGTGTGTTGATGCAAGAGGGTAAGGTGGTGGCTTATGCATCGCGCCAGTTGAAGTTGCATGAGCGCAATTATCCTACGCATGATATTGAGTTAGCTACGGTGGTTTTTGCTTTTAATATTTGGAGACATTACATGTATGGTGAGAAGTGTAATGTGTACACGGATCACAAAAGTTTGAAGTATCTGATGTCTCAGAAGGAGTTGAATCTTAGGCAACGGCGTAGGGTGGAGTTGCTTAAAGATTACGATCTGACGATCGAGTACCATCCGGGAAAAGCTAATGTTGTAGCGGATGCCTTGAGTAGGAAGGTGGCAGTGGGGTTAAGGGCTATGTTTTCCAGCTTGAGTATTTCGCGAGATGGGGGTCTTGTGGCTGAATTGCAAGTGAAACCATCTTTGGTGCAGTTGATAAAGGATAGGCAATTGTTGGATGATTCTTTGGTGCCACATGTTCAGGATATTGCTGAGGATAGACCATCAGATTTTTGTTTTAATGATGATGGGGTTCTATGTTTTGGGAGTCGGATAGTAGTGCAAAATGATGCGGAGTTGAGGCGTACTATTCTGACTGAAGCTCATAGCAGTCCTTTTGCCATGCACCCTGGTAGTACAAAGATGTACCGTGATATTAAGGATGAGTACTATTGGGTGGGTTTGAAGAAGGATTTAGCGGAGTACGTGAGTAAGTGCATGGTTTGTCAGCATGTAAAGGCTGAGCATCAGTTTCCTTCTGGGTTGTTGCAACCGTTGAGGATTCCTGAGTGGAAGTGGGAAAGGATTACCATAGACTTTGTGTCTGTTTTGCCTTTGTCGCCATCGAAAAAGAATTCGGTGTGGGTGATTGTGAATCGCCTTACGAAGTGTGCACATTTCTTACCTGAGCATACTACGTATACCTTGGACAAGCTTGCAGAGTTGTACATTGCTCAGATTGTGCGACTGCATGGTGTACCAAAGTCCATAGTATCGGATAGAGATCCGAGGTTTACATCGCGTTTCTGGGAGTGTTTGCATCAAGCTTTGGGTACGCGGCTGAATTTCAGTACTTCTTATCATCCACAGTCGGATGGACAGTCTGAGCGTGTTATCCAAGTGCTGGAAGATATGTTGAGGTGCTGTGTGATTGAGTTTTAGGGTTCATGGGAGAAGCATTTGCCTTTGGTGTAGTTTGCTTATAACAATAGCTACCAAGAAAGTATTCAAATGGCACCTTATGAAGCCTTGTACGAGAGGAAGTGCAGAACTCCTCTTTGTTGGGCTGAAAGAGGTCAGAAGTTGGTTTCAATGTCAGCATTGTTGAAAGGAACCACCGAGAAGGTGAAGCTCATTTGTGAGCGATTGAAGGCAGCTTCTGATCGACAGAAGTCTTACGCGGATTTGAAGCGTAAGGAGATTGAGTTTGCGGTAGGTGACCGTGTGTTCTTGAAGGTTTCGCCTTGGAAGAAGGTGATGAGGTTTGGCCGGAAGGGTAAGTTGAGCCCTAGGTACATTGGACCATAAGAGGTGATTGAGCGTGTGGGTCCTGTTGCGTACAAGCTGAGGTTACCGCAAGAGTTGGAAAAGATACATGATGTGTTTCATGTCTCTATGCTTCTGAGGTATAGATCGGATCCTTCGCATATTATGCTTGTGGAGGAAGTAGAGTTGAATCCAGACTTGACCTATGATGAGGAGCCGGTTGAAATTCTGGATTGGGACAGTAAGGTTCTTCGGGGCAAGGCCATTGAATTGGTTAAGGTGTTGTGGAAGCATCGTGATGTTGAAGAAGCCACGTGGGAAAAAAAGGATGATATGAAGAAGCAGTTTCCGTATCTTTTTCCTCCATGTAAATTTTAGGGACGAAATTTCTTAAGAGGGGGAGAGTTGTAACACCCCAATTTTGGGCTTGGAAGTTTAGGGTCTGAACCGGACCGGTCTGATTTTCGGTTCGAATATAAAAGGGGGTTTTAGGGAAAGCCTAGTTCGGGATGCTTTAAAAATATGGGAAAATATCTAAAAAATCCTCTTTTAATATATATAAGAGAGTGGTGAAATCAATTTTACAAAATAAGGTTTGGAAATACTACATTTCGGTGTAGTGACTAAAATGCGATTTTTGAAAAGTTTAGTGGTGACTGTTTTGTAAGGATTGAAACTTTGAGTCTTTAAGGAGCTAATATACCTAAAAATGATTTCTCCAGATTTTTCCTTAATTTGAGTGAATTAATTAATGTTTTAATTAATTAAATGAAAGGAGAAACTACTTTTTGGAATTTCATAACTACTTTTTCCTAAGTTTTTCTCATTCCTTTTTCTCTCAAAATTCCATCATCCAAATAATATTTCTCCAGCAACTTTTGCATTGATCTTCACTTAAAATGATGAGATTTCTATCATCAATTAGTTCTTAAACAATCTTGCATCAAATCCTTTTGATTTCCTCGTTGAATTTTCAAGGAAATTGGCTCAAATCAAGGAGAAATCACCATTTAGAGGTAAGACTGTTCTTCTCCTCTAAATACTCAGTTCTTTACTGAAATTCCCAAGTTGTCAATCCTTAATTTAAGTTTTAGAGGTAAACCTGCCTCGGCAAACATGGATCAAATCGAAGAGATGTTCAGCCCCTTGACACACCGATGCTATTTATGTTGTACCAGCAACACCATCCCACCACCGTGAACCGGACAAAGAATCAAGCAAACGGCTCGAAAGAAACTCATCATACAAGGTGACAACCCTTTCCAACTAACTTATTTGCATTTTATTTTATCTTTAATTTTAGTACTTGCATGCATTGAGGATAATTCTTCTCTCCAGTTTGAGGTGCTATTTGTTTCTAGTTAGTTTCATGTTTAGTTGCATTCATCTTTAGTAATTGCATACATGTTGCATATGTTACTTGCCATGCCTTTGATTAGATCTAATTGCTTAAGATTTGTTGAATATTCAATGATGAATTTTTGCCACTGTACTTAATTAAAAGAACCTTTAAATTTTAGGATTGCATGAAAAGAACTTAGGACTTTACTATGATGCTGATTTTTTTACACTGTTGTGACTTGTTGATTGATAGAAACTTAGTGAACTTAGGTTACTTAAAATTTGGGTAAACTAAAATTGAAAATTAAAAGTTAATTTCTTTCTAGAGATGCCTGAAAATGGCTCTAGTAGTTAATGCACATTAAAGAATCGCTAGAGGTGCCCAAAATTGGCTCTAGTGAAAACAAAAATAAATATCCTGATAATGAAATGGTTAAAAACCTATTGTTCACATAGAATCTTGAAAATCAACTTGTATACAACTTCGCACACACATTGTCACGAGCATTATAGTTTGGTTCCGGGTAATTTTTGTGCCATCTAAAAAAATTATAAGGTGCCACGGTTCTAAGGATTGAATTCAAGTTTGAATAATGTCTTTGATGATTAAAGTCTTGGCAGGTAATTGTTAGTTTGCATTTCTTGAGGACAAGCATTAGTTCGAGTTTGGGGGTTGTGTTAAGTGTTCAAAAGTACCATTTTTATTACCCTTTTTACGCATATTATTGTTAGACTTATGCTCATTTTAGTTGAATTAATAGGCATTCATGCATGTTTTAATGATTTCCTTCACCGTTATGCTTCAGTTCATATTTTGATTAATATTTTGGAAAAAGGGTGATGCCGGTAGTTGTTTTATGCGTGCAGGATTAGATGGCGTGGAGAAAATAGTTGCAAGTCCATGAAGAGGTCAAAAGGAGATTAAATTCTATGAAAAATATGAGGAGTTTTAGTTGGAATAAAATTAAAAGACATTTAATATTTCTTTTATTCAATTTAAATCCAACTTAAATTCCTTCTCAAGAAAGACTTTGACCTAGCCATCTCCTATAAATAAGAAGCCTAGCCGCCTACTTTAAGGGGTTAAAGGTTGTGTTTTGGGGGCTTGGGAAGTGATTTCCCGAGCCAAGGAAGTCATTTTTGGGCTTCGGTACCTGTACTCGGGGAGGCAGCATCGGTACCCTAGTGTTCTAGGTTTAAGAACATTGTTCATGGAAGATGAACTATTAGAAGGGTACCGATATGATGTTCAATCGTAATGGTACGTCGTTTAATGGGGGATCAGCACAAGTTGACTCGTATCGGTACACGAAGACTGGATAAAATTCCAGTAAGCTAATTTCGTATTGGTACGCTGTGAGTACCGGTACCCAAGGGGTACCTTATCCATACGCGAGGGTCGGTACCGGTACCCACTAGGAAATTTGCCTGAAAAATACATTTTGAGTTTGAGGGGCTAATAATTCGAGGACTATGGCCTAATGGGCTTCTAATTTGATAAAATAAATGGTAAATTTGAGAAACTGAGATTTAACCCTCATATATGAGCATAACATGTAATAACTTGGTAAACCTTGGGTATCTTGTTTGTAATAGAAACAATAGGGATCCTTGATGGATCGAGTAATATTGTTTGCCAAGTAATGATACTTGTGCGGTAGAGTCACCTTTGATTGGTGGATCTGGATACCAAGAGATCGTTTTGCAATACCATGAGATGAGATGCCAGATGTACGTTCCCGAGGCTGTGTGACACCGGGCCTCATCCAATGATACTCGATGAGAGATTCTGAGTACGAGTTTACATTCCTGAGGGTGTGTGTGATGAGTGCATAAAGAAACTATATTTTAAACCTTTTTACTTAGCATATTGTATGTGTTCGAAAGCATATTGTTGCATTTAAGAGCAGTTTACATATAGTTATAGAGTTATGGTGTTTGAGTTTAATGTTTATCTATATTGATGCAATTGATGGGAAAGGTAGTGGTTTATAGTGTTGCTTGCGCATTAAGTAACGGAGTAGTGGAGCGCTAGAACATTGGAGCAAGATTCTCTCATGATGGACTGGATGCTACAACATTCTTTGTGATGCTGGAGACAAATCTTGGATCCTTTAATGTGATTTAATGTGTGGTCCCCTCTCCTTTATGAGCCATGAATGACGTGGAAAGCAAATATCCTCTTTTCTAGATCACGTGACACTTTATGCAAAGCGTGTGACAAGATATTCTTTTATTGAGAAATTAATGACGCAGAAAAGTAAGATCCTCATTGAAAGATTACTTGCACTTTAGGGTTTTTAAAATCCTAGGAGAGCCACCTTTATATAAAGAAATCAAAGGAAAAAATTAAAGGAGGTTGCACTTAACGCTAAAATACGCAGAGAAGCTTTTATTCGAGAAAACAACCCCTTTGTCTTCTACATCGGACAATCACCATTGTTGAACGTCAATAAGAGTCTCCAAGCGACGAAAGCTATCGAGAGAGAATTGAGGAGTTGGAGCGCTGTGGCGCAGTTCGAGGGCTTGGAGGAGAATTCATGGACGTTTGATTTTCTTTCTCTCTTGCTTTATAAACAACCACTACTTTTTACTATTTTTATGGATGTTATTTTCTTATACATGAGCTAAACAATTGGTTTAGGTTTATTGTTTTAAGATTATATGTTTTAATTATCATTTAATGTTATAGCATCTGTAACACCCCAAAAAGTACGCCCAAATTATAAACCCTAGATTTAGAAACCTAATTTTAAATTCCCTAGTTTTTACAAACCCCAACATTTGGAAATTTTAGGTTTAAAACCCTAATTTAGTTTGGGAGATTTATTTATGCTTTAATATGAAATTGGTGACTTAATTAAGTTGAAATCAAAATTTGAGGGTTATAATGCAAGGCAGGCTAAACTTCAAGTCTTTTGTGTTAACCATAAAATATCTTGAACCCTTACTTAGTAATTTACCCATTAAATTGGGTATTTAATACCCTCTCCATCTCTCGACAAGTATATGTGCGAGACCCTCTTTTTATTTCGATTGAACCTTGGTGAGTTTCTAGCATCGCACAACTATAACCGTTATGTTTTTTTCCATCGTCTCGTAGACGACCTGGACTTTAAGGAAGACGAATTACCACCTCCTTCGCATATTCGATCTAATTGTACATGTACCACAAGGACTACACGTGAGTATTCTTTTGGATTAGTGATTGTGATGTTTAGTTTGGTGGCATAAGGTTGGATTTTGATGTAGAATTTTATATCATAGGTTCCGATTCAGCTAGATCCGAACGTGAGAGGCCTTCATCCCGACGTTAGAGTTATTGTTGCTTAAGGTGTGTTTCTTCTGGTACTATAAATAAATTATATGTTATTTTTCTATGTGTTGGTGTGTTACCTCTTATGTGATTATTTATATGTATTATGGCTTGTATGGTTGACATCACATGCATACAATTTTAGAATGTGTTTTAACTACGATTAATGGAAAATTTGATTTATGAAACATCAGATTTACGATACTATGATTTATGAATTTATGGACTATGATTCATGAAGCATGTTTACAGAATATCTGATTTATGGAACTTTGTTTATGAAATTTGATTTCTAATCATCATATCTGTAACACCCCGATTTTGGGCCTAGATGTTTTAGAGTTCGAATCGGACAAGTTGAGAACGGTTCGAATCTTGAAGGGAGATTTAGGGAACACCTAGTTCAGGATGCTTTAAAATTATGGAAAAATACCTAAAAATCCTCATTTATTATATGAATGATTATGGTGAAAACAATTTTAAAAAATAAGGTTTGGAAATACTATATTTCGATGTAGTGACCAAATCGTAGTTTTTGCAAAAGTTAAATAATGACTGTTTTGTAAAGGATTGAAACTTTGAATCTTTAAGGAGCTAATTTTACCAAAATATTTTTAATCATATTTCTCCTTATTTTGGGTGATTTTATTAATGTTTTAATTAAAGGAAATTAAGATAATTAGAAGGAAAACTACTCTTTGACTTTTCATAACTACTTTACGTCAATTTTCTCTCATTTCATTTTCTCTCAATTTCTTCTCAGCCAAACACCTTTCCTCCATCAATTAGCTACTGATTTTCATTCCTTTTGAAGAGACTTCAATCTCATTTTGATTCCTAATCTTTTCCTCAACAAATCCTCTTGTTTTCACATTGGATTTTCAAGAAACCTTACCCAAATCAAGGAGAAATCAGCCATTAGAGGTAAGCTTCGTCCTTCTCCTATTATGATCAATTCTTTACTAAAATTTCCAAGTTATCAATCCTTTGTTAATGATTTTTGAGTTGTATTGATGTTAGAAACTAGAAAATTGTATTAAAACTCAAGGTTTTGGAGAGATCTTGACGATTTTCGTGGTTGATAGTTAGGCTCTATTTTAAGGTTGTTTTCTAATGTATTTTGGATGTTAATTGATGTTATAAATGAGGTTTTATCAAACAAATCCCGAATAGGCTTGGATTCCTAAGTTTTGTATGCTATAATGGTGGTTTTTGGGGTGGTTTTGGTGCTCTGTTATAGCTGGAGGTATAAGGATGAGGTTGTGGTGGTTTTTGATGTTGATTGATGTTTAGAAATGATTAGAAGTGATAGATCTTTGCTAGGTTTTTTTTGGAAGAGTTTGGAGATGATTTCGGTTGTTTTTGGTAGCCGAAATGAGGTTCTTGAGTAGAGCAACGAGTTTAGGTGTGTGGCTGATGATTTCAATGCATAATGATGCATTAATCCTCCGCTCTTATGTGTTATGAACATGGGGAGACATCTTCGGACACCTTTGGTGTTGATCCGGGAGCTTAGATAGCGTTTCAGCAAGCGAAACGTAATCGGTGAGTACGAATGGTTTTAGAAGTCCTTGAGGGACAAAGAAACAAGGTTTGGGGATTAAGGAAAGGTTTGAAACACCTTTCTAAGTCTGGAAGTAAGTATTGGCTAGATTGCTCTCTTATATGTGGTGGTTACCCCTAAAATGCTTTTACATTCTCATGGTTCGAGATAGATAAATTCCTATTTTTTATGCATGATTTGTAGCATGAGATGATGCTTGAAATGATTTCATGAAATAACATGTTGCATTGATGAGTTTTGAGCTTTTGTTTTAAGCATAGCAAATGTTATAGTTTTGAAATGAGATGAGAAGGATTTGAGAAATGTTGCATGAAAAACAGTAGGTGAGATGATGTTTTGACATAATATATTGGCATAGAAGATGAGATACTTATCAGATATAATTTATCGATCAATAGGATGAGAGTGCACTATAAACTAAAAATTCGTACGTGCTCTTTGGTTTAATCCAAAGGGAGAGACCGATGATGGGCATTCCATCGGGTAGGACTTGGTGAAATACCCAAGCTTTGTGGCGATGAGAGATTCCGCCATGTGAGTACGGTGATGTGAGATTCCACCGAAAATTATGTTTACTAGACAAGTGAGTACGGTGATGTGAGATTCCACGGGAAGCTTCTAGTGGTTTTAGAATGTTGTCCGCATATCCGAGTAGTAATGATATGTGAAATGCCAATATAATATATGAAAATGCTTTTGATTCACATGTACCTATTGTTGAGATGATTTATGCTATGATAAATGCATATGAGATTTGTATATGAAATGCTTTGGTTTTTACAAGCATGAGTATGGCCTTGCCATGAGATTTGCATTGGTTTAAATGCATGAGATAGAATTGAAGTACATGTGTTTTCAATGAAGAGTTGCTTTGAAATGGTTTTCAAGCATGAGATAGAATGAGCATGTTGTAGAAAAGACTTTTGAGAAAGTGTTTTGAATAATGCATTATTGTGTTGGTTTTCTTAGAGCATGCCTCACTAAGCAAATGTGCTTACGCTCTTTTTTTACCAATAATGCAGATAATTGAAGTGTTTTCGGGCAGCAAGAAGGTTAAGAACATCCAAGGAAGTGCAAAGCTCATGTATGGCAATGTTTTTATACAATTTAGTTTTGATATTTGGCAATGGGAGACCAAGGTTGTATTTGGGAGATGTGTTTTGAACTCCCTATGTTTGTGGCATGTTTGTGATGGTTTGTATGGGTTGTAAATGGTCCTAATGATTGGTTTGAGGTTTGAAAGCTTATATTGGTTTTGTGGCTAGGAAGCATGCATATAGTTTGAGTGTTCTTGTGCTTGATGCTTCTTTTATATGATCTTTGGTGTTTTAATGAGTTGCTGGTATGATATGGTATGCTTTGAAGCATGTTTGAATGGATTAAAATGTGAAAAACCAGCAATTTCTGCTGTCACAGGGCAGGGTGTATCGAAACACCCTTAACTGTTTCGAAACGGGGGCCTGTAATGGCCATAGCGTTTCGGTACGGTTGAAAGTGTTTCGGAACACTTTGGCTACTAGAGAGGCTCGTTTTGGTACCGGTCTCGGAACGCACCCATGTACCGAAACGGTCAACATCGTTTCGATACGGGTGTTTCGGTACGGAGGGTGGGTGTTCCGAAACGGATGACCGTTGGATATTAATTTGAATTATTTTAAGTTTCCATGTTTTACGTTTTGGTCCTGAATGTTGTGGATGCAATTGCTTGAGCTTGGAATGTCCTTTTTAGCTGAAATTTGACAGAGAGGCATGTAAGGTGACTAATCACAATTTGGTAATCTTAAAATCTGCAAAGTTCTTATATTTTCTAAAAATTACATTTTGGTCCCTAAAAGTGTAATTCATGCAATTCAGTCCCTAAATAATTTCCGATCGCTGTGTCTTTCTCTAATATATTTTCTTGGGTAATCACATAGGCGTAATTTACATATAGACAAGATAAAAAGAAAAAAAGGTCGTTAATCAAGGTTGACTTTGGTTTTCCCCGTGTAATCTTCGTAGTTTGGTTCAAGCGTCTAGGCCGGGCTAAGAGGGTTACATTTGTTTGTATCAGAGCCAGGTTAACGAATGATTGGGGCTTGGTGTGTGGTTATTGTATGTGGTTGTGTATGATTGTGAATTTTCGGTGAAAGTTTGACGTATGAATTTTGATGTCTAATTCAATTGAGATGAATTTGTGTTGCTATGCTATGTTTGGGGTATAGTTGGGGATCCCATTGCCATGTCATTACTAAGGAGAAGAATTGTTTTCAAAAATTGAGCTTGAGTACTTGGATTACTTACCTTACTATGCCTAATTGAGTTTGTTGTATTTTGTCAGTGCATTGTTTTTTATGGGGCCACGTAGAGAGCATAGAATCAATACTATAGCTATGACTGAGAATGAAAATGTAGAGAATGCTGAGGATTTACCTCCTCCTTTCCTTGGTGGACCACCTGGTGGTGGTGGAGCTGGGGATGGTGCTGCTGGAGTTGGTGCTGGGGTTGCTGGACCCGAGGGAGGTCAGGGGCAAGCTGCTCCTAATATGATCGTGCTGATACAAGCTATTGCTGGAGCTTTCCAGGCAGCAGTAGCTGGAGCTCATGGAGTTGCACCACAGGATGGTGCTAATGTGAGATTACCGCTAGAGCGTCTCTGTAGTCTAGGAGGGATTGAGTTTATAGGTTTGACCCCGGAAGGTTCTGAGTCTTGGTTAGAGAGTACCAAGAGGATACTTGGACAACTGAACTGCAATAACGTTCAGAAGCCAGGATGCATTGTGTCACTACTACATGGTGATGCATACACGTGGTGGACGACCACGATATTTGGGATGGAAGATGATGATGTGACCTGGACCTTCTTCTTGAATGCGTTCAAGCAGAAGTATTTGGGAGTTCGCTACCTCGATGAGAAAAAGAGGGCATTCATGTCTCTTGTGCAAGGGGGCATGACAGTGGCGGAATACAAGGTGCAATTTGTTCGCCTAAGCCAATATGCACCTGAGCTGATGCCTAACGAGAGAGAAAGATGTGAACAGTTTCGTTATGATGTGGTGGTGGTGGGAGAGAATGTGAAGTATCTAGCTAATGTGGTGTCTACGTTGGAAGCAAGCTGGATGTTGCGTCAAGGATGTGAGGCTTATCTAGCCTTTGTTATGAATCCTAGTTCAAAGGAGGTGCACGTTCATGATATAAGGACCGTGAGTGAGTTCCCTGGAGTGTTTCCGGAGGAAGTACCTGGTTTGCCGCCTAGTCGAGAGGTTGAATTTGGAATTGAGTTGTATGAGAACACAACACCGGTGTCCATTGCTCCCTATCGCATGGCACCCAAAGAGTTGAAGGAGTTGAGGACGCAACTTCAGGAGTTGCTTGACCGTGGCTTTATTCGGCCTTGTGTGTCACCTTGGGGTGCACCGGTCTTGTTTGTTAAGAAGAAGGATGGCACGATGAGAATGTGCATTGATTATCGTCAGCTGAATAAGTTGACCGTCAAGAACAAGTATCCTTTGCCAAGGATTGATGATCTCTTTGATCTGTTTTGAGGAGCGGCTGTGTTTTCGAAGATTGACTTGAGGTTAGGGTATTATCAGTTAAAGGTGAAGGATGTGGATGTGCCGAAAACATCCTTTAGAACAAGGTATAGGCATTATGAGTTCCTTGTGATGCCATTTGGGTTGACGAATGCTCCTGCCGCTTTCATGGACATGATGAATAGGGTGTTCCATGAATTCTTGGAAAAGTTCATTGTGGTATTCATTGACGATATCCTTCCGTACTCTCGTATTGAGGAGGAGCATGAAGGCCATTTGAGGATTGTCTTGCAAACGCTGTTGGAAAATTAGCTTTATTCTAATCTGAGAAAATGTGAGTTTTGGCTAAAGGAGGTTGTTTTCCTTGGTCATGTGGTTTCGGCTGAAGGGATTCGAGTTGATCCTCAGAAGGTGGAGGCGGTGCTGAATTGGAAGCCTCCTAAGTCCGTTCATGAAGTCCGTAGTTTCCTTGGGTTGGTAGGATACTATCGGAGGTTTATGGATGAATTTTCTAAGATTGCTTCCCCTTTGATGAAATTGTTGCAAAAGGATGTTAAGTATGAGTGGACGGAAGCGAGACAACAAGCTTTTGAGAAGCTAAAAGCAGCTTTGACACAAGCTCATATCGTGGTTCAACCTGAATCAGGGAAAGAGTTTGTGGTGTATAGTGACGCATCCTATGTTGGTTTGGGGTGTGTGTTAATGCAAGAGGGTAAGGCCGTGGCTTATGCATCGCGACAGTTGAAAGTGCATGAGCGCAATTATCCTATGCAAGATATTGAGTTGCCTGTGGTGGTTTTTGCTTTAAAGATCTGGAGACATTATCTCTATGGTGAGAAGTGTACTGTGTACACAGATCACAAAAGTTTGAAGTACCTGATGTCTCAGAAGGAGTTAAATCTTAGGCAACGACGTTGGGTGGAGTTGCTTAAAGATTACGATCTAACGATCGAGTATCATCCGGGGAAGGCCAATGTTGTGGCTGATGCTTTGAGCGGGAAAGTAGTGGCGGAGTTAAGAGCGATGTTTGCTAGCTTGAGCATATCGCGAGATGGTGGTCTTGTTGCTGAATTGCAAGTGAAACCATCTCTAATCTAGTTGATAAAGGATAAACAACTGTTGCATGATTCCTTGGTGCCACATGTTCAGGATATTGCTGAGGGTAGACCATCGGATTTCAGTTTTAATGATGATGGTGTTTTATGTTTTGGGAGTCGAATTGTGGTGCCGAATGATGTTGAGTTCAGGTGCGCTATTTTGACCGAAGCTCATAGCAGTCCTTTTGCTATGCACCATGGTAGTACAAAGATGTACCGTGATATGAAGGATGAGTACTATTGGGTGGGATTGAAGAAAGATGTCGCTACTGGAAAGGCTCGTTTCGGTACCGGTCTCAGAACGCACCCAAGTACCGAAACGGTCAACATCATTTCGATACGGGTGTTTTAGTACGGAGGGTGGGTGTTCCGAAACGGATGACCGTTGGATATTAATTTGAATTGTTTTAAGTTTCCATGTTTTACGTTTTGGTCCTGAATGTTGTGGATGCAATTGCTTGAGCTTGGAATGTCCTTTTTAGCTGAAATTTGACAGAGTGGTATGTAACATGACTAATCACAATTTGGTAATCTTAAAATCTGCAAAGTCCTTATATTTTCTAAAAATTACATTTTGGTCCCTAAAAGTGTAATTCATGTAGTTGAGTCTCTAAATGATTTCTGATCATTGTGCCTTTCTCTAATATGTTTTCTTGGGTAATCACATATGCTTAATTTACATCTAGACAAGATAAAAAAAGGGTCGTTAATCAAGGTTGACTTTCGGGTTGACTTTGGTTTTCCCCGGGCTAAGGGGGTTACAATATCATTGTATGAGCATGGGTTGGGATTTGTTCGGGAAACTACAGTGGTTTCATCCGTCTGGCTGAATTCCACTTCGGATTTGCGGTTGTAGTGAGGAGTATTGGGGAAATTTCCTCTTGGCGGTTGTAGTTGGGTGCATTGCATTGAACTTGTGATATTTGTGCTATGGTTTTAAAGTATTTTAAGAAAATAATGCTATGCTTTATGATTATGGTTTTTCTTGCACTTTAGAGACACACTAAGCTCTTTAGCTTACTTCCTGAAATGTGCGCGTTCATACTCAAGTTTGACTCACTTCCATGTTGTGTTTCACGCAACAAAGATCAGGGGGTTTTCTTTATTTCTCTTTTGTTGCTTCGTACAATTGCTACATTCAAATCTAGTTATCTAGATACTTGTCATCATATCATACTATACATATATTTTGCCTACTTTATTCTAATGATCATAGCATAGATAATACATGCACAAGTTATTAAAACCACATCTTTACTTATCATTTATGCATTTCATTATATGTTTGCATCATATATTCATTCATGCCATTCATCATATTCTATGTCTTTAAGTATTTCAGTCCATATACTATTTATATATGAAATATTACATATGCAATTGATGTTTTCTTTGTAGGACATGATAAACTCAGCCTAAGGGACTAGTGGCCAGCTCCGTTCCAGCTCAAAAGCTTTCTATGAGCTCAAAACAGCTCATTGATGTTTCGAGGCTGTACAAGCTATTTTTCAGCTCCAAAACACTCTTATGGTTCAAGGGCAACTCAAGGACACTAAAGACCAGCTCACTTAGCTCGAGGAAGCTTTGTTTAACTCAAAACATCACTCAACTATAGCTAGCTAAATAACCTAGCTAGCTTAGCTCGAACCAGCTCAACCTTAGCTAAACCAGCTCATCTCAGCTCACCCTCAAACTACCAGCTCGAGAGTGTGGACACCCCAAGGGTCACCTACCAGCCGAAAAACCTAAGGAAGCTTCCATGCACCCATTTGGCCAAGGAGGGAAAGCTTGGCGCCATTTCCATGCTTGGTGCCATTGTGGAGAGATACAAAGGGGCCGAAACATTGCATATAGCCTATCTAAATCTATTCATGCACTTATCAAATCTTTTCTGTCATTGTGAAGGGGTACAAGCCCTAGCCGAATTATTCCTTGCTTTTATACATGCCTATTCGGCCACCCCTTCCCCTACTATAAATATGTAAGTCATTTTGGCATTTGAAGACAACACTTTGATCAATAAAAATTATATTTGTGAGTTTATCTCTCATTCTTGTTATTTTAAGAACTTCTTTGACTTATCAAATCATTTTATTGATTTGTGGCGTCTCCTATTCCATCTTTAGATACTTTAGGTTGTTAAATATTTATTATTTTTCAATCTAAGTCCTTTCTACCACCCTCAAAGCCATATTCAAGTTCGGGTTTATTCTTCTTAGCATAAGTTCATCTTTTTTTAGACTTTGAATACTATCTAACTATTTCTTTCTTCATCCTTTCTTTTTATATCCGAAACCATCACCTTCCACCTTCCATCTTCACTTCCTTCATCCCTTTTAACCTACAAACACTACCATCCTACCGCCACCTATCTCCTTTTCATCAATTTCAACCTATTTCCACAAGAAGACGATCGTGCAACAAGGCTTACTTGCATTCTAAGGTCCGGGCAATCAAAGCTTCTCTCTACAACAACAATTGGAGAGTTGGAGCGTATCATGTGGTAATCAAAGCAAAGGAAGAATCAAGTAAGCCATATCTTTTTGTCATTTCTTATTTCTAATTCAAAAAAAGAAAAGAAATTCAGATTGTTCCAAATACAAGGAATCTGAATTACATCAAAAAAAAGAAAAGAAAAAAAGAAAAAGAAATCAGAATTTTAAAAGGGTGAAGATTCGAGTATAAACGTCCAAGCAACCAACTCCGAGAAGTTCCTCAAGTTTTATTGCTCACGACCAGTTAGTAAGTCAAGTTTTGTGGTAACGAATATGTTTTCTTTATTTCCTTTCATTTCTATCCTTTATTTTATCCATTTCTTACATTTCAGTCCCTAAACTTTCTTTTCTTCTTTTAACTCCTTTCTTTCAATTTTTTCAAGCCTAACCTTTGTTTTTTCAGCCCAAATGCCATGTTTCATAAAATATTTGACCGGTTTTAAGTTAGTTCTTTCAAGAACTTGTTTTAAGAGACTTGAGTGGAAAAAGGCAAGAGAGTGATGAGCACAAAAGGGGAAATAAAAGCCAAAATTCCCAGAGTGTAAACACGAGTGAATTTGAGTGACATATCTCTTTCCTTTGAGTGACCGTGAGGCTTTTGTGGTGTGAATCGGTGAGGTTCTAAATTTCATTACATATTATTTGTTTTAACTAACAAAATATCATAGCAATCAGGAGACAATAATAGTTAAGAACCTCCAGTCCAAAACCTTCAAACTCAAGCATTGATCCGAGAAATGCAAAGGCTTATACGTACTGAATTGGAGCATATTCACGAACGGGTAGATCGACTCAAAGGATCACAAGGTGAGAATAGAAGTACTAGTGGTCATGGACGGCAGAACAGAATAAGACATTTTATGCAACATGAAGTTATTGAAGATAGTGATGCAGAAGATGTTATTTCGGTCAGAAGTAATGTAAGACATTGTGGCTAGTTGGATGACATCCTCGGAAGCATTCGGGTTAATATTCCCCCTTTCCAAAGAAAAACTGATCCCGAAGCATATTTGGAGTGCGAAAGCAAAGTAGAGCACATATTTGAATGTCACAACTAATCCGAACAAAAGAAGGTTCGATTGGCAGCCATGAAATTCAGAGACTACGCTCTAATCTGGTGGGATCAATAAAAGAGTTCTAGAAGACGCAACGGTGAAAGGCTAATTAGCACATGGCTTGAAATGAGAGGTATCATTATAAAAAGATTTGTGCCTAACCATTATCACCGTGATCTTTATTATAAGTTGTAGAATCTCAAGCAAGGCAATAGGAGTGTAGAAGACTACTACAAGGATATGGAAGTTTCCATCATCCGTGCTAATGTGGAGGAAGACCGAGAGGCCACCATGGCTAGATTCCTAGCAGGATTGAACTGGGAGATTGTTGATGTAGTGGAATTACAACATTACATTGAAATAGAAGAAATGGTGCACATGGCTATCAAAGTTGAGAGGCAACAACGCAAGAGATCTTCATCCAGAAATGTCACAAGTGTTACCCCTAAATGGAGTCCAAACACCTCTCAGAAGAGTACTCCTTTTCTAGACAAAAACTCAGCCGAATCTTCCAAAACAAAGCCTACCATAGAGAAGAATGCTCGTGGAAAGCCAGCAGAAGTTTCTAATCGGTCTCGTGAGATTAAATGCTTCAAGTGTTTAGGATATGGTCACATTGCTAGCCATTGCCCAAATAAACACATTATGCTTTTAAGGGAGAACGGAGAAGTAACTTCGGACCAAGAGGATGAATACCAAGAAATTTCCGAGAAAGAAGAAAAGGAGATCACCCCTTCTGTTGACGGTCAACTTATGGTGGTTAAAAGGCTTTTAAACACTCAAATGGCGGCAGAAGAAGAACTACGAGAGAACATATTTCACACCCGATGTTATGTCAACGAAAATGTGTGTTTTATGATTATTTATGAGGGAAGTTGCACGAACGTGGCAAGCACACTTATGGTGGATAAATTGGGCCTAAAGACCATCAAGCATCCGACACAATATAAGCTTCAATGGTTGAATGATTCGGGAGAAATAAAGCTCTCCAAATAGGTTCTTGTTCCTTTCTCTATCGGTTCTTACAAAGATGAAGTTTTATGTGATGTTGTACCTATGCATGCAAGTCATATCTTACTCGGGAGGCCATGGCAATATGACCAAAGGACTATGCGTGATTGCTATACAAATCGGTTCATATTCAAGCATGAAGGGAAGAAAATAGTGTTTACACCTATGACGCCTAAAAAAGTGCAAAGTGACTAGATTCTCATGAAACAAAGCGTGGATGCATGGAAACAAGAAAAGAATCAAGCCAAGTTCAAAGAGAAGGGTCTCAAGGAGGAGAATCCTTATGGAAGCATTGAAATGATTAGGGAATGTCTTTTGACATGTCTTATGATCACAACTGATTTTTCTAACCCAAGGAAGCAAAAATGTTATCTTTGTCTTTGCAGGAACGCAAGAAGAGCTTAGGGGCAAGTGCGCACCACAATTGCATCATTCCCGTAGCCGGAGGAGATTCAAACACAAGGATATTGGATTTGAGGACAAAACGATCAAAAGAAGGAGAGGATGATATTTGTACCTTCATACTCAAGTTTGACTCACATCCATGTTGTGTTTCACGCAACAAAGATCAGGGGGTTTTCTTTATTTCTCTTTTGTTTCTTCGTACAATTGCTACACTCAATTCTAATTATCTAGATTCTTATCATCATATCATACTATACATATATGTTGCCTACTTTATTCTAATGATCATAGCATAGATAATACAAGTACAAGTTATTAAATCCACATCTTCACTTATCATTTAGGCATTTCATCATTTATGAATTTCATTATATGTTTGCATCATATATTCATTCATGCATTTCATCATATTCTATGTCTTTAAGTATTTCAATCCTTATACTATTTATATATGAAATATTACTTATGCAAATGATGTTTTCTTTGTAGGACATGATAAACATAGCTCAAGGGACAAGTGGCCAGCTCCGTTTCAGCTCAAAAGCTTTCTATGAGCTCTAAACAGCTCATTGATGTTTCGAGGCTGTACAAGCTATGTTTCAGCTCCAAAACACTCATATGGTAAAAGGGCAGCTCAAGCACACTAAAGGACCAGCTCACTTAGCTCGATGGAAGCACCGTTTAACTCAAACCATCACTCAACTTTAGCTAACTAAATCAGCTAGCTAGCTCAGCCTGAACCAGCTCAGCCTCAGCTATATCAGCTCATCTCAGCTCACCCTACAACTACCAGCTTGAGAGTGTGGACACCCCAAGGGTCACCTAACAGCCGAAACACTTAAGGAAGCTTCAATGCACCCATTCGGCCAAGAAGGGAAAGCTTGGCGCCATTCCCTTGCTTGGCGCCATTGTGGAGGGATACCAAGAGGCCGAAACATTGCATATAGCCTATCTAAACTTATTCATGCACTTATCACATCTTTTCGGTCATTGTGAAGGGGTACAAGCCCTAGCCGAAACATTCCTTGCATTTATACATGCCTATTCGACCACCCCGTCCCTTACTATAAATATATAAGTCGTTTTGGCATTTGAAGACAACACTTTAATCAATACAAATTATATTCGTGAGTTTATCTCTCATTCTTGTTCTTTTAAGAACTTCTTTGACTTATCAAATCATTTTATTCATTTGTGGCGTCTCCTATTCCATCTTTTGATACTTCAGGTTGTTGAATATTTATTATTCTTCAGTCTAAGTCCTTCCTACCACCCTCAAAGCCTTATTCAAGTTCGAGTTTATGCTTCTTAGCATAAGTTCATCTTTTTTGAGACTTTGAATACTATCCAACTATTTCATTCATCATCCTTTCTTTCTATATCCGAAACCATCACCTTCCACCTTCCATCTTCATTTTCTTCATCTCTTTTAACCTACAAACACTACCATCCTTCCGCCACCTATCTCCTTTTCATCAATTTCAACACATTTCCACAAGAAGACGATCGTGCAACAAGGCTTACTTGCATTCTAAGGTCCGGGCAATCAAAGCTTCTCTCTACAACAACAATTGGAGAGTTGGAGTGTATCATGTGGTAATCAGAGCAAAGGAAGAATCAAGTAAGCCTTATCTTTTTGTCATTTCTTATTTCTAATTCAAAAAAAAAAGAGAAAAGAAATTCATATTGTTCAAAATACAAGGAATCTGAATTAAATCAAAAAGAAAAAAGAAAAAAGAAATCATAATTTCAAAAGGGAGAAGATTCGAGTAAAAACGTCCAAGCAACCAACTCCGAGAAGTTCCTAAAGTTTGATTGCTCACGACCAGTTTGTAAGTCAAGTTTTGTGGTAATGATTCTGTTTTCTTTATTTCCTTTCATTTCTATCCTTTATTTTATCCATTTCTTACATTTCAATCCCTAAACTTTCTTTTCTTCTTTTAACTCATTCTTTCTTTCAATTTTTTCAAGCCTAACATTTTTTTGCAGCCCAAATGCCATGTTTCATAAAATATTTGACAGGTTTTAAGTTAGTTCTTTCAAGAACATGTTTTGAGAGATTTGAGTGGAAAAAGGCAAGAGAGTGGTGAGCACAGAAGGGGAAATAAAAGCCAGAATTCCCAGAGTGTAAACATGAGTGAGTTTAAGTTACATATCTCTTTCCGTAGAGTGGCTGTGAGGCTTTTGTGGTGTGAATCGATGAGGTTCTAAATTTCATTACATATTATTTGTTTTAACTAACAATATATCACAGCAATCATGAGACAATAATAGTGAGGAACGTCCAGTCCAAAACCTTCAGACTCAAGCATTGATCTGGGAAATGCAAAGGCTTCTACGTACTGAATTGTAGCCTATTCACGAACGGGTAGATCGACTCGAAGGATGACAAGGTGACAACAGAAGCACTAGGGGTCATGGGCGGCGAAACAAACCAAAGACATTTTATGCAACATGAAGTTATTAAAGATAGTGATGCAGAAGATGTTATTTCGGTCAGAAGTAATGCAAGAGATCGTGGCCAAATGGATGACAACCTCGGAAACATTCGGGTTAATATTCCTCCTTTCCAAGGCAAAACTGATCTGGAAGCATATTTGGAGTGGGAAAGCAAAGTAGAGCACATATTTGATTGTCACAAATACTCCAAACAAAAGAATGTTCGATTGGTAGCCATGGAATTCACAAACTACACTCTAATCTGGCGGGATCAATTGAAGATTTCCAGAAGACGCAACGGTGAAAGGCCAATTAGCACATGGCTTGAAATGAGTGGTATCATTATAAAAAGATTTGTGCCTAACCATTATCACCGTGATCTTTATTATAAGTTGCAGAATCTCAAGCAAGACAATAGGAGTGTAGAAGACTACTAAAAGGATATGGAAGCTTCCATGATCCGTGCTAATGGGGAGGAAGACCGAGAGGCCACCATGGCTAGACTCCTAGCAGGATTGAACCGAGAGATTGCCAATGTAGCGGAATTACAACATTATATTGAAATAGAAGAAATGGTGCACTTGGCTACCAAAGTTGAGAGGCAACAACGCAAGAGATCTTCATCCAGAAATGTCACAAGTGTTGCCCCTACATGGAGTCCAAACACCTCTCGGAAGAGCACTCTTTTTCAAGCCAAAGACTCAGCTGAATCTTCCAAAACAAAGCCTACTATAGTGGAAAATGCTCGTGGAAAGCCAGCAAAAGTTCCTACTCGGTCCCGTGAGATTAAATGCTTCAAGTGTTTAGGATATGGTTACATTGCTAGCCAATGCCCAAATAAACACACTATGCTTCTAAAGGAGAACGGAGAAGTAACTTCAGACCAAGAGGATGAATACCAAGAAGATTCCGAGCAAGAAGAAGAAGAGGAGATCACCCCTGCCGTTGACGGTCAACTTATGGTGGTTAAATGGCTTTTAAACACTTATATGGCGGCAGAAGAAGAACAACAACAGAACATATTTCAGACCCGGTGTTATGTCAACGAAAAGGTGTATTTCATGATTATTGATGGGGGAAGTTGCACGAACATGGCAAGCAAACTTATGGTGGATAAATTGGCCCTAAAGACCATCAAGCATCCGACTCAATATAAGCTTCAATGGTTGAATGATTTGGGAGAACTAAAGGTTACCAAATAGGTTCATGTTCCTTTCTCTATCTTTTCTTTCAAAGATGAAGTTTTATATGATGTTGTACCTATGCATGCAAGTCATATCTTACTCGGGAGGCCATGTCAATATGACCGAAGGACTATGCATGATTGCTATACAAACCGGTTCATATTCATGCATGAAGGGAAGAAAATAGTGCTTACACCTATGACGCCTAAACAAGTGAAAAGTGACCAAATTCTCATGAAACAAAGCGTGGATGCATGGAAACAAGAAAAAAAATCAAGCCAAGTTCAAAGAGAAGGGTCTCAAGGAGGAGAATCCTTCGGGCAGCATTGAAATGATTAAGGAATGTCTTTTGACATGCCATATGATCACAACTGATTTTTCTAACCCCAAGGAAGCAAAAATGTTATCTTTGTCTTTGCAAGAACAAAAGAAGAGCTTAGGGGCAAGTGCGCACCACAATTGCATCATTCCCATAGCCGGAGGAGATTCAGACACAAGGATATTCGATTTGAGGAGAAATCGATCAAAAGAAGGAGGGGATGATATGTGCACGTTCATACTCATGTTTGACTTACTTCCATGTTGTGTTTCACGCAACAAAGATCATGGGGTTTTCTTTATTTCTCTTTAGTTGCTTCGTACAATTGCTACACTCAATTCTAGTTATCTAGATACTTGTCATCATATCATACTAGACATATATTTTGCCTATTTTATTCTAATGATCATAGCATAGATAATACATGCACAATTTATTAAAATCACATCTTTACTTATCATTTATGCATTTCAATATATGTTTGCATCGTATATTCATTCATGCCTTTCATCATATTCTACGTCTTTAAGTATTTCAGTCCTTATATTATTTATATATGAAATACTACTTATGCAATTGGTGTTTTCTTTGTAGGACATGATAAACACAGCTCAAGGGACTAGTGGCCAGCTCCGTTTCAGCTCAAAAGCTTTCTATGAGCTCAAAACATCTCATTGATGTTTCGAGGTCGTACAAGCTATGTTTCAGCTCCAAAACACTCCTATGGTTCAAGGGCAGCTCAAGGACACTAAAGATCCAGCTCACTTAGCTCGAGAAAGCTACGTTTAGCCAAAACATCACTCAACTTTAGCTAGCTAAATCAGCTAGCTAGCTCAGCTCGATCCAGCTCAACCTCATCTCAATCAGCTCATCTCAACTCACCCTACAACTACCAGCTCGAGAGTGTGGACAACCTAAGGGTTACCTACCAACCGAAACACCTAAGGAAGCTTCCATGCACCCATTCGGCCAAGGAGGGAAAGTTTGGCGCCATTCCCATGTTTGGCGCTATTGTGGAGAGATACCAAGGGGCCGAAACATTGCATATAGCCTATCTAAACCTATTCATGCACTTATCACATCTTTTCGGTCATTGTGAAGGGGTACAAGCCCTAGCCGAAACATTTCTTGCATTCATACATGCCTATTCAGCCACCCCCTTCCCCTACTATAAACATGTAAGCCATTTTGGCATTTAAAGACAACACTTTGATCAATACAAATTACAGTTGTGAGTTTATCTCTCATTCTTATTCTTTTAAGAACTTCTTTGACTTATCAAATCATTTTATTGATTTGTGGCATCTCCTATTCCATATTTTGATACTTTAGGTTGTTGAATATTTATTATTCTTCAGTCTAAGTCCTTCCTAGCACCCTCAAAGCCTTTTTCAAGTTCGGGTTTATTCTTCTTAGCATAAGTTCATCTTTTCTGAGACTTTGAATACTATCCAACTATTTCTTTCATCATCCTTTCTTTCACTATCTGAAACCATCACCTTCCACCTTCCATCTTCATTTCCTTCATCCCTTTTAACCTCTAAACACTACCATCCTTCAACGACCTATCTTCTTTTCATCCATATCAACATATTTCTACAAGAAGACAATCATGCAACAAGGCTTACTTGCATTCTAATTTCCGGGCAATCAAAGCTTCTCTCTACAACAACAATTGGAGAGTTGGAGTGTATCACTTCCCCATAGCTTCCTCTTTAGACTTTAGGCGACGTGGTACTCGGAGGATCTCACATTGTAACACCCCAAAAATTGAGTTAGAAGTTTTAGGTGAATTGTTGGATTCGAGTTAGAGTTTTGGGTTATTCTTTGGCTAATTAATTAGTTTCGAAAAATAATTTGGGGTAATTAAATTGACAAGTATTGGTCGAAAATACATTTAATGAGATTAATAATAGTTGCCATTGAGTTTGAGAAATTTTAAAGGGGTTGCTTTGATATTAGTTTAAATAGGGGCTATTTTATAAGGATTGCATAAATTTCATTAATGACAATTTTGTAAAAAGAACTATACTGATGGTTTTATTGTATTATTTGACACATTTATTAAATAAAGCTTTTATCATCTATTTAAACTTTGAAATTGAAGATTTTTATTATTTTTTCAAGAACTCTTGTATGCCTTAGTTTGATATGTGTAGAACGAACCCGAAAGAAAAATGAAAGATTAAAGGCTTAATTAGTTTTTTTTTTTATCTTTTTACGTTGAAATTAAATAAATACTGAAGCATAGCTAAAGAGGTACACTACACTCTGTGTTGTTTCGCCTGGATACTTTATTTAATTAAATGGCAGTAACATCAAATGAGTGAATGAAAGTTGTCACGAGATTACTCTATTTACCAGCTCGGGGGAGATATGTTGGCTCCATACTCATCTAGAGTTAGGGACGGTAGTTGTGATGAGCTGACACCCCTCGAGGCACAAAAAAAACTTGATTAAGAAAATCTAGGGAAAACTTAGCTAATGATTTCCTAACTTTGTTAAGCGTGGAGAGGATGCTGTCATCACACTGCCATTCTTTAGGATCCTAACCTCTAGGAGTAGTTCTTAAAATCTCAAAGTTGTCTTTCATGTTGAAAGCCTATATGCTTCGAGGACTAAAATTTTGACATAGCTATAACCCCTTCGACTCGGTTTGGGCGAAATACCGAACCGAACGGATCACACGGAGAATATTGAAGTAAACCAGGAAGTTTACCTCAATAAACGACCATGTTTTTTTCATTTATTTTGTCTAGATGCTCATTATGATCCTTAGTGTTAAAAATCGCAGCAGGACAATTTACAACTCCATCAGACAACGATTTGGGACTCAATTGCATACAAACACATTTTATGGACTGTTTTGTAATTTTACCAAATTACAGGGACTTCCTCCATTTTTAAATTACTAATCTTCAATTACTCATATTACAAGCCTTTCTGTCAATTCTCAGCTCAAAACAATCATGCATGCCCATATAATTGCATCCACAACATTTAGGGACCAAAACATAAAGAATCAGAACTTCAGATGATTCCAATAACTAACTTAACAGCTTGCCGTTTCGGTACAGGTTGCCCTATATTGAAACGCCCGTATTGGAACATGGTCAAGCGACTCAAAGCTCGGGCCCGTATCAAAACAGCCCCAAGGGTGTTTCAAAACATGAACTTCCAGTAGCAAAATGCACCGAAACAACCCTTCCCCGTTTTGATAACCTTAAGTCATTTCAGGCTCACCGTTTCGGTACTAAGCAATCATAAAATCCTACTTGAGCTTAATCCAACTCCTTGGAATCCTTCTTGCCTCTTTGCTGCACAATTATGCTAATTCTCTGCATTGTTGGAAAAAGAGAGCGTAAGCATAAATGCTTAGTGAGGGATGCTCAAAACAAACCAACAACAACAATACATTTTAAAATCATTTCTCATTTAGAAATCTCTATCTCATCATGCTCTTTCTATCTCATGCTTGAAATCATTTTCAAAACATTTAAACCACATGTACCATATATCTCATACATTCATCAAAATGCAAAGTCTCGAGGCAAAACCTTACATGCTTAAATCTCGTAAAGCATATCTCAAAACATGATCTCATATGTAGTCTCCTTTCATTAAATCATTTATAAAAAAGGTACATGCGAATCTCATATATTGGCATTTTAGCAATATTACTCAGATATGTGGATAGCTTGACAGAATCTCACATCGCCATGTCATACCTCGGTGGAATCTTATATAATTGGACTCTTATGGCGACATCTCTCATCTCCACAAAGCTTGATGGATTCATCAAGACCTACCGTGGTAGAATCTCTCATCACCACACTTTCACTTTAGAACAGGATGGCACTACCCCCACAGCCTGAACCAAAGAGCACGTAAGAATTTTGTATATTATAGTGCACTTCTCATCCTATTGGTCGACCAATTTTATTCGGTAACAATAATATCATTTTATGCCAATATACTCACTCTAAAACATCATTACCTACTGTTTTTCAATGCATCAATATAAAACCATTCTCATCCCATTTCAAAAGCATAAACAATGCATAGCATTTTCTCAATAAATTCCATCTCTTTGAAATAACAAATGTATCTCATAGGATCATGTAAATCATCACACCATTTCTCAAAACATGCATAGAATAGTAGGTGTAATTCTATCTTCAATACATGAGCATGATCATAAAACCAATGGGATAAAAATCGATAAACGAGAGCGAAACATCTCAAACTTACATCCAAATTTAGGTTAGTGTTTCAAACTCAACCTAAACCCCTAAACCTTGCTTTCAAGTCTTTAAAAGGCTTTAAAACCAATTTCATTCACCGACAACGCTACGCTCAATTTGTCTAAGAGTAATCAAGCTTTTGGAGCCTCTGAAACTTCACTGATTGTTTCCGATATGATCTCCCTTGTTTATACCACACAACAACAGAGGATTAATGCATCTCAATGCATTAAAACCACCAGGAATCAAAGCCATCTTGCTTCTCTTCCCAAAAACACCAAAATTCCTATCCGAAAACACCTACCATTACTCTCCAAACTCAATCCAGCGAAAACCTAACACTTCCATCGAATTTTAATCATCAATTAACATCCAAAAAAATCTAATTTCATCCTTATATGTAACGCCCTAGTTTTGGGCCTAGATGTTTTAGAGGTTGAATCGGGTCGGTCGAGAACGGTTCGAATCGTTAAGGGAGGTTTAGGGAACACCTAGTTCAGGATGCTTTAAAAATATGGAAAATGTCTAAAAATCCGTATTTATTATATAAATGGTTATGGTGAAAACAATTTTACAAAATGTGATTTGGAAATACTCCATTTCGGTGTAGTGACCAAATTGCAGTTTTTGCAGAAGTTGATTAGTGACTATTTTGTAAAGGATTGAAACTTTGAATCTTTAAGGAGCTAATTTTACCAAAATGTTTTTTTATCATATTTCTCTTTACTTTGGGTGTTTTAATAATGATTTAATAAAAATAATTAAGTGAGAAATCCTACTTTGACTTTTCATAACTACTTTACGATCTTTTTCCCTCTTTTCATTTTCTCTGATTTTCATCTCTTTTGTTGAGATTTCATTCTCCTAAGGATTTCCAATCTTTACCTCATGAAATCCTCTTGTTTTCACTTTGGATTTTCAAGAAATCTTGCCCAAATTGAGGAGAAATCAGCCATTAGAGGTAAGCTTCGTCCTTCTCCTCTAATGATCAGTTCTTTACTGAAATTCCCAAGTTAGCAATCCTTTGTTAATGATTCTTGAGTTGTTTTAATGTTAGAAACATGAAATTGTTGTAAAATTAAAGATTCTTGGTGAGATCTTGATGATTTTCGTAACTCTTTGTTAAGCTCTGTTTTGAGGATGTTTTCTAATGTGTTTTGGATGATAATTGATGTTATGAATGAGGTTTTATCAATAAATTCTCGAATAGGCTTGGTCTTCTATGTTTTAGATGCTAGATTTGTGGTTTTTGGAGTGTTCTTGGTGTTCTGTTGTTGCTGGAGATATAAGGACTTTTTTGAGGTTATTTTTGTTATTGATTGAGGTTTAGAAATGATTAGAATTGATAGAACTTGGCTGGTCTTTGATTTGAGAGAGTTTGAAGGTGATTTCAGTTGTTTCGGATAGCTGAAATGGTGCTTTTGAGTAGTTCAGCGAGTTTGTATGAGTGGCTGGTGATTTCAATGCACGATTATGCATTAATCCTCTGCTCTTGTAACGCCCCGGTTTTGGACTCAGAAGTTTTGGGCGTTGACCGGTTTGGTCAAAGTGCTGATCGAATATATAAGAGTGAATTTAGGAAAGCCTAGTTCGGGTTGCATTAAAAATATGGAAAAATGTCCTAAAATCATCTTTTAATATAATTAAGTGAACTGTGAAATCAATTTTGGAAAATGAGGTTTGGAAGGGTGACATTTTGGGTTAGTGACCAAAATGTAATTTTTGAAAACTGCGTGACTGTTTTAAAAAGGATTGAAACTTTGAATCTTTAAGGAGCTATTTACCCAATGGGAGTTTCTCCAGATTTTCTAAATAGATTAAATGATTAATTAAATGTTTTTAAACTAAAGAAAAGTGGAGGGAAGATATTTTCCTAATTCTAACTAACTTTTCTCTCAACCATTTTCTCTCATCTTTTCTCTCAAACCAAACACATTCTCTCCAGATCTTTTCTCTCTGATTTTGTCACTCAAATCACTCATTTCAACTCTCATTTGATTCCTAATCATCTCATCAACAAAACCTCTCAATTTGCAAGTTGTTTCATCAAGCTTTTTGGCTCTAAAAAGGAGAAACTCAAGTTTGGAGGTAAGAACGTCCTTCTCCTCTGAACTTCAAGTTCTTTATTGAAATTCCCAAGTTCTCAATCCTTGATTTGTGTTTTTTTAAAGGCTTTTCAATTGAAATCTTGATTTTGGCTTAAAATGCAAGATTTGGCGATTTTGGTGAAATTTTCGTGTGATCTGTTTGGGCAGTGTTTTGAAGTGTTAAAATGATGTTAAATGAATGCTAAATTGATTAGAAGTTGAGGTTTAATTAATGCAATCCCGGATAGGTTGAATTTCCTAAGTTTGGCTTGAGTTTTTGGTTGTTTTTGGAGTGTTTTTGGTGATCTGTTGTACCTGGAAGTATAAGGACGTGTTTGTGATCATTTTGGATGTTGATTGATGTTTTAAAATGGTTAGAAGTGATGGATCTTGGCTGGGTTAAGTTTTGGTAGTGTTTGGAGGTGATTTCGGTTGTGTTTGGTAGCCGAATTGTTGGTTGTGTGATGAGCAGCGAGTTTGGTTGTGTGGCTGCTGTTCTTAATGCATAATGATGCATTAATGTGCTGTTTTTGTGTGCTTGAAACAGGGGAGTTTGATCTGTGAGCTTTAGAGGTGTTGCGGAAGGTTTCGGATGCTTGGAAGGCTTGGTGGCTAGCCTTGTTTTGGTTATCGGTGAGTGAAGTTGGGTTTTCAGCTTTTGAACCAAGGTTTGAAGGTTTTTGGGTGCTTAGTGTAAGTCTAAACAACTTTGCTAAGCTCAAGAGTAAGTGAATGAATTTTCGCTCTTGAATTATGATTGTGAAATTGGCTTTTAAGCAATTGTGGTTGATGATTGAAATGCATGTGTTTTGCATGGTTTAAATCTATTTTGAAAGCATATTTAGCATGGTTTAATGCTGATTTTGAAAGCCTTATGTGAAGGATGCTCAAGGTAAGGGATCCTTGGTTTTATACATTGGAAATGTGGTTTTGATGCATGGTATTGCATGATGTTTAGTGGCTTTGTGTAATGCTTTAAAACAGTGGATTAATGATGGTAAACGATGGATTTTGCATATTGGTTATGCATGTGAATCATTTGATTAATGTGGTAATGGTTTTGCATATTGGTTATGCATGTGAATCATTGGACTTATGTGGTAAGATGGTTATATTGGCAAGTGATGTAAGTGGTTCTTGGATCTTTGATCAGATATAGTTAGCCGGCTATAGGATTGGGTGCACCGTGAATTAAGTCGCCTTGGAGGTGGAGTGGTCAAGAGTGGACCGGTAAACTCCCTTCAAGTATCCTAACGAGATGGTTGAGGTCATAATGGAGGTGTTGCCCATTCGAGGACCTTGGTTGAGCAAAGGTTATATGGTGTTTAAAAGTCCATATGTGAGAACCTTGTGCTTGTTGAGATCACAATGGCGGTGTTAAGTCCATGTGTGGATCTTGTGTAGGGTGTCCCGGATCTCGTTAGTGATGTTATACAACTACCAATCGGTGAATGCAAAGGTTGTATGGTGTTTGAAAGTCCATACATGGGAACCTTGTGCATGTCAAGGTTGTATGGTGTTTGAAAGTCCATACATGGGAACCTTGGGGAAAATTTGAGGTTGTATGGTGTTTGAAAGTCCATACATGGGAACCTCGGGAAAGTTGAGGTTGTATGGTGTTTGAAAGTCCATACATGGGAACCTCGGGAAAGCTAAGGTTGTATGGTGTTTAAAAGTCCATACATGGGAACCTTAGGATGTTGAGGTCAAATGGTGTTTAAAAGTCCATTTGGGAGACCTTGGATTGGTAGGGTGTATGGAGCGTAGGGACAACGCTCGGAATCCGCGTATCCGATTGGGTGTTGAGTTGAAAAGTGAATGTGGTTGATCACTTGAAGTCCAATATGATGTTCTTGATTGTGGTGAAGCATGGGATGCTTGAATTGATGCATAATTGCATGTGAAGCATGAGATGCTTGAAAAGATGCATGGTTGCATGGAAAGTGTATAATGCTTGTGAATGCATGTTTACTTGTTAAGTTGAACAAGTGTTGATTATCATTTGGAAAATGATGCATGTGAGCATGAAATATCTTTAGTGCATTGGAGTCTTGTTAAGACTTGTTTTTAAAGGCATGTGATGATGATGTTGTGGTTCATATATGTTGCCTTTGGTTTAATGCATGTGTTGGTTGGTTTGTGAAATGGTTTAAAAGATTCTTGCTTGAATTGGCTTTCAAGTTTAAGAAAGGTATGTTGTGAAATGGGAGTGTTTTCCAAGGTTTTGTTTTAGCTTGCATATAGTTTTATGCATGGTTTGGCTAAATGGATGATTTTGTAAGTTGTGCTTTGAAAAGGTTTTCTTAGCATGCTAAGCTAAGGGTTGGTTTTCATGTATGTGCAATGCATGGTTTTGAGTTTGTTGTTGAAAAGGGGTTTTCAAACATGGCTTTGGTAAACAAATCGAGTTTGTTTTAAAAGTGATTTATGGCTCGCTGCATTGATGGTGTTTTGGTTTTGAGCATTCCTCACTAAGCATTATGTGCTTACGCTCCTCTTTTTGTCCGTCAATGCAGATTCTTGAAGTTTGGACAGCGAGGAGCAAGGGATTCAAGAAGGACTCCACTTGAGATGTATGTCTCGGTTAATAGCTATAGTTAATAAAGGCAATGGGGTAGAATCTCTTGGGTTGATGTATGTGTTTGTATATGTTCGGACAAGTATGGTTTTGTGTTGTTGATGTTGTTGGAACATGGTTGGCTTATGAGTTTGAATTAGAAGTATGTTGTTTAAATGGTTGCTTGTGTTGAAAGCTTAACCTTGAAATTGGGGTTTTTCGTGTATGTTGACATGTTGTTGAATTGTTGATGCAAGTATGCCTCTTTTATGTTGAATTGCATGTTGGCAAAGTTTGGTGGCTTTTGGAGCATGATTGGATGTTTAATTGCATGTTTAAGAATGCATTTTGAGGCTTGCTGTGCAGGGTGTTTCGGAACAGCCAATACCGTTTCGGAACGGGTGTCTTAAACAAGCCCAGGCGTCCGAAACGGGAGGGACCGTTCCGAAACGGAAAGGCTACTGCCAGACCCCCGTTTCGGTACGCGTTGCGAAACGGCCCCGCGTTTTGGAACGGGCTAAGCCTGTTTCGGAACGTGTGACCGTTGGGGGCTGACATTGGCAGTTAAATGTTTTGAAAAGTTTGCATTTTGGTCCTGAATCTTGTTTGTGCAATTGTATGAGTTTGGGATGTCCGTTTGAGCTGAAATTTGGCAGTGAAGCATGAAACCTGACTAATTGCAATGTGGTAACTTTAATTTGGGTTAAGTCCTCATATTTATCAGAAATTACAATTTGGTCCCTAAGATTGTAATTTGTTCAATTGGGTCCCCGTTTGATCTCTGATGTTTGTGATCTTTGAGTATGGTGTTTGAGTGATCACATATAGGACTAATGTGCATCTAGACAAGATTAAAAAGAAAAAAAAGGGTCGTTAATCAAGGTTGACTTTCGGGTTGACTTTGGTTTTCCCCGTGTGACCTTCTTAATTCAGGTCAACCGTCTGGGCCGGGTTGAGGGGGTTACATTTGGTGGTATCAGAGCTGAGTTGCGAATGCTTGGGGAAAACGGTAAGTTGTTGTGATGTGTGTTGATGTTTACCTTGTTGTGTGGATGAAAGTTGGTTGAATGTTGGTTGAAACACGTGTTTCTGGGCATGATGCTGATGTTTCTGAGCAAATTGTTGATGTTTCTGATCAAGTTGCTGATGTTTTCGAGCATGCTTTGTGTTTATGAATCATTGGTGAATTAATGTGGATATGTGCTGATGTTGTGAGCTGGTGTTATGCTTGATGATTGTGTAATGAGTATGTTATGTTGTTAATATGCTGATGCAAATGGATGCTGTTGGATGTAAGCATGATCGAGTATGTAGATTGATATGCTTGATGTTGTGATATCCATGTTGTGTTGACTGTTATGTCATGTAAAGGGGAGGATTCGGGATACCCATTGCCTTATTAATATAGCTATTGTGTTATTTTGGAGTTGGAGTTTGAATCCTTGCTTAATGCTGGTCTAACTGGTTTGTTTGTTTGTTGTGATTGTATGTTTGTTGTTGTTGTTAGTAGTATGGCTAAGTCGATGAAAGAATGGCAGTTGGGTGAGATGGTTGCTGCCTTGGGGCAGGTTGTTAAGGCGTGGAATTCACCCTTTGGTGGAGGTGTTTTGTCTCAGCTTTCTGTGCCTGGGGTTGAGGTGATAAGGCAAGGGAAAGAAGCTGGTTCTGTGGTGAAGAGTTCATCATCTGATGTTCAGGAGGTGTTGGGAACATCTCAGGCTGTGGTAAAGGTAAAGTCTGTGGATGTGCTGGCTGTGGGATGTGTGGGTTTGCCGAAGCAGCATTTGCTTGATTTGGGTACTGTGGAATATCGTGGTTCTACACCGGAGATGTTTGAGGCCTGGTTGGCCAGTGTGGTTCTGATCTTGGATCAGGAAGGCTGTGATCTTGCTTGTAAGCTGGGGAGTGTTGTTTCTCTGATGTTAGAGGATGCCTGTGTCTGGTGGACATCAGTGGCTGTGGCGTCACATATTCCTGATATTAATTGGGATTTCTTTGTATCTGCCTTTTATGAAAGGTATCTTGGAGGGAAGTTTCCAAGGGTTGAGCAATGTGACGGTGGTGTTGTTGTAGAGCAAGTGTTGCTTGGGCAAGGAGTGGAAGTTCAGCCACTGGTGTGTGACCGTTGTGAAAGGCGCCATGTTGGAGGTTGTTGGGGCGCGGGTGCTTGCTGGAACTGTGGTTCCAAAGTGCATGTTAAGCGTGATTGTCCTCTTGGAGTGAAGTCAGTTTTGGTGTTAGCCAAAGGGTCTCAGAAAGGTCGTGGGCACGGCCGAGGCAAGGTTCAGAAGTGGCAGAAAGAGCAGAAAGTTGTGAAGAGTGTGGGAAAGGAGAATTGCTGGAAATGTGGGTCTGCTGGACACATGAGACGTGATTGTTTGATGTTGGCTCGGAACAGCCAAGGTCCCTTACTGCAAGGAGTTGGTGGTGACCCTGGTGTGTTAGCTGGTGCTGCAGTGGTGCGGCAGGAGGATGATGGTTCTGCGAGGAAGAGAGTTCGTCTGATGAAGCTTCAGGGTGGTGTTGTGCTTTCAGGTAACCTTGTTTAGTAATCTTTGCTCTAGTTACCTTAGTTTGGTTTCTGTTGGTTTTCCTTGCGTGGTAAGTTTAGTCTTGTTGCTAGTTGTTGGGGTAATAGTTGTAGTTCGGAAACATCTTTGGTGTGAAGAAGGCTTAGGTGAGAATCTTGTGGTTAATGATTGTTGGTATGGTGGAGTAGTTAAGTTAGAAGTGAGGTAGGAGGTTGTTCTTAGACGGATTTGAGGATGTTATTGGAGGGTGTGAACTGGCATTCATGCACAGATAAAATCATTGTTATATGCTATATTATATATGTTGGTCCATGCATACATGTGGCATGACATTAGAGGTTTTGCATACATATACATCAGGCATTGATAGGGCATGTTGGTGATCATGCATATGATGTTCACACTCGCTAATAATTAATCGAATCTGTTAGAGTTGTGGTTTGAATAGCTAAGTGGGAGCGGTAGTTCCTTTGTGTTAAGTGTTGTTGCAGGTTAGCGGTTGTGTTTTCAGGTGCTGAGGTAGCTTAGCATTTAAGTTGTTGTGGAAGGGTTGTGTTTGCAAGTGCTGGTTCTTAGCAACCTTTGAGGAGTTGAGGAGTTGATATGTATGTTTAGGTTGGGCAATGTTCTGGAAAGGCAAGTGTTGCGGTCAAGCTTGTGGTGGTTAAGCAATGAAAGGTCGAGGGTCAGTGTTGTTTGAAAGGATTCTTGTGAAAGGTGGTTGGCTGGTTGTGGTTAAGGAAGTTCCGTCTGAAGTCAGTTGGTGGTGTGTGGAACAACTGGCGGAGTCGAGTTGGGGTTGTGATGTAAATTTTGGTTTGTGGGTGAGTAGACCTGGAGAGTCGTTTTGGTAATGTTAGCGGCAGTTGTGAAGGATTATCAGCATTGTTGGGGAGTTTGGGTAAGCAGTTGATGTTTAAGGATTTTTGCTTGTTGGGAAATTCTTGGAAGAGGTTTGGGAGTTTGCAAGAGTTTTACAAGCAGAGAAGGTTGAATAGTGGCTGAATTGGATTGGTTGTTGTCTCTGTGTAAACAGGTCTTGGGAGTTATGTGTTGCAGTGATGTGTGCTGTAAGAGCTGAAGTTCTTCATGATTGAAGTTGGGGCTGTGTACAGTCCGGATATGTGAAAGGTTAAGTTGTGGCTATCTTTGAGTGTTCTGGGTTTGTGAACAGCGTGTGGTGGTGTTGGGTTCAGTGGAGTTTTGTGTGGAAAGTGTTCAGTGTTGGTTGAGGTTTTTGTGTTGCCTTGTGTGTGTTTTGAGAAAGTTGTTGTTCTCTTTTCGCCGGTTAAATTTCGAGGACGAAATTTCCTAAGGGGGGAGAGTTGTAACGCCCCGGTTTTGGGCTCAGAAGTTTTGGGCGTTGACCGGTTTGGTCAAAGTGCTGATCGAATATATAAGAGTGAATTTAGGAAAGCCTAGTTCGGGTTGCATTAAAAATATGGAAAAATGTCCTAAAATCATCTTTTAATATAATTAAGTGAACTGTGAAATCAATTTTGGAAAATGAGGTTTGGAAGGGTGACATTTTGGGTTAGTGACCAAAATGTAATTTTTGAAAACTGCGTGACTGTTTTAAAAAGGATTGAAACTTTGAATCTTTAAGGAGCTATTTACCCAATGGGAGTTTCTCCAGATTTTCTAAATATATTAAATGATTAATTAAATGTTTTTAAACTAAAGAAAAGTGGAGGGAAGATATTTTCCTAATTCTAACTAACTTTTCTCTCAACCATTTTCTCTCATCTTTTCTCTCAAACCAAACACATTCTCTCCAGATCTTTTCTCTCTGATTTTGTCACTCAAATCACTCATTTCAACTCTCATTTGATTCCTAATTATCTCATCAACAAAACCTCTCAATTTGCAAGTTGTTTCATCAAGCTTTTTGGCTCTAAAAAGGAGAAACTCAAGTTTGGAGGTAAGAACGTCATTCTCCTCTGAACTTCAAGTTCTTTATTGAAATTCCCAAGTTCTCAATCCTTGATTTGTGTTTTGTTAAAGGCTTTTCAATTGAAATCTTGATTTTGGCTTAAAATGCAAGATTTGGCGATTTTGGTGAAATTTTCGTGTGATCTGTTTGGGCAGTGTTTTGAAGTGTTAAAATGATGTTAAATGAATGCTAAATTGATTAGAAGTTGAGGTTTAATTAATGCAATCCTGGATAGGTCGAATTTCCTAAGTTTGGCTTGAGTTTTTGGTTGTTTTTGGAGTGTTTTTGGTGATCTGTTGTACTTGGAAGTATAAGGACGTGTTTGTGATCATTTTGGATGTTGATTGATGTTTAAAAATGGTTAGAAGTGATGGATCTTGGCTGGGTTAAGTTTTGGTAGTGTTTGGAGGTGATTTCGGTTGTGTTTGGTAGCCGAATTGTTGGTTGTGTGATGAGCAGCGAGTTTGGTTGTGTGGCTGCTGTTCTTAATGCATAATGATGCATTAATGTGCTGTTTTTGTGTGCTTGAAACAGGGGAGTTTGATCCGTGAGCTTTAGAGGTGTTGCGGAAGGTTTCGGATGCTTGGAAGGCTTGGTGGCTAGCCTTGTTTTGGTTATCGGTGAGTGAAGTTGGGTTTTCAGCTTTTGAACCAAGGTTTGAAGGTTTTTGGGAGCTTAGTGTAAGTCTAAACAACTTTGCTAAGCTCAAGAGTAAGTGAATGAATTTTCGCTCTTGAATTATGATTGTGAAATTGGCTTTTAAGCAATTGTGGTTGATGATTGAAATGCATGTGTTTTGCATGGTTTAAATCTGTTTTGAAAGCATATTTAGCATGGTTTAATGCTGGTTTTGAAAGCCTTATGTGAAGGATGCTCAAGGTAAGGGATCCTTGGTTTTATACATTGGAAATGTGGTTTTGATGCATGGTATTGCATGATGTTTAGTGGCTTTGTGTAATGCTTTAAAACAGTGGATTAATGATGGTAAACGATGGATTTTGCATATTGGTTATGCATGTGAATCATTTGATTAATGTGGTAATGGTTTTGCATATTGGTTATGCATGTGAATCATTGGACTTATGTGGTAAGATGGTTATATTGGCAAGTGATGTAAGTGGTTCTTGGTTCTTTGATCGGATATAGTTAGCCGGCTATAGGATTGGGTGCACCGTGAATTAAGTCGCCTTGGAGGTGGAGTGGTCAAGAGTGGACCGGTAAACTCCCTTCAAGTATCCTAACGAGATGGTTGAGGTCATAATGGAGGTGTTGCCCATTCGAGGACCTTGGTTGAGCAAAGGTTATATGGTGTTTAAAAGTCCATATGTGAGAACCTTGTGCTTGTTGAGATCACAATGGCGGTGTTAAGTCCATGTGTGGATCTTGTGTAGGGTGTCCCGGATCTCGTTAGTGATGTTATACAACTACCAATCGGTGAATGCAAAGGTTGTATGGTGTTTGAAAGTCCATACATGGGAACCTTGGGGAAAATTTGAGGTTGTATGGTGTTTGAAAGTCCATACATGGGAACCTCAGGAAAGTTGAGGTTGTATGGTGTTTGAAAGTCCATACATGGGAACCTCGGGAAAGCTAAGGTTGTATGGTGTTTAAAAGTCCATACATGGGAACCTTAGGATGTTGAGGTCAAATGGTGTTTAAAAGTCCATTTGGGAGACCTTGGATTGGTAGGGTGTATGGAGCGTAGGGACAACGCTCGGAATCCGCGTATCCGATTGGGTGTTGAGTTGAAAAGTGAATGTGGTTGATCACTTGAAGGCCAATATGATGTTCTTGATTGTGGTGAAGCATGGGATGCTTGAATTGATGCATTATTGCATGTGAAGCATGAGATGCTTGAAAAGATGCATGGTTGCATGGAAAGTGTATAATGCTTGTGAATGCATGTTTACTTGTTAAGTTGAACAAGTGTTGATTATCATTTGGAAAATGATGCATGTGAGCATGAAATATCTTTAGTGCATTGGAGTCTTGTTAAGACTTGTTTTTAAAGGCATGTGATGATGATGTTGTGGTTCATATATGTTGCCTTTGGTTTAATGCATGTGTTGGTTGGTTTGTGAAATGGTTTAAAAGATTCTTGCTTGAATTGGCTTTCAAGTTTAAGAAAGGTATGTTGTGAAATGGGAGTGTTTTCCAAGGTTTTGTTTTAGCTTGCATATGGTTTTATGCATGGTTTGGCTAAATGGATGATTTTGTAAGTTGTGCTTTGAAAAGGTTTTCTTAGCATGCTAAGCTAAGGGTTGGTTTTCATGTATGTGCAATGCATGGTTTTGAGTTTGTTGTTGAAAAGGGGTTTTCAAACATGGCTTTGGTAAACAAATCGAGTTTGTTTTAAAAGTGATTTATGGCTCGCTGCATTGATGGTGTTTTGGTTTTGAGCATTCCTCACTAAGCATTATGTGCTTACGCTCCTCTTTTTGTCCGTCAATGCAGATTCTTGAAGTTTGGACAGCGAGGAGCAAGGGATTCAAGAAGGACTCCACTTGAGATGTATGTCTCGGTTAATAGCTATAGTTAATAAAGGCAATGGGGTAGAATCTCTTGGGTTGATGTATGTGTTTGTATATGTTCGGACAAGTATGGTTTTGTGTTGTTGATGTTGTTGGAACATGGTTGGCTTATGAGTTTGAATTAGAAGTATGTTGTTTAAATGGTTGCTTGTGTTGAAAGCTTAACCTTGAAATTGGGGTTTTTCGTGTATGTTGACATGTTGTTGAATTGTTGATGCAAGTATGCCTCTTTTATGTTGAATTGCATGTTGGCAAAGTTTGGTGGCTTTTGGAGCATGATTGGATGTTTAATTGCATGTTAAAGAATGCATTTTGAGGCTTGCTGTGCAGGGTGTTTCGGAACAGCCAATACCGTTTCGGAACGGGTGTCTTAAACAAGCCCAGGCGTCCGAAACGGGAGGGACCGTTCCGAAACGGAAAGGCTACTGCCAGACCCCCGTTTCGGTACGCGTTGCGAAACGGCCCCGCGTTTCGGAACGGGCTAAGCCTGTTTCGGAACGGGTGACCGTTGGGGGCTGACATTGGCAGTTAAATGTTTTGAAAAGTTTGCATTTTGGTCCTGAATCTTGTTTGTGCAATTGTATGAGTTTGGGATGTCCGTTTGAGCTGAAATTTGGCAGTGAAGCATGAAACCTGACTAATTGCAATGTGGTAACTTTAATTTGGGTTAAGTCCTCATATTTATCAGAAATTACAATTTGGTCCCTAAAATTGTAATTTGTTCAATTGGGTCCCCGTTTGATCTCTGATGTTTGTGATCTTTGAGTATGGTGTTTGAGTGATCACATATAGGACTAATGTGCATCTAGACAAGATTAAAAAGAATAAAAAAGGTCGTTAATCAAGGTTGACTTTCGGGTTGACTTTGGTTTTCCCCGTGTGACCTTCTTAATTCGGGTCAACCGTCTGGGCCGGGTTGAGGGGGTTACAGCTCTTATGTGTAATAAACAGGGGAGACATCTTTGAACGCTTTTGGTGTTGATCGGTTGAGGTTACCTCAAGAGTTGGAGAAGATTCATGATGTGTTCCATGTTTCTATGCTCCGGAAGTATAGATCTGATCCTTCGCATGTGATGCCTGTGGAGGAAGTGGTTTTGAATCCGGATTTGACCTATGATGAGGAACCGGTGAAGGTTCTGGATTCGGATAGCAAGGTTCTTCGTGGCAAGACCATTGAGTTGGTGAAGGTGTTGTGGAAGCATCGAGGTGTTGAGGAAGCCACGTGGGAGCGGAAGGAAGACATGCTGAAGCAGTTTCCTTATCTCTTTCCTTCAGGTAAATTTCGACGACGAAATTTCTTAAGGGGGGGGAGAGTTGTAACGCCCCGGTTTTGGGCTTAGAAGTTTTGGGCGTTGACCGGTTTGGTCAAAGTGCTGTTCGAATCTATAAGGGTGACATTAGGAAACCCTAGTTCGGGTTGCATTAAAAATATGGAAAAATGTTCTAAAATCATCTTTTAATATATATAAGTGAACTGTGAAATCAATTTTGAAAAATGAGGTTTGGAAGGGTGACATTTTGGCTAGTGACCAAAATGTAATTTTTGAAAGTTGCGTGACTGTTTTATAAAGGATTGAAACTTTGAATCTTTAAGGAGCTATTATTCCAAAAGTAGTTTCTCCAGATTTTTCTAAGATATTTTAAGGTTTTATTCTGATTTTTTTAAACATAAGAAAAGAGGAGGGAAAGTCATTTTGGCTATTTTGTAACTAACTTCTCATTTTCTTTTCTCTCATTTTCTCTCAACCCAAACACTTCCTCTCCAGAGAGTTTCTTCTGATTTTGTTACCTAAATCTCTCCTTTCAACTCTCTTTTGATTTCTAATCATCATATCTACAAAACCTCTCAATTTGCAAGTTGATTCTTCAAGCTTTTTGGCTCTAAAAGAGGAGAAACTCAAGTTTGGAGGTAAGAACGTACTTCTCCTCTAAACTCTCAGTTCTTTACTGAAATTCCCAAGTTCTCAATCCTTAATTGATGTTTTATAAATGGCTTTTAAGATTGTTTAATGGATCTTGGCTTAAAATGCAAGATTTGGTGTGTTTTTGATGAAATTTCGTTGGATCTGTTTAAGCAGTGTTTTAAGGTGTTAAAATGATGATTAATGAATGTTAATTTGATAAGGAATTGGGTTTTGATTAATGCAATCCCGGATAGGTTGAATTTCCTAAGTTTAGCTTATGATTCTTGGTTGTTTTTGGAGTGATCTTGTGGATCTGTTGTTGCTGGAGGTATAAGGATGTTGTTAAGTTCTTTTTAGATGTTAAATGGTGTTAAAGGATGTTAGGTTTTGATGGTTTATGGCTGGGCTTTGTTGAGAAGTGGTTTGGATGCATTTTCGGTTGTGTTTGGTGGCCGAAAATGGGGTGTGGATGAGAGCAACGAGTGTAGGTGCTTTCATTGAAGCTATTAATGCATGATGATGCATTAATCTACTGTTTTAATGTGTTAAAATAGGGGAGTCATCTTTGGATCCAAGTGGTGGTGATCCGGAGGCTTGATTTGGTGCTTCGGCAAGAGGCGAAGTGGAATCGGTGAGTGAAATTGGGTTTTCGGCTTGAAACCAATGTCTTGGGAGCTTAGTTTAAGTCTAAACAACATTGCTAAGCTCAAGTGTAAGTTTCGGAAATACTCTCTAGTGGTGGCCATGATTTGATTGTTGTGCAATGTGGTTTATTGCATGTTTTAAACTCTAGTTTGAAAGCATGATTTAGCATGGTTAATGCTATTTTTGTAAGCCATATGTTGAAGGAAGCTCAAGGTAAGAGTTCCTTGTTTTTGAACATTGATTAAATGTGGTTTGATGCTTTTGAATGCATGATGAATATGGCTTGGTTTAATGCTTTAAAACAGTGGATAAATTGATGATAATGATGTATATTGGCAAGTGATGTTTTGAAAAGGTTAAGGTCACTAAGGTGGTTAAAAGTCCTTGAGTGAGCCTTGTTTACTTAAGAACATCAAGGTGGTTAAAAGTCCTTGGATGATTCTTGCTACGGACACAAAGGTGTTTAAAAGTCCTTGTGTGGTCCTTTCCATGGTGTTTAAAAGTCCATGGGCCAAGGTGTTTAAAAGTCCTTGGGGCCAAGGTGTTTAAAAGTCCTTGGGGTGATTATTATCATGGTGTTTAAAAGTCCATGGCCAAGGTGTTTAAAAGTCCTTGGGGTCAAGGTGTTTAAAAGTCCTTGAGGTGAACTTGTTAAGGACACAAAGGTGTTTAAAAGTCCTTGTGTGGTCCTTGCCAAGGTGTTTAAAAGTCCTTGGGGCCAGGGTGTTTAAAAGTCCTTGGGGTGAAAGTTGATGAACTTGTTTTTAAAGAAATGAAATGTATCACTTGTGGCCAATATGACATGTAATGATATGAAGCATGAGATGCTTGTTTAAAGATTGCTTTTGAGCATGTGAAAAATGATGATTTGAAGCATGATTTATAAAGTGTTTATAATTGCATTATTGAATGGTTTTATTGAGCATTCCTCACTAAGCTTTTGCTTACGCTCTCTTTGTTTTCTCAAACCAATAATGCAGAACATTAAAGTACTTTGAGGGCAGCAAGGAAGGCAAGCATTCAAGTGGAAGTAAAGCTCAAAGTATGGAAGGTTTTCTTAAGTACATTTAGCTTTTGGTAATTTGGCAATGGGGGACCTATGTGTATGTTTTGGGAGATGTTTTGAACTCCCTAGGTAATTTGAATGTTGTTGAGGTTGCTGGTTTTTGTGGTTGGCCATTATATGCTTGAATTGAAAGTTTATGCTTGAATGGTTGCTTGTGTAGGAAGCATGCCTATAGATTTGGGGCTTTCCATATATGTGGATGTTTTGATGAATTGTTGATGCAAGTATGTCTCTTATATGTTGAATTGCATGTTGGTAAAGTTTGGTGGCATTTGGAGCATGATTGGATGTTTAATTGCATGTTTAAGTATGCATTCTGGAGTAATCTGTGCAGGGTGTTTCGGAACAGCACCTACCGTTTCGGAACGGGTGCCTTAAACAAGCCCAGGCGTCCGAAACGGGAGGGACCGTTCCGAAACGATTTGGCTACTGCCAGCCCGTGTTGCGGTACGCGTTGCGGAACGGCCCCGCGTTTCGAAACGGGCTCTGCCTGTTTCGGAACGGGTGACCGTTAGAGGCTGACATTGGCAGTTAAATGTTTTGAATTGTTTGCGTTTTGGTCCAGAATCTTGTTTGTGAAATTGTATGAGTTTGGGAAGTCCTTTTGAGCTGAAATTTCACAGAGAAGCATGAAACCTGATTAATTTCAAGTTGGTAACTTTAATTTGGGATAAGTCCTCATATATACCAGAAATTACAATTTGGTCCCTAAAGTTGTAATTTGTTCAATTGAGTCCCTGTTTGATCTCTGATGTTTATGATCTTTGAGTATGCTGTTGTATGATCATATCTAAGGATTAATATGCATCTAGACAAGTTTAAAAAGAAAAAAAAGGGTCGTTAATCAAGGTTGACTTTCGGGTTGACTTTGGTTTTCCCCGTGTGACTTTCTTAATTCGGGTCAACCGTCTAGGCCGGGTTAAGGGGGTTACATTTGGTGGTATCAGAGCCAGGTTCTCGAGTAATTGGGAATGAATGTGTGCATGATTGAAGTATGTGTGCCTTGTATGCTTGTTGATCGAAAGCATGTTTAGTGGCTTGTGATTTGGATGCAATTGAGATGTATGCTTTGATGTAGCATGCTGTGGGTACCCATTGCCAAATAAAAAGCTAATGAAATGGTGTTGATTTTGAATGAAATTGAGCTTGAATACTTGGATTGCTTACCTTGCTGGGCCTGACTTCGTTTTATTTGTATTGTGATTGCATGGTAAAAGTATGGCACCACGTAGAGAGTTACGAGGTAATGTGCGAGCTACGGCTCCTAATGAGAACGAGAATGAGGAAAACACGGGTAGTGCGGTGTTACCTCCTCCACCCGGTGGTGGTGGTGCTGGGGCTGAGGAAGCTGGAGCTGCAGCTGGTGTTGGAGCTGCTGGACCAGAGGTTGGTCAGGGGCAAGCTATGCCTGATATGTCTATGTTGGTACAAGCTATTGCGGGTGCTTTCCGAGCAGCAGTAGCTGGAGCTCAAGGAGCTGGACATCAGGGAGATGCTGGAGTTAGACTACCTTTGGAGCGCTTACGCAGTCTTGGTGGGACTGAGTTCAGGGGTATGTCTGCTGAGAGTTCTGAAGCTTGGCTAGAGAGTACCAAGCGAATCTTGGGTCAGATGAGTTGCACTGATGTGCAGAAGCTTGGGTGTGTTGTATCCTTGCTGCAGGATGATGCGTATACGTGGTGGACGACCACTATAGCTGGGATGGTTGAAGCTGATGTGACTTGGACATTCTTTCAGAATGTGTTCAAGCGGAGATATCTTGGTGTTAGATATCTTGATGAGAAGAAGCGTGAATTCATGTCTCTTACCCAAGGGAGCATGAGTGTGGCTGAGTATGAAGTGCAGTTTGTGCGACTCAGTCAGTATGCACCTGAGCTGGTACCTGATGAGCGGGCAAGGTGCGAGAGGTTCCGTTATGGCTTAGTGACGGATGTAAAGAAGTATGTGCTGGCCACCGAGTATGATGATTTTGATGTGTTGGTGGGCCGAGCCAAGGACATTGAGATGAACCTGAGTTTATCTGCGAAAGGTGCTGGAGCAAGTTCTGGTAAGAGAGCTGCTGAGTATAGTTCCGGAGGTGGACGGAACAAGAGGGGACGTGATCAGAAGTATTAGTCTTCAGCTAAGAGAGGTGGTGGTGCACCTGCTAGAGGAGGCAATGCTAGAGCTGATCCGAGTGCTTGTTGGATCTGTGGTTCACGTGGTCACATGAAGCGTGACTGTCCTCGTGCTGTGAGAGAGGTGCAAGCTCCTGTTGCGGCAGCTGGTCATGGGTGTTGGAATTGTGGATCCGCAGACCATTTGAGGCGAGATTGTCCTAGGTTGGCTGGTGATCAGGTGCGTGCTCCTGTTGTTGCTGCACCGCAGAGAGGTCGTGGGCGCGGCCGTGGTAATTTCCAGAGAAGAGAGGAAGGTGGTCGTGGAGTGGCCCATGTTGTGGCTATTCAGCCTGAAGGTGGAGGCCAAGCGAGGGTGTATGCTCAGCGTGAGGGAAGGAATGATGCGGATGTGATTGCAGGTACCTTTACTTTGCAATCCTTGTCATTGCTTTCTTTGATAGATTCTGGATCTACGCATTCATACATTTTGCGTGAGCATGCTGAATTGCTTGGTTTGCCTGTTGAGTCTTTGGATGTTGGTGTTCGTGTCACTAGTTCTTCTGGTGAGACTGTTGTGACTCGAAAGCTTTATAGAAGGTGTCCCTTGGTTGTTCAAGAACATGTTTTTCATGTTGATCTTATGGAGTTGCCCTTTTATGGTTTTGATGTAATCCTTGGTATGGATTGGCTTGCTGAGCATCGTGCTGTTGTGGATTGTGAAAACAAGCGAGTTTCGCTTAAGCTTGCGGATGATTATGAAGTTGTTGTGGTTGGTGAGAATGTGAAGTTTCTTGCAATTGTGGTGTCTACCTTGGAGGCGAGCAGGATGCTGAGGCAAGGTTGCGAAGCCTATCTAGCTTTTGTGATGAATCCTAGCTCTAAAGAGTTGAGGGTGCAAGATATCAGAGTTGTGAAGGAGTTTCCTGATGTTTTTCCGGAGGAGTTGCCTGGTTCACCTCCTAACCGCGAGGTGGAGTTTGGAATTGAGCTGTATGAGAATACAACTCCTGTGTCCATTACTCCCTATAGAATGGCACCTAAGGAGCTGAAGGAGCTGAAGACGCAGTTACAAGAGTTGCTTGATCGTGGTTTCATCCGACCGAGTGTGTCACCTTGGGGAGCACCGGTCTTGTTTGTGAAAAAGAAGGATGGCACTATGAGAATGTGCATTGATTACCGTCAGCTGAACAAGTTGACTATCAAGAATCGGTATCCTTTGCCGAGGATTGATGATCTCTTTGATCAATTTCGGGGAGCTGCTATGTTCTCTAAGATTGACTTGAGGTCAGGGTATTATCAGTTGAAGGTGAAGGATGTGGATGTGCCTAAGACAGCTTTCAGGACAAGGTATGGGCATTATGAGTTCCTTGTGATGCCGTTTGGTTTGACAAATGCTCCTGCTGCTTTCATGGACATGATGAATCGTGTGTTTCATGAATACCTGGACAAGTTCGTTGTGGTATTCATTGATGATATCCTTGTGTACTCACGTACTGAGGAGGAGCATGAAGAGCATTTGAGGATTGTTTTGCAGGCTTTGTTGGAGAATCAACTCTATGCTAAGCTGAGCAAGTGTGAGTTCTGGCTTAAGGAGGTGGTGTTTCTTGGGCACGTGGTTTCTGCTGAGGGGATTCGTGTTGATCCTCAGAAGATTGAGGCGGTGATGAATTGGAAGGTTCCTAAATCTGTTCATGAAGTTCGTAGTTTCCTTGGTTTGGCGGGATACTACCGTAGGTTTGTGGATGGTTTTTCCAAGATTGCTGCTCCTTTGACGAAGCTGTTGCAAAAGGATGTTAAGTATGAGTGGACGGAAGCGAGACAGCAGGCTTTTGAGAAGCTTAAGGCGGCTTTGACGCAAGCTCCTATCTTGATTCAGCCTGAATCAGGGAAAAAGTTTGTGGTTTACAGTGATGCATCCTATGTTGGTTTGGGGTGTGTGCTGATGCAAGAGGGTAAGGTGGTGGCTTATGCATCGCGGCAGTTGAAAGTGCATGAGCGCAATTACCCTACGCATGATATTGAGCTGGCTGCAGTGGTTTTTGCTCTGAAGATCTGGAGACATTATCTGTATGGTGAGAAGTGTACTGTGTACACAGATCACAAGAGTTTGAGGTATCTGATGTCTCAGAAGGAGTTGAATCTTAGGCAGCGGCGTTGGTTGGAGTTGCTCAAGGATTATGATCTGACGATTGAGTACCATCCTGGAAAGGCTAATGTTGTTGCGGATGCCTTGAGTAGGAAGGTAGCTGTTGAGCTGAGGGCTATGTTTGCCTGCTTGAGCATTTCGCGTGATGGTGGTCTTGTTGCTGAGTTGCAAGTGAAGCCATCGTTGGTTCAGTTGATCAAAGATAAGCAGTTGCTGGATGATTCCTTGGTGTCTCATGTTCAGGATATCGCGGAGGGTAGACCTTCGGATTTCTGCTTTAATGATGATGGAGTGTTGTGTTTTGGGAGTCGGATAGTAGTGCCTGCTGATGCTGAGTTGAGGCGTGCTATTCTGACTGAAGGTCATAGTAGTCCTTTTGCTATGCACCCTGGTAGTACCAAGATGTATCGTGATCTTCGTGATGAGTACTATTGGATGGGTTTGAAGAAGGATGTTGCGGAGTTTGTGAGCAAGTGTTTGGTGTGTCAGCGAGTTAAGACTGAGCATCAGGTTCCTTCAGGGTTGTTACAACCGTTGAAAATCCCTGAATGGAAGTGGGAAAGGGTTACCATGGATTTTGTATCTGGTTTACCTTTGTCTCCCTCGAAGAAAAATTCTGTTTGGGTGATTGTGGATCGCCTAACGAAGTGTGCGCATTTCTTGCCTGTGCATACCACGTTTTCTTTGGATAAGTTGGCAGAGCTGTACATTGCTGAGATTGTGCGGCTGCATGGTGTGCCTAAGTCGATTGTGTCGGATAGGGATCTGAGGTTCACATCGCGTTTCTGGCAGTGTTTGCATCAAGCTCTAGGTACAAGGTTGCATTTCAGTACATCCTATCATCCTCAGTCGGATGGTCAGTCTGAGAGAGTTATCCAGATTTTGGAGGATATGTTGAGGTGCTGCGTGATTGAGTTCCAAGGTTCTTGGGAGAAGCATCTGCCTTTGGTTGAGTTTGCTTATAACAACAGTTATCAGGCAAGTATACAGATGGCACCTTATGAGGCTTTGTACGAGAGGAAGTGTAGGACTCCTCTTTGTTGGGCTGAAACTGGTCAAAAGTTGGTTTCGATGCCGGCTTTGTTGAAAGGGACCACAGAGAAGGTAAAGCTCATTTGTGAGCCGTTGAAGGCTGCCTCTGATCGGCAGAAGTCTTACGCGGATTTGAAGCGTAAGGAGATAGAGTATGCGGTGGGTGATCGTGTGTTCTTGAAGGTTTCGCCTTGGAAAAAGGTGATAAGGTTTGGCCGAAAGGGTAAGTTGAGCCCTAGGTACATTGGACCATATGAGGTGGTTGAGCGTGTGGGTCCTGTTGCGTATCGGTTGAGGTTACCTCAAGAGTTGGAGAAGATTCATGATGTGTTCCATGTTTCTATGCTCCGGAAGTATAGATCTGATCCTTCGCATATGATGCATGTGGAGGAAGTGGTTTTGAATCCGGATTTGACCTATGATGAGGAATCGGTGAAGGTTCTGGATTCGGATAGCAAGGTTCTTCGTGGCAAGACCATTGAGTTGGTGAAGGTGCTGTGGAAGCATCGAGGTGTTGAGGAAGCCACGTGGGAGCGGAAGGAAGACATGCTGAAGCAGTTTCCTTATCTCTTTCCTTCAGGTAAATTTCGAGGACGAAATTTCTTAAGGGGGGGAGAGTTGTAACGCCCCGGTTTTGGGCTTAGAAGTTTTGGGCGTTGACCGGTTTGGTCAAAGTGCTGTTCGAATCTATAAGGGTGACATTAGGAAAGCCTAGTTCGGGTTGCATTAAAAATATGGAAAAATATTCTAAAATCATCTTTTAATATATATAAGTGAACTGTGAAATCAATTTTGAAAAATGAGGTTTGGAAGGGTGACATTTTGGCTAGTGACCAAAATGTAATTTTTGAAAGTTGCGTGACTGTTTTATAAAGGATTGAAACTTTGAATCTTTAAGGAGCTATTATTCCAAAAGTAGTTTCTCCAGATTTTTCTAAGATATTTTAAGGTTTTATTCTGATTTTTTTAAACATAAGAAAAGAGGAGGGAAAGTCATTTTGGCTATTTTGTAACTAACTTCTCATTTTCTTTTCTCTCATTTTCTCTCAACCCAAACACTTCCTCTCCAGAGAGTTTCTTCTGATTTTGTTACCTAAATCTCTCCTTTCAACTCTCTTTTGATTTCTAATCATCATATCTACAAAACCTCTCAATTTGCAAGTTGATTCTTCAAGCTTTTTGGCTCTAAAAGAGGAGAAACTCAAGTTTGGAGGTAAGAACGTCCTTCTCCTCTAAACTCTCAGTTCTTTACTGAAATTCCCAAGTTCTCAATCCTTAATTGATGTTTTATAAATGGCTTTTAAGATTGTTTAATGGATCTTGGCTTAAAATGAAAGATTTGGTGTGTTTTTGATGAAATTTCGTTGGATCTGTTTAAGCAGTGTTTTAAGGTGTTAAAATGATGATTAATGAATGTTAATTTGATAAGGAATTGGGTTTTGATTAATGCAATCCCGGATAGGTTGAATTTCCTAAGTTTAGCTTATGATTCTTGGTTGTTTTTGGGGTGATCTTGTGGATCTGTTGTTGCTGGAGGTATAAGGATGTTGTTAAGTTCTTTTTAGATGTTAAATGGTGTTAAAGGATGTTAGGTTTTGATGGTTTATGGCTGGGCTTTGTTGAGAAGTGGTTTGGATGCATTTTCGGTTGTGTTTGGTGGCCGAAAATGGGGTGTGGATGAGAGCAGTGAGTTTAGGTGCTTTCATTGAAGCTATTAATGCATGATGATGCATTAATCTACTATTTTAATGTGTTAAAACATGGGAGTCATCTTTGGATCCAAGTGGTGGTGATCCGGAGGCTTGATTTGGTGCTTCGGCAAGAGGCGAAGTGGAATCGGTGAGTGAAATTGGGTTTTCGGCTTGAAACCAATGTCTTGGGAGCTTAGTTTAAGTCTAAACAACTTTGCTAAGCTCAAGTGTAAGTTTCGGAAATACTCTCTAGTGGTGGCCATGATTTGATTGTTGTGCAATGTGGTTTATGCATGTTTTAAACTCTGTTTTGAAAGCATGATTTAGCATGGTTAATGCTGTTTTTGTAAGCCATATGTTGAAGGAAGCTAAAGGTAAGAGTTCCTTGTTTTTGAACATTGATTAAATGTGGTTTGATGCTTTTGAATGCATGATGAATATGGCTTGGTTTAATGCTTTAAAACAGTGGATAAATTGATGATAATGATGTATATTGGCAAGTGATGTTTTGAAAAGGTTAAGGTCACTAAGGTGGTTAAAAGTCCTTGAGTGAGCCTTGTTTACTTAAGAACATCAAGGTGGTTAAAAGTCCTTGGATGATTCTTGCTACGGACACAAAGGTGTTTAAAAGTCCTTGTGTGGTCCTTTCCATGGTGTTTAAAAGTCCATGGGCCAAGGTGTTTAAAAGTCCTTGGGGCCAAGGTGTTTAAAAGTCCTTGGGGTGATTATTATCATGGTGTTTAAAAGTCCATGGCCAAGGTGTTTAAAAGTCCTTGGGGTCAAGGTGTTTAAAAGTCCTTGAGGTGAACTTGTTAAGGACACAAAGGTGTTTAAAAGTCCTTGTGTGGTCCTTGCCAAGGTGTTGAAAAGTCCTTGGGGCCAGGGTGTTTAAAAGTCCTTGGGGTGAAAGTTGATGAACTTGTTTTTAAAGAAATGAAATGTATCACTTGTGGCCAATATGACATGTAATGATATGAAGCATGAGATGCTTGTTTAAAGATTGCTTTTGAGCATGTGTAAATGATGATTTGAAGCATGATTTATAAAGTGTTTATAATTGCATTATTGAATGGTTTTATTGAGCATTCCTCACTAAGCTTTTGCTTACGCTCTCTTTGTTTTCTCAAACCAATAATGCAGAACATTAAAGTACTTTGAGGGCAGCAAGGAAGGCAAGCATTCAAGTGGAAGTAAAGCTCAAAGTATGGAAGGTTTTCTTAAGTACATTTAGCTTTTGGTAATTTGGCAATGGGGGACCTATGTGTATGTTTTGGGAGATGTTTTGAACTCCCTAGGTAATTTGAATGTTGTTGAGGTTGCTGGTTTTTGTGGTCGGCCATTATATGCTTGAATTGAAAGTTTATGCTTGAATGGTTGCTTGTGTAGGAAGCATGCCTATAGATTTGGGGCTTTCCATATATGTGGATGTTTTGATGAATTGTTGATGCAAGTATGTCTCTTATATGTTGAATTGCATGTTGGTAAAGTTTGGTGGCATTTGGAGCATGATTGGATGTTTAATTGCATGTTTAAGTATGCATTATGGAGTAATCTGTGCAGGGTGTTTCGGAACAGCACCTACCGTTTCGGAACGGGTGCCTTAAACAAGCCCAGGCGTCCGAAACGGGAGGGACCGTTCCGAAACGGTTTGGCTACTGCCAGCCCGTGTTGCGGTACGCGTTGCGGAACGACCCCGCGTTTCGAAACGAGCTCTGCCTGTTTCGGAACGGGTGACAGTTAGAGGCTGACATTGGCAGTTAAATGTTTTGAATTGTTTGCGTTTTGGTCCTGAATCTTGTTTGTGAAATTGTATGAGTTTGGGAAGTCCTTTTGAGCTGAAATTTCACAGAGAAGCATGAAACCTGATTAATTTCAAGTTGGTAACTTTAATTTGGGATAAGTCCTCATATATACCAGAAATTACAATTTGGTCCCTAAAGTTGTAATTTGTTCAATTGAGTCCCTGTTTGATCTCTGATGTTTATGATCTTTGAGTATGCTGTTGTATGATCATATCTAAGGATTAATATGCATCTAGACAAGTTTAAAAAGAAAAAAAAAGGGTCGTTAATCAAGGTTGACTTTCGGGTTGACTTTGGTTTTCCCCGTGTGACTTTCTTAATTCGGGTCAACCGTCTAGGCCGGGTTAAGGGGGTTACAGCATGAGTTGATGATAGCATGTAGTGGTGAAGAGTTTTGAGATTTTGATTTAATGTAAAGCATGTGATATGGTTTTGAAATGAGATGTGATAGATTTGTGAAATGTTGCATCAAAACAGTAGGTGAGATGATGATTTTGATATAATATATTTGCATAAATGATGAGATAATTACCAAATATAATTGGTCGACCAATACGATGACAGTGCACTATAAACTAAAAATTCGTACGTGCTCTTTGGAGTCGGACAATGGGGGTACTGCCATCCCGATCCAAAGTGAGAATCTGAAGATGAGAGATACCATCGGGGTAGGACTTGGTGAAATACCCAAGCTTTATGGCAAAGAGAGATACTGCCATGAGAGTTCGGTGATGTGAGATTCCACCGGGGTAGGACTTGACTTTGAGTCAAGCTAATCCGCATATCTGAGTAAAGATGTAATATGAAATGCCAATATATGAAATTGTATTTGATTCACATGTACCAAATGTTGAGACGATTTATGCTTTGAGAAATGCATATGGGATTTGTGGTATGAAATGCTTTTGTTTTCATTAAGCATGTGTATGGCTTTGCCATGTGTTTTGCATTGGTTTAATGCATGAGTTAGAACGAGGGTACATGTGTTTTCAAATGGAGATTTTCTTTGAAATGGTTTTCAAGCATAAGATAGAAAGAGCATGTCGTAGAAAATGGTTTTGAGATAGAATTTTAAAGATGCATTGTTGTGTTGGTTTTCTTAGAGCTTGCCTCACTAAGCAAATGTGCTTACGCTCTCTTTTACCAACAATGCAGATAATTGAGACGTTTTTGGGTAGCAAGGAGGCCAAGAATATCCAAGGAATTGAGAAGCTCATGTATAGTGATATTTTCGTATGCTTTAGTAATGATATTTGGCAATGGGGAGCCTATGGTTGGTTTTGGGAAATGTGTTTTGAACTCCCTATGTTTGTTGCAAGTTTAATATGGTATTTGAAGTTTGTAAATGTCCTATATGGTTTAGTTGGTAGCTTGTGGCTTGCAAATGGATTTCATGACTAGGGAGCATGCCTATAGACTCAATGATCATATGTTTGATGCCATGCTTTAGCTTAAATCTCATAATAGTGATCTCTGATGTTTAATTATGTTGTTGGTGTGTTATGTTATCATTTGCGATGGGTTTGAATGTGTAAAGATGTAAAAAACCAGAAAAATATATAGTTGCAGGGCAGGGTGTATCGAAGCACCCTTAACTGTTTCGGAACATTGGCTTAAAATGGCCATAGTGTTTCGGAACGGGAAAGAGTGTTTCGAAACACTTTAGCTACAGGAGAGCCACGTTTCGATATGGGTCTTGGAACGCACCCGAGTACCGAAACGGTCAACTCCGTTTCGATACGGCCGTTTCGATACAAGGACCAGCGTTTCGGAACACCCGACCGTTGGATTGAATTTTGAACGGTTTGAAGTTTTTTTTTCTTACATTTTAGTCCTTGATGGTTATGGGTGCAATTGGTTGAGTTTGGAATGTCCAATTAAGTTGATATTTGTTAGAGATGCATGAAATATGACTATTTGCATATTGGTAAACTTAAAATCTGCAAGGTTCTTGTATTTTGCAAAATTTACTTTTTGGTCCCTAAAAGTCTAATTCTTGCAATCAAACCCCTAAATGAACTCCGATCGATGTTCCTTGTCCTTCCAACGATCTTGAGTGATCACATAGGCTTAATATTGCATTTAGAAAAGATAAAAGAAAAAAGGGTCGTTAATCAAGGTTGACTTTCGGGTTGACTTTGGTTTTCCCCGTGTAATCTTCGTAGTTTGGGTCAAGCGTCTAGGTCGGGCTTAGGGGGTTCCATTTATTGATATCAGAGCTAGGTTAGCGAATATTTGGGGCTTGGAAGTTATTAGTGGGTGTGAGTTTGAATGGTGATGGCTTTTTGGTGAAAGCTTGATGTATGATTGATGATGTTTTAGCTCTAATGAGATGAATTTGTGATACTGTGATATGTTTGGGGTATAGTTGGGGATCCCATTGCCATATCATTACTATTGGAAAGAATTGTTTTGAAAAAAATGAATGAGCTTGAGTACTTGGATTACTTGACTTACATTGCCTAATTGAATTTATTGTATTTTGTCAGTTGCATTGTTTTTATATGGGGCCACATAGAGAGCTTAGAATTAATACTCGTGCTACGGCTGACAATGAGAATGTTGAGGATTTATCGCCTCCTCCTCCTGGTGGGCAACCTGGTGGTGGTGGAGCGGGGGTTGGTGTTGCGGGAGCTGGTGCAGGGGTTGCTGGACCCGAGGGAGTTTAGGGGCAAGCTGCTCCTGATATGTCGGTGCTAATACAAGCTATTGCTGGAGCTTTCCAGGCAGCAGTAGCTGGAGCTCATGGGGCTGCACCTCAGGATGATGCTGGTGTGAGGTTGTCGTTGGAGTGACTCTGTAGTCTCAAAGGGACTGAGTTCAGGGGGCTGACCCCGGAAAGTTCTGAGTCTTGGTTAGAAAGTACCAAGAGGATACTCAGGCAGCTGAACTGTAACAATACTCAGAAATTAGGATGTATTGTGTCCCTGTTGCACGGTGATGCATATACGTGGTGGACAACCACAATAGCGGGGTTTGATGATGATGAGGTGACTTGGACATTCTTCTTGAATGTATTCAAGCGAAAGTATTTGGGAGTCCGCTACCTAGATGAGAAAAGGAGGGAGTTCATGTCCCTAGTGCAAGGGAGTATGACAGTGGCAGAGTATGAGGTGCAATTTGTACGTCTTAGCCAGTATGCACCCTAGCTGATTCCTAGCGTGCAGGAGAGATGTGAACGATTCCGATATGGGCTGGTGGCTGATGTGAAAACCTATATGCTCACAGTAGACTATACTGATTTTGATGTCTTGGTCACTCGAGCCAAGGACATTGAGCTAAACCTTGGTCTGGCAAGTCGAGCAGGAGGGTCTATTTTAGGGAAGCGACCTGCGGATCGTGATCTTGGTAGAGATCGGTTCAAGAGAACTAAGGATAGAATGTCACATATGGATGCTAGACGTGGGGGTGGTAACCCTGGAAGAGGTCAGCAAGGACTGAATGCTTTCTTACGAACTCCTGAGTGTAATCGGTGTGGTAGAAGGCACACTGGTGAGTGTTGGGCAATCTTGGTACATGCTGGAATTGTGGTAATCGTGGGCATATGAAGAGGGATTGTCCGCAGCCGATGAGAGAAGGTCAGGCTCCAGTGAGAGCAGCTGAGCCACAAAGAGGCCGTGGGCGCGGCCATGGCAACTTCCAGCGCAGAGATGAAGGTGTATGGAATGTAGCACATGTGGTGGTTCTTCAGCTTGAAGGTGGTGGCCAGGCTAGAGTGTATGCCCATCGAGAAGGGAGGAATGACACGAATGTAATTGCAAGTACCTTTACTTTGCAATCATTGTCATTACTTTCTCTGATTGATTCTGGATCTACACACTCGTATATATTGCGTGAACATGCTCAAATGCTTGGTTTACCTGTTGAGTTTTTGGATGTCGGTATGCGTGTGACTAGTTCTTTTGGTTAGACGGTTGTATCAAGGAGATTTTATAGGAGATATCCCTTAAAGGTGCAAGAACATGTGTTTCTAATTGATCTTATGGAAATGCCCTTCTATGGATTTGATGTAATCCTTGGTGTGGATTGGCTTGTTGAACATAGGGCCGCTGTGGATTTTAAAAGCAAGCGAGTTTCGTTGAAACTTGCGAACGATTATGAGGTTGTGGTGGTGGGAGAGAATGCGAAGTTCATGTCTAATGTGGTGTCGACGCTTGAAGCAAGCCGGATGTTGCGTCAAGGATGCGAGGCTTATCTAGCCTTTGTTATGAATCCTAGTACAAACGTGGTTCATGTACAAAATATAAGGACCGTGTGTGAATTCCCTGGAGTGTTTCTGGAGGAATTATCGGGTTTGCCGCCTAGTCGAGAGGTTGAATTCGGAATTCAGTTGTACGAGAACACAACTCTGGTGTCCATTGCTCCCTATCGCATGGCACCCAAGGAGTTGAAGGAGTTGAAGACTCAACTTCAGGAGTTGCTTGACCGAGGCTTTATTCGGCCTAGTGTGTCACCTTGGGGTGCACCGGTCTTATTTGTTAAAAAGAAAGATGGCACGATGAGGATGTGCATTGATTATCGTCAGCTGAATAAGTTGACTATCAAGAACATGTATCCGTTGCACTAAAGATTTGGAGACATTATCTATATGGTGAGAAGTGTAATGTGTACACGAATCATAAGAGTTTGAAGTACCTTAAGTCTCAGAAGGAGTTGAATCTTAGGCAACAACGTTGGGTGGAGTTGCTTAAGGATTACGATCTAACGATCAAGTATCAGCCGGGGAAGGCCAATGTTGTGGCCGATGCTTTGAGCAGAAAAGTGGCAGTGGAGTTAAGAGCGATGTTTGCTAGCTTGAGCATATCGCGAGATGGTGGTCTTGTTGCTGAGTTACAGGTAAAGCCATCTTTAGTTCAGTTGATAAAGGATAAACAACTGTTGGATGATTCTCTGGTACCACATGTTCAAGATATCGCAGAAGGTAGGCCTTCGGATTTCTATTTTAATGATGATGGTGTTTTATGTTTTAGAAGTCGGATAGTGGTGTCGAGTGATGTTGAGTTAAGGCGCACTATTCTGACTGAAGCTCATAGTAGTCCTTTTGCTATGCACCCTTGTAGTACAAAGATGTACCGTGATTTGAAGGATGAGTACTATTGGGTGGGATTGAAGAAAGATGTCACTGAGTTTGTTAGCAAATGCATGGTTTGTCAGCGGGTTAAGGCTGAACATCAAGTTCCTTCTAGGTTGTTGCAGCCGTTGAGGATCCCAGAATGGAAATGGGAAAGGATAACTATGGACTTCATATCTGGTTTTCCAATGTCGCCATCGAAGAAGAATTTTGTTTGGGTGATTTTTTATCGCCTTACGAAGTGTGCACATTTCTTGCCAGTGCATACTACGTATACCTTGGATAAGCATGCATAGTTGTACATTGCTGAGATTGTACGATTGCATGGGGTGCTAAAATGAATAGTGTCAGATAGAGATCTGAGGTCCACCGCAAGGTTTTGGGAATGTTTACATCAAGCTTTGGGTACGCGACTGAATTTCAGTACTTCTTATCATCTGCAGACGAATGGACAGTTAGAGCGTGTTATCCAAGTGCTTGTGGATATGTTGAGGTGTTGTGTTATTGAGTTTCAAGGTTCTTGGGAGAAGCACTTGCATTTGGTGGAGTTTGCTTATAATAACAGTTACCAGCCAAGTATTCAAATGACACCTTATGAGGCTTTATACGGTAGGAAGTGAAGAACTCCTCTTTGTTGGGCTGAAACGGGAGAGAAGTTGTGTAAACCCCGTAGCCCGGCCTAGACGGTTGACCCGAACTACGAAGATTACACGGGGAAAACCAAAGTCAACCCGAAAGTCAACCTTGATTAACGACCCTTTTTTTTTCTTTTTAAACTTATCTAGATGCACATTAGTCCTATATGTGATCACACAAGCAACATACTCAAAGATCACAGCCATCAAAGATCATTCAGGGACCCAATTGCACAAAACACAACTTTAGGGACCAAATTGTAAATTTTGAAAACTTTGAGGCCTTAACCAGATTTTAAGTTACCAACTTAAAATTAATCATGTTTCATGCATCTCGGCCAAATTTCAGCTCAAACGGACATCTCAAACTCATACAATTGCACAAACAAGATTCAGGACCAAAATGCAAACATTTTGAAACACATAACTGCCACTGTCAGCCCCCAACGGTCAACCGTTCCGAAACGGGAGACAGCCCGTTCCGAAACGCGGGGCCGTTCCGAAACAGGCATAGCCCGTTTCGAAACGGGGGTCTGGCAGTAGCTAAACCGTTCCGAAACGGTAGCACCCGTTTCGAACGCCTGGGGTCATGCAGGGCACCCGTTCCGAAACGGTGCAACCTGTTCCGAAACGCCTAGCCCAGAAAGCTGCATTTTGCTCACTCAAACACACAAATGACCACCCAAACGTGCTCCAAAAGCCACCAAACTTTACCAGCATGCAATTCAACATAAATGAGACATGCTTGCATCAACAATTCATCAGAAACACATCACATGCAAAAAGCCCCAAATCTATAGGCATGCTTCCTACACAAGCAACCATTTAGGCACAAACCTTCCAAAACAATCTCAATTAAGCCAAATCATGTTCCAACAACTTTAACAACATAAAACAATCTTGAACAACATAAACGATCACAAACACAATAATCCCAAGAGATTCTACCCCCATTGCCTTTATTAACTATAGCTATTCACCGAGACATACATCTCACTTGGAGTCCACCTTGAATCCCTTGCTCCTTGCTGTCCAAACTTCAAGGATCTGCATTGATGGACATAAAGAGCGTAAGCACATAATGCTTAGTGAGGAATGCTCAAAACCAAAACACCATCAACGCAGCGGGTCATAAAACACTTGTAAAACAAACCCGATTTGTTTACCAAAAACCATGCTTGAAATCCTTTTCAACCACAAGCATCAACCATGCATAAATACCATATGCAAAGCTAAAACAAAACCATGGAAACACTTCCGTTTCACAACATACCTTTCATAAACTTGAAAGCCATTTCAAACAAGAAACCTTTAAAACCATTTCACAAGCCAACCCACACTTGCATTACACCAAGGCAACATATATACCATACAAACATATTCACATGCCTTTCAAAACAAGTCCCACAAGACTTCAATGCATTAAAGTTATTCATGCTCACATACATCATTTACCAAATGATAATCAACACTTGTTCAACCTAACAAGTAAACATGCATTCACATGCATCATAGACCTTCATGCAACAATGCATCTTTCCAAGCAACTCATGCTTCATATGCAACCATGCATCATTTCAAGCATCTCATGCTTCACATGCAACCATGCATCATTTCAAGCATCTCATGCTTCACATGCAACCATGCATCATTTCAAGCATCTCATGCTTCTTTATATATAAGAACATCATATTGGCCTTCAAGTAATTAATCACATCCACTTTCCAACTCAACACCCGATCGGATACGCGGATTCCGAGCGTTGTCCCTACGCTCCCTACACCCTACCCAATCCAAGGTCCTCGAATGGGCAACACCTCCATTATGACCTTACAAGCCTAAAGTTCCCATGCATGGACTTTTAAACACCATACAACCTTAGCTTTTCCCGAGGTTCCCATGTATGGACAACCATACAACCTCAACATGCACAAGGTCCTCCCGTATGGACTTTTAACCACCATACAACCTTTGCACAACCGATTGGTAGTTGTAGAACATCATCTAACGAGATCCGGGACATCTCACACAAGATCCACACATGGACTTAACACCGCCATTGTGATCTCAACAAGCACAAGGTCTTCACATATGGACTTTTAAACACCATATAACCTTTGCTTAACCAAGGTCCTCGAGTGGGCAACAACCTCCACTATGACCTCATCTCGTTAGGAAAACTTGAAGGGAGCTTATCCGGCCCACTCTTGACCACTCCACCTCCAAGGCGACTTTATTCACGGTGCACCCAATCCTATAGCCGGCTAACTATATCCGATCAAAGAACCAAGAACCACTTACATCACTTGCCAATATAACCATCTTGCCACATTAATCCAATGTTTCACATGCATAAATCATATGCAAAACCATTTCATAATAATCCAATGATTCACATGCATAACCAATATGCAAAACCATTTCCACATTAATCAAATGATTCACATGCATAACCAATATGCAAAAACCATCATTTACCATCATCAACTCACTGTTTTAAAGCATTAAACAAAGCCATTGACAACATGCAACATCATGCATCAAAACCACATTTTCAATGTATAAAACCAAGGATCTCCTACCTAGAGCATCCTTCACATATGGCTTTCAAAACCAGCACTAAACCATGCTAAAATATGCTTTCAAAACAGAACTAAACCATGCAAAACACATGCACTTCAATCATCAACCACAATTGCCTAAAAACCACTTCATATCACAAATCAAGTAAGAAATCCATTTACTTACTCTTGAGCTTAGCAAAGTTGTTTAGACTTAAACTAAGCTCCCAAAACCTTCAAACCTTTGATTAAAAGCCGAAAACCCAACTTCACTCACCGATAACCAAACAAGACTAGCCGACAAGCCTTCCAAGCTTCCGAAACCTTCCGCAAACACCTTCAAAGCTCAAGAATCAAACTCCCCTGTTTCAAGCACACAAAAACAGCACATTAATGCATCATTATGCATTAAGAACAGCAGCCACACAACCAAACTCGCTGCTCAACACAAATCCAACAATTCGGCTACAAAACACAACCGAAATCACCTCCAAACATTACCAAAACTTAACCCAGCCAAGATCCATCACTTCTAACCATTTTTATACATCCATTAACATCCAAAATGAATACAAACACATCCTTATACCTCCAGGTATAACAGATCACCAAAAACACCACAAAAACTACCTTAAAACACAAGTTAAACTTAGGAAACTCAACCTATCCGGGCTTGCATTGATCAAAACTCATTTCCTCATTAATTTAGAGATCATTTAACATCAAAAACATCTCTTAAATCACAGATTACCCAGATCCAACGAAAATCAAGTGAAAACATCAAAATCTTGCATAATTAGCCAAGATCCACAAATCTACTTGAAAACCTTTAACTAAACATACATTTAGGATTGAAAACTTTAGGAATTTCATTAAAGAACTCAAAGTTCAGAGGAGAAATCGTTCATACCTCCAAACTTGTGATTCTCCACTTTTTGGAATGAAAACCTTATTGAAACTTGTAGCAATTGAGTAGGTTTTGATGACACAATGATTTGCTATCAATTGTGAATTGAAAGGATGATTTTAGATGAAGAAATCAGATCAAAATCTCTGGAAAAAGAAATGTTTGGTTGGAGAGAAAATGAGAGAAGAAAATAGGAAGTTAGGAAAGAAAATAGTAAAAATGAGTTTCCCTCCTTTTATGAAACCTTTAAAATCAGAATTTAGGATTAAAATATCTTAGAAAAATCTGGAGAATTCACTTTTGGGCAAATAGCTCCTTAAAGATTCAAAGTTTCAATCCTTTATAAAACTGTCCCGCAACTTTCAAAAATTACATTTTGGTCACTAGCCAAAATGTCAACCTTCCAAACCTCATTTTCCAAAATTGATTTCACAGTTCACTTTTATATAATAAAAGATGATTTTAGAACATTTTTCCATATTTTTAATGCAACCCGAACTAGGCTTTCCTAATTTAACCTCTTTAGATTCGAACAGGACTTTGACCAAACCGGTCAACGCCCAAAACTTCCAAGCCCAAAACCGGGGCGTTACAAGTTGACCTTGATGCCGGCTTTGTTGAAA